>JAAONU010000019.1:2277948-2923180 GCA_012932295.1 Cyclina sinensis
TATTATCCTGTTGTTGGAAAACAAACAGAAATTATTTGAACTCCCTTAAAAAGGGTTCCTAGTCCACAAAATAGTTTTCTGAAGTGTAAGACATCTGGACCTGTAAGTCTGTAAAATCTAAATCAGTGGGAAGGAAATATGTGACTAACATGGAAACAAGTGATTACTTTGTGATATTGATTATTATACATTGTGCTGTGATATTTGAAGTATTTTAAAAATTGTTAGATTGTCATAGTTGTTTTTTAGGACATTTTAGAAATACAGCTAACACCGGATATAACAAGATGGTCTGGACCAGTTGATTTACCTCGATATAACAAGACCTTATTGTGCCCAATACTATTTTCATAGACAGCAGAAAACCAAGAAATGAAAATGAAAGTAACCTTCAAAACATTAAACTAAGGAAATTGTCCTTGGAGATATTCAGTTATCCAAAAGAATCACAAATAAGCAAAATACATCCAACAAATGTTGTAATCTTCAATCTTTATGAAAGGCAAGGTTTTAGATACGCACAGTCATGTGTAACAGTACAAAATAATTAACAAACCAAGATTCGTATGAATTTATAATACGGTCAACATTGTTCAATTATCAATGGAACTGTACTTTAGCTGTTAACATAGCTTTTTAACTTACATTTTTCAATGAAATTAATATTTTATGGCAAAATATGTACACACGTACTCCACAGTCACAAAAGTGCCCTGTTATTTTTGGAAAAGAACAACACAGTCATTTTTAAGTTCTGACACCACAAATATAACACACCAGATTCAAAGGTACTTTTACCTTTTTAGTTAAAAACAAAAGAAAGCTTATATTAGTGTGAAAATCAACCAATTACAGGTTATCTGATAACTACTGAAATTTGCCACAGGGATGGCAAATGTACCTCGCTGTTCTTGATATTATCATTAAAAACCCAATCATACAATCAATGATAAAAAATTTCCAAAAACATACAGGGCAACCGCCGGGACTTATGAATTCTCTGGTTGTAAGCGGTATCTTGCTTCAACCCATCTCGTTATAAGCTGGTTGACTGTAGGATGATGGCGGTTCAGTGCTAGTTAATAATCATGCTACAGATGACATTGTGAACTAGCACAAAAAAATGTAAATTAAATTTGCTTAAGAATGACATTGTACTGCAGGAAATTTTTTGAGGCAGGTAACTGTTTAATTATATAATAGCCAAAGTGCGAAGACATAAACCTGTTAATGAATTGTAATGTATATTATTTTCTAGCTCATTCTTGTGTCCTCCAGTGCTTAATGATAGATTAAATGGAATTTTTCTTTCAGAAGAAGGCTTTTCGTGTTACTATGGAAACATTTCATGAAAGATGTCAACAACATTTACTTCTTCAACTGTTCCCACTGGCCATATTCTCTCCTTTCTAATACAGTAAAGGGCACTTAAAAAAAATAAGTTTTAACAACAACTTTGACTTAAAAAGGTAAATTATTTTGGCTGAACCTTGTCTTTTGTTTTGTTTTGTGAATGAACATTCTGAAAACAAAGTTAGATACAACAGGAAAATAGGTACAGAGGTAAATTTTTGATTCCTGAAGTAAAAATGACATTTTGTACTTGCATGGTTATGAGTTAAAAGCTTTCCAGGTAGCCACATGCAAGATTTGCCATTGTATTGTTCAACTGTATCATGGCTTAACCTTACAAGTTTGTTTTGTCATTTCACCAACTAATATCTCTTTTTGATACTGGTTGGGCTCAGACTCCAACACGTAGTTAGAACAAATGATTAACAAGATAACTAAATGCAAGACTTACTATGTTTTTATGTTAGACAAATTCTATATCTAAGACAGCCGTAAACCATCAGCACTTTGGTGAGAGGATTGAAACTCCCTAAAAATTTATTCTCCATATTTGTTGCTTAGTGACACCAATAAGATACACTCACTCACTTCCAAAAAACAAGTAGAAACCTCTTGCTTTGTCCATAGAATGGTCATTTTTTGAAAATTTGATCAGTAGAATCTTTGACAAAACTTATCCATATAAGGAAATGCCTCTGCACATTCCAGATACTGTTGTTATACTGTCGTCGAGCAAAGGCAAGTATATTTTTTTCCTGGTAAGTAAACATGAAAAGGTCATTAAGGTCAGCACTTGACCGAGTTGCATGGGCATTTCCAAGAAACAGTCATGGTACAAAACATAGCATTTTTTTTCTAATATATACAATCTATTGCCTAAGCAGCCCTGCAGCCTTTATAAAGCAGTATAAATGTATACACTTGTAAAATCATGCCATGAAAATTAAAGAAATTAACAAGAACAAGGTGTACAGGTATATTCACTTTTAGTGCTAACTGGTCATGTTTTACATACATTTGTCCACTTTATCAAGAAATTAGTCATTCAAGCAAGGGACAACCATTGTCCACATAGGCATTGGCAGATCCATCTGTACCTTTTTCACATTCTTTGACCAGTATTTCAGTAAGGTAAGCTGGTACTTTAACTTAACATTTTTCAAAGAAAGGACCAGTACTGGATTCCCAATCGCAGAAACTAACTATCCTCTCATGTAAAGGGACATGGGTAGTATCATGTGTGTAGCCCATGTCTGTCTATAGATTGTTGGCAGGAATGAGACTGATGTGTATCTGCAGTAGTTTCAAGTCCATATAATTTCATTCAAGAGTGTTAAGATAATAAAATACCATGGTATATCAGTGATTATACCATGGTATAAGGTTCAGATGTGTAGTGATGTAAACATGCTTTAAGAGTGGTTAAATTGCAAGCATCTGAACACTGTACTATGAATTTCATAGTATATTCGCCAATATACCATAAATGATGTGCATTTTGACATCAACTTCAGTACATATTATGGTGCAAACAAATACAAGATGATGTTGTGATGACATTGTGTTAATTATAGTACCAGTATATTGCTGGATATACAATGACTGGCATCTGTCTCTACCCATATGACTCGTAAAGTATTATGTTAAAACGGAAGATATAACTGGAAGGTTTTAAGAATGTTTATGCTGTGTACTTTAACATATAAATTATTATAGTCATATATTATAGGAGAAGATTTGTATCTGTATCTAGCAAACAGTATTTTTCAGAGGAAAACTATATAAAACTTATTAGGTTGAACATAAAAAGCACAATCATAAGTGTTGCCTTGGCCTAAAGAGACTATATAGTTTACAGAGCAATAACTGTGGGGAAACATGCTATATTTATTATCTGAGGGTGTCTGATTTAAAGTTTTGTCCACCATCAACACTCGAAAACCTTTAGGATGCGACTCTTACACTGAAGCAGACTGAAAATTCAGGTTTGACCTTTCTGTCCACCATCATACACTGAACAGAGGTCCCATTTATCTGTTCTATACAATAAGCACAAAAAAAGAACCAGAAGTTTCACTGGAACTGGGTCACTTTCTATATATATCCTGCACTACATGTATTGCCTAAAACCTCAGATCACCAAAGTCTTCCTAGAACATTACAAGTATTGGCAACTGTTATCTGTAGAAAACATTCTTGCATTAAAGCTTAAAGTTCTAAACAGACTTTCCAGATTGGAAAAAAATGCTAGAAAGGCCCTTTTAATTCTACTATTTGACTAGCACAGTGTTAAAAGTTTGTATTTTTGAAAGTGTTCTGAACACCAGGTCCACCCCAAGGTAACCTGTGACTGTTCTATTTGTCTTGTGATGGTACATGTTCTTATACAGGTCACAGAATTATACCATATCAAATGTTGTATACATGTTGTATTTCCCATGGTCAAGAAAAATAATAAAATACTAGAAAAGAGATTTTCAACTTATATTTGTTACAATTTTTCAAAAAGATTCACACAAGATGATATATTCCTGACAGAATAAAACATTATTTGAGTAACTGAGTATTATCTTATAATTCAGTTTTTATCAATATACAAACTTGCTGTCATATAGTGTCAGATAAATAGTCTGACCCTTAACTGGTACAATTCAGCCACTTGTCTTTCAGACAATGTACAATGTAATATGTAATGGCTGATCAACCCGTTTGTTTTCAGCAGATATGGAATTCAAATCGAGACAAGAGATCAGTGAGTTCATAGACAAACTTTAAATGAGAAACTGATACAAAAACCTTTTTAAAAATTCAACTGTAACTGCAAACAAAAAAATTAGGAGGGATTATTGCTCACTGCTAATTTACTTCAGACAAATGAACTAGGTAAGGAAACTGGAACAGTAGCTGGTATTTGAATAACAGTTTCTGGTATTTGAATAACCATTTCTGGTATTTGAATATTGTGTGAATAACCATATCGCTTTAAAAAAAAGTAACATTTTACAAATAACAAGCTGAAAAATAATGAAAACAAAAAATAGAGTATTGGCAAAAATTATATAGCATTATTTTGCCATGGATGCTTTAAACATTTACAAGTGTATGTAGCTGCAAGAAAATTAAAGCTTTTAGTTTCTAGTTCACCATATTAATTTTATGCCATGATGGTAACACATCTGAAAGGTTGAACTTCAACCATCTTTCTTTTTTTTCTACTTATAAAGTACAGAACTTATTCAGTTTCTGCATTAATCTTTAAAGCGACTGACTCACAGATAGGCCGACAATGAAAAAAAAATGAAAAAAAATTTACATTTAGAAATTCTAGGTGTAATTGTGAAGAACATATCTAAACTGAGTTACTGGTTCATTTTTTATTACAGAAAAACACCACAATAAGAAGTTTTACACACTTTTATCAGTAAAAAATTTACTCCATTCATCATGGGGTAGATACTTAAGTTTTATCATTAATTTTGACCACATTTGATAACTAGCCTCTGTGGCTCAGAGGTGTAGATCGTTGCCTATAATTATTTTACTGACTGAAAGGGTATGGGTTCAAATCCTAGTAAAATCAAAACTTTTTTTCAGTTTGCATTGTGTATAGAAGCATAATATTATGTTTTTTCCATAGTATATAAACTTCTCTTAAATTTTAAAGAAAAAAAAAATTCTAAATTCTGTAAGTCAGTCCCTTTAAAACTACATAACATTGTTACAAGTAAATTAAAGAACCATTATTCAGATATAAAATAAATATTGGAATATGGTCAAACTATTCTAAATAACTGTATAGCCATTTTAATCCTTAATAAATATAATCTAAATAATTAAGTAAGTTCAACCTCAGAAAGTTCTTAAAGAGACCAACTAGTATTTAATAGGGCGGGGAACGAATAAGGAATTTGATGTTCGAATATTCATTTTCCATGTTCGAATATTCGTTTTTACAAAATTTGTTCCAAAATAATACGTAGTATCCAAAATTGATTAGGTCGAATACTATACTACTTTAATATGCTTGGAATAATCGATGATTAAGAAGACCTTTATTATTATGTCAAAGTTTTTTTGTTTTATTGATTGTAAATCGATATATATATATGAAACATTCTTAAGATAAATTTAGCTATAACACAGTAAATATCACATGGAGTCTAATTTCTACGGAATAAATATCTTCAGAAGGAATATAGACATTTTCCATGCTTTCATAATGCCGCTAATAAAAGTCAAACTATTTACCCTTAAAGTTCTGAACTTATTTCTTAATTGTAAGAAGCCACATTACATACAAATAATGTATTTTTTCAGACAAGCAAGACATTGCAAACAACTGAAGATCATAGCAATTTTGAATAGCTAACATTTGTCAAGTACATTGAAAATAAAATGATTATTTCCAATGTTACAACCCTTAATCTCTTTGCATGAAAATTTAATAAAATCATTGAGCTAATCACTTTGACAATGAGTACATGTAATGGTTTAACTCCAAACAGTGTGAAAGTGAGTATCTAAATTTCAATATAATTAAAACTTATGTTGTGTTTTTACCTCCACTTTAGGAAATGGCAGAAAGGAAATAACTCATATCAACTGAATGTCATTTTTTTATGAAAGAATTTTCATAATTTAAAAAGGGCAGTTCTGATACTTTTGGTTGACAGCAATATGTACAAGATTTGAAGTTTTCAAACTGTTTTGATCTGGAGAAAATGATTTCCTTTAACATTACAGGAAAATACACCTGAGAAAAAGATAATCTTCAATGAACAGGAATGTTTATCATTATGACCTATATGGGCTTCAGCTCATAGTTTCATACACACAAATAATGTTGTCATTATGTGAAAGTAAACAAGAGGGCCATGATGGCCCTGGATTGCTCACCTGAGTACTTAGGCTAAGGGGCTGCTGTTTAGCAAACATCTGAAGCAAAATAACAGATTTTGGATTGAAGATTTTCGAAGATCTTATATTTCATATAAATATAACCCTGGGGCACGGATGATTTTGACCCAAGGGACATAATTTGAACAAATTGGGTAGAGGTCCACTACATAATGAAACATACAAAATATCTAAACTCAAAGGCATACTGTTTTAAACAAGAAGATTTTCAAAGAATAAATATTTTTACACACATAGGTCCCCAAGGGGACAATTTTGACCTCGGGGACATATCTGAATAAATTTGGTAGAGGTCCACTAGACTATACAACATACAAAATATTTAAGCTCTAAGGTATACAGTTTCAGACACAATTTTTTTCATTGTTCCTATATAAGCCGATGTAAAATCATGTGACCCCTGGGCAGGGCCATCAATGACCCCAGGAACATTATTTGAACAATCTTGGTTGAGAACATCTAGATGAAGTTCCACTTCAAAAAATATCTAAGGTCCATAACAGGACTCCGGAAATTTTCAAATTCTCATTCAGTCCCCAATAAAACATGTAAATAAATTGGCCAAAAACAATGTTTAACATTAGTATGCCTGATACATGCTTTCAAGGCTTTTTCTCTTTTTGAAAAATACAAACATTTTATCGTCACTGACAACTAAAATTGAATAATAATGCTTACAGTTACTGATCTGTCGACATCGCAAAAAAAAAGTTTTGTTCAAAATGAAAGTAAAAAATGGAAGTAGCACTAATTTCAGGGGGTAATAATTTTTTAACACCAGTTAACTTAATTGATTGACCAACTCTCAATTCAGCACGGTTATTGATAAGTTCATCAATTAATTGGTGATTATTGCCTCCGGCCACTGGTGGTGATGGCCATTTTATGGGTTTATGATAGGTGTGAAGGACCGTGTTAAGGACTGATCGGGATTTAAGTCTGAAATTTTGGCATTTTTATGATAAGTTACACTTTAATTTGATTTTTTTGGTAAATATATGGACCAATTCTTTAAGGAGTTTTGGACATAAAAATCAGTCCAGGAAGCTGAATTTCTGTAAAAAACTGACAAATTTTCTGTTTTCTGGAGCCTTTGTCTATAGCCTAGGGTTTCTCACAAGAAGGTTTTCAAAGATTAAATATTTCCTCACAAATAGGACCCCCGGAGCAGGGCCAATCCTGACCCAAAGGACATAATTTAAAAAGACTTAATAAAGGTCCACTACACAAAACCAAATTTCAGAACTCAACGCTTTTTTTCATGCAAGAAGATTTTTAAAAGATTTTCTTCTACATTTATTTGTAAAACATGTGACCCCTCAGCTGGGGTTCATAGTGACCCCAAGAACATTATCTGAACACACTTGGTAGAGGTCCACTACACAATGCTCCAAACCAAATTTCAGACCCCTGGGCTTAAGTTTTAGACAACTAGATTTTTAAAGATTTTGTTCTCAATATTTCTATGTAAAACATGTGACCCCTTAGGCGAGGCCAATAGTGACCCTAGGGACATAATTTGACTTGTAGAGGCCCACTAAAACAATGCTTTATGCCAAACTTTGAAAGTCAAGTTCTTGTGGTTTCAGAAAAGAAGATTTTTCACAGATTTTCCTCAATATTGCTATGTAAAATTTGTGATCCCTTGAGTGGGGCCAATAGTGACACCGGGGATATTATTTGATCAAACTTGGGAGAGATCCACCAGACAATGCTTCACACCAGATTTCAGACCTCTATGCTTAGCAGTTTTAGAGAAGAAGATTTTGAAAGTTTTTCATTCTTGTTGCCATAGCAACAAGAGTTCTTCATGGAATGAAATTCTTGGAACAAATTTGGTAGACTTTCATGCAAGAAACATTCCTCCAAAGTTTTATCATCTTTCACTTATGTGTTAAGGAGGAGATGTTGTTTAAAGTAAAAAGCTGACGGCACACACCGCATGACGGACACAGGGTGATCACAAAAGCTCACTTTGAGCACATATTGCTCAGGGGAGCTAAAAAAATGAGTGTTATAGATCCAGGCATCAAAATTAACATCATACACAATAAAACAATAAACCAATTATATTATAATCCCATTTTAAATATCTATAAATCCATCAAGTGGTGGATAACGAACATATTCTCATCCAGGTAAAATAAATATGAAAGAAAAAATTCTTTGAAATAGAATTCCCTGAATTAGCAAATTAGAATACAAACTGTATAAATCACAAAATCAAACATTAAAGCTTCATTTTAAAAGAAAAAAAGTGAGCTTGACCTTGAACCCAATGACTTGTGACAATTTACATTCAAGGAAAATGTTGCCATCTTTTTCTCATTTTAGAAGTGGTATCTGATGACATTTTTTTTACATTCTAAACCCTGCAACTAAATACAAATACTAGAAAGTCCACTTTAGCACAAAAAATTCACCTATATGGATTTGGTATCTAGACTTTTCACTAAAATCAATGATTATCAAGTCTGCTCTGCTCCAAAAAGCTGACATGCACCCTTGCTGTCAGGGAAACCTTTGCTAGTACTGGCTGGTTTCTTTTCAGTATCATTGGTAGTAGTAGCAAGTTTCTCAGTATGTTCCTGAAAATGGTTCATCCATTCTTCTAGTCTTTTCACTTCACAACCCTCCTGACAGTCAACGTTCTCTTTATCTGAAGAAGTGGCTAGATTCTCAGAGTCATTAGTAGCACTGAAAGTATTCTCTTCATGAAAATGTTGAGTATCTTCTAGCTCTCCAAGTTCAAAGCTCTCCTGTCTGTAAAGGTTACCTCCTTCTGAAGTAGTGGAGAGTTTCCGAGTTTTACTGGTAGTAGTATTGAGTTTCTCTTTATGCCTCAAAACATACATATATCTTAGCTTACTCCACAAGCCCTTACACATATCTATAAGTCTTTGATCTCTAACTTTGAAATGCATTGCAAAGTCGTATTGTTCCCTGCAATAAAAAATGCTCTAGTTACCATGGATGAACATAAGACCAATTCATTTTTGCATTTTTTCAGCAGGTATACATAACTTAACCAACTTCATTTGAAATGTAATCCTTTGTTTCAACATTAATCTGTACAGATTACCTGTTTGGTGATCAAAACTTTTTACAAGCTTCTTTAAGTTTTATGTTACAGTATAATAATTTTCTATCAACTTTCAAATTAAATTTATACTCTTACGTCAGAAGAATACATTTATTTTAGGATGTGAAATTTCATACCATTAAACATAAATATGAACAACAAATATTTAGGATGTAAAATTTCACTATTAAAAAGAAAAAAAAAAAAGACATTTCTCTGAAATATGAATGAAAAACATAAACTACACTAAGTGGAGAGATTATTTTTTTTATGTAAACAGATAACTTAAAGAGGCTGTACTCCAGATTCGACATAAAAAAAAAATTCATAAATTATATATTTAGATGCCGTGAGATTATAACAACATAATATTTTACTTCAAAACTGATTATAAAAGTCAAAATAGAATAAAAAAAATATTTTCGCTCCAGCCTGATTTGAACTCCGGATCCTCATGTTAACAAAATATTTCCAACGCTTTTACTGTCACTACCATCGCCGCATCTGATATTACAGATATTTACTTTAAATCTTATACAATATAGTTATACCGTCGCGTTACGGTATAGCACTTTGAAAGGGAAAAAAATCAATTTATAATGTAATTATTTGACTTATTTTTTGTCAGTAAGTTATTTTTTAAGCATTAGTCATAAATATTACAAGAAATTTATAATACAATAAAACTTTCTTTTTTTGTCATCTGGAGCACAGCCCCTTTAAAATGACAAATGATAAAGTTGCATGCACATACTGAATTAAAAATTCAACTGTCTGCATCTCCACATGTACATATAACTCATTTTTATAATCTACATGCCCCTAATATCAGACAGGTGCATGTAATTGACAATAATTTGTTATGATGTTGTGTTATGGATAGTTACATTAAGCAGTGTGTAATCAAATCTCAAAATACAATGTATGTTATGTTATGTTAACTGAAATGAACATAATTATGAACCGCTGGAGCAAAATTAACTGAAAATAGAACCATTTTCATCATCATCATTTTTTTTTTCTTTTTGCTTTTTTTTTCAAATTCAAAGAACAGCAAAATTGTTAGATATTAAAACATTGTATTATGATATACAGATATTGAAACATATAATATTATGAAAAATATGCTTTGAAATATAAAAAAAAAAAATCATTAAAGCATCCAGTGTCATACTGTTTAAACTTATCAAACAAAATGATGGCAGCAGAATTGTCCGCGGTAACAAAAATCTGTCAAAACTAGAACTCTCGCTGAATGCGATTCATACCCCCAAACATAAATTACCTGACCTTCCAGTATGACCTTGACCTTGACTTGACACAAGAGCAACATGGGTTCTGCACATTCCCTTGTTGAGGTTAACACCAAAGCCAAGTTTTTTGACCCCAGATGACCCATATTCGAACTTGAGCTAGAAATTATTGAAACAACTTTTCTGACCAATTTCCAGGTTATTTGGGCTGAAATTGTAGCCTCTAGATTGTTAACAAGGTTTTTCTATTTTTGGGCTTTGTGACCTAGTTTTTCATCCCAGTTAATCCATGTTCGAATTCGTCTGAGTAATCACTGGGACAAACATCCTGACCAAGTTTCATGACAATTGAGGCAAAAATGACACCACTAGAGTGTTAACAACTAAGTGTGGATGGACGATGGACATTGATCCATCCTAATAGCTCACCATGAGCCACCTCAGGTGAGCTAAAACAACAACACTTCACAGGTAATAGTAATGAATAAATTTTGAATCATCAAATCAGGAAACATGTAATAATAAACTTTAATTTTGCAAATTTACAAAAACAAAGAAATTATGAGCTAAAATAAAGAATATCATGTATTAAGTCATGTAAGAAAAAAGTCCTCATCTTAATTTGACAGTCTAATATTTGACTTCCAAGTGTGACCTTGACCATGAGCTCGTACAATGTCAACATGGGTTCTGCACATTGCTGTCCTGAGGTGAACATTTGAGCCATTTTGAAGAAAATCCTTCAAAGGGTATAAAATTTACAGAGTGGACACGCAAATTGTCTGAGCTTCCAATTTGACCTTGACCTTGACCTGACACAAGGGCAACATAGGTTCTGCATATTGCTTTGCTGAGCTGAATATTTGAGTCAAGTAAGAACAAAACCCTTCAAGGGATAAAGAATTTACAGAGCAAACAAGACATATTGTCTTTTTTTAAATGGTCAGATATTTGACCATCCAGTGTGACCTTGACCTTGAGCTGACACAAGGGCAATATTGGTTATGCTCATTGCCTTGTTGAGATGAACATTTGAGCAAAGTTAGAAAAAATCCATGTCTTATAATTCATTGTTAGAAATTTGACCTTCAAGTGTGACCTTGACTTTGAGCTGGTACAAGGTCAACTTAGGTTCTGCATATCGCTATCATGAGATAAACATTTGAGCCAAGTTTGAAGAAAATCCTTCAAGGGGTATAATATTTACAGATTGGACATGAAAATTACCTGACCTTCCAATGTGACCTTGACCTTGACCTGACACAAGGGCAACATGGGTTCTGCACATTCCCTTGTTGAGGTTAACACCAAAGCCAAGTTTGAGGAAAATTCTTCCATTAGTATATGAATTATTGAGTGTACAAGGTGGAGACGGACCGACTGACCAACGCGACAAAGCGATTCCAGTATATACCCCCCACCCCATTCGTGGTGGGGGTATAATAAAGGAGTAGGGAAATGCCCGCAAATGGAATTGTCCAGATAAGGAATGGTACAGTTTTCTGAAAACCAAGTGACACTTGGACTACCTTGAAAAATCATGAATTCTTGCTGGGCAACTATTATTAACTATGTTCAAGAATTAGAAGAATCTTTTTTTTTTTAACTAAGGCACACTATACTGGGTGACTCTGGCTCTCATACTTGGAGGATGTATCATGGTACATCTAAATCTTTTCCAAGCAATTACTTTTGATTTGCAACTTAAACAACTATTTATGATTAACAATAATTACTTAACAGTTGCAGTAGTTACTTATAATTTCAAGCAATTACATACTATTTTGATACAGCAATTATTTATGATTCTAAGCATTTACTTTATGAATTTCTTGGTCTGGTGAAGTTGTCCTCTCTGCATCAGACTCAATGCGTAGAACAGACGACATTTCGCTGCCATGATTGGATCACCCATTTCCATGGCTATTTTTAGTTGTGACACTGAGATCTTTCCTGCTTCCTCTGACTGCAATAAAATAACAAGAGGGCCATGATGGCCCTGTATCGCTCACCTGAGTATGACTGCTTTTAACAAAGTTGCTATGGACCTTTTTAATTGACCCCAGATGACCCATATTCGAACTTGACCTAGAAATTATTGAAACAATCTCTTTGACAAATTTCTAGGATATTTGGACTGAAAAAGTAGCATCTAGAGTGTTAACAAGGTTTTTCAATATTTAGGCTCTGTGACCTAGTTTTTGACCCGAGATAACCCATATCCAAACATGAGCTACAAATCATCAAAGCAACCTATCTGACAGATTTCCAGGACATTTGAACTTAAAATGTAGCCTCTAGAGTGTTTACAAAGTTTTTTCCATATTTGGGCTCTGTGACCTAGTTTTTGACCCAAGATGACCCATACTCCAACTTGAGCTAGAAATCATCAAAAAAACCTGTCTGACAAATTTCTAGGATATTTGGACTGAAAATGTAACCTCTGGAGTGTTAAAAAGATTTTTACATATTTGTACCATGTGACCTAGTTTTTGATTAGAGATGACCCATATCCAAATTTGAGCTAGAAATCATTGAAACAACCTTTCTGACAAATTTCAAGGACATTTGGACTAAAAATGTAACCTCTAGAGCTTTTACAAGGTTTTTCTACTTTTGGCCTCTGTGACCTAGTTTTTGACCCCAGAGAACCTATATTCAAAACTGAACTAGAAATCATGCATAGAATCTTTCTGACAAATTTCCAGGTTATTTGGACTGAAAATGCTACCTTTAGAATATTAACAAGGTTTTTCCATATTTGGACTCTGTGACCTAGTTTGTGACCCCAGATGACCCATGTTCAAACTTCATCTAGAAATCCTCAAGGCAATTTTTCTGACAAATTTCCAGATTATTTGGACTGAAAATGTAACCTTTAGTGTGTTAACAAGATTTTTCTATTTTTGGGCTCTGTGACCTAGTTTTTGAAACCAGATGACCCATATTTGAACTTATGCTAGAAATCTTTGAAGAAACCTTTCTGACAAATTTCCAGATTATTTGGGCTGAAAATGTCATCTCTAGAGTGTTAACAAGATGTTTCTATTTTTGGGCTCTGTGACCTAGTTTTTGAACCAAGATGACCCATATTTGAACTTGAGCTAGAAATCATTGAAGCAACCTTCCTGACAGATTTCGAGATTATTTGGTCTAAAAATCTTAGCTCTAGAGTGTTAACAAGGTTATTCAATATTTGGGCTCTGTGACCTAGTTTTTGAACCCAGATGACCTATATTTGAACTTGACCTAGAAATCATAGAAGCAACCTTTCTGACAAATTTCAAGATTATTTGGGCTGAAAATGTAACCTCTAGAGTGTTTACAAGATTTTTCTATTTTTGGGCTCTGTGACCTAGTTTTCCAATCCTGATAACCCATGTTCGAACTCGTCCAAGATATTAATGAGACAAACATCCTGACCAAGTTTCATGACAATTGAGGCAAAAATGTGACCACTAGAGTGTTAACAAACCAATTGTTAACGGACGGACGGACAGACGGACGGACGGACGGACGACGGACAAAAGGTGATCAGAAAAGCTCACTCTGTCACTACGTGACAGGTGAGCTAAAAACAATTACTTGATCATTCTAGCTCTTGATTTCTTATAGAAACTTAAAGGCTGATTCTGTTATAGTTCCAAACTGTTTATTTTGCGATGACAGAGAACAAGTTTTTGCAACTTCCATCAATCACTTGATTACTTCTTTCTGGGTTCAAACTAGTATATTAGCCAAATCTGTGGAAAGCAGATAGTCACTACAGACTCTAACCCCTGGTGGAATTCAATCTAGCAACCTGGTGTTCCATTCCCTTAACCATTCCTTAATAAGCTTTATATCTATGTCCTCATTTCACACAAAAGAGTTACACACTGACCACAAGTAGTGTCTCTTTTTATTGTGAGTAGCACTTGAGTTGTGAATAGTAAAACTCTAGTCATGTTATGATCAAGATAACATCCTGAACTAGGCTGAAAATCAAAGTACTGTACAAAACCAACAATTAACCAAATTGCTAACTTTCTCATTGACAAATAAATTGTCATGGTAGAAAGAGGGACAAGGTTTAAAGGGGAATCATTTAAGTTATAATACTGGTCATAATTATCATAAAAAATTAAAACCAAATGAGAACTCTAGAATGATTAAAAATATTATCAACACCCAATCATGGATGGCAAGATGTGCTTGAATTACATCAGGATAAAATTATCAAAAATATTTTATGACCCGCTCCTCTTATACTGCTTTGGAAACTGCCAAAAGCACTTCCCTAAAATCCGTGAAATGAATTGTCAATGTCCCGTGATCAATTTTGAATATGTGACGTAGACAACAATAGTGGATCATTCAAAACATATATTCATTCAACAAGATAGTTATACTAAAACTTATTTGTGTGGCAGTCAGAACATTTCTAATACTGAGAAAAAAATGTAAAATTACAGAGGCTGAAGTATGGATCTGTTGAGAATACTTATTGGCACTAAAGTTGTCAGGTCCTGTAAATAAGATGTTTCTAAAAATAACTTACATATGCAAATAAGAATCTTCCGACTAAATTCGGGCAATGGTGGAGAGGTTTCAGAAAACAAAATGTGTTTTTATATCCCCTGACATCATGAACATAGTTATGTTCAGTGAAAATAAACAGCAAATTTTCTTTTAGCAAGTTGGCTATGCATTGGTGCGAATATTTGCATAAATTGGCGATAATGTTATGTCTTTGTTAATGGGTGGTATTATAACTTAAACTGCTTTATTTCTTGATTCTGCATGCATTTACTCCTTGTAGTAATAGGTTCAAAATAAGATAGTTTGTGAAAAACTTTGTTACAAGTATGACTGTGTACACACGGCCTTTACTGAACAAGGGAATGGACACTCCTTATCTATCAAAGGAATAACCAAAATATGGTGTTGCGCACTCGCCTGTATATTTGATAATTGAAAAACAATCCATAATTTATAATCTATCATTGTTTAGCTGTATATAAACAAGCAATGCTCATACCTTGTTTACACAAGAAATCGGTATAACCGATGGATGCTCCCCATAGAAGTGCTATTTCAAAATGGCTGTATTCTTTTTAGTATTTTTTCTAAGAACAGATTGAAGTAAAAATACTGTTTTAAAATATAACTAAAGCTATCACTGAATGTGATCAATACCCCACAATACCACCTTGTCAGAGGAAAAAGGAGAAAATATAAAAAAAGAACTCAATACTCTTATGAACAAGAAAGTCCTAAAAGGAAAGATGCAATGCATCCTTGAATACACAACCCAAAGTGGGATTCGAACTCCAATCTTAGCGCACTGAAGGCCAACACACTAACCACTGAGCCAAACAATCGTATTCCTCAGAGGTTGTATTAATACAATTATAGGAAGGTATGCACTAGACTGTAACAATATGCAAGGTATAATCATAGGTCTTGTGCACCAACTTCCTCACAAATTTTCTATCAAACTTTTCTATCAAAATGACTAAGCATGAAATATTGTTATCATGTAGGCATCTTTTGTGCCAAATTATTTCAAAATCACTTGATACAGTTACAGTGTGCACACAAAATCTGGATAACCTCTTCAGAGTGACCTTAACCTTTGATTAAATGCAGCTAGGAGTTGTATGCGAAACATGGTCTCAAATATTAAACATTTGTGTCACCCTAGTTCAAGACCATTCATGCATGACAAAGTTTAGCCAGAACAAGAAGTGAACAGACCGACCAACCCCCATAGTGTTTCCTGTAAAATCATCCAAACTTTGTTTGTGAGGATATAAAACAAGAGGGCCATCATGGCCCTGGATTGCTCACCTGAGTACTTTGGCTGTAATTTTGCTGTTAAGCAGTATTTCATTTTTTCATTGAAAATATATAAGTGCCTACAAACCAAATATGTAAAATATCAGTCAATAAATTAAACAAAGGCTCTATGACAGAAAGTACAAATATCTATTATAAGCTATAGTGACCTTGACCTTGACCCAGTGACCTCAAACCCTACCCATGGGTAGAGGTTCATGCAAGGAACCTATATACTGAATATCAAAGATATTGGTCTATAAATGAAGGCTCTATGAGGTACAGTAGATAAATCTATTTTTAGCCTCCATTTTTAACCTAATCTAATAATTTGAAAAACACTGATAAAGCTTGCTTCATGCCAAATTTTAAAATTCTAGGCCTTGTGGTTTCTGACAAGAAGATTTTTTAAGATTTTCTTCTATATTGCTATTTAAAACTTGTGACCCCTCGGACGGGGCCAATAGTGACCAAAGGGACATTTTTCTAACAAACTTGGTAGAGGTCCACTAGACAATGCTGCTGCATACCAAATATCTTAACTCTAGGCCTTGTGGTTTCTGACAAGAAGATTTTCAAGTTTTTCCTAAATAATTCTATGTAAAACATGTGACCCCTAGGGTGGGGCCTATTTTGACCAAGGGGCCATGATTTGAATAAACTTGATAGAGGTCCATTAGATAATGCTGCACACCAAATATCTTAACTTTAGGCCTTATTGTTTATGACAAGAAGATTTTTAAAGTTTTTCCTATATTATAAACTCTCTGTAAAACATGTGACCCCTTGGGCGTGGCCATTTTTGACCTAGGGTCAATGACTTGAGGTCCTGGTAGAGTTTCATGCAGGGAACATCCCAGGCAAGTTTCATCAAATTTGGCCCAGTGGTTTCAGAAGAGATGTCATTTGAATGAATTGTGGACAACGGACAGACCATGGATGGACTGACAGATGAACGGACGACGGACAACCACTTGTCCTAAAAGCTCACATGAGCACTATGTGCTCAGGTGAGCTTAAAAGCTTCCTGTCTGAAACCATATGCCATGGAGCTAAAATATTTTGTATGTTGCATACTGTAGTGGACCTCTGGTAAGTTTATTCAGATTATAATTTACCCTGTATGGGTTCGGGTTGGGGTGAGGGGAGAGTGAGTCCTTTTTGTGTAGAATATTTTTTTCTTTTTGAAAATCTTGCAAGAAACCCTAACCTACAGACTGGACATTTTGCTTGGAGCATCATCTAGAGCTCCCCTACTAAGACTGTTCAAATTATGCCGTTAGGGACATTAATGGCCTTGCCCCGGATCCCTTGATTTTATACAGGCTTACACAAGAAATACTTAAAAAATTTTGTCCCTGGGGGGGGAAAGTTGGCCCTGCCTGAGGTTTCTATTTGTATAAACTATAAGATCCTCAAAAATCTTCAATTCAAAACCTGTTATTTGGCTTCTGTTGTTTGCTTAACAGAAGACCCCACCCAAAGTACTCAGGTGAGTGACCCAGGGCCATCTTGGCCCTTTCGATAAGAATTTCTAAGAAACTAAAGTATGCCCTGAGATTGAATACCAAGCAATATGTTCAGCAACACTGAAAAGTCCAAGGTACTTATATGTCACTAAATAATATAGAAGCTTTAATTTGATGTCAGTAAATAGAAGTTCTCTGAATGTTTATCTTTTATTTCAGAATAAAATTAAAATCCAGGCTTCATTGGTGCACCAGCAGTCATTTATAATTATGTAACACTCATGATTTTAACAAAAAATTCCCAAAAGTTGTCAGTGCTCAGCTTAGTTGTGTGTAACTTCATCACTTTCTGGTTCATTGACTTTAAGCAGAGTTGTTGCCCTTGATGCATTCAATTTCTTAATATTTGTTCTATTTCTCCTATAATGTCTGACATATTTCAGTCAAACATAACAGAGGTCATCATTGTCAAACCTTATTTTGAATACAATGTTTCATCAACATTTAGGTAGGAGATATGTTTTTAACAAATCTGGTTTATTTATGGTGTTAGTTTCCAGACTTGAATTCACTAACAAACTAGACAACTCTCAAACAGTAAGGTTTGATATACAAAAAGATCTGCTACAGAATTTCAGTGTTACAATTAGGCTCCTTGTTAAGATAAAAAAAAAACCCACTTTTGCCTTAGATAAAAGATACGATTTATTTTGAGTTAAGAGTATGCCAGTCTGTACCAATCCTCCTTTATGCAACAATACAGATATAAAACCTTCATATACCTGGGCTCAGAAATGCTACAAACAGGTACCATTCAACCAGACTTGATTCAAAATGTGATAGCACAGTTTTAATTAGTTTGCACTGTCTGTATGTCTCGTCAATAAATATTTCTGCCAAAAGTTGTTTTTAATCCGTGACAGTTTAAAGTATATCTTTGCATTTATTCAACTGAAAAAATATAGACTATTTAGTACCAATTTGAACATACCCTGTTTCATACCAGAAGTTTTTTAGAAAGCTCAAAATACTTCACAGCAGCTATTATCACTAATGGAATAGAATTCTGTAGAGGCAGTAACATTTATGTATTTTAGCACACTTGTAATGGTCTATCATGAAACATATGTTACTCAATGTAGTTTCATTAACAAAAGGTCTTGAGGAGAGATAAAAGAATGAATGTTTATTGCTTGGTGTACTGTAAACAACAACAACAACATCTGTTCAGCATGAAGCGCAAGCCTAATATAATGAAAACAAAAACAACTCATACTGTAGACCTTAATTGAAGGAAAAAGACACTTCCAAAAAATTCTATATGTACGTTGTCTCGAGTACATAGTGCTCAGGTAAGCTAAAAATAAACATTGTATCTTGTACCTTGATGTTGCAGGGAATTAAAGTTAACTCCCACTCTTCATGTGTAAATTAGAGTCCCTGTTATTTAAAAGCACTCATTTTAGTGTGCATGTCATTCCTGCATTATTTTACTTACAAAGTGCAAAAAGTAATCTCCTAATGAAGAGTATCCACCACCAAGGGTAGACAACCACGCCATTGTCTCTTCAAGAATCATTCGCTTTTGAACCAAGACTCCAACCTTGTCATTCCTGAAAATAGAAAATGCATGTTAAAAGTCAGTAAAGTTTACTTTAATATCACATAATGTATTGACAGAAGCCTTTATATACTCTAACAATAGTCCTAACTGTATAAGACCTGGGCTACCATTAACTCAGGAAATCTGACCAATGTTCTGAACTGCTTTAGACCAAAAAAAATAAGCTGAAAAATAATTCTTCCTATTGGCATTAGACCTGATTATTTTGTGTGTGTGTAAAATTGCAATTTTCTTTGTATCACATCTCTCTAGGAGTCATTCACAGTGGCCCATATCACCCCCCCCCCCCCCACTCCACCCCATCCCACAAGACTTTAAGTTTCACATCATTTTTAGGCTTTTTAGAAATTTCATTTTCAAAACTGAAGTACACAGTATGCCTGGTTATACATGTACCCCTGTCAGTAGTGCTGATGGTACCAAAGAATGTTTCTGGTACCCTCTGATTTTGTTTCATTATGATTCTTTAAGCCATGTTTTGACTGTACTATAACCCTGCTTGTAGTAAATGTAGGAAGAGCATTCATTGTCTGTATTGGCTGCAATGTACAGTCAATGTGCCATCAGCAAAAACAGTATCGCAGTTACTTCAAGAGACACTTAGTCACTACAACTTTTCATAGGCACCAAAGCTATACTATCATTAGGATGAACTGTTTTAACGGTAGTCATTTTGTGGATACAGAATGAGTGAAAGGAAGAAACCTTAAATACCTAGTCAATATAAGAAGTCTGCTTCCATAACCTACCAAAAATAGAGGCAGTCTTCTATATTTATAAAAGCACTTACCATGAATAGCAAACTTCTGCAGGAGCTGGTTCCAGGCGTATTTCCAACAGTCGAGGTAATCTTATGCTGAGACTACATGCTTTGTAAACATTCTCACATATACAAACTTTACGTCTTACGTCCCTTAGTTTATTCTTCTTTTTTATGAAATTCATGAAGCCTTCCCTAAACTCAGGTGAACGTACCACTTCTTTGAAACTTGTGTGAGCTATGTCCGACTTTAATTTTGTGACAATTTTATACTGTATGTCCAAAAGCACCAATGAAAATTTTGGAGCAGATTTAGCATCACAGGCTTTGCAAGGACTTTCCAAGTTTCCACCATTACTGCAAGTGCAAGATGAACTGGTTTCCAGCTCTTTCTTACTGGTTCCAACATCACTTTTTTGTCTGGTTTCTCCTTTTTCATGATCCTTGAAAGTCAACCTGTTCCCTGAATTCTCTCCAATATGTCGATTTCTATGCAAAGTCTGTGGTTTTGATACATTATGAATGACAAAATATTGTGCCGAATTTGTGCATGGGTCATGACGAAAGGCCAGCCCCATTTCCGAGGTATCAAATTTCACTGGAGCAAGGTCTTTGCTAAAGACCACCTTGTCAAATAGAGTATCATCTGTTCTAACACAAATCAGTAAGTATGCCATTTCAGCTACCAAAGAACTATAAATTTATTTCTCCCTTAAATTCTGCCTTCAAGATTTTATACCATTTTCATTTCAGTAATACTGAAT
Source organism: Cyclina sinensis (assembly GCA_012932295.1). Taxonomy (NCBI): domain Eukaryota; kingdom Metazoa; phylum Mollusca; class Bivalvia; order Venerida; family Veneridae; genus Cyclina; species Cyclina sinensis. Next base: position 2,298,991 of record JAAONU010000019.1, read on the forward strand.
CAACACAATTTCAAATTCAGGTCAAAATTAATAAATCATCACAACATCCACTTTCCTTTTTATTCAAATTTGTCTGTATCTTGATTTTGAAATCTGAAATGAAAATATGTATATTTGTAAATAACATAGTTCAGCTAGGCGTTACATATACATGGTACTTCATTAAAAGGTTTTAAACTCTGACCATCCTGTTTTGCAATGTGTCGTAAAACAAGATAAATCAAACTGTGTGGAGAAGCACACATTTAACAGTGAAGTTCAGGTGCTGTTAGCTACCGGCAGATGACTAAATTGACAGGGAAAAAAATCCATAACTAAATACAAAATTTTACAAAAGCTGTCACTGTGAACTCAAACTTTGACATAGAGGCCTAAAAATCGATAGGGATCATCTGCCGTTCTTGTGTACCTAGGGCAGAGTGATCCCCAGTAAATAAACGGACAAGGGTTCTACACAGGCTGTCCCTTTGACCTAGTAACCTTAAAATCGAATGTGGTCATCTACAGTTGGTCACACCCAATAATCCTTTTAAATTTAATGAAGCTAGGGTCCAGCTTTTGCCAGTGATTTATCTGACAAGGATTTTACACAGGTGGCAACTGTGACCAATACCTTTGACATAGTGACCTCAAAATCTACAGTAGTTGTCTACTGGTCATGTACAATAACCCTATGAAGTTTCATGAATATAAGCCAGTGTTTGCCAGCTAGTGTTATTGATCAGAAAAGGATTTTACACAGATGGCCAATGTGACCTTGGACCTTATGACTCAAAATCAACAAAGATAATCTGCTTTGTCATGCCCAATAACCCTTAAGAATTTTCACGAACTAAGGTCTAAGCATTCACCAGTTCAGACAGACAGACAGACAGACAGATAGATACACAGACAGACAGACAGATACACAGACAGCAAGAAAGACATGTTGGCAAAGACAAACAGACAGTCTCAAAAACAGAGTAGCAAACCTGCAGACAAACTGACATACCAGAATATTTTAAATAGCAAGAAACAAACGTAGTAGTAAGACCAAAACTTTTTTTATCTTTTGGTTTACAGAAATGTTTTGTAAAAGTGTCCACTGGATGGACAAAAAACAACAACAACAAAAAAACAAGCTTCTGTCATTATGAAAACTGAAAAATCTGCAATATATACATCACTCCCATCATTTAATTCACACATTCATATTCTGCTGAAACACTAGCATTTTAAAATCTTGTAATATTTTCCAATTTTATATGGTTTTTCCAGTGTTTAATGTACCAATCAGGAAAAATAAAAACTTTAAATGCAGTTTTCTTTATTTTTTAAAAATTACATCACCCAAAGATATAAAAGTGGTAGCCTAATAAACCTAAAACAAGAACTGTCACTGAAAGATGAGAATGCCCCTCAAAGTGGTGCCCTGACCTTTGAGCTGAGGACCAGATGAAGATAAATTGTACATCTGTCAAAAGAAGAGGTTATTTTATAACAATCTGACATCAAGGTCAAGGGCATTTAAGGGTCAAGGTAAAAAAAAAAAAAAAATTTGCAAGATCTCTCCCAAGGGACTGTTGTGCACAAACATGAACTAAGTGTTTAATAATAAGGGAGTTATTGCCAATATAAGTATTTTTGACAACTAGGCCTTCAAGATCAAGGTCGTTCAAGGGTCAAGGTCAAATAAATATAAGTCAGTAGGAAGGCCTTGTCCAAATAGGTGTTGTGTTCAAGAATGAAGTAAATCCATTTACTAGTAAGGAAGTTATGGGCAATGTAAAAAGTTTTTGGGCAATTCCACTTTTGAGGTAAAGGTCATTCAGGGGTCAAGGTCATACAAATATAATTATGTTAGTGGGAAGGTCTTGTCCAAAGGGTGTTGTGTCCAAGTATGATGTAAAAATTATCAATAAATAAGGAAGTTATGGGCTAAGTTAAAGTTTTTGGACAGACTGGCAGGTGGACAGTTCAATAAGAGCCACTGCAACGGGGGCCAGGCTTGACTATTTCGTACTTCCAAAGGGAAACACATTGGAGGAAGCATATCGTATTGATGGGGTTTCAAAGGCAACATCATTTGGAATTATTATTATCATATCCACCCATTAATAATAAAAATATTCCAATTCTAGAAATATTCAATAATTCAACTTTGAAGGCCAAGGTCAAATAAAGGTCAAGGTTAAGTTAAGTTAAACTTCTTGAAGGTTTTGTCCAAAGGGTAGTTACTTCCAAGTATGAAGACAACACATCCATTAATAACAAAGATATAGCAAATTTCAGCACTGTCAAGGTCACTGAAAGGTCTAGGTCATAATATGAATTATTCAATTGTGATTATTATTGTTGGATTTGTTCTCAGTGTTGTTTTGTCCCAGTCTGAATCAAAACCATCCATTGATAAAAAAGTGAAGACAATTTAAGCAAAATTCAATAACTTGACCTTGACAGTCAAGGTCATTTATGGTTAAGGTCATACTTGACTAATTTACCATGTTGGTTTTGTCGTAAGTGTTGTTTTATCTAAGTATGAATCAACATCGTAAATAAATAACTAAGTTATAACAATTTAAGCATAATACAATAACTTATATTTTATAGTCAAGGTCATCTTAAGACAAATGTCATACTTAAAATTACTCAACATGTCGGGTTTGTCATAAGTGTTGTTCTGTCCTAGTATGAATCAAATCCAATTATTGATAACAAAGTTACTGCCAATTTTAGCAAAATTCAATAATTTGACCTTGAAGGTGGGGTTATTTATGAGTCAAGGTCAAGTTTATTCTGATCTTCTTGAAGGTCTTGCCCAAAGGGTTGTTGTGTCCAGATATGAAGAAAATCCATAAAGAAATAAAAAAATTGTGATCAATGTTAAAGTTTTCAGACGGCAATGACAATGACACCATGACTGTACCTATAGCTCGATTTTTCTCTTAAAAAAAGTCAAACTAAAAACTATATGCCCTCCTTGAGGGGCATAAATTGGTCCTAATAATTGTAATCGAAAGCTAATATTTTTTTTTTTTAATTTGACAGCCCTATTATTAAACCTTTTATCAATATTTAAACCAGTCAGGCAGTTTCAAACAAAGGATGTAGATACTACAAATATGCCATGGAACACTTTAAAGACAGATTTTTGTATATGTCAACTTGTCATTTAACTAAAATACAATATTTAACACAATCAGAGGACTTTGGAAAAGGAATATCTTCTGTTTCTTGTGCAATCCACATTCTTGTCTTTAAACATGCAGCAAAACTTATTGTGGGGCTTTAGTCTCACTGGTACATGTACACTGAACCAAGAATAAAATTAGCAAAAACAGACAAAGCTAAATGACTCATCTTACATAATGGAACAACAAAAGACTGTTGTAAATCTCTCCTAAACAAACTGCAACTGCAGAATGTTTCCTATTATAATATGTATGGTACTTACTTTCAAAAATGTCACAACAAGACTGTCTATTCATTACAAAACAGACACAAATATTTAGTTATAATCAAACAAACACACACTGTTCTCCACAACTTACCTTATAAGAGTTCTTCAAGATATATGTTTTTAACTTCTATTTAGTAGCCGGTTTTTACACTTTTAAATTCCAATTACATGAATTAATAATAAGAGAATAATTATGTTACAGAAATTTCAATCCATTTTCTCATAACAGACATATCTAATGCGTTTTTCTCTTTCAACTTAGAGAAAGGAGTTTTACGTAATTATTGATTTTTGCTATGATGCAAGAACCATGTGCACTGAAAATGCACCCTTCACATGTTTTCAACAAAGAAAAGAGAGGAAAACAGACATAAAATCATGAGAGATATTATGAATGTCATGCAATCAACAATACATTAAATCTAGATAAGCGATTCTTAGTACAAAAAATTTTTTTGGTTTTTGTTAAATGTTATACATTAATTTGAAAAGCACATGTTAGTGATTTTTTTTATAATTAATTCTTACACCAGATACTTAAGGCACACTAGATACTACAGATTATATCATTATTGTACCAAGTTACCCTTCTAGAAATAAAATAAAAAGCATGTTTTTCTTAAAATAGATGTGACAGGTGAAAGCAATTATGTTCTACATTCCTTTCACCTCCATTGCTTCCACTGGTCTTAAGTGCAGTTATAATTGTGAATACATGTATGAATGAAAAGTTGTCAAGAAGCATTCATTATGCTATAACTGCTGAACCTGCAGTTATAACATAACTAGTTTCTATAATATATACAGCAAATTCTCAATAATCAGTCAAACAAGAAAACTACTGTTCACTAAGAAACATTGCTGAATAATGAAAATATTAAGTTAATTTAAATATTTATGTGTTGTAAAAGTGAAAATATTACTTGGAAAAGAGTTTTTGAAAAGGCATACCCTAAGATCTGGAGTATTCCATTTCCTTTAAAAATGAATAATTCCCCAATGCCATAGTCTCAGTCAGAACTTTGAAGTACATGACTTAAACTGAAATATATTTAAGTCTTTATGCAGCTAGCTGTTGTTGTTGTATCATGTTTGGGCTGATATATACTATAAAGGGGGAAAAATCTTCACTTCTAGAAAATCTAACAAATGCATGGGACCCCCTCCCCCCCCCCCCCCCCTGCCCCCAACAGGCTCTAGGAACAAGTCATGTCTATAACATACATGTGAATGAAAAATGAATACACATTTTCATAGCTATAGACTATAAGTATAAATACACATAACAGTCAGAGGGTACAACATTGTGATTTTCATTTAAAAGAGATTACTATCTTAGTACCCCCTACCCAGGATATCTTCAAGGGACAAATTTGATGTACATGTAGAATGCTTCCTGTTTTATTAAACCTTGCCTAGATCATGTAAAATGCCTTGAGTTGACACTTCTAAAATATCCCAGTTTTTTATAATTATGAAACACCCATCAGTATATTATTCTTCATGAACACACCCAAATACATGTACACATTTGTTTTCATAATAAAGGATGTAATTAATGAATAAATATACATGACAAGAATAATCTCCAATGATTTTAATGATTTTAAAAATTATTTAAACCTGTGTTTTATTAAAATAGCTATTCTTTATACACATTCTGAACTACTTAAGAAAATGTTTACCTTGACAAAGGTTATAATAAGCCTTTTGATATAACTTAGTCTAAATAACAAAATATTGACAAACCAAACTCTTACGCAATCACCAATATCAAATTATAAACATGCTTTGGGGCACAGATGTATGCATACTGGAAATAAACTGTAAGATAAACCCATAACAATGATGTAAACAAAAGGGTGTGAACTTCCATGCAACCATATATTTTATGTCTTAGATCCAGTGCAAGTCTTTTACCAAAGGTATCATTACACACATTCCCAAACATTTAATTCCCATAAACAAGAGGGCCATGATGGCCCTAGATCACTCACCTAAATACTTTGCCTTTGGGTCTGCTGTTGAGCAAACATCAAAAGCTATTTTCAGATTCTCCCAATATAAATCTATATGAATTCAAGTGACCTCAAGAGTAGAGCCAATTTTCACTCAACGGGCATAATTTGAACAAACTTAGAAGATGACCTCTAGCTGATGCTCCATTAAAAATATCTAAGTTTTAGGTTTTGTGGTTTCAGACAAGAAGTTTTTTAAAGTTTTCCCTATATAATCCTATGTAAAATCAATTGACCCCAGGGCTGGGGCCAAATTTGACCCCATAGGTATGATTTGAACAAAATTAGTAGAGGTCCACCAGCTAATGCTGAATAAACTTGGTAGAGGTCAACTAGACAATGCTACATACCAAATCTTAAGGCTCTGAGGACCTTGTGGTTTCAGAAAAGAAGATTTTCAAAGTTTTTCCTATATAAGCCTATGTAAAATCAATTGACCCCCAGGGGTGGGGCCAAATTTGACCCCAGAGGTATGATTTGAACAAAATTAGTAGAGGTCCACCAGCTAATGCTACCAAATCTTAAAGCTCAGGGCCGTGTGGTTTCACAAAGTTTTCCCTATATAATTGATAAACCCATAACAACAATGTAAACAAGAGGGTGTAAACTTCCATGCAACAATATACTTGTATTTTGTGTCTTAGATCCAGGGCAAGTATTCTACAAATGGTATCATTACACACATTTCCAAAAATTTAATTCCCATAAAAAAAGCAAGATTTTCCCCACTAAAACCTGGACTTTTCCTCAACCAAAGTCAGGATTTGATCTCACCTTTCCCCATTCAATATCAAGACTTTTCTCTACCCAAGTCAAGACTTTTAGAGAGCAGAGGTTTTGTTTTAATTGTTTAAATGATAATCCAACTGATAATGCTACCATTTTGTTCTAATTTGCCACCTCTTTGTAAACTTTGCGAAACTTACTAAAAGGAAGTTTTATGAAAATTCTACTTTCAGTAAATTCAATATACTGTCTGATGTCAGCAGATGATGATTAAACAAAGATTTTCTATGTTTTAACACTATAAGATCAAGTGCTTTAAAACTATTATGATTCATTTATCTGTTTCCTTCTGTTTTTTTCTCGCCTGTTTTTCTTTTGAGAACATACATGAATACGGAGAAATGAACATATAAAAATTATGATGCCTTTGGTAAATTGTAATTTTTGTATGCATTTATATCAAATCATGGTATATTTTGGCACTGAAGGTAATGATACTCCATCATTTGCTGTGGTTCTTTCATGTGCATACTTAGATTTATCAAGTGTTTGGCTAGTTGTGTGATACTGTTAAATGTATATACATGTATTATGTTTTATAGCCTTGCTGCCTGTATTTCAAAGAACAATTTTAATCAAATGTTATACAATTAAAATACTAAGCAATGTACATTATACTATACTTTTAAACTGGTCGTGCACTGAAAAAAACTGTTATAACTCACTTTATTTATAATCAACTTCAGTTTTGCTTTGCTTTCCTCTCCAGATCTTTTCATTTTGGCAAGATACATGAATATGGAGAACCCATTATCTATAACATAAATGTACACGGTCAGTCATAACTGCAAAAGTGTATTTCATAATTATCAAAACCAAGGGAGTGTTTGAATTTATAATTACTGATATGGATTAATTATGTGTATTCTAAAATTGGTAAACACTGTGTTCATTTGTTATTATGTAGAGATGTATAAAATGTTTATGTGTATACGCTAAACTGGCCGTATGATTATATAGACTAAAAAATGACTGGAAAAAATACAGATTAAGCCATTTACAAAAGATTGGACAAAACACACGCTTATTTCTTTTTAGCACATTCTGTTTGTTTTAAATGCATCTCTATGTAACTTAAACCACAGAAAAATAAGTGTTCATCACAAAGACAATTTAAAGTTAAGCCCGTCAATCCCAAAAGAAATATTCCACATTACACAGTTCTAATAATAGCCATTATTTCAAAATCGAGGATGATAAACTTTTATTAATCTAAGTTGTATTGGCTGTTTATCAGTTTGAAAAATCTGAAACTGTCTCCAGTCTTAGCAAAAACACGTGGGTAACCAACCATTAAATTATGCTGCTCTTAAAGCACATTAAAACAACTGAAATTCATAAACATTTTGAACTGCATTATTATATTTTACGATGCTTTTCTGCTTTGTTCTTAGGACCAACATTTTATGTATCTATCAGCTTAATTATGGAGCTGTAAAACATTCCATGTCTTAAAAAATTTGATGATTGTCAGATGTTGACTGTCAACCAAGATCCAAGGTTGTTTTTTAAACAATGGAAAGCTCGTGAAAGATCCAAGGTTGTTTTTTAAACAATGGAAAGCTTAACTTCTACTTTGTGTTAATAAAGGCACAGTGTCTGTGTATGGAAAAGGTTGAATGTTTAAATGTTTTTCTGATTTTCAACACCAGTAAGTAGCAGATTACACTGACCACAGTGCACATGACCACATACACCTAGTTTACCTCTGGTAGCAGATCAATGATCATTGAATAAACACATTTCCAGTGACTATTTATGGCTGTTCTGAGAACAGATGGAATGATATCATTCTTTTTCTTCCTTCCAGAAGCAGCCTGACAGATAAAATGATCTGAAGATCAGTGATCTTCTATGCTGATGGGCATTCAAGCTATTCGTCAATGGAAGCAGTGCTGTACTATAATGTCAACATGATAACAGGGATTTCCCCAGGCGCTTTTAGCGCATCGGTACCGATGCGCTTAAATTTCAAAAACTTAAAACCTGGTGCGCTTAAAATTCCGTTAGCGCTTAAAAATTGGCCAGTATGTTTTTTCACTTGCCTGTAATTTCATCCCAATTAGCCGGATTAAGCTAGTCCAAATGCATTGCCTGCAGAGATTATCGCCCCGGGCGAATACACTACTGTTTTATGCTGCTAATTTGTTTTGATAGCCTACAGAAAAATACACATAATAATAAGATACGCTCCTCCCCAATACAGAACTGACAGCAAGTGCAGAAAACATCAACCAACAAGAACTGTCACTGTAAGATGACAATGCCCCCGAATGTGGTGCTTTGACCTTTGAACTTAGAACCAGTCATTCAGTGGTCAAGGTCAAATAAATATAGGTCAGTGGGAAGGTCTCATCCAAAGGAGGTTGTGTCCAAGTATGAAGTAATTCCATTTACTTATAAGGAAGTTATGGGCAATGTTAAAGTTTTTGGACAACTGGATCTTCAAGGTGAAGGTCATTCAGGGGTCAAGGTCAAACAAATATAGGTCAGTGGGAAGGCCTTGTGCAAAGGGGTGTTGCGTTTAAGTATGAGTTGTATCCACTTACCAATTTGGAAGTTATGGCCAAATATTAGTTTTTGGACAATTGGATATTCAGGGGTCAAGGTCAAATAATTAAAGGTCGGTGGGAAGGCCTTGTCCAAAGGGGTGTTGTGTCCAAGTATGAAGTAAATCCACTTACTAATAAGGAAGTTATGGGCAATGTTGAAGTTTTTGGACAATTGGATATTCAAGGTAAAGGTCATTCAGGGGTCAAGGTCAAACAAATATAGGTCAGTGGGAAGGTCTTGTCCAAAGGGGTGCTGTGTCCAAGTATAAAGTAAATATACTTACTAATAAAGAAGTTATTGCCAATGTTAAAGTTTTTGGACAATTGGATCTTCAAGGTAAAGGTCATTCAGGGGTCAAGGTCAAATAAATATAGGTCAGTGGAAAGGTCTTGTCCAAAGGGGTGTTGTGTCCAAGTATGAAGTAAATCCATTTACTAATAAGAAAGTTATTGACAATGTTAAAGTTTTCGGACAGACTGACGGACGGATGGACTGAATGACGGACGGACGGACAGTTCAAAAACTATATGCCTCCCTTCGGGGGCATAATCACGACTCTAGTTACATTTTCTCATGGAAATTGATTATATTTTGTACATTTGTGTCGGTATCACGTGAATTTAAGATAAGTCAAGCAAATAAATGTCTTAACAAATTAACTGAATGCTTAATTCCAAAGGCAAAAGGTTAAACACCAAAACTTTACCAATGTTTTTCTAACCTTTCAAACAAGGTACCAAAAAAAAAAAAAAATGGCCAAAATTCTTTGGGGTATTTTTGTTTTAATTATCGGATTTATTTATAAGAAAAAGTCAAGCAGATTTATGACAAGCTTAACAAAATGAGGGCAAGCAATTTCAGCAAATATTTAGTTCATTAAACATGAAGCAGCGAGTGAAAATCTCGGATAAATTCCGTTTTTCATATATTTCCGCGACCCCGCCGTATTTTAGTATTTATAGAAAACAGTGTCTCAGAGACTCTTTACAAGGCAAACCTACAACGTTCAATTGATTTATTCAGATAAATGGTCATGGTTTGATTATAAGTACCAGTTTGCATCTAAGTAAATTATTATTAAAAATTATCATACAAAGTTTAAACTCTGCATAATGTCTGACCTAAATAAGGGCATTTGCAAGGTTTTTGGTGAGGAATACGAGTGACAGTCATACTGATAGTGACATAAATGTGAGTAAAAGTAAAGTATGTTCTGTTGTTGTGAGTAATTCTAGTGATGTGATCCAGCCATCTTCTGTGCACTGTCAAAGCAGGGAACAGATGTTGCAATGACAAACTGTGATACATATTGCTTCTCGGAACAGCTGACCCATATTTTAAAGTTAGAAAAATATTATTATGTGAATATCTTGTTTATTTTGTTTTGAAATATCTTAAAAACAACCGACAGAGCTGCATTTTTAACCCAAAATTGCAAAAATTTTCAACATGCAGGTTGGGGATACCCCCTGGCGCACCCATCCCTGTCCAGATAATTAGCGCTTAAAATAACTCCTGGGGAAATCCCTGTGATAATATTGTAAAAAAATATTTTTTTGCATCGATGTTTCTTTTTCATTTTGTAATGGCACATAGTACAGACTTTACTACCGTCTTGCAAAATAAACATCCGGTTTTGATTTTATGAACTTTTCTTGCGTCTTGAACTAGACAGTAGGCTTTATATTGGTACCTTTGTAAGCGCCCCATTCTCTTGAATTTTCTAAGCACCCTGGGTGCTAGATGGGGTGAATACGGTAATCATAACAACCAGAATATGGCATCTGAAGTGTATGTAATCAGATTTTAGCCCTATTACTTGGCAAATACCTGATATCAGCCTTATAAAGAAGACCTGCTAATGTCAGTAGTTCATCAATGCTCCTTGACCTCGCAATCAGTGTGTACTAGTCACCAGAGCAATCCGTTCATTGCACTTACTGTGCTAGTTAATTTTTAGGAGAGTCACAATATACCGGTATATTTGTTAACCTCAGTACAGAACTAAAAAGTGTTGTACTTCTTTACTCTGGCTTTGTACCAGTTTTTGGCAGTATTTTGTATTTACCTGCCAACTTTTATGAACATTTAGTAACATTAATTCTTAAAAATCAATCTTGATAGTGTTTTATCCCAGTCAATATCGACAGATGCCTGTCTGGTAGGTGTTTGCTTTCTGGCCATTTGCAAATGTATCCAAGCATTGAGCGACAAGAGGTAAAAAATAAACAAAATGGCCAACACAAGCCTTCTTGATAACAAAACTGTGCCTAACAAGAATGCTAAGAGTGTCACTTAGGAGTACTTTAGATAAATATACAACACAAAAAAACAAAACAACTGAATACTGTCCAGCAGACAAACACCATCAGGCAGCCGGGATGAAGAGCACTGATGGTGGAACCAGTAATCAAATGCACAAGAAGATCCTGAATTCTGAGCCAGTTCTTGAAAATCATGGCCTGTCCCAGAATCAAGTAAGCCAGAAAGAAAACAAGAGGGCCATGATGGCCCTGTATCGCTCACCTGAGTATGACTGCTTTAAACAAAGTTGCTATGGACCTGGTTAATTGACCCCAGATGACCCATATTCGAACTTGACCTAGAAATTATTGGAACAATCTCTCTGACAAATTTCAAGGTTATTTGTACTGAAAATGTTACCTCTAGAGTGTTAACAAGGTTTTTCCAAATTTGGGCTCTATGACCTAGTTTTTTAACCTAGATGTCCCATATTCGAACTTGAGCTATAAATTATCAAAACAATCTTTCTGACAAATTTCCAGGATATTTGGACTGAAAAGTAGCCTCTAGAGTGTTAACAAGGTTTTTCGATATTTAGGTCTGTGACCTAGTTTTTGACCCAAGATGATCTATACTCCAACTTGAGCTACAAATCATCAAAATAACCTTTCTGACAAATTTCCAGGATATTTGGACTGAAAATGTAACCTCTGGAGTGTTAAAAAGGTTTTTACATATTTGGGCTCTGTGACCTAGTTTTTGAACCCAGATGACCCATATCCAAATATGAGCTAGAAATCATTGAAACAACCTTTCTGACAAATTTCAAGGACATTTGGACCAAAAATTTAACCTCTAGAGCATTAACAAGGTTTTTCTACTTTCGGGCTCTGTGACCTGATTTTTGACCCCAGAAAACCTATATTCAGAACTGAGCTAGAAATCATTGATAGAACCTTTCTGACAAATTTCCAGGTTATCTGGACTAAAAATGCTACCTTTAGAATGTTAACAAGGTTTTTCCATATTTGTACTCTGTGACCTAGATTATGACCCCAGATGACCCATGTTCAAACTTGATCTAGAAATCTTCAAGGCAACCTTTCTGACAAATTTCCAGATTATTTGGGCTGAAAATGTAACTGCTAAAGTGTTAACAAGATTTTTTAATTTTGGGCTCTGTGACCTAGATTTTGAACCCGGGTGACCCTTATTTGAACTTGTGCTAGAAATCTTAGAAGCAACCTTTCTGACAAATTTCCAGATTATTTGGGCTGAAAATGTAACTTCTAGAGTGTTAACAAGGATTTTCAATATTTGGGCTCTGTAACCTAGTTTTTGACCCAAGATGACCCATATTCGAACTTGACCTAGAAATTGTCAAAGCAACTTTTCTGACAAATTTCCAGTTTATTTGGACTGAAAATGTAGCCTCTAGAGTGTTAACAAGATTTTTCTATTTTTGGGCTCTGCGACCTAGTTTTTGAACCCAGAAGACCCATATTCGAAACTGAGCTAGAAATCATAGAAGCAACCTTTCTGACAATTTTCCTGATTATTTGGGCTAAAAATGTTACCTCTAAAGTGTTAACAAGGATTTTCAATATTTAGGCTCTATGACCTAGTTTTTGACCCAAGATGACCCATATTCGAACTTGACCTAGAAATTGTCAAAGCAATCTTTCTGACAAATTTCCAGATTATTTGGACTGAAAATGTAACCTCTAGTGTGTTAACAAGATATTTCTATTTTTGGGCTCCGCGACCTAGTTTTTGAACCCAGATGACCCATATTCGAACTTGAGCCAGAAATCATAGAAGCAACCTTTCTGACATATTTCCAGATTATTTGGACTAAAAATGTTACCTCTAGAGTGTTAACAAGGATTTTCAAAATTTGGGCTCTGTGACCTAGTTTTTAACCCCAGATGACCCATATTCAAACTTGACCTAGAAATCATCAAAGCAACCTTTCTGAAAAATATCCAGATTATTTGGACTGAAAATGTAACCTCTAGAGTGTTAACAAGATTTTTTCTATTTTTGGGCTCCGTGACCTAGTTTTTGAACCCAGATGACCCATATTGGAACTTGAGCTAGAAATCATTGATAGAACCTCTCTGACAAATTTCCAAGATATTTGGACAGAAAAAGTAGCCTCTAGAGTGTTAACAAGGTTTTTCTATATTTGGGCTCTGTGACCTAGTTTTTTAACCCAGATGACCCATGTTCGAACTCGTCCGAGATATTAATGAGACAAACATCCTGTACAAGTTTCATGACAATTGAGGCAAAAATGTGACCACTAGAGTGTTAACAAACTAATTGTGGACGAACGGATGGAGGGACGGACAGACGGACGGACGACGGACAAAAGGTGATCAGAAAAGCTCACTCTGTCACTACATGACAGGTGAGCTAAAAACAAAAAACTATTTCAGGCATGCTGAGAAAAGTCTGCTAGTTACGAATGTTATCTGACGAGTGTCTGAATGATATAGTCTTCCATGAACTTAAGGTCAAAAGAAGGAGAATCAGACAAACCCCTTGACTGGTCAAATCATACAAGAAAGCAAACTGGTCTGACTTCAAGAATGACTTGGTCACATTCACTAGGATGTTCAACCAAAGCCAAAATGAAGACCCAAACCAATTATGGGACATGTTCAAAGCTGAGATCAAAAGGTTATCATCCATACACATACCATCAAGAATATGTAAAAGTAAAGCTGGTTTATCATGGGTCACTCATGATATTGTCAAACAGATTAGGTAAAGGAACAAACTTCACAAAAATAAAAAAGTTTCGGTCACAGAATAGTCAGAACATAAAGAAATTAAAACATCTAAAAGCATCAGTGCAAAAACAAATAAGGAATGCTTACTGGTTATATCTAGAGTCAATCATCTTCTCAGATAATACAGATCCAGGTCATAAGTATAGTTCTATAACTTTATTAAACACAAAAAAAAAATGAAACCACAGGAATTGCACCACTCAGCACTGATGGTCATACTCGACCCAGTGTCGAAGGCTAACATACTAAACAAACAGTTTGAATCAGTCTTCTCAAAGCCTTTGCCACTCAGTCTTAAACAAATAGCTAAAAGCTCAATGTCATCACCCGATCTGCACCCACCCATGGCTCCCATATCCATCTCAGTTCAAGGAGATGATAAGTTACTGACAGGACTAAACCCCCGTAAATCCAAAGGTCCAGAAGAGATTCCACCTAGGTTACTTAAAGAGCTACACACAGAGATAGCACCAATCCTCAAAATTATATTCCAAAGGTCACTAGACACGGGTATTGTTCCTAAGGATTGGAAACATGCCATCATCACACCAGCATACAAATAAGGGTCAAAATCAAAACTTAGCAACTACAGACCAATATCACTAACATGTATAGCATCAAAACTAATGGAACACATCATTGTTTCAAACATGATGGATTATTTTGACAAACACAACATACTTTGCCCCTAGCAACACGGATTCAGGTCAAAACATAGCCGTGAGACACAGCTCATTGGCTTCACACAAGAAAAACAGTACGCGCCAGGAGGAACTCACATTTTCCACTTTATTTCGCTGACACGGAAAAAAAATATCCGCCGCGACATCGAGGAAAAAAACAGATTTCCTCGATGTCTCGACATCGCGAAATATCTTGGCGATATTTGACGACCATCGCGAAAATAATTAGAGTCATAACTCCTCTGGATAAGCTGAACATTAAATGAAATGACCGTAATGAAACTGTGCATTTTACGTCTGCCAATTATGTGACATTTGGTAAAATTAAAACCAAATTTCTAATACATTTGCTGTGTAGGTTTATGTGTACTTCCGTCGTTGAAAACGCTTGTTATTGTATAGCAAAATCGATCAATAATTTTGTCAAGCGCATAGACGATACAGATGTCGCAGTAGGGTTTATATGTTGTATGTTTTCTTTAAATATAGGAAAGCAGTTTTAACAAGTGTAAATCGAAAACCAGTCAATTTATTTTCTGAAAATAGGGTCAGCTGTTCCGAGAAGCAATTACTTTCGGTTTTGAATTGTCATTCCTTCCGTTAACAAATACGAGCATTCGTAAACAAATGCATCAGAATGAGAGTTTTATACATTTAAATGATATCTTAAAGCATAAAATTCACCGAAATGCGTGTAATCAGGAACTTTGGGAGCCTCGATACGTCAATTCTTACCTGTGAAAAAGTTCGCGATATTTGGTGACCATGTCCGCGGCGGTGATCCTCGAAATGCGGCAGATTTGGTCGCGTTTTAAGGAATGCGTAGTCCGCGACGACCTCAAGGAAAACAAGAGTTCCTCCTGGCACATACTGTAGCTGACAACCTAGATCAAGGTCAACAAACTGATGTCACTGTCATGGACTTCAGTAAAGCTTTTGATGAAGTAGACCACACAAACTCATACACAAGCTGAAACACATTGGAGTTCATCCACACATAAGTTCATGGATACGAAAACAGATCACAACAAGTATTAGTGGAAAACAAGGTCTCTGACAGGCTCCCTGTGCTTTCTGGTGTCCCACAGTTATCGGTCTTAGGTCCATGTCTCTTTCTCACATACATTAATGACCTACCAGGAAGTGTCAGGAGCCGGGTGCGTCTATTTGCAGATGACTTTATAGTTTATTTAACAATTAAATCACAAGCATCTGCACAATCCTTACAAAATGATTTGCATAACTTGAAATATGGGTAAAAGAATGGTCAATGGAATTCAACCCTGACAAGTGTGAAGTACTAAGAATACACAGGAAAAAGAAACTGGTCATCTTTCCCTACACCCTACATATTTAGGAGTTACTGTAAGTAGTAACCTGAACTGGTCATCCGAAATAAACAACATCACAAAGCAAAAAACAGCTTAAGGTTCATCAGAGGAAATGTCAAAACACAAAACAAGCAACTCAAAGAAGCAGCATACAAAACATATGTAAGACCACAGGTTGAACACTGCTCAACTGAACCATGGCAGAAATATCTCACTCACAGAATAGAAATGGTCCAGACATCAGCTGCAAGGTATGTTCATAATGATTACCACTATACAAGCAGTGTAACAAACATGATTAAGGAACTAAAATGGTCAACATTAGAACAAAGGCGAAACCATGCCAGCCTGGTCATGCTACACAAAATAAAAACCAAACAAGTCAATGTTGATCACAAAATAAAAACCAAACAAGTCATTGTTGATCACAATCACATTACAAACACAGGAAACAACAAATTCCTCATCAGCTATTATATTATAATAACATCCATTTAGTTTGATTTTGCATTTATTCTTTCTATTTATTAAATCAAGACATAGATTTTCCTGGGAAACCGCTACAATTTTTGGGAATTCCGTGACGTCATGCAATTGACTTCGCAATTTGGCAGTAACAAATTGAAGTTGAATCTGACGTCACCGGCCAGGTTGCGTTGATTACTGTACCACGTTTATGCTTATATATTGGAAACTGTTCAAGAAGGAAGTCGTAAATCAAGGATATATATTTGCCTATTTGAAAATGATTTAGTCATATTAAAAAACAGGAAATATATTTAGAAAAATAAATCAAGCTTACCTCTCAAAACAAAAATATGAACTTCGTCGACACTTAACTACAAATGGTGAAGATTAAACCGGGGAGGTAACTAATGATATTTCAAGACTTCTTCCGGAATAGATAGGTACAACATAACTAAATCAATACTGTCACTTTATGGCAGAGTTTATTCCCCTATCTCATTGACCTGTTTGACAATTTCATTTTTAATTTTTAATATTTTTTACGCTGATGCTACAGGAAATGTTAATACAGATGAAAGATAATTGCAAAAATATTGAAATTATTACGATTATTATCATAATGATTACACTGTCTTGGCTGATGATTGATTGCAGTTGTAAGAGCAATGTACTATGATGTAACCAAAGCGCAGTTCGATTTTTTTGAGGATAATTGATTTTTCCCGTTATTGATACATAATTTTCTTAATTAGTTGAAGCGTTTCAGTTTTTTTAACATCCTTTTAACCTTAAGAAAACCACAACAACGTTACGTTTCCATTGCTGTGTTTTTGCCTTTTTTCTTTGAGTGCACTTCTTTAGCAAACCCTTTACAAAAAATTGTGTTGATTCGAGTATTGTATTGAGTAGTTAAAATCTATAGACAAACAATGTAAAGATATATTAAATTTCCGCTCCCGTTTAACACATTTTACATACATCGTCAAAATTCAGTTTAAAACTGATCAAGTATCTTGACTATTCATTAGTTAGTAGCTCACCCTTTAATAAGATTCATTCTAAATTAAAAATGTATATTGAATTAACTTTTCAACAATAGCTGTTTATAAAACATTTCCAGACAAGTAAAATGATGCAGGGATAAAAAATGTTCAGTGTATGAATGTTTTCGAAACTTAAAAGTGTGGATCCCTTCTTTGCAAATTATTGAACATGCACACGTGCTAGAAATCTCAAACTTTGATTAAACTTGTAGCGTTGTCTCCTATTTGACATTTTTCCTCATAAAAGACTTCCATGTATGAAGTTTGTAACAGAAAGATGCAATGCATCTTGGAAAAGACCATCCAAAGCGGGATTCGAACTCAGGTCCTCCTGCATCGAAAACCAACGCTCTTGACCACTGAGTCAAATAATCGATTACCTGACTCAGTTGTTAAAGGTTGTGTATATACCATTATAGACCGATATGCACTAGACCATATCACACCCCTCTTGAGAAAGTCATCAATTATGATGACGAATAGTGTGGTATATCTTTATATCAGAAATATTGAGAGTTTTTTATCATCATAATTAACACGTTCAGGACCCCCCCCCCCCCCCCCCCCCATCTACGTACATGAACGTTCGTAACAGAACGATGCACTGTATCTTGGAAAAAACCACCCAGAGCGAGATTCGAACTTAGGTCCTACCACATCGAAAAGCAACTCTCTAGACCACTGAGCCAAAGATTCGATTCCATCACGCACTCTCTATTTGAGATTATTGTCGTTACCGGTTGCCCGTATGACCGACGCCCCCTGCAGAGGTTAATTATATCATATTGTTGGGAGATACAGAAAGCATCCCATTCCAGAGACACCCCTGGTTCCTTTCCATGCTCAGAGTATAACACTGGGACCTCGGTTTAACGTTTCTTCCGAAAGATGATAAGTAATGTTGGTGCAGGAGTTGGGGATCGAACTCGGGACCCATGGATTACCATCGCGTTGCCATTAGACTACTAATCTGCAGTTGTCTGAGACTGAATTTATCCAATTATAGGTCGGTGTGCCCTGGACTGTAACAAAAGAGTACTCAGCAAAAGGAAAAGAAACGCCTTCGCACTACTAACGTGTATTAGAATTCCTCAGAATATGGCTGTGCTACTCAGATTTTTTTTCGCTCGTTCTTCTACTTTTCAGCACTTCTCTGCTGAATCTTGATGACGATATTTATGGTATTTTTCGCTCATAATTTACATAAGAGAAAAAATGGGGCAGAATTGTGGTTAACATTGTGGTGTTAAGAAAAAAGAAAAGGTATTTTTAAGGTGACTGTTATTCCTGATCCATTTTGAAAAGTCACTATAACGAATAAGTCATTTTCTAATGATAGTTTATATCGCAAAAAATCTAATGAAGCTTACAATTAATGGGTAAGAATGAGTCAAGGGAAGCAACTGCTGATTTCTAAAGACGGTGATAAGTGCTGGAGTAATGTTTCGTTACGAATGTTGGTTGCTATGTTTGGAGCACAACTCACCCCAGCCTTGGGTGTCTTCTGATTGTTTTTGGGAAGTTACACACCTAAAAATTCGGAAACTTCAATTTTGGTGTAATTATTTAAAATATTATATTAAAAATACTTTTTTCGTGTACAAGCCTGCTCTGTATACATATCATAAAACTAATAGTTAATTTAATTTATGTTATATCACCTGTTTTAAAAGGAGACATATGGTAAATGTGATGAAATGATGAAACAGCAGGTGCCTTATATCTATAACAACTTAGATGTTTTAGAAGAACCAAAAAAAAATGCCGTCAAAAAACGACAACAGGTGTTTGCCGTATCGCCCAAGAGACGTTTTGAATACAAACATGCTTAAGTGTAAAATGTAAGATTGAAGCTTATCGAACAAATTTGTGCCTATCTTGGGTTTCTTAAGAAATTAAAGAATTGCTGTTCATTTGAGCATGTTCTAGATGTTTTATCAACAGGTAATCCAGCTTTTAAGTGTAACTGAAGTACTGAAAGTGATCTTTAAGTATCCTACTGGTTAAAATGCGTTTTCTTTAAGTACAAATTAAAATTCCGTTCACGCAAAAAAAAACTGCAGTCTAGATCATGGAACATGACAAGGGAGATAATTCAAGTAAATTATCTTGAGTGTGTGATAGATCTTCTGAATGGAATGGTTCCAGAATAATACCTGGCGAATCACATGGACGTGACATTGAAATTTCACTAGAGGTGACCTTGACCACGTCCGTAATGTTTTGCATAGGGAAACAGAGTGAAACTGATGGCAAGCACTTTGTATAGTGTGTATCTTCCTTACATTGTCTTGTTTTAGGTAAGACTCGTATTATAATGACAGAAGAAAGTCTTATAAAATCCTGATTTCCAAACAGTTAAAGACCGTGATCCTTGAAACAGAACAATACAAAGGGTGTGCTTAGTTACAATAAGCAAATATCAAGTTTCATAGTTTAAATCATTTTCGAAACCTTAGGACACAGAAACTGAAATATTTCAAAGGGAAACTACTATTTTATTTATTTATTTATTTATTTATTTATTTATTTATTTATTTATTTATTTATTTATGTCTTGGGGGAGGTGGGGGCCCTTAAATATTCGAGTACATAGATACTGTCAGTTATTGAGGTTGCTTTTCCATACCTCGAAAATGTGTGGCCAAAAAAGGCTACCAGTACTAAAGACCCATATATGAATCTATTCCTGGACACTGGAAAGGACCCATATGTGAATCAATTCCAGGACACTGGAAAAGACACATATATGAATCAACTCCAGGACGCTGGAAAAGACCCATATATGAATCAATTCTAGGACACTGGAAAGGACCCATATGTGAATCGATTCCAGGACACTGAAAAAGACCCATATACGAATCAATTCTAGGACACTGGAAAAGACCCATATATGAATCAATTCCAGGACGCTGGAAAGGACCCATATATGAATCAATTCTGGGACACTGGAAAAGACCCATATATAAATCAATTCCAGGACGCTGGAATAGACACATATATGAATCCATTCTAGGACACTGGAAAGGACCCATATGTGAATCAATTCCAGGACGCTGTCAAAGACCCATATATGAATCAATTCTAGGACACTGGAAAAGACCCATATATGAATCAATTCCAGGACACTGGAAAAGACCCATAAATATTAGTACTTTAAAAGATGGCGCCTACATTCGAATAAGTTTCCAAAATTAAAAAAAAAGAACAGATCAGATTACGTCAGTGCCTGTAGAGACAGTGACTAGTTGTTTTTTTTTTTTTAAGATAAAGGAATGACTGATAACAAATAATCATTTTTTTCGCTTAAAAGTTATATTTCTCAAGAAGTGAAAAGAAAACGTTTTTTTAATGTTTCTGTAGGCAACTTTACCTTTCAGTACAACTTGACCTTTCAGTACACAAAAATCTTATCTATGTATATGAGAAAGATAAAAAGATCTCCTACAAAAATATCATTAAACACCAATTAAAATGTTTTTGGCTTTTGATATCGTTTCAGAACTCATTAAATGGTAGGAATTCGTTTAATTCTGTGGAGATGTAGAGATTCCAAGCTTGTGATGTTAAGAAGATAAGTTTTACTAAGGAATACACCTGATAGTAAGAGACTGATTAGACTAATAATTATTCGGAGACTAAACATTTGCTGTTTCGATTACCTCCCTCGGCAGTTATCACTTGCCTTATGACGTCATTGGTGCCAATTTAGTTGCAAGGAACAGTTTTCCAGATTTCTTGCTCTATGTTTTTACGGGGACTTTATCAGTCTGATATCTTTAACAGCAGTTGGGATGTAATATTTTAGTATGACAGTAGCAGAAATGGGAAAGCATATAACTGATAAGCCTTCAAGCACACAGTGTAAAGTTATATTTATTCTCGTGTTTCAGATAAGCCATCATGCACGTGGCAATTTGTTTTGTATCTTCCTGAGCTTTCAAAAGACAGGTTCGCATACATGTAACAGCAAAAGGCTCGTGAATAGGTAGATCTGAATTTTTCTGTAAAAAATATATAAGCACTTATATCTTTCTACTGCCATATGTTAAAACACAGGGCAGTGCCAAAAGCCCGTGAATTGGATGCTTTATAAAAATTTTATCACTAAAAGTATTAATGTTTCACCAAAAACCTATAAAAATGTTAGGATAGAGGAAGAAATTTGTGGTTGTCCACATTCCTATAGTATAGGGTATTTTTTTGAAGTTTTCAAATGCTGAAGTATTCATGGTAGGAACAGACCTAACTACTTTGCTTATTCAAAGCACAAATGTGCAATTTCAGATGGCCATCAACATTAAATTAAATGTGGGATATTAACATGTTTGAGTTACTTTCAAGTGGTGAAACAGTGTTGAAGCAATCCTCAAATGCCACATGAAGAGTAACTTCCCCATATCCAGTTTACTGCCTGGGAATCTTAAGTAGATCGTATTGTTTAGTCAGCTAGACTTTTGTTTTACTTTTCTGTGGAGAAGTTTCCTTACATAATGATTGAAAGAAAAGACAAAGAATGATTCTTTACTTCGTTGTTATTCTAGTTTGACCGTAAATAAGGGTAAGGCCAACGGATGAACATCTAAGAAAATGGATGTTTTACCTTGCATGCCCAGTTTGTTTCCCGTACATTTCAGTTTTCTTGACCCATCCACAGCAATATCAAACTTAAGAGTAATGATAAAGAAATGTCCCAATTTTACTTTCGAGCGGCATCTTTTGAAATAGATATAGATACCGGTATCTAGGACTGGTTGACTGCTGGGAAGGATGTGCGCATACGTTGTGTGTACAGATGCATGTTCTATTCTTCTGTTCGTTTAAATCATAAATAGTCCACAATCAGGTAGATATGAGAAGTTTCCTGATTTTCACATATTTCCGATAATTTACATCTTTAGTTTCAATTTTTTAACAATTTAAAGCAAAACTGGAAATGTGTCAAGAGGACATGCGTGCCCCCCAGTGCAAAGGGTGGGGATTAGGTTGTCTGTGTATCCGTAAATTAATTGAAAAACACCAGGTTCACAACCTTATTAGCTGGTATATATCCTGTAAAGTTTTATGACCCTGGGTGCAAGTGTGTTGGCTGAGTTTGTGACAAAGTTTTTGGTAGCGATTTTCACTGAATCAAGGGCCATAACAGAGCCCCACCTAAAAGAATAGAATAAAAAACCCAGGTGCACAACTTCACTGGCTAATATATATCTCTGTAAAGTTTCATAAACCTGGGTAAAACAATGTTGGCTGAGTACATGACACAAACCTTTTGGTATTTTTTTATCCACTAAATCAAGGGCCATAACTCTGCTCTCACTGGGAGAAGTAAGATAAGTTGCTTGAGCGAGCGACAGAAACTTTCGGACAGACAGACAGATGGATTGACGGACAAGCGGACGGACAAGAGCAAATCTAAATGTCGTGCTAACGGGGGCACAAAAATCTGCTTATATCATCGAGACATTTATTAACCTTTTTTCCAAGAACGTCTCCGTTTCAAGTTACTGAGAAGGTGTTCTGACTCATAACTGGTACTTCGTTTTTCTTATTTGGTTATGTAATCAAATGTCGAGCTACTGTATTTTTAAGGAGTTGATAGGCAAAAATAGATAATTATTTCTTTCACTATTTTTCTCAAATGAGACACATGACGATACGATTATTTACGAAGAATCCGTTTCCCTGCTGGAAAAATAAAACCGAAAAAAATATTGCAAAGGCGAGATTTGGAAACGAGATAAATATAATTAATTTACGAAATATTCTCTTCTAGCTTACATTTTATCCTTCTTTTCAAGTTCAAGTACCCGTATGGGCTTAAATTCTATATAGTTTTGCAATCTATTCAAGACAGTAAGGAATCTTTACATTTTCAAACAGAGCAATAAATATTGAAAAAGATCTGATTTAGCAGAATTTGTAGCTTATAAATGAAAAGAATCTTTACCTCCAACCGTTTTCACTCTCGTCTGCTTTTGACGTTCACCTGGAGGGGCACAGTGGTATTGAAGTGGGTGAAATATGCTAAGTCTAATTTTCTGTCTTCCAAGATTACAAGATATACAAGTACACATTTCTGTTATTCTTATGTGCCGAAATGACGTCGTGCATTTAGAGTTTGTGTTAGGGCCTGTGCGCGTCCCGCAAAATTGGCTGTCCCTATAAGACCTTCCTTACACTCTAGAAATTGTACAGGAGTGTAAAACTGAATGCTTATTACGCGTCTGATGTTTTGTTCGAATTTCTTTCAGTCAGAACATAGCTCTAGATTGGTAGACAACAGCTATAAATTCTTATGACGGGCAGTTCTCTTCCTACTCAGACTTATACAACTGACACAGTGTAGGATACAGACCTGTTTAACCGGTCACAACAGAGTTATGGCCGTTGAATTACGACAGGCACTGTTCATTTATCCACACTGGAATACCGTACGTGAACTATGTCTACACAGACTATAGTTACTTCCCCTTGACTAAATAAATTCCCGCTATTTTGTGTTTTCCTCTTTAAAAGAAATGAAATCAAGACAGCTGACAGCCAGGACTGATGTATTGTTTTTGTATTTGGTAGCATGCGCGGTATATCTAGAAAATATACAGTCGTAGAACAAAGAATTTTTTCGTTCACTATGACTTAATCATTGTAAAATTGAAGATCCGCCTCCGTGGTCAAGAGGTAAAGATCGCTGCCGTGTTATATATAAACTTTTCAGTGACTTAAGATCGTGGTTTCGAGTTTGCTACCAACTGTCACCATATGTAAAAAAAAGTTGTCAGTTTCTTATGGGGTTGGGGTGCAGGGGTGTGTCTAGTACTGGGCTTTAATCATAACGATGATTAAGACTTTGCAGCCTGTCTGACGTTGACTGTTTAATGGCGTAAAACTCGACTAAACCTCACCAAACGACATAAACAGTCTACAATTACTAGACCACATATCCGGCTTTAAAGAATTCTGCAAACATATCCACTCGTGATTTAAGTTGAACAACACGTTCTAGGATTTTATCTACAGTTTAAGAATTTACGACTTTGATACTTTATCACGTTTGAAAATTTTGATCACCGTTCCTTTTCCTGAAAATCTGGGCTTTGTAAAACAATGAAAGAAAGCGATGTTTATGTGCTCCTAGTGGACAAAAATTGATCATGATTTCTCTTTAAAACTTATCAATTCAAAATCATGAGACTTAAGATAATACTTAGGTTAATACAATATTGATTTCGTTTAAGAAATCAATCTTTAAAATTGAGATAACCTATCTTAACCTTTTATTACTTTCAACCTAGGTTAAGTCGCTTTCTTCGTTGCCACGCAGATATCGAATGCCGAACGTAGATAATCCACTGGCCTAATTTATATTCAGCAAACAGCGCCCCTAATTTTTCAATTTTACTGTTTTGAAATACCTGAAAACCTCATGTTTAGCAAATAAATGATAGGTCTGAATAACAATAATAACGTTATTGTCCCAAAAATAAAAGGCTGGTACTTCAACACAGACCTTAGTGATCATGAGCTTCTTACAAAAAATAAGAAGTAAAACGTGCCTATCGTGTTATTTCTTTTTGGAAATAAGACACATACATGTACTTCTTCTTAGAGCTTTGGTTTTGGACTGTTGTCAAAGAAAATACAAAGAAAATATACCAAAGTTATTCTCTCCGGAAGTTACATAATGACATACTGGAACATTCTATTTTATTATTGAGTGAATCACTATTTGTTGGTCCTTGTGCCTCATTAGCCTCAGTAGAGAGTTTGGACGTTAAACTGAGGTCCCTGTATCGGTGCATATTGCATACACTGAACATGGAGAAGAACGAGCAGCGTCTCTGGAATAAAATGTTTTCTTCCAACACAGCCTAAAATAAAAAAAAAATGTTCAAGAAGCGTCGGAGATATGGGCAGCCGGTAGCGACGATAAATAAGTCTCTTCACTGGGATAGATAAAGCCGGGACTGGCCAAGTTTTACATCTGAGTAGTCCGATACCAAGTGCTCTGATGACGCAATTTCCGGGTCAACTAGGTGCTTTAGCCCGAACACCAAAACATATATAATCGTAATTGAAATATATCTCAATTTTTAGACATGCAGTTAAAGAAAATACTTTTTTGACCAAATAATTAAAATCCCTATTTTATCACTTCGATAGCATAAGTCCAAGAGTATCTTATGATCAGTGCCTTGTTTCTGAGTACATCCTGTCGTAGATTGATTACATTTATAAATCATTTTGCTAGAATCCAAGATAAAGTTAGACATTTTATTTAACCACTCATTACTTAATAAAAGTTTACTTTAAGTATGCTTGTCTTGGGCGGTTTTATGAAGTAGTAAAAAAAATCTGTGCCATAGATTAAAAAAAAAAAGATAAAAATTACACGTGTTGGTATATGTATGTTTGAATTACATTTAAATTCACCTACAGCGAAAGAATTCATAACCGAACGAACTATCGCACGGACGGTCGAACGAAAGGAGCGAGTGAGTGAGTGAGTGAGTGAGTGAGTGAGTAAGTGAGTGAGTGAGTGAGTGAGTGAGTGAGTGAGTGAGTGAAGCAGGAAAGGAACGAGTGGTCGGACAAAGTTTATTTGATAAGAAGATACAAGTTTGCATTTTGAAAATACTGATTGAGTTTTTTTCTAATATCTATTTACAATAGTTATATCAAGATACATGCAAATTCGCGTTTATATTAAAATGAACTTTCATTAGTACGTTCGTATAGAACAAGTTGGAGTGAAGTTATTTACAAGTTGATGCAAAATTTCACGCAAGACTCCACGTTTGATCCATTAGGGGTGAATTCTAAATTTGAAACTAATTGCTTATGATATTTATGCAAATCAAAGATACTGATCAAATGTTATAATCTATAGACATAAGCATGATTTTTTTTCGTATCTTAACAGTACTTTTCGAACAGTTGAAAAAGATTTTATTTAAAAGAAAAAAATAGGTAGATAATAATGATGACGATCCCGTTGCTGCTTGTCATGATGATGATGATGGTGGTGGTGGTGATGATGATGATGGTGATGATGATGGTGATGGTGATCGTGGTGATGATGATGATGATAAAGATGATTCTGGTTGAGAATAATTATAACAATAAATATTTTGGTGACGCTTTGTTGTTGTTGTTGTTGTTGTTGTAATTATGATGATATCGATGAGGAAATATAAGATGATAATGATGACTTTGTCGAGGACGACGACGATGATGATAATGATGACTTTATCGAGGACGATAACGATGATGATAATTACGATAAATGTTTTGGTGTACATGGGGAAAGCAGTCATTGTGTTGCTGTTGTTGTTTTTGTTGTAAATGAATATTATGGTGATGATGATTACGATGATTACAACGAATCAAGTCCAATGAAGATGTCGATGAATTAGTCTCAACGGTAGCACCGGCACCCAAAACAACAAAAAATCACGCCTGTGAGAGTGAAAGTCATTTCAATATTTCCTCCTGTAAAAAGAAATAAATACAGTTAAATGCTTCAGACGAATTTACATTTTCTTTTAACGCTTTCCTCTCATTCCCTATTGAAAATCGAAAATCTTTTGATGAAAGTAGTGAGTTTCTTGGGTAATGGGTCGTAAAGTCGTATACAGTAGGATTTAAAGAATGCAAAAAAAAAGCTCTTATCCATTTAGTTAAATACTTCTTTCATTTAAGTACTTTTCACTGTGACAGTGATTTGTATTTATACAGATATAGAAAATGTTTTTCAGTTCAATCGAGATAGTATATTTATGGTTATTGGGGACGTTGCCTTTACAAAGCCAGTTACGGAGTGATCAAACAAACTTGAATAAATGCTTTATCTGATTTTGTTTACTTATCATTTGCCGCGATACGAATGAAATTTCAAATAGAAAACAAAAACTTATCCGAACTTGATCAGAATTCTCTTCTTGGGAGACACACTGTGCAAGGCAGGAACGAGTAAGGCAAGTTGTGCCTTATCCTTTAAAATTAATTGAAAAAATCCTTAGCCTATTTACACCAAGCTATTCTGCATAGAAAAATAAGACTACCAATCTTGGTTCCAGATCCTAGTTGGGTTGTATATTCCTTTTATGGTTAGCAATCGCAGTCACCGATAGAGTTCGAGTTTGACTAAGGTCGTAAATATTTTGTCTCTTTGACTTGAAATTTCGGAATGGTTAATTATCGTTTCCATTACAGAAATGTTTTAGTTCAACGCAAGTTTTCCAAAAGAAGTTCTATAATATCTGTGATAGCGTTAATTGATTAAAAAGTGGATCTGACATATTTGTGTTCTAGTGGCAAAGGTATTACACTGATTCAAAGAAATCTCAAGTTGGTTCCCTGCTGCTCCAGTAACAAAACTTTCGCACTAGATTGACATTCTGGTTCCCTAATCCTACACTTAAAAGACTAATGGTCTGTCAAACGAGACGTCAAACCATGCAGGGAGGTCAGTATCCAGGGTTCACACACAGAACTTGTTTTCCGGTGGTCGCGAGTTCGATTCCCCGTTTCTACAATTACACTACTAATTTCTTTCGCATATGAGACAGTAAACCGAGGTCCCTATGTATCGGTGAACATTCAGATATCACCTGTGTCTCTGACATGTAATGCTGTCTGTATCTGGACCTATATCTCACAACCTAAAATACTAAACTCAGTACTCAAATACATATGGGTCGCAGGAATCGGCGAAGAATAAACTAAAACAACAAAATAGATGAAACCATGTTTAGATGCTATACACTAAGCATGAAGAAGGAAAGAAAACTAACAAGGATGTTCGATTTTTAGGCGTTGATCTTTTAGATGACACACGGGCAAAAAAGATAGAAAACACATCTGCAATAAATCACTCTGTGATGTAATACGCCCTTGTGATGGCTGCGAGACCTTGTTGGATTCATTAAATCTTACTTTTTACCTTAATTATTAAAAAAGGGCAAACAATCCTTTCAAATCATAACAAGCCAGTTTTGAATGAAAAAAGTCAAAACTTAATTGAGATATAAAACTGAAAATAAAAATCAACAAGTGAAAAGGTGTACCGCTTTTACCCTGACGCTCATATAAAGGACTTATTGTTATTCAAAATAAGAAATGAGGAAAAAAAATCTTTAATACAGATTTAAAGATTGAAATTTTATTGCCATTTTCCCTGGCTTTTGAAAAGTTTCCTACTGGGCTGAATTGAGATCGAATAAATGAATTAAAATCATATCAATTTCTCACACCTTCTTGAACTTTAACATTAAACCTATTCAATTAAGTAATCCAAATATCACTTAAATTTCTTGTCCTTATCAAAACTTCGCCATTGCCGCGAACAGCAGTAAACACAACAACAACACCAACAACAGCAGCAAAAATTTGAACCGTGGGTCGATTGCTGAACTTGTTATCACAATTTGAATCACCGTTGACGGTGGTCGCTTCCTGGAGTTTGGGCCTGTACCTAGACTGGAAGGTAGCATTGTTGGAATCTCTGTTAGTGGTGCTATTCGAACCCAAGATTTCTTAGTTCAAAGTCCGACACTACCCTTCAACATTTCGCCACACTTCTAATCACAGTATCAAGCATTGTAAGGAAATTTGGGTAGTCAGTGTGTTGGTGGACCGCTAGCTTTGGTTAAACGTTTCTATTTTATAAAGAATAAACTTGAATTGTTTCTTAGTAATACGAACACAAAAATGGCAGAGATCGAACCCATCATTTCCGACTTAGATGTCTGTCGGTAAAATCTGGCAGCCTTCCAGTAAAAGCATTACTTTCAGCCTATTTTTTACGTCCTTTGAGTAGTGACTGGTTTGAGCTCAAACCCTGGAGACCATAAGAGTCCGCGAAGTGTGTTTCAGCGTGAGACTGCGAAGGTGTAAATGTATAGGCAGGCAAGAAGGAAGGCGCGCACCCACATGTTTATTTCAATCACTTGGACTAAAAATCCCACGATGACTTAACATATACATAATACAACAAAAAGTGGTTTTGATAGTTATAACAATAATTTTGATTATAATGTTAGCATTTTAAGCCTCTGGTCGCGTGGTTTCACAAAGGTGTCACTTAAATCATGTGGTAAATTCTAAGTTGAAGCAAGTTGGGTCTCAAACCAGTTTGCAATAGTTCTATGGTCTTTGCTTCGATCTATGTATCGGGTTAATCTTAATATGAAGCTAAGCTTCGTACTGTCTGCCCATTATCTTAAAATGTACGTCCATTTGTACTTAGATAAATAACAGACGAACTTCCGTAATTATACAGTTTGCAAAATCTACCTTACAGTGGCAACATTGGAATGTTTCTTTCTTTTTCTTCAACGAACTTTACAAAAGAACAGTGTTTGCTGAAACTTTCTTGTGTCATAAAGCGTTTCTTTTTATCTTTCGCCAATTAGTCAGATATTCTATTTGGAAGTTCACACAGAGACACTATATATTTATTATATGTCTCTGGTCCACAAGACGTTTCAAATCACTGAATGCCTATCTCTCCTTTCTTGGATATAAATGGGAATAAACAACTGTGAGAGTGGCAATTGTTTTGTTTGGTCATATCATTTGATAGAGGCAGGGGAACATAAACGTTGTATACATTAATGGAAGTACTGACGAAAGAGGATGGGGGAAAGAAATATAAGTGAAATCTGTACGGTAAAAGTTTTACAGTATGTGCAAAAAATGTTTATTTCATTGCTTTGTGAGAACAGCATTATGATTCGTGTACGATTTGTCTCCCTTACGTTAAATTAGAAAACATCGCTTTGGTTAAAATGGTTTATAACAATACAGTTTTCTTGGTTTAAGCAAAAAGTTAATATAAAAGGCGATATTCCAGCGTTTTCAATAAGCCCTTTACAACTGTATAAAAATAAGAAACAACAATGTGTTCTTTCGTAATCCTTTGACATTCAGTTTATACTATCTATCCTATTTTCGATTTTGACATGTACGTTTGGGCGGTACTTATCAAAGTGTGTTTATAAAAAGAAAATAGGCGTATCCATTTATGCTAATTTGCTGATAATATCGCTTCTTTTCATCCTCTTGCGTCAGAAGAAACCGTTATTAGTTGCCGAGCAACGGCACGTTCAGCCAATCAAACGCGGAAATCTGCCTGTCAATCATCCGTAATTCGCGCCTAAGCGGGACGCGCCAAATGCCCACCCACAACGGCCAATAGATGTTTGATAGAAGTTAGGGATTCTCCCACGTGTGTTAGAGTTTTCATTTGTGCAGTGTAGTTTAGTAGAGTAGATTCTATAACATTATGAAAATGGAGTCTAACGGACCGGCATCCCCCACCAATGGAACTGATGAAATACCAAACGACCCAGGGTAAGTGATTTGATTTCGTATTGTCGTTATCTGTAGATTTTGTCTTTTTTGCCTTTCTTCTTTACCGTCAGTTGACATTTAGGTCATAGGTTCACGAATTCAAAATGGCTCTTTGTTTACCAAATTTCTACCCGTTTCTGTTTACAGGAAGATGTTTATTGGGGGCCTGAGCTGGCAGACAACTGCAGGTACAGAATTTTAATTGATTTCACCTGTATTTATCTGATTGATCTCGCCGCGTACATGTATTGTTTACATTTGTTAATTACGGTAAAATCCCGCGAGTCATTCGGATTGCTCGATTTTCATCGTTGACTTGGATGTCCTTACCGTAAACTGTAAAATTCACGTCCCGTTTTATTTTTATTTTTGCAGAAAAGTTGAAAGAGCATTTTGGTAAATACGGAGAAATTAAAGAATCCATGGTTATGAAAGACCCAACAACTAAACGTTCAAGGTGCGTGTATATTTATAGCCTTCTTGGTGATAAAATGGATGTTAATTGCTCCCCAACTTGTTCTATGACTGATATAATTAGCTTGAAGTTTTCTTGACATATAATAATCAAAAGAATTGTTTTGGAGTTGCGTTTGCTAGTAACTACACAGGTAGTATGAAGGAATGATAATTTTATTTATATTTTTCGGAATATTTCCAAACAGTAAGTATATCAGAGTCTGCATGTACATAGGGGTAGATTTATCTGTAGTCTTAAACATAGTACATTCTACCAATTGAAATGTTCAATTCTATCTTTAAATATTTATTTAAGCATTAAGACAAATATTGCTTTATATTTGTGGAGATCTTAGTCAGCCCATTAATAGTTGTAGGTTTTAGCTCATATTTCTCTATCTCTGTGTTAGCATTCAATAAAAGTTAATGTTACCAGATTTGTTGCAGAATATTTGGGACTGGTTGTAAAAGTTGATTAAATGACCTTGCAAA
The DNA here is from genome assembly GCA_012932295.1 of Cyclina sinensis. NCBI lineage: Eukaryota > Metazoa > Mollusca > Bivalvia > Venerida > Veneridae > Cyclina > Cyclina sinensis. The sequence goes on from JAAONU010000019.1 coordinate 2,330,655, forward strand.
TGCCCAGCAATAAAACTAAACAGACACAATTCAATGTCTCAGTGTGTGTAAATCGAGTCCACTGCAAAGAAAATGATAGGCACAGAGTGACAATTAAGTTGACTGTTTTTACACATTGCCATTAAAGGAATTGATCGCCCATCCAAAGAAGAATAATTGGATGCCCTTGGGATGTCACACTCTATACTATGCCCACTGCCCTAATTAGGACACAAAAATACCTTTCAGAAATCATTCTGCACTCAGAATATATGCAATAGTGGAGAAATTTGCTTTTGTGATTTATTTTTAGAAAATGTGATGCTGTATATTTCATTAGCATTGGCTTTTTTTCAACATTAAGATTCTGTAAGATTGAATCTGGATTTCAATCTTTGCAGCGTTGTCACACTGAGTGTTGTTGGTTTTGATTGTATTGGCATAGCAAAAGAATTTTTCTCTTTTCCAATCAAATGTGCTCAGGGTAAGAATTGATGAATGACAGTGAACAAGATTGCTTCATTAATGAAACAAGTTCTCTATGCATAACTCCCAGCATCAGTACAATACCCAGATAAAAATCAATTCTCCCTTTACATGAATCGGCTGTCTCCGAAATTAGACGATGCAATATAATAAGAGTCTTTGTATTCTAAGGAAGTTTTCATTAGTCCGGCAAAAAGGAAAATGCCAGTCAATTCCATAAAAGGCTTCGCATTTATTACGGACAGGCCTTTACTAAATTTCTACTGACATTGGACATGCGGTCAATGTAAAATGCAGATTTGAATGAATGAAATCTTTTCTTTTGGTGCATTGAGTTCATTAGCACTAGCTTTCATGCATGTACTTTTCAGCTGCCATCAGCCTAATGTATTTGCTAACTAACAAGGTTCAGGTTACCTGTGTCTTCATTCTTTCAAAGTAATGTTGTCCTTCAAAAGACCTTTGTATGTCCTAGTACTTTGCTATAAGTTCAGAGATATAAAATGCCTGATCTCCCAGGGTTCAAGTCCAGTAAGTTAATTGTATTCATGTCAAAATAATCTACTATAGTATTTTCTTTGAATTATCATCCTAACTGTGCTGTAGTGTTTTTTTATTTTTTGGTTTGGTTTGCATCTGCAGTTTTGATAAAAGCTTCTGTTATATATATGGCTACTGGACAAAATTTTCATCTTTCTGATATCCTAGGCTGATGCATCAAGCCCACATCTTTGTTTTACACAAGCATGTTTTATCGCAATATTGCGACAAACTTCTTGGTTTTATTCTGTTTAATGTTTACCTAATGTACAAGAAAGGTTACCTAAAGCTCTGCTTCTTTTGTGAATTGCTTTATTTAAGTTCCATTTTGAATTGAAAAAAAAGAACAACAAAAATGTTGCACCTCCAAACCACCACACCATGTCAGCCATTTTGTGTCACTTCACAACTCACTGTACCTGAATATATATACTTAGATTGTTTCCGGAAATTTTTTATTGAAAGTAAGGTAGTGGATTAGCAGTTATGCTAAGGATGGCAGACACGTAACCAAGATCATTCAAAGTTTTGTTTCATAGTTTTAGGAAAATGGTCCTAATGGTCCCATGTTACCCCGTTAGTATTAGTAACTTCCTGGAAGCAGCCTGTGAAAATGATCATGTGATTTGCTAGAACTTACTCTTTAATATGTGTAAAGAAACAAGTTTGAACTAAAATTAGTTACAAGTTAAAATGGGACTAGGGCTGCAGCATCAGATCTTAACCTTTATTTTTTTATGACTTGTTCATCCCTAATAGAGCTGTCTGTCTATTTTATCACCTTTCTGACCCACCCCATTCAAAAATAAAATTCCTTAATTACCCTTCAACATTTTTGTCAACGTTAATGTGATTTGAAACCCAACTTTTTCTATTCCTATTTTAACGGTATAATTAAACTCTGCATTGACTTATAACAGACGCGTTGCCACAAGTCTGAGAAAATCATTTGTATAGAGCTGTAAATTTCTCAGTAAATATTATAATAATGTGCATATGTTTGCTTTTAAAAGATGCTGCAAATTTTATTAACAGAATTCATAATACTTTCATAAAGAAGCATTATCCCAACAGCATATCGAGGACTGAACGCTTAGTAGCTCTACGTGCATTCGCTCAAAGAATAAGGTAGCTTAGTTAAGCTTTTGGCGTGCCATGCAAGATTTTACTCCTGTGAATGCTATTTTAACGTGCACACCTAGGTAATAAATTTTCAAGGGAAAACCCTACAAAAAAAATTACAAAATATGATTGTATTATTTCTCAGTCTAGTTGAATTTATATTAAATCAAAACATTGTTCAACTTCGTTAATAATATTTCAATTTACCTAAATTCACCTCAGTTCTGCTTAAGTTTGTTATTTGCCATATGACTTAGTTTAAAATTAAAAATAAGTTTGAAAAAAGTTCAAATGCCTTTGCCACTCATGAAATGATTGAGAATTCCAACTGTCTGAGAAGAGGTAACCCTGGTAATATAACAGTGTTAATCATCTTAATTAACCCTTTACCACATGGTTAAGTGTTAAATCGCATATGCGACCAGTGCAGATCCAGATCAGCCTGCACATCCGTGCAGTCTGATGAGGATCTCCACTGTTCGCTTTTCAGTCAGAAATACTTTTATGGATATAAAAGCGAACAGTGGAGATCCTGATCAGACTGCATGGATGTGCAGGCTGATCTGGATCTGCACTGGTCGCATATGCGTTAAAACACGTATCTATGGAGTAAAGGGTTAAGTTGGATCCAGTAGAGCCTCGATCTTGCACGTTTTGTAGAACTGCATTCGCAAGCTGAGTTTTTACTTACCTTTTTTCATATGTGCCATTAAAATCATGATCTTTAAAAATCATGATCTTTAAAGTGATTGACATTTTTATGAATTAAAGAGGTCTTTGTCTCGTTTATCATGAAAAACAAGCTAGTCTTTTGTTTACAGTCACGTGCCTTCTTGGGATTGAAACATAAACTCATTTTTCTTTAGACTTTTTATCTCATTACATAAAATTTTGCCCATAACACCTGAATTTCTTCACAGTAAAGGTATTAATAATTGATTTTGCTGAATGCCTGTGCAGGTAATAACGAAAGTTTCTAAACCTGGCCTATTTTTTTGTACTTTAGTAAATGGACTTTCCATGTAAGCTCTGTTCAGCATACTGTTTTTAATGGTTAAGGTGTAAAGGCATGCATGTAACTTCATGACAGGCATTGGTCCCGATGATCAAAATCGCTGATGAAACAGTTAATTATAAATGAAGTAGAGAATTTGCCGCAGTTGAGTTACTTTGATGTCTGTTTGTTTGTTCCACTTGACTTGCTATGAAACAAGAAATTTGCATTAAATCGTATGGGCACCAGTGTAGCGCATCACTGATCATCAACTGTGACCTTTGGGGATTCTATTGTATAGTTTAATTAGAGGCAAAGAATGATATACCGACTTAAGTACAAAAAAAATATTCATGGTGTTAGGTTTCAGAAATAGTCAGTTTGAATGATTGGCTTAGAGTTTCATATTTGTACTAGTTAATCTTCGATGAATGCAAACAGTCACATTTTGGCAGAGAGTTTAAAAGTTTTTATGTTAAATTGATTAATTATATTTTCTAATTATCAGTATATTTGAAAAAGAAAGCATTACTTGTTCGTTCCTCTCCCATCCTGGCTGTGTCCAGTAAAGGAGAATCAGTTGTAGATGGTGAGCACCGGCCTATTTTCCCAGTTTGCTTGTCTTTGTGATAATAGCATTCACAAAATCAGTGTCAGCCTTATCATTTAGTTTCGGACAGTGTTGTACCTGTCCGCAGCATTTCCAAAGAAACATATTTTTGTTAGAATCACAGCTTATAGCATTTTAGAATGATAGAACACAATCATGCAGAATTATTTTCATGCCTAAATTATTTTCTTCACCCATGTTCATAACTGTTTTTGCTTGTCACATTTTCTCTTTTCTGTGAGGAGGTGGTTACAAAATACATATAACATTGAACTAACACTGTAAATGAATTTTTTCCTGTTTTGATTGTGTCATCAGATGTTTTCTGCATTTCTGTGAACAGCATCACACTTATGTATCCTATAAAAGCATTACTCCCTAAGCCCTGCTGTTTTACCTAGAACCATTTTATTGTTTCACATAAGGCAGATTAATTACCAGCAAATTGGTGCCTGCAGTTTTTTGCAGCTATAGTATGTGTTACGATTTGTGAGTGACTTTGATGTTGCAAAAGTTGGCACTTTGTATTTTTTGACGATACATGCATTCCACATTACATGTTCCTCTCTTGCTAACATGCGTTTGTATTCACATGTAAATGTTAGCAAGCCATAATGTCAGGAAAGACGGTAGTGACTCAGCTAGACAGTAGCTCTCAAACATTCTTCAATCTCGCAAACTGGGACCTGATTAGTGTACCGAAATCGTAATCTTATCAAGAAGTAAAGGGTTAGCTGTCTTAACCTTCAGCAATTTTCCTTTCTTTATCTTTTGGTATATATCGAAGCGCATTTTTTGCATGCTTGAAATTGACAGTAAGTACACTTTGAAGGGTAATTGATAGGGGGAGTTTATCATGAACCTAAATCAGAAGGCCGCCACAGCTTTTAAACATTGTAGATTTTAAAACAAACTGGAGAAGGACCCCTGTAGACACTAGGTACTATTGAAAGTGTAAATGACTTCGATTACAGCTATCGAGAGCTTTTAAGTAGGTTAGTCCACTATACCATACATGTCTGAATTCCCTTTTTGTCTGTATGTTTTTAGCTCACCTGAGCACAAAGTGCTCAGGGTGAGCTTTTCTGATCAGTCTTTGTCCGTCGTCCGTCGTCCGTCGTCCGTCAGTCCGTCCGTCCGTCCGTCCGTCCGTCCGTCGTCAACTTTTCATTCAAACGACATCTCCTCTGAAACCAATGGGGCAAATTTAATGAAACTTGCCTGGGATGTTCCTTGCATGAAGCTCTACCAAGATTGTTCAAATGGTTCTGGTCCATTGCATTTCTGGTTCACTGGAGCTAAAAATAGATTTAATAAGTTGGATCTTTAAAAATCTTCTTCTCCGAAACCACAAGGCCTGGAGCTTTGATATTTGGTATGAAGCATCATCTAGTGGACCTCTACCAAGTTTGTTCAAATTATGTCCCTGGGGACAAAACTGACCCCACCCCAGGGGTCAGTTGATTTTACATAGAGTTATAAAGGGAAAACTTGAAAATCTTCTTGTCAGAAACCACAAGGCCTAGAGTTTAGATATTTGGTATGTAGCATTGTCTAGTGAACCTCTACTAAGTTTGTTCAAATCATGGCCTCTGGGTCAAAAATGGCCCCGCCCCGGGGTCACTTGTTTTACATAGAGTTATATAGGAAAATCTTAAAGAAATCTTTTTGTCAGAAACCGTAAGTTATAGAGCTTAGATATTTGGTGTGAAGCATTGTCTTGTGGACCTCTACCAAGTTTGTTCAAATCCTGTCCTCTGGGTCAAGAATGGCCCCGCCCCAGGGGCCACTAGTTTTACATAGAGTTATATAGGAAAATCTTAAAAAAATCTTCTTGTCAGAAACCATAAGTTATAGAGCTTAGATATTTGGTGTGAAGCATTGTCTAGTGGACCTCTACCAAGTTTGTTCAAATCATGGCCTCTGGGTCAAAAATGACCCCGCCCCAGGGGCCACTAGTTTTACATAGAGTTATATAGGAAAATCTTAAAAAATCTTCTTGTCAGAAACCGTAAGTTATAGAGCTTAGATATTTGGTGTGTAGCATTGTCTAGTGAACCTCTACCAAGTTTGTTCAAATCCTGTCCTCTGGGTCAATAATGACCCCGCCCCCAGGGGCCACTAGTTTTACATAGAGTTATATAGGAAAATCTTAAAAAATCTTCTTGTCTGAAACCGTAAGTTATAGAGCTTAGATATTTGGTGTGAAGCATTGTCTAGTGGACCTCTACCAAGTTTGTTCAAATCCTGGCCTCTGGGTCAAAAATGACCCCGCCCCAGGGGCCACTAGTTTTACATAGAGTTATATAGGAAAATCTTAAAAAATCTTCTTGTCAGAAACCGTAAGTTATAGAGCTTAGATATTTGGTGTGAAGCATTGTCTAGTGGACCTCTACCAAATTTGTTCAAATCCTGGCCTCTGGGTCAAAAATGGCCCCGCCCCGGGGGTCACTTGTTTTACATAGAGTTATATAGGAAAAACTAAAAAATCTTCTTGTCAGAAACAAGAAGGCCTACAGTAAAGATATTTGGTATGTAGCATTGTCTAGTGGACCTCTACCAAGTTTATTCAAATCATGGCCTCTGGGTCAAAAATGACCCCGCCCCAAGGGCCACTAGTTTTACATAGAGTTATATAGGAAAATCTTAAAAAATCTTCTTGTCAGAAACCGTAAGTTATAGAGCTTAGATATTTGGTGTGAAGCATTGTCTAGTGGACCTCTACCAAATTTGTTCAAATCCTGGCCTCTGGGTCAAAAATGGCCCCGCCCCGGGGGTCACTTGTTTTACATAGAGTTATATAGGAAAAACTAAAAAATCTTCTTGTCAGAAACAAGAAGGCCTACAGTTAAGATATTTGGTATGTAGCATTGTCTAGTGGACCTCTACCAAGTTTATTCAAATCATGGCCTCTGGGTCAAAAATGGCCCCGCCCCGGGGGTCACTTGTTTTACATAGAGTTATATAGGAAAATCTTAAAAAAATCTTCTTGTCAGAAACCGTAAGTTATAGAGCTTAGATATTTGGTGTGTAGCATTGTCTAGTGGACCTCTACCAAGTTTGTTCAAATCCTGGCCTCTGAGTCAAAAATGACCCCGCCCCAGGGGCCACTAGTTTTACATAGAGTTATATAAGAAAATCTAAAAAAATCTTCTTGTCAGAAACCGTAAGTTATAGAGCTTAGATATTTGGTGTGTAGCATTGTCTAGTGGACCTCTACCAAGTTTGTTAGAAAAATGTCCCTAGGGTCACTATTGGCCCCGCCCGAGGGGTCACAAGTTTTAAATAACAATATAGAAGAAAATCTTTAAAAATCTTCTTGTCTGAAACCACAAGACATAGAATTTTAAAATTTGGCATGAAGCAAGCTTTATCAAGCTTTTTCAAATTATTGGATTAGGTTAAAGGTCACGGAGGCTAAAAGTAGATTTATCTACTGTACCTCATAGAGCCTTCATTTATAGACCAATATCTTTGATATTCAGTATAGAGGTTCCTTGCATGGACCTCTACCCATGAGTAAGGTTTGAGGTCACTGGGTCAAGGTCAAGGTCACCATAGCTTATAATAGATATTTCTACTTTCTGTCATAGAGCCTTTATTTATTGACTGATATTTTACATATTTGGTTTGTAGGCACTTACATATTTTCAATTAAAAAATGAAATGCTGCTTAACAGCAAACCTAAGTACTCAGGTGAGCGATCCAGGGCCATCATGGCCCTCTTGTATATATAAACTTAAAGTTCAGATCCTTCTTGCACAGGGCTGAATACAACAGACTATAGTAGTATTTTGTTTTTAAGTATGTTTTCAGTTAGTAATAGTTAATTAGTTATGACATACCGATGCACTTCAAACTTATAAATACATAATGACCATCATAAAAGAACATCATTAGTCAGGTCTCTAATTTGTCAATAGCTGACATCTTAAAACAGAATTATGGAATGAATAAATGTGCAAGAGAAATTCAAATACAGTGTCTTTAAAAGTGCGTGCCATGCAGATATTTAAGAGTAATGGCCCTTTCACTTTAAAAGTAAATGCCGATAATGCATTGCAGATTTTTTTCCATATGTGTGTACATAGTTTCTGCTATTATACTCGGTGAAATTTCTATTAATATGCTGGGCAAACCATTAGCTTCTTTCAAATACTCCCTGATAAGATAAAATAGTCGCATTTTGAAAAAATTGATAATGGGTTATTTGCGTTATTTTTAAGAGTGCTTGAATAATTCCCTTTCTGAATGTCTTATTTTAGCACGTATTACCTGTTTATTGCTATAATTTCTGTGATTGAACATTTTAATGGGTTATATTGAATTGTACGGCATACTTGATTGTCATGAAGAAGTTGTTGAACACATTTATGATTCATGAATTTTAAGACCATTGTATAAGTTTTAAAATTGCAATTTAGGTAAAGCGTTTTACACTGATTCTGGTTGTAAAGCAAACTTTATAAAAATGTATGAATAGATTCCAGTTTTATAGAGCATTAATTAGCTTGACCTGCAATTATTAATTTGAACTGAATCGCTCTTAATTTGTGTAATATAAAAAGTTCAAGGACATATATCTCCAAAAAGTTCACATTTCATCGAAGTAATCAAGGAGTTCAGAAAAAAGGGGACATGTTCAATTCAAGGGAGTGTAAACACATTGCTTTTCACACTTAAATGTGGGCTGTGTGGAGTTGCATACCCTTTATAAAGTGCTTGTTGGTTACATTTCAGACATTCTAATATTTTTACCTTGTAGATATATAAGATTTTTTTTCTTAACAGCCTAAAATCAGACCTTTCCCCTGCCCACCTCTTCCCCATCATGTCCAACTTAACTCTTAAACTGCTGTTACGAGGTAAAAACTTCAGACCCATTCTGTTTGTTTTTATTAATCTGTTTTATTTATTGATATGTAGTAAATGAATGCTAAAACCAAAGTCAGTCCAGTGCAAACAACATACATAGTAGTTTTCATGAAATAGTGTTTCAGACAGATTATATAGATTAGCTAGTTCTCTGTTGGCTGGAAAAGTCTTTGCACATAGCCTGTGACCAAATTCATCATGTCTGCACAAGAAGAGATGGTGTAAAAACAGAAATCTCTGGCTGAAAGATTTTGCTATGCATAAGAAAAATGGCTTAAGAAGTTGAAAAAGCATTTGGATTTAAATCTTGATAGAATCTAAGAACCTGACCTACTTTCTGGCCAATTGAATAATCCAGTGGTGAAAGTTTTTGTGTGCTAGGTTCATAATCACTGACAGAGCCAAGGTTAAGTTCTCCTGGGCAGCAGGATACTTTACCAGTAAGGTGTCAGTTTTACCAACTTTGTCAATGTAGGCCAATGGCCATCACAGTTAGAAACTTGTTTATTATCATTTTCTCAGAAATGGTTTATATTGCACATACATTCTCTTTCTTGTCTAACCTTTCCACTGTTGTTCAGATAGATATGTCAATGCTCAAGAATATGCAGGTACAAAAGCCGTTTCAGGTTCACATTGTCAAAACCATTTAGAAATATACAGTTTTTCATTATGTTTTTTTTCAGGGGATTTGGTTTCGTGACATATAAAGACCCAGTTAGTGTAGATAACTGTTTAGAAAACGGACCTCATATACTGGATGGAAAACAAGTAAGTATTCCATTTTAAAAGCTTGTGGCAATTTTTGTTGTCTCTTGAATATTAAAGCATGAGTTTCCCAAGTAACTGCAAAATTACAACTTTGGTAAGTTTTACATCAAATTTCTTTTCTAATATGGCTTTGGAGATTTGAACTCTAACTGATTCTTTTACATTGGGGCCACTTCCATGTTTGATTCATTTAAAGGTGTCCGATAAATATTAAAGTAATGGTAATTTTCCACAGGGCAGAAATATTGCTCAGTTTTTAACACATTACATAAACCAAAACGCCTTCCAAATCATTATACCTTTCTACTTGGAAGTTTCAGCAGGTAAACAAATACACAAAGAGCATATGAGATTCCCAGCTGAAATATAAAAGTCTTTGTTTATCTTGCAGTTAGTTATATACTCTCATTTCCAGAAAAAATAATAAAATTTCACTTAAGTCAGAGTGTGACTACAAAATGCAATTCAACAGAAACATGTGTCTGTCCCATCAGTACTGACTTCTGCTGGGAATGAAAAAAAGGTTATTCTACAGGAAAAGTTCAGGACATTTGCCAGTAAGAAGAATTGGGTATACCTGGTTTTTCGTATAATAAATCTTAGTGCCAAGTGCTGAGAAGTTTGATTTTATCAATTTTTAATGAAATATATAAATCAAATATTATAGTGATGTTTTGGCATTTCATAGATTTAGAGGAGGGGGGTGGGGTGAGGGCTTTAAAATTCATAGATGAATATCTCATTGAATGACTCCACTTTAATTTATTGGCAACAAAAACTACAGTCACCATTTTGCTGACTTATTTGTGTACTCTATTTTTTTTTCATGCCCAAACAGCCGAGATGTTAAGACAGTTTATTGATAGAAACTTATAATGACTGAATGATCCCACCAGTTGCAAAAAGATGATTACTGCTGCAGAAAATATGTTATATTGTAACCCATTGAGAAATTAGGCTTCCCTGTACTAAATCTTAAAACTTGTATCAAATATGGTAAACAATGCAAAACATGAATCGTGTTAGTTCCTAGTGATAAAATTAAGTGTTGTAAATTGAAGAGATGGCACCCAGGTTCATTTAATGTTTGTCTTAGAAGACATTTTTATGGGCTGTTCTTCCCAAAATTTTGTTTGAATAAGGTCCACTGTATAAGAGTCTGTATGATACAGTTATTTACCCCTTCATTCCTTACAACACAATTTTGGCATATATATACATGAAAGCTATTTGTTAAAGAAAATTGTTTGCTGTCACAATTGGCTATTTTTGATGTTTATATGACCACTTTTGTGAGCTATGTATATAAGGTTTATTACAAGTCAACAAGGTCAAATACAGCTATATTTGCTGTCATAAATTAATAGATTCTCACTGTTCAAGAAGGTTTGTTTGATAAGGTTTTCTTGTCATAATTGATTGGCAATTGTGCATACATGAATGTTTACACCTGCAAAATTTTTGACAAGGTCTGCTGAACCCAGTGAATACAAATAAAGAACTTTATCTATTAGGATTTTTTAAGGCTTTTTCTAACACAGGAAGGGGGCTTAAGTTTTCTCAAACATCATATGTTTACATATTTATTCAATAACTAGAATCAACAGTTACATCACAAAAGAAAACTTCGATTTTGTATTTATTAATATTTGCTAACGATCGTGGGTCGGTAAATTTGAAAGGGAGGCGTCACATGTCATTGTTCCTCGTCAGCTTTCCGAGTCCTTTCTATAGATGTTCAAATAGAAGCTGCCAGTTGAAAACTTCTTGCAGTTGATTTTACTTGTCAGTTACCTCTTGGACTTCGTTATAAGTCACATAAAGCGTATATTAATATTACCTGTCCCTACCGGTTTTATAAGGCTGACTTGCTCTGCCAGTTTTTGTGATATTCGGAGATCATATAGATGTCAGATTGTGTCAGGAAGGGGAATATAATCGTTCAAGTGCATCAGAATTAGCGCACCTGACCGCAACACCTAGGACTTTATTGTCAAAGCTGTACATCTTTATACATCTTTTTGTGATAGATTTCCTATGGTTTCACATTTACATTCAACTACTAATTGGACAAAAGAGTTTTAACTGAACCAATTTTTACTCAACAGTGTGGATTTTGGTATATTTGAACAGTCCAGCGTTATAACCAAACTTAATTTGTTTGCATTTTCGTGTTAACCAGTTGGGAGTTGGAATATAATTAAAAGTTATTGAATTTTGTCACCAGTTTACCAAGTCGTAGCAAGAATGGAAAATCTTTACTATGTCTATCCACAGGTTGACCCAAAAGTTGCGTTCCCGAGAAAAGCACAGCCTAAGGTAAGATTTTTTACATGTTTATTTACAGCATAATCATTATCTGTATTTTTCTGTTTCAAATTGTGTGTGTATAAAAGATTTTTGCTCCATTGAAAACATGTGTTGTGGAGGGCAGTTTGATTTAAGATCTATTTCTGTTTCCCATTGATGAAGTGTTTTCAAAAGATTTATGTTGATTCTTGTAAATAAGTTATTGTAAACAACTGTAGCAAGGCATCTGCACTTATTCACAACTCTGTTCTTCTGTTTTGTTCATCTAAAGACATGCAGTTTCCTTTCTTCTGTGGTGTTAATGTGATGTTCTGGTCCAGAAACTTAAGGTTTGAAGTTTGTTCTTCATTCATCTTTGTTGTTTAGTGTTTGTACCAGAAACTGAAACAGAAGAGATTCTGAAAATTTTTTTAATTGATATTAAAGTAACTCCTAATAATCAAAAGGGAAGTTACTGAGACCCTCAGATCTACAAAATATTTCATTTGGCTTTTAAAAAGATTGTATGAATTTTTGTTTATAATTGTGGAAAAAAATGTCCAGATCTTTATTCTGGGTTTGTCATAATGAAAAGAAAGATTGCTAAATTCTTAATTCAGATACTAATGGGTGAGAAGAAAACTGTGCTATATCAGTTTAACCATTGCACTGCTCTTAGTTAATTATCACTATATGTGTCCAACAATTTACTGGAAGGACTGAATTGAAAATTTTAATGAGATTTGATGAAAATTTCCTTCATTTCTCTCATTCTTCTTTTCATCAGATTGCCTAAACTGAGTAATATTTTCTTATAAAGTTGAAGAAAGTTTATGTTCGGAAAGCAAGATGTTGACCTTCTGTTGTACTTACAATGTGTTTCAAGCTTCGTATTTTATGGCTGTGGAAAATGACAAAGTTTTATCTCCGTTTCATCACTGTTTCATTCATATGGGATTAAACATGAACTGAAAATTTAATAGGTAAAAACAATTTGCTGTGTAGATTGAATCAGACAGTTGTTAGTAATTCTCTACGATTTCTGCAATTTCCTTGGGGATGTCGGAAATATTTCTCTTCTAGGAAAAAATATCAAAAGCTTTAGATAAGTAAGATAAATATAGATTGAAAATAATTTAGAAAAAGATACAGACAGTTGTAAAATAGAAATGGCATTCCCCTGTTTCAATGTATTTTAACATCTTTGACATTTACCTGGTTATTTTTTCCAGCTCTTGAAAGAATGATTGATTAATAAAATTTCTCTTCATTTAACGGCAAAGTTAGCATGCACTCTCTCATATACTGTGTGTGTTTCATCAAACTTCAAAACCGTGTGCCAGTTTGTATTTCAGAAAGAAACGGGAACAAACAGTACACAGCTGTTTCCTCAATTTTCGGTTTTTCCAGTACCAGCGTGTTGCGTTTATACTTACCATTCAAACACATCTAACAGATGCCTTGGCTTCCTATGGTTAATACAATATTGTTCCACCTCAGAGATTTTTCTGGCGTTCAGATTTCTTTGGCAGCAGTCTAGATAAATATAAATCTCTGTGATTCTTTTCACTGGAAAGTTGTCGGCAGTAAGTTATTTCTCTAGAGGAAAAGGTCAAAGTTCGTTTGGAAATAATTCAGTGATGAAGCCTAAGCTGTTTAATCTTGTAAATGCTAATAGCATTAAACATACCATCAAATTATCCAGTTTGATTCAAGACTTACATTTTAAAGGCATTTATTCATTTTCAGGAGAAAAAGTCTTCAATATGTTATTGAATTATATAAAGTGTATATTGATTATTGCCACATTGATTGAACTATGAAATTCATTTCAGCTCAGTTCCTATGAAACTAGCGTTGAACATCTGTGGGTTTCACAGAGTTAAAAATTCCTTTTCATGTGTTTGGTTCTTTTCAAAAAGTTCTTGTTCTTTACATAAAAAATACACCTTGGTACAATAATTTGGTACCAACACATTTTACAGAAATGTTGCTCTCAGCTCATTTCATTAACTGAATGAAGGTAGACAAAAGGCCTAGTGTTAACTGCAGAAATCTTTGTTAAATATACTTATACCTGGTTGCTTTCTCTAACACTTTTTGTGTAACTACAGTAACAGATAATTTGTGGTCAGTGTCAAGGTTGTACAAGTATTTAGAATGTATATATTGAAACTGACTCCAAATTTTACATTGTAGTTCATTCTTACCTTTATTATGAACTTTCAATGCATTTCTCACAAAACTAATTAAGTAACTGACATTGTACTTCTAAACCAAGGTGAAGCTTTATTTCGGATTTCATTTTTTGATCATTCAAGAGTTCCTAGCATTGTTTCCATTAGAGAAGTTTAAAGGCTTTTGAAAATGATGGTATTAATTGTGGCAAAACTAAGCATAAAATGATAATGAAATTCTGCTTCATTGTAGAAACTGGAACATAGTAGACAAGAAATCCACAAACATGTATTATACATTGAAAATATAGAGTAAAACTACTCTGTATCTGTTTACTTTAGCTGGATAAAATTGTGAGGCAAAGTGGAATGAAGCAATAAAAAAAGTGACTTGGTTTCACATTCCAGGCATTTGGAACACAGTTCCATATCACTTTGAATTGTACAGAAAATTTGACAAGTTTACACAGTTACTCATTTGCACTTTCTGGGAGTTTACTGAGTAGGTCTTTGATGTCTTCACGTTCACATTTCATTAGCTCATTTCTGTGGATTTCTGTGTTATTTAAGATTCAGTCAAGACAATTAAGTGTTAGAACTGTCAGACTTCATTTTTCACTTGCATTGCAGGTTGCTAGTGCAATGGGATAGTAACCTGTGTCAGGACTATTTTTATAATAGACTGGTAATAGAATGTAGTTTGTGATGAAATTCACATTTCTGACACAGAAAACATTAACTCATGGTCTAGCCAAATATATAAAATCACATCAAATTTTGTATCTAGGAGGAATCTTTAGCTTTCAAAAGGATGAAATGTCAGGGAAAAATTTGGAGGAAGTGTAAACAGTGAGTTGCCTTGGCTGCAGACATTGCAGAAGGCTTGTTGCTGTGGTGAAGAGGTTTCTTACTTACAGAAAATAGAGAAGCAGATTGAATATTTATACTTTCACCAAACATTTTGAAGTCCAACAAAACAGAACACAAACAGTATTTGTATGTTGTACATGCATTTACAATAAATCTAAAGGTACATAAACATGTATAGAAGCTTCTGGGTCACACCCTCATGACTCTATAATGCATTTAAATAGTCTTTACTTGGAATAATATTTACAAAAGGACTTTGTACCTGAGATTTTTTACTCTGTGTTACATGTTGTTATGTAATTAGCTTGAAGTCTGCTTTCTTCAATTGCCTGCCAAAGGATTAAATACATAGGATTAAATGTTACTAAAATAATATTTATTTTATGAAAATGGTTATGAATGGGAAATTGACTGCTCTAATGGAATTAAGATTAAGTAAAGCTTTTGTTAGAATTTGGTTTCTTTTTTTTTTCAAGTTTTCTTTTAAGTTAGCGTGACATTCTAGTCTTTTGAATGAAAAGTGATAACATAGTGTTAGATAAACACAAAAGTGGTTACGTTTTTAAATGACCCAGGTATTAAAGATTGTATGACGTGTGTTGATGTTACATATGTAATGAGAGATAGTACATAAGTGAAAAAATCTTGATAAACGATTACAATCCATAGCTTACCTCTCACAAGTCGAACAACAATGTTAATATATAAAAGTTTGATAGATCTAGATTTTATATTCATATGATATTCATTAAAATATTCATTTAAATATTTAATATGTATCACCTTGTATGATTCAGATGGTAACCTGTCATGAGAAAGTTGAAATTTGTGGTTTCAATCTTCTCTTTATTATCATTATGCAGAAAATCTAATTTTCAGATTCAAAAACAACTTCATACAGAGAAACAGATCCCACAAATTTACTTATTATGTAATAAACATGGCATTAAATTTGTTTATTATATAATGAATATGGCAATAAATTTGTTGTTTCTGTTTCAAGTGTAAAGTAAGCCTCTTCATTGCTCGGTTCTGTTCAAGTTAAATGATCAGTCTGAATTTCTGTCTTTTATGAGTTTTAAGAAAGACCATAGTAGTATAGGAAATAATAGATGTACTATATTTTCCTATTCGCAAATAAAAAGTACTTGCTCCCAAGGTGTGTTGTAATTTGTAAAATATTCAATGTCTTTCTGTGAAGGACTAAAAGAAAGACATGAAAATCCAAAGCAAACAAATGTCATCCAAGAAGAGTACTTTTAGAGGCAGGAATTTGATTAAGTGAAAGAATTAGATTATCCAAGATGTCAGCACAGAGTCAAGAGTATTTTTGAAAATGTGATCTAAAGTGACATAGTGGGTCATTAGGAACTCCATGTAGACATGAAGAGAGATGAGTGAACTTGCATTTGATTAACTCTTGGCACAAGAGATACTTCTACCGTTAAAACTGTCCTGCTTAGATTTGCTTTCTCAACTGTAAGGCATTTGTTTAGGTTCATTGGTATATATGTCAACTTGAAATGTATGTAAGGGTCACTTACTTTGATACTGCCTTGTTTTGGTTAGGATTTTGCAATGCAAATGGTTTCGCTTGATTATAAAAATGTTTACAATAAAAAAAATGTTTATTTCCCAACATCCTGTATGTTAGTCAGGATTTCTTCTCTCCCCTAATATAAAACTATTCAGGCAGCCGTTCTTAATTTCCCCATATATCAAATTGATTTTTGTCTTTTGCCTAGCAAGATTTGATAATAACAGACGACTGTTTCTGTACTGGCAGCGCTATTGATAAAAACGTAACCGATTTTCGAACATATATGAACATGGAAGCCCCATTAATCAAGACTAAATTAAATCACATGGACTTAGCAAGCCGAATTAAATATCATTTTATCAATTTTCCTATAAAGCAGTGCTGCAGGAATTCGAGTTAGTGTAATGTTTGTACACTTTTCCACTTGCGCCTAGCTTTGTGTTATCTAGCCTTTGCTGGCACTGGGAAGCCAGAAATTCCTCCTGTGTTATGTAGATAATGCTAAAACAGTCAGTTTGCTATGTAGCCGGCTTAACAGCAATATTTAATTATAGCTGATAGCTGTTCAATCGATATGCTGTTATCATCTTTGGTCAGTAGATGTCCAGTTGTATTAAATCATGATTATCACTGGCATTTGGCAATAAAAAGAAAGACAATCTGTCTGGCTTTCCAACTGGTCTATAATAAATTTAAGTTACACTTTTCCCTTGCTTTTCAGAATGGTAGTACAAACTGTTTAATGTATGACTAATGTATTGTGAAAATTGTAAATGAGCATCACATATATGCATTTAAAGCTTAAAGTTTTTTCTAGTTTTTCAGCTGATAATGTAATGTTTTATATTGTTTTGACTTAGAGTGTAACTTGCATGGTAATTTCTTGCCCTTAGAGTTTCATCTGAACCTTAACAAGTCACTAAACATTACTGATTCTAATTACCTCATTCCTGATTGTATGTATGATAAGCAGATCAGCTGTGGGAATATTTTAATATTGAATGCACTCTTTCTTTCCAAACATAAAGGAAGGTTCTCTGGATTTTTAAACATTTTTGTATTCTCAGATTGCAAGCCTTTTTTGTGTGTGATATTTTTGGAAAAAAAGTATTAGATAAGAATGTGATGGAAGAAAATGCACGAGGTTTCTGATGATAGTGATGTCAAAAGCATTCCAAATATATTGTCTAGCTGGTTCCTTGCATTTTTCAGGCTGGTTATTGTTCAGTCTTATGTTGATAATGGCTGTGACAGGAATCGGCCTGTATTTGCTGTCATCCAGTTAAATATCATTTAATAATAACTCAAATTGTTTCAGATACATATAATGTAGGTGGGATGGGGAGTCAGGTTAGGTGAGGATGCATTTGGTTTATGAGTTGGGTTGGTGGGGATTGGGGAAGGAAATTCTTTTGGAAACTTGCTGACTATATTTTATTTATTATAAAAGTGTTTGTTCCAACCAAATTGTTTTTCATAGTTCTTATATGTGTATAGAATAAATTTGCCATATTAGGAAACAATTTTTTACAAAATATTTTCTGTTATTACAAACGTGCTCTTAAGAAAATTTTGTTGTATAAATCATAGTGTGCGAAACTGTCAAGTAATTCTCTTGTGTTTATAGCATCTTAACATGAATTTCAATTTTGAAGTTTAATTCCTTCTGCGGCAAATACCGAATTAGGTGGTATCTTATTGATTTTGTTCAATTTGTTCTGTAAATTGTGGCAAACATGAGGTGGAAAAGTGAAAATGTTGCGTAATGTTTTTTGTCAAGTTGGTACAAATTTAAGTTGACTTTTGTTTGGTTGAAAAGTGAAAAAAGACATTGAAAAAGGCTGTTTTCTGGGGTATTGCGGGCAGGGTTACTTGCAGTCATGTATGTGTGTTCATCAAAAGAGTTGGGCTAAATTACAAGTTTTCTTTATATGAGTAAAAAAAGTTCTGTGTAGATTACCAGTATACCTGAATAACTGATGATTTTACAAAATACAGTATTATAGTCAATATTATTTTTGATGATACTTTTGGAAAGTGATCAGAATATTAGAATAAAGAAATGAAAGTAAATGATAAAAAGATATTTTACTGTGATGTTTTTGATCAATGAATTTAGTGCAAGTGGTATCATGTACATGTGTTACCATAGCAAACTGACATGTATAATATTTGAAAATGTTCAGCCATATTTGTTTATTCTTCTAAACAGTAAACATTGGTCAGAACGATAATCAAACAGTGGCACCCATTGTCAAAGGTCTAAGTCACATAGTCTTCTTATTTGCTTAGGCTTCCCGTCTTCTAGGGTCTTTAGAAATATTTGTCGATTTTTCTTGCCACTTTGAACTTTGATGTTTGTTTAAGGACAATTCATATTTGGCTTCCAAAGTAAAAGCTTACGGTTTTATCTTGAAGTAAAAGCATAGTAAATTCACACTATGCTGTAACATGTCTTTACCTTAAATTATTGGCATACATTATTCTACAATATAATATTTATAAAAGTTATTTATATGAATTATAAATGGGAAAGGGGGAGACAAAAGAAGTTCAAAGCCCCTTTTATTATGTGTTTTTACAATAGTTAAGAGAAAATCCCTTTTTTTGTTTGTTAATATTTTCTGCAGTACACTACGTATACCTTCATACATGATAAATGCTATACAGTAGGATTTATTATTTGATACTTTATTGCATTTAAAGTTTCTTTATTAGAGGAAACAGCAAAAACATTAACATTCTAGTAAGAATTTTTATGGAAAAGATTGTGAGTGAATGAAATTATGCTGAACAAATACTCTCTGCCCATTCTCTGCTTTTTTAATCAGAGATGTCATACAAAGAAAAATGCAGGTAAAATTATTTTTAAAAAAATGTTAGGTCCCTAGCAAAAGGATAGAATCTTTGTAGTTCAATCCAAAAATATTAAGGACTTTTTAAGAGGATCTTAAGATGAAGCTTTGAGTATATTAGATTTTTTTTTTATTTAATATAATGTCCCTGAATATAGGTCAAGATTTAACATTTTGACAGTTCCAATAATACATTATAGATAAATGTTCTTAATGCTTATTCATTGGGTTTCTTTCTTTTATTAGTCATTTCCTGTAAAACATGATTTCGTAGCCCAGTATGGTTATTTGGCTATCTTTTTATGACAAATGTATGCTGATTATGGTAATTTCTGTACAATAGCTGTTAGAAACTGTCCGTTTTATGACCGATTATAAGTTTCATGACAACTCTTTCCTTGAGGGAAAGTGAGCTGATATTATTATTAGGGTAATTTGCTCAACTTGTCCAACACATACCTGACCTTGAAGTGGATAACATAGCTTACTTAGATATAATCTCTCAAATAATTGCTGTCTATGCCGTCATTTTATTGAAGATGGCTGTCATGTTTGTTAACTTATTCTAAAAATCAGGTGATTCATTAGTAATTTGTCTTTCAGAAAAAAAATGGTAATGGGCATTGATTGTTGTTCGTAAAAGAATTTTGAAGTGAAGTCTAAAAAAGAAAAAGAAGACAATGAAGATACAATGGAAAATTGGGTGTAATTAAAAAATATTCTAATGTGCAGCCTTTTTTTTCACACTAAAAAGACAATACATAAGTCTCTTCCTTTGTATATTCAGTCATTTCAGAGTCAAAAGTGTTGTTAGAAACACTGATATATGTTTGCTGTTTGAACGGAATTTCATTTCTGAATTTAATGAATATAGACAAAATGATGTCGCCATGTACTGCAGCATTTCAAACTGTCATGTCAACGACTACAACCAAGGTTTGTTATATTTCTGATATTAGTTAAGCTAAAAAAATGTAGCAAAAATTACTTATTGTCATAATAAACAGTTGAATAGATTTAACTGAAGGCTTAAACAAATTGAGACTTCGAAATTAAGTAATGAAAATGAACAGGAGGGAAATGAATACTCTTGTGTTTCATTTGATATATAAAATTTTTAGTTGATATATATGTTTTGGATCTCATGCCTGGAATCTGAAAAGTGTTTTGTACGAAAATATTTACTTGAGAAGCTTCAAGGGGTTATCTAAAGGAATGCATCATGATTAATTTGTTTTCTGAAATAATTCTGACTTCTTACAAACTTTCATTTTGATTTTCTCTAAAAATAGCCGGTATGGCAGAAAATGCAATTCATCTTCAACCTCACTGAATTTACAGGGCTAACACTAACAGTAAATGAAATAGGTTTGTACTCTGACTTGATCTATATTTAAAATTACATTCTGTTAAATTGTATTATATACAGAGAGGGTAATGTATTATTAAAATGAAAAAAAAAATGTCATCTAAGACTGATCGTTTGCCTGTATTGATCATCTATTTTCATACCATATTTTCACAACATATTATCAGTTTGAAGTTTGGAAATTTTATGCTAAATGTGGAATAATGCTTGTCCAAGACTTTAAAAAAGACCCGGTTATAGTAAGTTATATTTTGTCACAATGATGAACATTTGAAGCTGCTTCATTTCTTTTGTTTTTATGGGTTTTTTTTTGCATAAAATGTCACTTTGAATGCTTTGTTTTCTATTGAGAAGAAAGAGGGCATTGATTGTGAAAAAGGTGAGCATTATTGTTTGCCAGAAGCTTGTAAAAGAATAAATAATTGCGTAACAATTATCTACAAGTAAAAAATGCTAGCTCTGTTTATCCTGATTGATATGGTACACCTTTACAGCTTTTTGGCATTCCTGAACTGTCAGGTTGTCTTGTGAACAAAGGATCATCTCTTGCTCCTACTGTTGTTTAGATTTTAGTTAACCTCTGTTTAGTTTAACAGCCTCATTTTCAATGGTTTTGCTGGGTGTCTGTTTCCTTTGACTGTCTGTCCCGGTAAGCTTTACAAGTTAAATTAAAATTAAGGTTAAAATGAGCTAAATCGTTTTTTACAATTGTTACTACTAAAAGATGTTACTAAGGCCACAGTGAACTAAATTTGCTGTATTAGGCTTAGGGAACCAGTCAGTATCTAAGAGTCATAATGGCAGTGACTACTAAATGGTGGCAGCACTGTTAAATTGCAGTCTGTTTAGTCATTCTGACTGGAATGTAAATAAATGGAGATCTAAAGGGCAAGATAGATTTCATAAACAGTACAGGTTAAGCAGATACTGAAATGTGCATCAATTGAACTTGGAAAAATTGGTCAGGAAGTATGCATTTAGTTTTGAAAAAACAAAAGTACTGGTTGGGTTAGTATCCTTTCCGTCATCCCCTAACTGGCATAAGGGGGGAGAAAAAAAAAGAGATTTTGATGTTCATCTTTATCTTGTTAAAGATAGTGGAAGGAATATTGATTAAACTTTGGAACCAAAGGAACTCTCAATTGCATTTGTTTGCAGATCAGGACACTCGGAATTTAATTAATCATTCAAGTTGGAGAATAATAACAATTGCGATGGAAATGAGCATGTTTTTTATCCAAATGAGTATTGATCACCTGGCTTAAATTGAACGGCTATCTGATGACAGGGTGTCATTGCCGACTTGTTTATATTAGCTTTGAGTTTGAGATGTTTGTCATTGCTCTAATACACTTCTTTGGTGCTGTAAATGCTAGTCTCCTTTGAATTGAAATATCATTTTCCAAATGTAGTAAGGTCACATTAGGAACTAAATTATTTACAGACCTAGGGGTTGGGAGGATGCGGGAGCAAGACCTCAAGCTTGCAGAAAGTTTGGTTACCCAACCCACATTATAGACTCCTTTACCTCTCAAAAAAAAGGTAAGCAGTATGCAGTGCATAAGTTCTAAAAGAAAACATATTGAGAACATAAAGCCTTTATTTGATAGAAAGGATTGTAGTTACATACACCAGTTTTCCATTTTATCCATTTCCAGCTGATAACAACGTAACAAGGTAAAGATAATGTCCACAAATGGTATATTTTAATTGTCCCAACTATCTAATGAACAGCTTCTGTGCCTGATAATTAAGTAGAAATTTATGTTCCTAGTTCATAGGTCTGTACCTCTGCTACTGTAAGGAGTATGGTGGAAGAATTTGCTAACAGAATAAAAGCCAACTCAGCTTTGGGGGAGTGGTTACATTAAGAGAAGTGGTCTTTTACTGTTTATTAATCTATAGTAATACTACATAACTATAATGGTGTTTCAATGACAGTACAGTACTTGTTATCTTCCAACTACTTTCTGTGTACTAACTGGGTGCTATGTTTGTGTACCCTTGAAAGCTCTTGAAATAGCATTACACTATTTTGTCTTCATAATCTAGTAAGTTTTCCTTAAAGGATTGTTAACATGTAACATTTAGGTTTGCCAACAATCTTCCATGTCTCAGAGTTACTATGTTTCCAGTGCTATAGTGTTTCTGTTGTTTGTTGTCAGTTGTGACCTTAAATTTAGGTCAGCCAGTGTGTTGTTTACATTATTCGTATGTATGCATCTGAGCAATGCACATTCATGCCTTTTGTTTTCAGGAGATTCTAGTAAATGTGAATCTGAGATATTATATACTCATTTATAAATATTTCTCAGCATTTTGACAACAGTTCCTGATATTCACATAAAGAAAACAGTGTGCATGTTTTTATAGACTTCTATAGCACATGGTGAGTGCTCCCGAGGGGAATGAACTAAGGGGGAAAAAAACGGAGAAAAAAAAAAATATCAGTGCGATTGCAATCTAATGTAGGTTCATCTCCTGGTGATCAGCGGGAATTAGGGGAGATGTGATAAAGATAAGTGTACATGTACGTCTTGATGCAAAAAAATAGGAGATAAATTCTTGAAGCAAGTGAATTTTGCTGTATGTTGAAGGTGACTCAAGGTATGTGTGACCTTGAAGGTCACATGCTTTGTAAGCTTTTTGAAATTCAAGAGCCTGTGATACATATGATAAATCCATGTTAATAGCAAGGGATATACTGAACAGTGAAATACATTAATCAGTTAATGAACATTGATTAGCTCGTATGATTCTCAGTTGCTGAGTTCAGTTTTGAGACACCAGTCAAAATCTATCATTTTGATGTAACAGATCAAGCAGTAAGTTTTGTGAAAAATTGAATATCATTGGCATTTGTTCCCTATTTTGATAAATTAAACATAATGCCTAATTTGCAGCCTTTTTTCCATTTTTCAGAGTGCACAATATATAGGCAGCAGTGTTTATATTCTATCAAATTT
Source organism: Cyclina sinensis (assembly GCA_012932295.1). Lineage (NCBI taxonomy): Eukaryota > Metazoa > Mollusca > Bivalvia > Venerida > Veneridae > Cyclina > Cyclina sinensis. The sequence goes on from JAAONU010000019.1 coordinate 2,354,099, forward strand.
GGGGCAGAAATAAAGTCCCAGTCCCAGTGTCAAGAAGTAAATATTTCTTTCCTATTAAAAGGGACAGATTTCCAAAAATGATAAATCTGAGAAACAGTGGCCAAGAAATTAACCTTTTCTTCACTTGAAAAGAAGAAAATATCATCATTGTCCTGTTTTCTTTCATTTAAACTCATTTCACTGACACGTCTTTTAGTAAATATGAATTTAAATCAATGATGGTTATATTTCTTACACAAGTCACCTGAATTATAAAAGAAATCCCAGTTTTAGTCAAATCAGTGCTTATTCCCCTGAATCGGAAAAGTGAAAATGGTGAAAGAAAAACAGTGAACGATAGGGAATTTCTGTACTGGACTTTTTGTGTACCAGAATGTTGTTGCTGTCTCTTTATTCAACTTGGATGCATTTATCTCTAAGTAATTCTTTACAAAGGTATTCTTTATTACGTAGTAAAGGAACTTTGTATAAGGTTATGAAGGCTTGTTGTTACTTCAGGATGTGGGTTTTGTATATGATCATTTACATGTATCTCTAGCATCACAGATGTTTTATAAATCAGATGTTTTCTCAATCAGGTCTTAAATCTCATTCCCAAAATCTGATCATTCAGATCGTAGAGATAAGCTGTAGAAAAAAAAGTTTCTGAGGTAAGGTGTGGTGGGGACTACATGCGTCTTCTTCTCTTGATGGAATACACGTGGGTTTTTTGAAACAGTTGCACATTTTTCAGCCATAAGCCTTATATATGTTTTTTTTCAAGGTATAATCTGAAAAGTAATTCACCTATCTCATATGCTTATCATTAGGTCTTAAAAATAAGATTATAAAGATGAAACACTTACATGCTACCCACTCCCCGTTGTGCCGATTCCTGTCTCCAAACCTCTACCAGCCACAATTTAAGAAGAGATAATTGTTTCCTGCCTGCGGGGTATTTCGTGTGCTGTTTTATCTCTAGTGAAGTTAAAAATTAAAATTCAGTGCAAAAGCATAAACAGAATGATTTGGTATTAAAAGATATGATTCATTTGTTGAAAGTTTTCATAGTTGATTTGGATGAAACCTTGTCATTTAATTACTGTCAGTTGGCATGTTTTAAGATGTACTGATAAAGTGCCGTATTTATTTTATATTTATTTTTGATATCGTAACATGAATTAAAGAACCTTTAAGTAAAGAGAATTTTCTTTTGTCATATTGTCTGCTTGCTAAGGTTTGGAAATGGTGGATGTACTGATCAAATAAGGGCAGAGGACAGTATCCTTAACAAGCTCAATTTTCCTCAAAAGTCTTTGATACACCAGGACCACGGTTGTTATAAATATTCAATATTTATTGACTATTATTCTTCTTTCTCGCTTATAGCTTTCCTTAATTGGCTAGGATTATATTGAGATTCCAGGAGCTTAGATGCATCTATTTTTGGTTGCTAAGTGTTAATGTATCGTTTTCTACTGAGTTATGTGAAATGTTCTGAAAGGACATTTCATTTGACCATCATTTTCACCTCTTACGTTACAGTCCCAACAGCCCTAGAGGCATTGCATGATGGGAAAAAATGCTGAAATTGGAATATAAACATTTTCAATTTGTCTAGCGTAATGATGTTTCTGCACATGGCAAAAGAATCTGTAACATCTTGCGTGAGAATGTCTTTCAAAGAGCAAACAAGTTTCGATCCATGTTATAGGCTGTCTATTGATCTAAACAAGTCACAAAACTTACAGTTCTTTAAGTAAATACGAAGTTTTACTGTATTGTTATACGTAGCCACTTATAGATTATATTTACTTTAGAAGGTATCTAATTTGAAGAAATGTTTATGTCAGAGTTGACATATCTTTCATGCCCGAGCCTTTCATGTTCTGTAACATTGAAAAGGAAAGCAAACATGTATTGTTATGTTGTGATACAGCTATTGTCAGCCAGTGCCCGACTGTGAAAACAAAGATTGTTACCTACTGTAATTTCTTACAAATTGCTAATAATGATCGCCTATTATAAAGCAGAATGTTTGAAAAACTTGGTGACTTTGAAAACATGGAATGAAAATTGTGAAATATTTTGCACTGTAAAGTAAACCATACAGACTTGTTCACATTCAAGGACCAAGAAAGAGCTTAAAGTACCAAGACATTTACATTGGAAAGGAAACAAAAGAGATGTTTGAATATAAAGTGTATAAATACCAACACATACCACAGCTGAAAGTTGAAAGAGTTTCTGTTTTGGCTTTATATACTGAATTGCAGTAAAAAAGGTTGAAAGGGCTTGTCTTGTTACTATAGTACCACACATGCAAGTGAAATTAGACTTATGATTGTCCTTGCAGTGTTAAAATTTCTTCTTAGACATGACTCAGATATTTTATATTTGAGTAATAAAACTAAACTGACCTTTTAAAGGAACACGATTGTCCTTGATATTAAAGTAATTAAAACTTTTTGAAAAAAATCTGACCCTTATTAACGACACCCCCCCACCCGATTAAAAACAGAAACAAACTTACAAAATAGGGAAAAATATTTCAGAAACCACATCATTAAATTACTTTAGAGAAAATTTCAGCATCAGGTTTCTTTATCAATTAGGATTTACAATACCATATATTAAGAGAAGCCTATCAGATTAAACAGCTGTGGTTATAGATGGTAGCACTGTTTGTTCATTTTTTTTCTGCCTTTTTTGATCCTCTGTCATTAATAGTCTATACATAGTTCATTATTCATTGATTACAAATGTTTTACATGTCTTATCCTATTATAGGGGCAATTCGTTTGTAATAAACCAATTGATTTTACGCCATTTTACATCCCAGTAGATTGATTGTTTGTAAAAAATATTTTACGTCACCCAACAGCTGTTTTATTCAAATAAAAACAATGGCAGTATGCAGCAGCATGTCCTACGTGTAGAAGTGGAGAAATATATCCCCACATGGTGTACTTGAACTAGATTGGCAAGATGTTGTTTCTCTGTATTTTAATTACGGTCAATTCATTGATTGCAACTTTACAAGTCACAGTATATTTGTCATTGATAAGCGCTATCTTTTCTTAGCTTTGTTGTAAGTAAGACCAAAAGTTAATTTCAGCTGTCATCTCGACCTGTTTGCATTGACTTTGCTGTTAATAAATGTATATCTTAATTTTGGTTCTGTCACTTGAATCTGTTAGCTTACTTAAACAAATTTCATAGGTCATGCTGATACTACAGCTGCCATTTAATTTAAGGTTTGCTCCTTGTACGTCAACATTTTCCTTCTGTCTGTATGTCTGTTCAGTTGCTTGCCCTTGCAGTCAACATAATGCGTAGGGGCATCCTGTTTGATGGATGTAAGAAGTCCTGTATCATGGCTGTCTGTTTTTCACCCATTGTCTTCTTCAATGACTTCTGTCGTTGTCTCCAAAACTGAGAACTTACAAGACTATAAGTTCTTTGCCTTATTTTCCTGTTCTCGGCCCAAAATTAACTAGTTTTATGTTAATTTCATTATTGCCTTTTTACCATACTCTTCCCAGTTTCGATTAGTTTTTTTCTTCGTTAGTGATAATGGATTAGTCAATAATGTGCATATATTTCATAATAAATGCTGAAAGTATATGCAGTCTTTTTATTGTTTCCCCGTGAATCAAATTTGATATAGCTCTCGATAGTTCTTCGACAGTACCCTTATACCTATTGAGCGTATTGACGCAGTTTAAATCAGATTTAAGAGAGCGAGTCAAGGCTTATAATGCGGCATTGTTGGTCTTTTCAGATTTATAATGCAAAGATTTTTATCTATACCAAGGTCACTTTAATTAGTTGAAACAAAAGACGTGCCAGAATAAATGACTTTTAAGAGTTTTGAATTGAGACTTAAAAGAAAAAAAACTTTAGAAAGTTTTCACGCAATCTGATCAAGTAGGAAAATGTTTGCCCTTGCTCTCAGGGCGGTCTTTAATAACAGCAGAAAATTATAGTAATTTTAAAAATCTTTGTCGCCATATCCACACTGTGCTGTAATGTTTGACTTTTTCACAGGCTAATAGAAAGACTTTATAATTTTCGTACAGTTTGAAAGACAGTGATACTTATGACTGTAGGTTTTTAGCTCGACTCAGCACAAAGTGCTTAAGGATGAGCTATTGGGATCATTGATTGTCTATAGCATGCGTGGGGCATGTGTCGTCAACATTTTGACTTGAACGACTTCTTCTCCTAAACCACTAAGCCAACTTTGGCAAAACATGCCTGGGTTATTCCTTGCATGAAGCTTTACCAAAGTTGTTCAAAGAAGAGAATTCAATCAAGAACTCTGGTTGCTATGGCAACAGAGAGGAAAAACTTTGAAAATATTCTTGACTGAAACCACAAGGCTTTAAGATTTGGTATGTGGCATTGTCTAGTGGACCTCTACCTGGTTTGTTCAAATTATACCCCTGGGGTCAAATTTGGCTTTGCCCTTGGGGTCAATTGATTTTACATAGGCTTATAGAGGGAAATTTTTGAAAATCTTCTTGTCTGAAACCACAAGGCCCTGAGCCTTAAGATTTGGTATGTAGCATTGTCTAAAGGACCTCTATCAAGTTTTTTTTAAATTATTCCCCTAGGGTCAAATTTGGCCCTGCCCGGGGGTCAATAGATTTTACATAAGCTTATATAGGGAAAACTTAAAAAAAAACTTTTTGTCTGAAACCACAAAGCCTAGAACATAGTTATTTTTAATGGAGCATCAGCTAGAGGTCATTTACCAAGTTTGTTTAAATTATGCCCCTTGAGTGAAAATTGGCTCTGCCCCGTGAATCACTTAATTCCATACAGATTTATATAGGGAGAATCTTAAAAAAGCTGATGTTTGCTCAGCAGCAGACCCAGTGGCTAAGTATTCAGGTGAGCGATCTAGGGCCATGATGGCCCTCTTGTTCACTTTATGCTTCAAATTGTTGGGTTTTACATACAGTTTTTCATGAAACAATTTTCATGTTATATTTCATCCTTGTCTTTTTCAGTAGACTAGTTTTTCAAAAACATGAAAATACTGCCTATTTGTAGACTATTATTATTTTGTATGGATAGCTTTAATTGTTTATCATCAGAATGAGGTTAATTGAAGATATAACATTTTTGTTATTTTATAAGTTATTAATTATTAACCTGTTTGAAACAATTAACAAAGCTATGCACCTGTAACCTTTTTGCACAGGTAAAACACACCTGTTTTGAGATTTTTATACAAAGATATTTTAGGACTTGGCTATTTTCATGTTAAATGATCATTAATCTTAATGGGCCATAGAACATGCATCATGTTCAAGAAAGATTTCAGCACTTGCAGAAGTTTTCGCTTTTCTTTTTTTGCCTTTTTTAAACCTTGTTTAAGAGTAGACTGGTACACAAGCTAAACAAAGCTCTTGAGACGAGTCAAATGATCTGGGAAAATGTGTAACAGTATTGAGTTATGTCGTTAAGGAAAGAACTTTTAAGAACACCTCTTCAAGTTTACCTTGATAAAAGTGGTTTGTGTATCCAAGAATTTTCAGGACTTATTTCTTAACGCTTTTGATCAGCAAGCTCCTTTAAATTGTCTTCAGTTTAAACAGCACACTTCGGTTTTAATGAGCACTTTCGAAATAATCAAACTTTAGTCTAGAAGCGGTTGTTTACAAGGTGTTCCGTACTCTGTTCCTGGGTTTGTTTGTATGTTTTTCTATAAGATGTTTATCTGTATGGATTTTCCAGTGGTCAAGCAAACAAGGTTTTGACAAAACTACAGTACAGCAGATAAATTACTGATATGGCTGATCTGACCAGTAAGGGTCATGTATACTTTAAACAAACAGGAGGACATCTGATATGATTTTATCACCTCTGGTTAGAGATCTTTAAATGGCTGACATTATTTTAAGATATTTGAAATGATAATTCTCCTCAGCTTTGTCCTTGAAGGGAATGGTCGAGTTGCCCAAACTTAGTAGATACAAGTAACAGTTCAATGTTGGTCTGCAAAAAAAGTTTGTTTGGTGACACTGTCATAAGGAGATGAAAGTCTAGTCTTTGGTTGCTCATGAATTTATTCAAAGTTAACTACAGGTATGTGCAGTTACAAATGTACCTACAAATGAGTTTGACATTTATCTAGAAGCAAAGCTTGCAGTTACATGATGGGATCACCCATTGCAAGGTCAAGGTCCTATTAAAAAAAAATGGCTTTATTGGAAACCTGGTTTCACTTATTGCCATAATTGATTTCTTTTGTCATATTCTTTTTATTAAACTTTTATTTGTATGTTAATATCTCAAATATTTATGAAATTTCAGATGGTGACAAAAACCAAGAAGATATTTGTAGGAGGACTGTCTGCGCAGACCACAGTAGAAGATGTTAAAAAATACTTCTCCACATTTGGAAAAGTGAGTACCCATTTATATCCAACTACAGTCAAACCTGTGAACAAAGGCCACCAAAGGGAGAGACAAAAACTGGCCATTGTCCACTTTGACCTTTGTTCAGAGGTACATTTGCACTAATAAATCAATACCAATTTCTCAAAGTCTGGCCTTTATTCACAGGGTGGCCTTTATTCGGAGGTGGCCGCTAACACAGGTTTGTATATTAGTAATACACATACTGTGTAGGCTTTTTCACCAGTTTAAGTGTTGACAAGTTTACTCAAGATTTAGTGTTTACTGAATAGGTATTCAGTCCACTTGTAGCATCTACCTTCAACTCGCATTATTTGAAGTTTACTAGTCGATAACTTTTGAAGTCTTATTCAGTGCCAGATCATTTTTTCAGTACACTTTTTTATCATCTAGCATAAAATTTAAAAAATGCAACAGTTACTTTGCCGAATGAATTGATGTCCCTGTACAGCAGAACTTTCTGACACAGTTAAAAGGTTAATATATAGAAAACAACTTGACCCATTTGGTTTTAAACCTCAAAATTGTGAAACTTTGCATTAAGTCACAAGAAAAGTATATTTTAGAAGTTCTGCTTTCCTTGCATTTTGAAAATGTTAGGTTCTCAAAGAAAATTATTTTAATCTCGAGTTATTTCAGATCAATTATAATGTCATATTTCACAGTGGTTTTAAAATGTTAATATGATAGTTAGGTAGCTGAGTGTGAATATGCATAAAAAAGAGAATATCTGTAAAAAAAAAGAAGCCAATTACCATAGGTTGCATTGCTCTTGAGAAAAAAAAGCCAATATCACCCTTAATTAATGCACGCTTTTAAAATCTTCTGTAGGGGTATATTTTAAAACTTATTTTTGGTAGAAGATTAGAAAAAAAGTCAACCTATTTATCTGCAATAAAATTTTTGCCAGCATTAGTCTAAAAAGTAAGATCCGTTTTTTTCTTTTTACAAGGCAAATAGAGTTTGCACATTTTCCGATGAAACCACATTGTTTGTACAATATCATCTCACTGGTGATTATTCTAACAGTGATGATAATTAAATCATCATTTTATTGCTGTTTTTGAATTCCGATTTGGCTTATGTTTTTATTTCTTATCTCAAGAAATGATAGATACGTGTTGGTTCAGGAGGCAGCTCAACTTGAGAGCAGTAAGAAAAAGTCAATAAAAAATAAAAGAACATCTGTACACTATATACTAGGAAGGAAGCATTCTGTGTAAAGCCTTTTGAAAAAAACATGGTGCCTTAATGCATTTTGGTACACTTCAATAGAACATCTGTGAATTAATTTGGCTTAATTGATTACAATTAAATGTTATTTTTATATGTAATTGGATAGTACAAAAAGTAGAATGTTCGGCACAATAACACTGCTGTTGTCACAGCAGCCTGCTTACAGGCAGAGGCTACAAGATGCAGAAACATTAGCAAACATTCCACCCACTCCAGTACCATTTTTTCTCAAAGGTAAGAGTGTATTATAAAATTCCAGACAGTCCTTTGTTCATCACTGGGTTGTGCCAGTGCAAAGTTGATGACATAAAAAAGTTCCAAATCTGACTTATTTTCATAATTTTCTAAAACAAGAAGAAAAGCAAGACACAGCTTACAATTACGTTTCTTGCTGATGGGCAATTTCAGAACACTTAAAAGGATGAGGTCTTAAGTGCGATATTAGCGTTCCTATAATAGAGTATTGATCAGCATCTTAAAAACAATGACATCTTATATGTCACCGTTGTAGAAGCTGTGTAATTCATCTTGGAATGTTGTCGTAATTCCTTTTCATTATATTGTAATTGCCGATTGTCCTCAATGCTAGTTGAAAAGTGAGCTTGCAAAGCTTTTTGTGACCTCACATTGTTGATTCTGATTATGCAGGGCTGTAACCAGAAAAGCAAGGAATCACATACACAAAATGGTGTAAGATAGTTAAAGAGTTTGTCATACATATAAAATAAATTACATGCATTGCTGTAATGATTATTATCATATATAGATATAACCTTATTAGGGACCAACATTGCAAAAAAATGTTTTGTTGGTATCTTTAAATAATTATATTTATGCAGTGAATCTCTTGTAAGCTTTGTATAATGAGATAGTTTTAATTTTTCAACACAAGAATTTAAAAGCTAAGAATTAAAAACAAGCCTGTTAATTGGAAAATGGCCCCTGTGCTTAGGTTTCATTTCCATTCAAACTGAAAGGGCATTAAATTGTCGAGAGGAACTACCAGTGCACCATAGAAATGAAATATGTTTTCCATGAACACCACTGTTTCAGTTATGATCATAGCAGTATAATTTTTGCCAAATTTTCATTTTAAAAATGGTTTTATCAACAGAAAAGCTAATTATTCAAATGATTAGGTAATGGTATAGGTTATTCAGGTAAGATTTGAGTAAATCGTGCAATCAGAATGTTACTTTTTTCTTACACATCCATTTTTTGTTTGTAATATATTACCCAGGTAAACCATAGCAATTTGAACTGCCTGTTATAATGATGTTTAAGTATGACTCATTGAGAAATTTTGTGATATAAAGTTGCATACATGTCATAAAGTTTACCCTTAACCATATGCTAATATTATTTGATTGCCATGACATTGAAAAGTAATGATTTTAATAGGATCGTTAATGTAGGCGTCAAATCATTCACTGTGAACTTATTGCAGGCACTTTATGCGTTATGTCTTAATATTAAACTGTATTATACATTTACTTTCACTTTTGAATACAGAAGTCATCGCTTCATGTATTCTATAAAACTCAACAGATTTAATATTTCTAAAGGATTAAATTAAAATGTTAGTGATAAATAGCTGTCATTTCGACTGCGCGCCAATGAATTCCTTACACTTTGATCGTTTCACGTAAATTTTTCATGCTTCGTTGACATATTCATAATTTATAATTTATGCCATATACGTACCACATTCAAACACAACACTTAATATACCATTTATCTGTTTATTGAGATGTGTTTACTGTAAATGATTTTCAATTTGAAAGGATTTTTTTTTTTTTTTTTTTGCAAAGTACAAACATATGCCGTTGTGCTTATCATGAAAAAAATAATACAAATATACATGTAGGGATTAGCCTGATATTGAGATGAAAATTAATCTGTGTAAAAAATTTGATTCAGCTTTCCAGGTTATTTTTAATTTTGGACTGTACAGCATATTAAAAGCTTTCACATTTTTTTTCCTAGAGGTAACTCAGTCAACAAACGAGTTCCAGCAAGAAATGATTGCTGGAATGAATGTGTTTTATGAATTTTGATTATGGAAAAAAGTTACTCTGATTCATTTGATAAGCTGCACTTGATTAAAATCATTGGTTCAGAACAATATTCCCACTGTGCACCAGGTTGTGGTGTATGTAAGTATTGCAAAAGCACTAGACTATGGCAGAACAAATATTATCAAACACACCTATATCAAATTACATCCCTCAGACAGAAGTTTGTACATAAGTGCTTCTAATATACGTCATATTCAGCAGATATAATTACTTCAATAGATGATTTTTATTTAAGACTTAAGAACAGCGTGCCTTTTAATGAATTTTAGAAGTTCAGTTTTATAATGTAATTTAGAAAATAAATATGATTATCTCCAGTTCACTATTAAAGTTTAACATTATGACATCTCAATAGTTTCAGTCCTGAAGAATTCTGGTTTGTAGTCTAACTTAAAGGAGTTACTGTATGATTAATCCTAATCAATTTGTCTGACTAATAACTTATCAGAAGTTTAAATAAACACTTTTTTTCAAAGAATTGCATTTTGTTGCACTTTTTTCATTTCTAGGAAATATTAATGAGAGACAAGATGGTTTCACAGTAAATTGTGTCATTGTGTTTCGTTCTTTCATGATTTGCTAGATCTAATTTCAACTGTATTTAAAACAACATCACACAGCAGGATGTTGTAATTGTGTTACGTGTTTGTAGTGACATGCTCTTTCATACTTACAAAAGCCTTTGCATACTGGTCCTTTCATTTTTTTTCGACAGAAGTACAATGTATTTCAAACAGAAAACCCTGACTTGCAGAAAAGCGAAATTTTACTTAGAGTCCTTCATGCCGAAGGCCCAGTTTATTTTGCCGTTTCATTAAAAGTTACTGAAATAAACAGTAATTTCTCAAAGTACCAGGAATTTCATAGCTAAGTTGTACCTGAATGAAAAACTTCAAGTTACATATGATTGAATGGCAGGAGTACCGGAACAGTTGCAGCAGAAATCACTACGTCATTAATTAATCGGAAGACGAAATTTTGGCAAGGTGGGTTATCTTCCAGACGTGATTGATGTTGGAGAATCCATAAATACCCCACTGCTAGTTTTACTGGAATGCTATTTTTATAAAAAAGAAAAACGAGCAAATGTACACAAGAAAACATACATGTTAAGAATGTGAAATTACTTCAGAAACCTGGGAACCAATTAATTTACTGAATTAAAGAAAGAAGAAATTTCTTAGCGGTGTGTAGATTAAAGTCAGCGCCAGCATGTATCCATTTGTGAAAATCTTGAATGGGAGTACTTGCCATCATAATAGGTGTACAATTTTTATTCAGGACACCTAATGTTTACTTTACCACTGTATAATCACTTCTCTTATTTAAGTAGCAAGGAAGCTGCCCGGAATCTCATAAATGAATGCCTTACATACCTGACCTGCTCATTGCCAATTTCTTCACAGAAGATTGTGCATTGCAGTTGATGCATGAGAAAGGAAAGGGATAGATTCTTTGCAATTGCTCCATGATAAAACAGGAGGAACAGAATCTAAATGTTAATTACATTTCCTGGTATGTTTATATTTACAGCAGGTATTGCACAGGAGGGCAGTATGCAAGAAAATATTTTTTATTGTCAGCCTACCTCTCAAGAGGCACGTGCCATGCTATGAACTATGAATCTTGCAGATGTAGTAATTAAGGCTTTATATGCCTGCCCAGTATAACTAAAATGTACACAGTCAAAGAACTAAAGAAATCAGCATTCTCTATGGCATAAAATGACAGTATACAGAGGAAAAGATGTTCTAGATACCAGTAATTTCTTAATATATCTTCTGGAATGGCCATAAAACCCTGGAAAATGTAGTTGCCATTGATGCATTATAACAACACCCTGGATAATGTAGTTGCCATTGATGCATTATAACAACACCCTGGATAATGTAGTTGCCATTGATGCATTATAACAACACCCTGGATAATGTAGTTGCCATTGATGCATTATAACAACACCCTGGATAATGTAGTTGCCATTGATGCATTATAACAACACCCTGGATAATGTAGTTGCCATTGATGCATTATAACAACAACTTAAGGGCAAGTGAGTGACCAAAATCTTAAGTCTATGTATAACAATCATTCGATGAAAACTATATTGACACTTCTTCCATCTTAACAATAGCAATCAAAAAACATAGTCAAGAAAGAATAGGAGGTAAAAACTTGCTTCAGGACAAGTTTGATGGATCATTTGCTTGCATGAAGAAAATACATGTAGGAAGAATACTAGAAGACCAGTTTTTCCATTTTTTACATGACATAATGGTTATGCATCTCTTTCTTGATGATACAATTTTTGGAGGAATGGTGTATTAATGAGAAGAATAGAGAACTCGGGCTAAAACAGATGCTGTGCATGACTGTTCCTATGTTTTCAGCCTTGGATGTGTTTACAGTTTCAAGAAATAGTTTCAGGGATGATGATGAATTTGTATCATCATGCAGTTGTCTCTTTAAAACAGGTTTTGTGGACAGAGGAAATCAGCAACAATAAAAAATAATTTGCAAGCACAAAAGTCTTGTGAATCAGTTGGTTTTCATTAAGTTGACTTAATCTGTCCAGAGTACGTTAAAGGATCAGCTTGCCTAAGTCTGTCTTTTTTTGGAACTGCACATTTTTCAGGACTGACACCTTGTCTTCCATTATCATCTCTGAGGGTTATTTTCTGCATGAAAGAAATGTTATTTTGTTGTTAGTAACTGTCATTCTGGGCAATTTCTGAGTGAAATCCCTACTGCTATTTAATTTATTGGTTGGTTAAGCAGACTAATACATTTCATGTAGAAGGAGATTGGAAATAGGTTAACCAGGAATAAGAAAAGACAGAAAGAAAAACAACAACAGAATAATATTCAGAAACAGTACATTACAGGATGAAGCAGATCTTATAACTAGGGTGTCTGGAATTTTGAAGATATTTTAGATTTTTATAATGTTTATTTTCCAGAAGACTGTTATGAAGTTGTTTGACAGAAACTTCCATATTTACATACTCTTACCCTCTCACTCCTTTGAAGAGAGTGACTACGTGATTTCTGCATTGAAGAGTATTTGGTCAGTTTCAGAATACTTTCATGTTTGCTGTGAGATTTTTTGCCTTGAGGATAGGAATTTAAGATATTCATAAGCATTGATTATCTAATAAAGCTTTTCCTTTCTTCTTTATTAAAGAGTCAGATTTTTCTGACTTCTTTGCTGAAGAGTGTAACATTCCACACCACAGGCTGGTTCAAGGTGTGAAGATACTAAACATTGACCTTGATGCCTGAAGCACTTTACCAGTTCATTCAACCTGTTTTACTTATCAGGAGAGAATGCCTTTATGAAGTCAATAAAAATACAGATATTTGAAGATTTTTGCTTCACTTTATTCTGTTGATTTTCCATTTCGTAATGTGATATATATAGCCAATGTAAAAAAACAATTTATACATAATTCCAGATACAAAAAAAGAAGAATTTTTAATGTTTAATTGCAGTCAGAATGTTGCTGTTTATCCCATAACTTATTTATATGAAAAGCCTTTGTAAAATCTACAAAAGATAACATTTTTTAGTCCTTACTGTAGAATTTTGGTATTCTTGAAATTGATTACTAAGTCTCAGTTGGTTTACAGGTGAGTCTTCAGACTTTTTCTTTTCAAAACTGGTTAATACCTACAACAAATTGATTATATAAGACCTTGGTGGTATAGATTTACTAATCATTCATTCTGTCATACTGTTTTCATAATTCCCGATTGAAACTTGTGAAATTTCAATATTAGCATAATGTTTCAGGGATATATATTCATATCATGATTCTTTCCTTTATTCAGTTTATTAAGTTTTATATAGAAAGTCGATACATGATTTCTTCAAATTCACTTACAATTCATGGTGCATATAATCCTCCTTGAAAGTGAGAAGAAAATTTATATTGAGAGGCAGTGGGTTTGTCATCTGCAGTTTCTCATATATTCTAAGGTCCCTGTAAATGAGTGACCTTAGTGGTTGTGGACTGTTGTATAACTTGTTCATACGGGTGTCAGGTTTACCTTAGTGGTTGTGGACTGTTGTATAACTTGTTCATACGGGTGTCAGGTTTACATCTTATTCTTTTTTTTATTGATAAAGCATGCATTTTAATGATTTGATATTACTTACGTATGCTGTCTGTTACTCATTTTCTGAAGTATTAAGTATGCAATTAAAGTACTTAAAAATGTATGCAGTTTACGTCAGAATTCAAGCATACGTAAGCTGTGTACTGATAAAGTGCAATTTTCCCCCTTTGAATTAGTAATATATACTGATATAAAAACTGATTGAATGTGATTTTTGATCTAGAAACAAATTATTTCCTATTAGATGATCGTATACAATCAATTAACGATTGATTTATCTATTCATAGGGCAATTTTTACCCAACCTGCCATAACAGGAGATATATTGGTGAGATTTAATTCTCCTTGGGAAATATCAAGTCGGGCAGGAAAGTGAAAAATATTTGTTCAATTAAGACCTGTTTATCAGTAAATGAGAAATAGTTGTAATCACTATGGCGATATCATGTACCCTGCAATCATGCAGAAAATGTTGATACTGGTGTGTATAATTTACCTTTGGAAGTATAAATCTTTATATCAGCATTTGAAAAACCATATAAGGAAAAATCTCGCATTGAAACAGTTTTTTGCAAATTTATCTTTTCACTTAACTGTAAATTTATTCATATACCTGTTTGTTTAGAAATTTAATAAATATCAATCGAACCTAAATGATACTTATTGAACATTCCTTTCAACTTAGAAGTCAGTTGTCCTAGCAATCTCCAAGGATTACTGTGGGAATTGTTTTCACCTCCGTGGTTAAAAAATCTCTTAATTGCTGACCTAGCTTATAGAAACTGCAAATATGTATTATATTATTGATGAAAATTTCAGTCACAAAACTGCCCCTTCTGGTTGTCTGCAGTTATTTTTCGCAATCATAAAATGACAGTATTTGAAAATCAGTTCTAATTTATTATTTAGAAACCATCTGAAATAGTAATTTGGGTTTGCCACTGGAAACATACCTAAAATTTCCTTCTCAAATTAATGGGTAGAAATATTATAGAAGAACTTTTTTGGAGGTGTTGTAATAGTTAATGGTACCCTCTTCAAATTTCTCAAAAGCTTTTTACAGAATAAGAATACTGCCTAATCAAGTTAGGTATTTTGATGTCTATTTTCGGGATGAATGTTTCCATATATAACAGGAATATATAATTATTATAAATAATGAAAGATAAATATTCTTTATATGCTAAAAGTTAAATATTTTGCCTTACGTAATTCATATACATTATCTGTGAGTATAAGTTTTTGATCTGAAAAGTTGAAATATCCCCATCTGTGTCATATTTTATTACTTACAGCAGTACACCAGCTAGTCAGAACAGCAGGGTTCATGCTGGCATCCTGCCACTTAATTGCCCACCCTGCTTTTCATTTATTTATTTCCTGTGGGTTTTATGAATAAACAGGCATTAGGCATCATACAGACCAGCAGTGAAGACATGATTCTATAATCTAGAGCCCTTTAAATGCCTTTTTTGCAGTGACCTTTTCTCAGCAGCTCCCTACTCTTTTTAAATCCTACCTGCACTAGTGAGTTTGAAAAGTTAAAACTCATTCATTTTGAAATTTTTAGACCTAACTGTGACTTATTTATAGTTATTTCAACAAATCAGCTCTTGAAGAAGTTGTTTTTAGAGATATTTGATTTTCCCCCACCCTCAGACATTCTGGATGTTTGTCTGATATTTCTTAGACTTTTGAATACAAAATTATATTTTAGTTTTGTATTATGATATCAATAAATTTGAATTGACATATAATAGACTTCATAAAAACAAATTGAGCCAAAATTGGTTCAATTTACCACAAGATTTCTTTTCAAGATGAGACTGCCGGAATTATTTTGCATATTTCAGATGTTTGATTGATACTTTGACCCCAAGAAATGCGCTTGATCTAAGGATAATTTCTCATGTTTTATATAAGAACCTAGGTCAATTTTAGAAACACTTCTAGCAAAATTTAATGTGACTCCTTAATCTAATTGTTCTTCTGTTTTTTCTACATATCAGAAAGACACTTTGATGGGTTATCAAAGATAATTTTGCCAAATCACAAACTGTTTTTGCCATGGATATTCAAATAGGCCAGAGTTAAAAAGTCATTGGAAGATATTCGGAAGTGAATTGATTGCAGAGTACTGTGAATTTGAACAATGATTTCTGTTGCTTTTAAAATTTGGGTGCCAATTTTGTGCGAATGAATTCTAAAACAAGCAGAGCAATTTTAGCTGGATGAGATAAAATTCAGACTTTTCAACACCAAACATTCCACAATGTCTCACTGTCTATATATCCTCCATGTTAGGTGCTTATAATGTCCAGCCTGCGTCTTAATACATCTTGCATTCAAAAGAATACTCAAAATATTTTTCGAAAATTTGTTTCGTGCAAAATAATAGAACCGTTATCTGTTATGACCACTGTGCAGTGGAAATGCTTGTTGTAGAATCTTTACACTAGAAAACAATCATTTTCCTTCCCCTGTTACTATTAGAAAAAATAGATAATTGATTATTTTTAGTGCTAAGTTATAGCAAAGATAAGCTTCCTTTAATATCAATTACATGAATTGGAAGACTTTCGCCTCAAATCAATCAAACTGTAGTGGAATAGGGCAGCCATCTTTAAATCAATTAATTATTTCTAGGGGAAAAAATATCAATACAGGATTTACAGAAGAGAATCCTTTATTTATACTGACATGTTAAGTGAATATTTGAAAACTATTAGGCATTAATTGCCAATTAAGATTTCTTTTTCCCTGTATTAAGAAAGTTCAATGACTTTTATTTTTAAATTTTATAATATGATTGCCAACAATAAAAGGGGGTAAAGAAAAAAGTATGTTTCCCTGAAAGTTTCAAAAAGAATATATTCAGATATATAAACATTTCATGCACTGTGTTGAATAAAAATATTGAAGTTTGAAGCCTTGCCCTGATTTTGGAGTATAAAGAGGTTGTTTGAAATTAATGAAAAAAAAAATCATAATTGATATTTGCTTATATGCATTTTATCAAAAGGAAAGCAATATTCAAATATTTAATTGTAAGTTTAGTATGTAAACTGTAAACATAAGTGAATGCTGTTAATTGAATTATAATTCATAAATGAAAAATCTGCTGACAAAATTTATTTCGAGTACCGATTCCAAATATTTTTTGGACAAAAAAATTAGAACGTAAAATCTGTTTAAGAATTACTGATTACTAGTTTACAAGTATTTACACTATCAAATTTGTCTTTCATGCTCCTAAGGTTGAAAATGTGAATAGTAACCATTTTGAAATATGGTGCAGGCACCATATAGTTGGATTTCAGTTAAATTAATCTTACTAAGTTGACTTTTGTTGAGCCTTTTGTGATAGCAGGGAAAAGATAGGGCATTCAAGACAGATTTTCTTTTACTTCCAAAATGTGTTTCTGTTATATTAGCTCTGCTTTGTATGTACTAAGGGGTGGGTTGCTTTTCTGCTCCATAATAAATGAGTGGGGAATCATTAACAAATCTGGTATCTTACCTATGCTGGGTTGACAGGTAGATGATATTAATCGGCTTTACAACAAATTAATAAAACCTGTGAGAATTATGTTTCATAGCAAACTCGGTTGTGAGCTAATACCTTATAGCTTTGGAAAGGTATTTCCTGTTTATTGGAAAGAGAGTCAGGAAGTCCTATTCAAGAGATGATTCTAGACTTTGTGTATCATGAATCAAGTTACGTGGACTGAGATTTTTAATGAAGTCAATAGAACCTTGCACTTCTTGGAAAATTGTCAAGGTCTTTTCAGACATCTGTAGTACTCATTCTATTAGCTTTAAATGTTTACAGTACATAAGCACTGGTTCCATTTCTGCAGAATTGTTATTGAACAAGTTTGATGCAGTTTCGTTATAAATGAAATCAAGTAACTGCCTGTAATGAGTGGCCAATGACTTTGAATAAAAATGGACTGTATATTTCGAAACATTCTCCTTCAAGACCTTAAGTTATGGACTTCCTCAAGAGCATTTCCAGAAAATGACAGTTTTATCAGATCTGGTACTGGTTATGTAGATAACAGTAACTTGTTTGTATGGATACTGACCAGTAGTCACTTGTGTCATAAACCAATTATTCATCTGACCATTACCCAATTAGCCAGGGAAGACAGGTTATCATAATTTGCACAATTGCAGTGTCTTACACTAATTGACTTGATGCACCTGTCAACAGTTTCCGACAGCAGGTGCTTGTTTGATTGACATTAGTGATTGACAGGTTCCTGACAGAAGTCCTTATCATTTTTTTTTTTTATATAGAAAACTGCCGTTAGAAATATCTTGTATTCCCAAAAGTTTTTCACTGGAAGTTTACTGGGGTAATGGCAATATCTTTACCCTAAAGATTATCTGGAATCAGGATTTCAGTGTATTATTCAGTGTATTGGTAGTGATTGGTTAGGTTTGGCTGTGGTCTGGTTGCACTTATGGAAAGTCCAAGTACTAGATCCGAATCCAAAGAAATTGACAATTGTCTTTCATGATGTGTGCGTATAGGCATCTGGGACCTCCAGGGGATGATCAGTTATAGTGTGGCTTTTAGTTATCAAGCTCATGCATGGTTTTGACTGTAAGGGTTACTACTTGCATTTTGGTGTAGCCAATCAACAAAGGTTCTATTTTATGTCCTTGTTTTGCTGATGCAATTGGAGAGTAGCAGACACAGGTATTTACTGTTGTCTGTATTGCTTGATAACTTAATTGGCTAAATGTTAAATAAGTTATGCTACATATTTGAGACTAGAAAAAGAGAAATATAAGTGATTTTGTCATCTTTACTAAATTGCCAAATAAATGAAACAATTTGTCTGAATTTTCCATGTGCAAATTCTCTTAATTTTTTTTTCGTGTTACTGGAGACTGAATTTCACCATTGGTGGACTTGAATATGAAGAAAATGTTATTAATGAACATAGATGTTAATTTAACAAAAGTTGTAGTTAAAAAGAATCAAAATAAGGTGAAGAAAAACTGGCTATTTATGTTGTACCCTTGAAATTTATGTCATTTGCAAGACAAGTTTGGTTTTACTCGAGAAGGCAGATCAATTTCTATACTGTAAGAAATATTTACCCGTGGAATACTGTAGGCAAATTATACTGTTTGAAACTCTACCATAAAGTTGGCTTCACTTTTGACCCCAGTTGCAATGCATATATCAAAACTTAATGCAGGTAGATAAGGATCCATGTTTTGGTCACACATCTTCAATTACAAGGGTTAGATAGACATCTCAAGTATGTTGTCTAAGTATCCACTATCAGATCAACCTTGGATAACTGTGTCCTTACACTTGCCATATTTTATCTTGTTTCAATGGTTTGTAGGGGACACCTGCTTTTAAACTGTATAAATTTCAGAGAAATTTCTCTCAAATCTTCCTCACTCCACCCTACCATGATTTGAACTTCACATTGTCTTTTGTTTTCCAACCGGTCTGTAGATAAGTTAGTTAGAGTCTTTTGTACATCAGATATTTTTAATAATGGTGACTGGGTCTGTTATTGCTCAGTATGATTTTTTTGGTAATTCAAGATGTAAAATAGTATTTAAATGATTTCAGGTTTTTTTCTATGTCATGAGAGTACTGAGTGTCTACTTTTAGTAAATTTCTGCAGACTGATATAAATGAGATAGGCTATCTTGTTTGTCTGTAAGTGGTTGTACCTCAGGCTATCTTGTTTGTCTGTAAGTGGTTGTACCTCATCAGGATTTGTAATGGCTACTTCAGATGCAAATTAGACAGTCAAAGATACTTAAATGATGACAGCTTTATGGTTGTCCTTTCAGTTCTTGCCACTTCCTGTCAGAGTACATCCATACCCCCACCCAGTCTGTAATGTCAGAAGATACTAATCGTCAAGTACTACAACAGCCTTCTTGCTGTTAGTATGGGCTAATCATCCAACACTTCAGCACCCTAACTATGTTAGTCTTGGGTAGATAAAGCATGTTTATGGCTAGATATCTGTTTGTACATCAGGAACAGTTAAAACCTTGTTTGTTTATACAGCAGTTCTATTTCCACTGGTCAGACAGATCATCTTTAAGATCTAGTGATAGATCACAGGGCAGTTGCTTGCCTGATATTGATTTTATCTTATTTATCTTAGGTCCAATATTAGTTTTATCTAAATCTTTGACATGATGATTAGGGTAAAAGTTAATTAATCTGATGGCATGGTGATTTGGGTTTAGCCTAGATACTAGAGCAGGTGCAAAGGCTTTTTGACAGATTTTGCATATTTATGTATACATATAATATACATTATAATCAGAGCTTTAATTAAGCTTTGTATAAAGATGTGTCAGTGATAAGGAAATGATGGAGGGGCAGGATTTGAAGATAGCTTACCTTGATTTAGAGATACATTGTCCACATAAGATACACAATGTTGGTATTTCTTTTCCATAATCAGTGTCCTGTTTGGATCACAATTTACCATAGTGGTTTCTCGATTGAACTTCCAAATGAATCCTCTTATGATAATTTCTACTATTTTACCAATTTCTGTGTTTTTCAAATAGATTTTTAATTTGAAAAATGGTAATTACAGTTTTTGGTCAGAATATCTTTAATAATAACTAGAAGCTAGATAATACCTTGAAAGATGTGGGGTAAGATGTCGGGTGAAGAAGTTGAGAAAATACTACAGCCCAATTATGAACAAATTAAGATGAAGAACACCTCATTTAATACACAGAAGATAAATAGCTTAAGTTAACTACTCTTGATTTTAGTGTAATAAATCAGATCTGGAACTGAATAAAACTGAAATCTCAAGCAGTCAGCGTGGGTTTTTTTATGTTCAGTTTCGCAATGTCTTCGGTTAAATCAGTCTCGTTAATGGCATGTCTGGGTTCCTTGAAACTGATACAATTTAAAGTTGGTTCAATAATTGTGAATGTATTTAGAAGACAGGGTTTGGTTAAACATAGAGATATAAGAGGTCTTGACTTCAGATAAACATTGTTGACTTTGTCATCACTGGTCAAACTTTACACTTTCCGTCAAAGGGAGTTAATTCTAAAGTGCACAGAGAAAATGTCAGATGATATAAGTTCAAGTTTGACACAAACCTCATAACTTACTGATCCCAGACTATGCTTTAAGATACAATTAACAAGTATTGTGTATAGTTATTATATCATACATGAGGGCAACTCTTAAAAATAACTTAAGTTATGAATATTGCTGTAATGACAGGAAATAATTAATGTAATGATCTTACTTAAGTGCTTGTTAAATGGTAACCAAAGCCCTGTCTACATGGTGCATGTCAGATATGTCAGCAAATTTAGTGTTTCATAACTCGGGCTTCTGTTAAGTAGTTGTTAATTGGGAGTTTGAGTTAACAAAAGTATATCCAGTGGAAACTGCTTGTAAGTTTTTAACGAACATTGCCTCTGTAATAAAATTTTATCAGATGTTTTATAAAATGTCAGCACAGTAGTGCATCCGCCACTTGGTTCTGCTAGAAAAAGGTCCTCTCTCCATTCAGTTACAATTACAGTAAAATGTTGAAGAATAAAAATGAAAACAGAAAGGTTGATTCTGACATGTTATGATATTATCGATATTAGCCTTCTTTACTAAATTAGCAATATACTAATTTTTTTGTTTATTTGCTCAGATACTAAATGGGATTCTGCTGATTTAATCAAATCTTAAACAGCTCTTGATTAAATTAATTTCAAAGGAAGACTGATTTCTGACTATCCCTAAATGTATTATTAATTTAAAGTATATATAATCTCTCCCAATAAGCGCTTACTTTAGTTCATTTGTGAACATGGTGTTTTTGCTGCATTTCGATCAAATTTTTAATTCTAGTAGTCAGATGCCTTTTGATTTGCTTCGAACATTGAAAAAAAGAGAGAGAAAAAAAAAAACGCTACCTAAGACTTGATGTACAGAACATGCCCCTGCATCACAACTGATACCAGTGAATAACTGATATGTTCCTTTGCCATTTAGACTTGAGACATTTTTACCAGCGTCAGGCAATTTCTAAATTAAGAAGAATGGAAACTATTGACAGAAAATTCAAGATTGTTTTGCAGTTTGGATATCTCTAAATAAGGCAAAGTCTAGAACTATTGAAATTTAGTTCATTAAACACTACAACCTTGTCATGTTATTTATGTATTGCTTAGCGATGATTTACACATTGATATTATTAATGGATTTGTAATCATCTCCTCGTCTGTCTTTACTTGATCAATATGTGTAATGAATAGTGCATAATAACAAGAATATCCTTAATCTTGATTAACACCCTGATGCTAACAAAAGGTGTCAAAATCATCTAGAAATGGCTAACCGCCTTTAATGGAAAGGAAGTTGAGTGGAAAGTCGAGGTGAAAAGAATTGAGGTGCAATACCCAAAGGTATTTGCAGTTGATCAAATATTAATAGCAGATCATCATTGGTCCTCAGCAAGCTGTAATGAAAATAGTCATTAGTAATTCCAATGAAATGTCATGTGTAATAAACTGATTGGGATTACTGTGTCCTGGGGAAATAGCATAAAGCACATAAAAAAGCAATATAAAGTGTATACATGTATACCACAAGCACATTTTTGACTGTTCACAGTGATTGCCAAGGAGTTAGTGAATGATTGAACACTTGCGTGTTGCCAAGGTTGTTCATGGTACATCGTTTATACAGCTCTTTAAACGTTTGAATACAGATGTGCAAAATTTACTTTGTCATTCCATGTGTATGTTATCTTCATAATTAATATCACTTATTAGTGTTAATTTGTATAATGATCTTTTGAAGTTCATTTGTCAGACATTTTAGCATTTGATTATGCTTTGAGACGTTTCTCCGTCAAGCCATTGTGGAAGCTCTCATTACTTCTTTGAAGTACAAAGCACTTGTTTCGTCAGTAATATTCTACCTTATACTGTGATAAACATTCCTGTGCTTTTGTTGAAGCACTTGATTATCATTTTCAGTTAATTGTAATGCCATTGTTTCAACCCTTGATTGTCTTGATTATTTACTATGGTTACTGTTCATTAACTGATGTCTTTTCATGCCATATTTAGACATTTCATAATTATCAGACCTATTTAGCATTTCATAATCGAGATTTTGATACCCATTTACATCTTGGTGTAAATTCAATGGATATTCTTTTATGACACTTATATTTCCATGGTTATAGCTGTGATATATTTCTACTTGCCTTCAAGGTTATACCATTTTATTCTGTAATTAGTTTTGCATTTCAGTTGTGAAAGCAGTGGCTATATTTTTGATGTCTCTTATATTTCCATAGTTTAAGCAGTGGCTGTATTTTTGATGTCTTGCAGTTCCATGGTTCAAGCAGTTGTTACCCATTGATGTTGCTTGCATTTTTATGAGAATTGGTTACTCTATGATGTTCTTTTAACTTTTCAAGATTGAGATACTTTATTCCTGAATTGCAATTGCCTGTACCAATGTATATGTATGGCCTGTACAGTAAATGCTTTCTGCCTTGCTTCTTGTGACATAGAAATTTATAAACAAACATCTGGTGAAAATGGAGAAACTTCTATTCTTTCTTGCTGTATTGGCATGAAAATTCCTGCATCCAAATTTCATCAGCATCCAGATGTATAAAAAATTACTATAGGTCATTATAAACCCTGAAAATATTTGTAAATAACGGCAAACCATCTTTTGACAGATGTCAATATTTAGGCCACTGTGCATAATTCTTAACGAAATGTAATTGAACAATGTGTTGACTGCATCCTTAGTAAGTATTTTTTTTTTTTTACATCATTTATGAATCAGTTTAGATTAAATCAGTGCCAGGAGTTGGATGTCATTTAGCTGTTTTATGGTTCAATAGGTTCATGTATTTTGATTCCTTAACATTTTTTGGTCTGCGGGGCTGTACCACAGATACTAAGTTTATGGCATTGTCTATGATTGGTAGACAGTGTCATTTTTTCCTTGCAATATATTCAGTTTTTATTGTTTGATTTATAAGCAGTAAGAATTAAACACATCCATTTTCTGCATTGTTGTAGAATTTCTGCATATCTCCAGATGCCAGTCTGAGTTATGAATTTTTTTCTCTCATGATTTTTGTTTACAGTATGTAACCATTAATATTTATTACCCTGCATAGTAATTCATCAAAACTTATGTTTTTTGACACATGGGACAACTTTTACATAATTTATATATTTTAACTGTCAAACTTGAGCTAAATTCGATACAAACTGTATTGATTTCATAGGCCAATCGCTCACCCATGATCTATTAAAATACCACTTGGTTGATTTGTTGGGAAATGTTCAGCGTTTGCCCATAAACCAACAGTCGATTAAAAGCATAGGAAACAAGTATATCACTTTTAAGTGCTTTAGCATCAATTATTAATTATTATCAGTATAATTAAACAATTTTTTTCTTCGTTTACAGCTTGAATGCTTTGGTGATTTTTTTTATTATTTATAATTTCATTTTAGCTATGTGTAACTAGTCTTGTTATTCCTTTTTGAGGATGAAATACAGCTCCAATGAAGAGACAATTTTCATTGTATTTATTCCTTTAATATGATGCGAAATAAAAAAGTCAGTAAGTAAATTGATGGCTTTAAGAGCTAACGTACACATTTTACTGGAGACACGTGCCATCTGTTGCATGGCTTTATTCGGTCAGAAATTGCACGAGACAACAAGTAGGCAGAATTCTATAAATACCTTCACCATCAAATAAGAAAGCAACATGTATCCATCAATATTTAGAAGCGGAAATTAATTATCATACATGTTTAAGACATTTTAATGATAGATACATTATAAGGTTCAGTTTAGAAAAGAAATGATTCAGTTTATTAATGATTTATAGGAGTGGTTTTGGATTTAATTATGTTTTGTCCTTTGATTTAATGTCATCATGTAATTTGTATTGAAAAACAGCTGTCTGTATGATGATTGCACTTTTTGTATTTATTAATTCAACATCTTTTATGGAGGTGAAGGTTTTGTTGTGCCCGGTTGACAGAGGTCGATCGAGAAATGTTTCAGAGAGGTTTTAGTAGTTTGTGCTAAAAAGATACGAAAAACATAAGCAAATATTCATGAAAGATAAGTTTTCAAACATCATTATCAAGATTATAAAATGCTTCACTAACAACAGTGTTGTGTAAATGAGCACATTGTTTACATACGTGTTGGAAAAGAACTATCTTTTCATGACATGCCATAGTGCTATTTATAGAAACAAGCAGCAAAAAGCCATTATTCTTCAGTCACTTTTGAAACATTCTGTTTGTAACACTTTTTTTTTTTTATCTCCGTAAAAGCTTTTTCTCGTACTTCCACATGATTTTCCTGTTATTGATTGAAACTTATCAGCAAATTTCACTATCGTTTGATAGAGAGTAAAATTGGTCAAAGTTTGATTACATTCATATCAACATTTTATAATGGTTTATTTATCGGGACCTGCTTTTGACGAAGAAATGACATTATTGGAACAGTAAGAACATTAGATGGTATCACACTAGCCTGTAAGAAGTGTCCTATATCGCAAAATATAAACGATTGTTCAGTCTGAACTACAGCATTTTATTTCTGTTTGTTTGTTGTTTTTTTCCACTAATTGGCAGTCATTTCTGCCAGATTTTTAAGTTTCTGATCTTATTTTAATGGCTTTTATGGCTTGTTAATTTAGATGAAAGAACTTGAAAATATTCCAGTCATTCTGGTTTAGACTTGAATCTAGTATTTCGCATTCACCCCTTAATTTATTTACTAGAAGTTTTAATGCATTATAGACCAGCTGTGATGTAATGAAGTATTTTTCAAATGTAGTCCTTCAAGGATTTATTAAAATATCAGATACATTTTTGCCTTCATTGTTCATAAGAATTATTTATAAACTTCAAACAGGCATGGATCTCGATGAATTTGAATTATATTGGAATGCAATGGCAGTCATTTACAAGTCCTTTTATTAAATTCCGTTTTTGGAAAATGAAGAAATTCGACTAGACAGTCAGTATTTTTTTAAACATTTTGTCTGTGCTTAACTGGGGTCTTTATTGATTTTGTCCCAGTAAGAAGGTGTTAAAAATGGTTAAGAATAATACATTTTTTTGTGATGAGTGTAAGATATAGTTGGCAAAGGCAATTCTGCAGAAACAATTTGAATGATACATCTCACTTGAAAACTTCTTCCTTAACTTTTAACAATTAGTGCGTCACTGTGGTGACATTGATGTTCTGCTGCGGAATTGGAACCTATGTTAATCAACCAACTTAAGATGAAAATTGCTTGGGAAAGGCTGGATTTAATTACAATTTAGCTGTAAAGTCGATAAAGACGTGCGTCTCTAGGAGTTTATATACCTCAAAGAGTAATGAACAAGGGACATGAAGTAGTGATGATCTAGAATGTGATATTTTATCACCGTGTCCCACCAGTTTTATAGTTTTTTAAACAACTTTTTTATGCCTTCAGTAGGGTAGAGAAAGAAAAGTTATTCTGAGTTCCAAGTTAATCTTCAATTGCAGAGCGAAAATTGAATTTCATTCCCATGCAACTTGAGAATCTAAGGAGTGGTGTGTTTGGTTAAAAGTGATACTGATTCCTTATCTATAACAATGTTGTAAAGTTTAAATTCAAAAGTGCAATGCATTAAGTAGTCAGATTTCAGCTCTTAAAATTTCTGAATTTAAGCTTTCATTGCAATTTCATAAGATCACTGCATTCAGGTTTAATGTGGAGGAGTCTTACTGGCTTACGGTATGTGCTTTTGAAGGTTGCGAACTGCAGGACAGCCGTCTTAGGATTGAAAGTCTTTGAAACGTAGAAGCAGATTCTTCAGTATGAAAGTTGCTAAGTAGTACATAGCCTGGGCAGATAGGGGAGAGTTAAGGGTTGACGATCAGTGTTTTCGGGGCTATGACTAACTGAGAAAGTCGGAAGATATAAATTCAAAGTACCATGGGGGAGGGGATGGGTCCTAGAATGTTTAACAGGTAATCAAAGGTTGCATGTCGAATACAATTACAAATGGAACTCAGTAGAACCACCAGTGCTATTAGAATCAGATCTGTCTCTTACTGTACTTTGTGGTAAATCAAAGATGAAATACAATAACGATAAAATAATACTGTCTATTTGAAGAATTATATTCTGGTGGTAGTGCCGTGTTAACAGAACACAGAGCAATAATCTAAGCCCATTTAGGTATATCATTACTATGTCATACACTCAGCAAAATAGATTAAGGGTCAAGACTTAGGTTCATAGATTTTTTAAATGCAAAAATGTTCATGTAAAAGTTAAATTGTGTTTTGCTTTAGACACACCAGTACCAGTGTATATATGTGTTTATCTACCCGTAACAGCTCAGTTATCCTGTGCATGTCCGTGCAAACACACCCACCCCTCAAAATCAAGTGAAAATCAAATGTGTAGAATAAAGTCAACATGACATGAGCAGGTTTTAATTTGAATTTTTGATTTGAATCATCTGTTACACTATAGAACTAATTAGAGTGAAGAATCTCTGATGAGCGCTTCAGTGAGTGTTGCATATCCGAACATGACTTTGGTAGTGGCTCTGTTATTGCTTGGGCAGGCATTTCTTATGAAGGGCGTACAGACCTTCACATGTTTGTTAATGGCACAGTTACTGCTAGACATTATATTGACGAGATTCTCCGACCTCACATCTCTATCTGCTGGTGCAATCAGCCAGGAATTCATGTTAGTGGACAACAATGCTACAGCTCACCGTGCGAGAATCATCAATCAGTACCTTGATGACCAAGGTGTTGAATGTATGGAATGGCCAGCTAGGTCTCCAGACATGAACCCAATAGAACATGCCTGGGACATGCTGCAGCGCCTTTTTTCAGCATGACAATGTCAGCCATCAACCAGAAATAAGCTGGCTACTGCCCTTACTGAGGAATAGGGTCTCATACCACAAAGGGACATCAGAAAGCTCATACGCAGCTTCCAGACCTGTGTCAAAGAGGTGATCCGAGCACGAGGAGGTCATACCCATTTCTAAAATTTAACTGGTTTCCATATTTCTTATGATAAGCCATTGTTTTTACCCCACTCACCAAGTCTCAAACACTTTAAAACTGATAGGGGTTGTCTGAGGATTAATCCTGCTACTGTGTTTGTGAAACACGTTACTTTTAGTTTAAATTGGTCACAGATAAAATGAATTTTTGTTGGATATAAACTTCAGCAAGTATCGTCTTTAAGAACTGCTGTCATAAGTCCTTGACCCTTAATTTCTTTTGTTGAGTGTATAAATGAGCATGGATTGCATTATTGTAGCAGATGAATTTTTATTGTCGGTAAGAATTTTCCATTCAGTGGGCCGAAGCAGTCTTAGATTACGTAATCTGGCATTGTGTATCAGAATAACATGCCATTTCTAGTTTTCTTCTCAGAACCACTTGGCCTCCTGAGTATTACAAAATTCTGTTGAAGAAGCTTTTTCCCACTTGATTTAGCAAAACGTTTCACTGACCATGATTCCAGTTCTCATATATGTTGTTCTTTTTCAATACAGTATTTATCGCGAAACATAAACTCTGATTTCTCGATGATACTTGGACAGACTGCTTAGTTGATTTTGGGTTCTTGCATTGCTGTCATTGAATAGGAAGTTGTATTTTTAAGGATGGCCAATATGGTTGTTTTGATATAACAGGTGACATAAATGTATTAAATTTGACGTTTTCAGCATAGACCAAAAAGGGTGTGTAAAATGTAAAATTCTTCATTGATATATTTTTGGCGGCTCCTAAATCAATTAGATTAAGATAAATATGTTATCATCTGCTCTTATATAGAAAGGTACATCAATCACACTGAATCGTACCTGCCTTCAAAAAAGAATATGAAGTCATCTATGACGTTGTTAGTATTGAATTTTATAATGAATTAATCTACACAGTTGTCACACTTTCAGCTAAAGAACGAAATACTTCGAAAGCTATATTCAAGATTATATATTATTATATCTTGATTGAGGTAGTTTTAAGCAGTATTGATTTGATATTTCTTTCATTTATGCATGGCAAAATAATTGAAAAAAAGTTTTATTTTGCCAAGTGTAGATTTGAATTTTTAAATAAATTTGGGTAGTTTTCTGTAGGCATTATGGTATAGACAGATCTTAATTCAAAATACAAGTCAAATTATGTCAAATTTGCTGCGTTAGTTGACAAACTCTGATTGAAAGGTGATTATAGGTCAGCACACTTCAATAAAAAAAAGATTGTAAAAATATTTTCTTGCTTTGATAGGCATGAAAAGACGCATTGTTTCAAATGACTCAAGTCTTGTACTGGCGTGTTTACATAGCATTATGTCTTTATCAACAAGCGTTGTAAGTTTGCATGTTCAAAGAGGTAAATCTGTAACAAAAATCAGTGTTTTGTTGTGACTGAGTGTTCAGGTAATCGGGTACATCATATAACGGTTGATCAACCATGAGCAAAAACTCGCTGCTGTATTGTAAATTTGGGCCAAATAATTTGAATTTATTTAATTCAATCTGACCTTTATGAGAAATTAATGAGAATGTATTTGCACAAGGTTGGTAATGTACATGGAAACGCAAATATATTCATGATATTTTGGGGGTTAAATGCTCCCATAAGATTGATGTTCCTTTAAGCCGAATATCTGGCATGTTGTACAGATATTATTATGTTTTTAAGACAAGACTTAGTGCACAATATTGATAAAATCTCAAATTTCTTTTTCTCTGTGTAAAGGCTTTCACAGAAGTTTGTTGAGTTTAGCTGCTGTTTTGTTTAAATACAAATTTTAGTTAGTTATTGGTTAACTTAACTTTAAGCATTTGATAAAGTTGAAAGGAAACTGTATCAAATTTTTTTACAAACCTTTTTTTTCACCTGACTTCAACCTTCTGTAAGTTCACTGAGGAAAACCTTTAAATCGAGAAAATTTGACACCTTATCGTGGTCTGCTAATTTCGCTTAAGTGTTAGCCTGTCAAATGCAACACAAAAACCACCTGATTTGAACAATTACCAGAAGCCAAGATAATTGATGATGGTGACGATTATACCATTTATGGAACAAAATATTAGGGTGTCGGGTAACAAGATCACTGGATTTATAGAATGCTACAGCATTCTCCTGTTGTCACTTTTCAAAGTCTAACATCATTGATGTAATAGATAGCTGCTGAAATAACAAAATGTATAAAGTATTTGTTGTAATAATTTGTAACTTAATTAAACAGGTCCAAGATGTAGGACCAAGGAGGATTCATACACAGAGGATGTTTTAAAAAATATACTTTATTGTCATGCCCTTTTTTAACCATGGAAACACAATGTGTAATTAAGAAAATGTTCTGCTTATAATCAGGCCATTTTTTTTTTTATATTTTGGCTTACTGATTTTTTTCAAAAAAAGGTAGGGTAGGAGGAGGGGAAAAAAAAAAAAAAAAAATCTTAACAAAAAAACATCGGAAAGTCTTCTTATTTCTATTTTTTCCTGAATACTGTATTTATGAATATTTTAATAATGTATTCAGTCTTTACTGTGAAGAAACCAAGGAAAATGAGCCATTCATACGGTACATTTTCCGTAAAATCGGCGTTCAGAATTTTTTTTTTTTCATTTTCCAAAATACAGGGTCGGCGGGTCAGTAAACCGAAAAATATAAAAATAATGGCCTCAGCTTTGTTTGCTAAATCTTTGAAAGCACAGCACTATAGTGCTGTCAGTTCTTTGATTAGAGTGCAGTTTAAACGTCTGTGAGTGATGCTAGCCATGTGAAGCAGGAGAAGAAAATTGTCAGACAGTTTAAAGAAATACATGTGCTGTCTCAATAAAAAAAGACACTTAAACTCTATATCTCGTCTTTGATCTAGTTGGACATGTAAATGCCTCTGTTCCTCCTTGGATCTGTTCTTGTCCTGAGGGAGACAGTTAGGTTTTTTTTTTAAAATCTGTCCATCATATCAGAATATGAGCTGTAACATACATGGCAGCTATGTTCCATGAGACTGAAATATCTATAGCTGTTCCAAATGTTCACAGTTGTCAAAATGAGTCACATTTTCACAAGTTATCTTTATAAGTGCAGCATCTGTTGTGTTAGTTCTATTCTGGTTCACAAAATTACTGTTTAACCTGACTTTTATCTCACACCCATGTACAATCATGTAATTGTCATTTACTGTTCCCACTCGCAAACGTAAACACGTAATTTCATCACTTTGTGATACACATTGGTATGCCAGACAAGACATTGAGAACAACACATCCTACTACAACTTTCGTTACCTGTGTCGTGCATGCAACGCACATGAACATGACACGAGTTACCAGGAAATGTTGGGATTTATTCAGAAGAGTGCCTGGTTTTGTAACTGTGAAGTAAACTTTGGCTTAACATTTTGTATGAAATGAACAATTTATCTGTATAAAAGTTGTAAGGTCCCCTGGAGTACATATTTAGATGGTGTCTCTCTGTTTCAAAATTACCACTTGTGACTAATGTTCTTAGTAAGGGATTTGAAAATACAGTGTAAATGAGAAAAGCTCAAACGTTTTCTTTGTGATGTGCAAACTGCCCCAATCTTGCAGAATTGTCAGTTAACTGCATTTATAGAGGTGATATCACTTTTACATAGAGGAGACAATACATGCTTTACCTTAAGTGTTTAAACAAGTATATCACATCATATTCAAAATTTTACATTTTGACATTAGATTTGTGATAATAGATAAAAAGTGCCATCTTTTAATGAGTGCAGTCATTCGATTTTCTATGAGAGGGTCCTTGCAAGTTGAATTGTTATTCTTAATGTATTAACGTTCCCAATGAGTGACTTTGCTTCTTATATACCTGTACAAGTTTTGAGCTAGTTGATCTAGATAACAGATATGTCAAAAGCCCCATTTTGTCTTGCAGAAGACACAAGTCAGATGGGTTAATGATAGTTGTATTTTTAAATAGTGGTAATCAATTTGGTGACACAACGCTCTGATACAATCGGACAAACTGTTTGAGATATATTTAGCACTATTGTTTAGCTGTTCAGTGTCTGTCGATTGCAAATGATTGCGCTTTGTTTAATGATTAAGACAAGCTTGTGCAAAGGACTACAACTTTAGCAAAAATAACATTTGAAGGTCAGATAGAACAGGAGTCAAGATCGTTCTGATGTGTCTTATTAATGTGTATTAATATGTTACGTCAAATAGTATCCTATATTCGTGTTAAACAATCACAACATGCTTTTAACCTTATTATACAGTACGATTTGGTTTTGACAATCATAACTTATGTGTAATACAAAAACCCTAATTCTTGGAACTTTGAATTATTAAGGAATGGCTGATGTTTAGATGAAGCTGCTTTTACATTCAATAAGTCCAGAAAACATATAAAAAATGAAAAAAAATTGTATAGTATGTGCAAAGAAACCGAAAGTTTTCGGTCAAAAGAAGTTCAAGCATAGATGAACTGGGAACTCGTTCTGATTTTCTTTATTTAGTGAATCCTTTACATTTGAAATTTGGCTGTAATATTATGAATATATAAAACTTCATACATGACTTTTACAGAACAGGAAAAGCAAAAACAACATGATAAGCATATCAAGGCATACAATGTAGCTGTTACATGGTCGGATACTGTTTGAACATGCATTTAATGTATACATATTACTGCCTGTATGTTTACACGTGTGTTTCGTGTACTTTCAGATTGAAGATGCCATGTTAATGTTCGACAAGACTACAAACAGACACAGAGGTAAGTTCTGTATAAACGTAACATTGAAAATAGTAAACAAGGTATACAAGAAAATCTTGGAGAAAAATAATACAGCAGAAGTGTGTAACATGGTTCAAAGTTATTAGCAGTCAATTGAGCCTATTTGAAACTCTGTTCAGAGTGAAAAGGATTTGTTAAGTTATTGTTTTTATTTTGATTTTATCTTCCATGCTTTTTAAACTAGAATCAATTGAAATTTATATATAAAAAAATAGCTTTAAAAATGGTAGAAGGAAAATATTTGGATATGTTGGCCTTTAAAGTTCTATTGTTTGCAATAACGAGAGGAAAAATATTGATAGAATACAGATTGGCCACTTCTGTTATATCTCCTCAAAGATTTTCTAAAGCTGGCAAAATTGTCCTGAGACTTGTAAATACATTTTGTATTCATGAAAAAAAGTCTAGGAATGCAAATCAAATAAAACATGTAGGTTTTTCAGATCTTCACTTCTTGGAAATTACTGCTTCTTGAAGATATTTGTTTAGTTGACTAATGTCTGCTGCCAAGGTTTACAGACTATATGAGATTTTGTACTGGTTTAGAAACTATGTAAGAGATTTAAAAATGATTTAGCTTTTGTCTATATCGACCCATTTTTGTAGAGCATATATCAAGATTCTCTCCATTGGGAGTAGAGAATTTACAGACAATATCATTAATAATGTGCTGAACACAATAATAATATAATTCTTTGTTTCTGCTTTCTAGATGTTTTGTTGGAAATACATCTATGAAGATTTGAAGCTGCATAGATGAATTTCCCACAAATAGTCAATTCCAGAAAAGTCTGAATTGTGAATAAACATTTATCTTTTCAAATTCAAAACCACTGCATTGTATTAAGTTGTTTCTTCTTGACATGCACATTCAGTTTTTAAGCTGTATAAAAGGATAGACTTAATTTTAGTTAGGGTTTATGAATGAATAAATATATTTCTGGAATAAAATGGAGGTATACATAGTCTCCATTATTTTTAAGTTTTATGCATTTTGGGTGGCTGGGCGAAATACTGTGACAAAATCCTCTTGATTTTGGGGTCTCTACAAAATACTGTGACAAAATCCTCTATTTTGGGAGCTCTGCAAAATACTGTCAAAATCCTCTTTATTTTAAGGGCTCTGCAAAAAAGCGGTTACAAAGTCCTCTTTATTTATTTTGACTCACCTTAAGTATTGCATTAAGCCATTGATTTGTTTGTTTCTTTTGTCAGGAGTATCAACTTTGGAGATGTGTTCACTTTGAGTACTTTCATTGTGAAACTAAAACAAAGGTTCTTGAATCCATCAAAATCCGAAAGTGGATTTTCATCACTAATTAAGACTGTACAGTAAAGATTTTAGTACCCAATAACTGTTATTGTGTCACTGCAGTTTGCACACCGACTTTTTGCTGCTCTCTGTTTCTTCCTCATGGTTAATGTAATCTAATGCAGAAAATAATAAAAGAAATTACTGGTTGTAAATCGCAGTAAATGTGTAAAATTGGCATAGGATAATGTCTGTAGGGAAGTTGAAATTTGAAAAACATCTGGTACAATGATTGATCTGGTGCAAGATTTTTGACTAGTTACTTAAAGGCGTTGTGTGATTTCCATTGGACCAGTCATTGTCATAAACTAGTCTGTATCCACACCTCAGTAATTAGAAAAGCCAGGAGTATTCATAATTCAGCATTTTTTGCTCCCAGACTAATTTTGAATATTTCATCCATGGTGATGGATGATCAGAATCCAGGAATACGGTTCCTCTGGCTCCAGTTATGGAATGGTTTTCAGAAATACAACAATAGGCATGCCTTGCGATTGACATAAAGAAACGAAAATGATTGAATAGCTTCGCTAAATAAATTTATTGGTGAAAGTGTAAACCATAAAAAAGGAAATTGTTCTGAATAAAGGAGAAGTTGTAGATCATGAAGAAATAACGGGAATTAAAGAGTAGCGGGGCCCCACAGAAAAGGTCAAAGGTGCAGTAAAACTTGGTGCTGTCCATTTAAGACTGATTTTTGTGCCTGATGAATTACAGTTAGTGTTTTTATGTCAGGAGTTCTTACAGTGGTAGGCTCCTATTATTAGTACTTAGAAGAATTTGCCTCAGTTGTTTTTACTCTAATTAAAGGTTTTCTGATTTTCTATGTGTTGTAAGCATCTTTTTTTTAAAGCAGTATTCTTGGTTTTCTGCTTTCTGATAGGATAAACGGATTCTCCTAAGTTGTTTTTTTTTCTGTCTGCTGATTCTGGATAAAGGTCACTACTCAGAGCAAGATGGTTTAGAGTTACAAATGGTGATAAATAGATGGGTCATTGTAAAGTCGTGTAATTTTATATGTAGTAACGATAGTTCTGCACTAATATAGTAATGCTTGATATTGTTTCCTGAAAGTTCAGGAACAAGATGACTGCTTTGACAGTACTTCATATGTCATTAAGATGCTATTCAGCTTAACAGGATGCAATTTATTGAATGCATGTTCCAAAATAAAAATTCTTTAACGTTCTTCTGACAGTAGGAGAATGCGCCATTAGAAATTTACATCTTTCCAGTTCTAATGATCAAATTCTCATGTAAGAAATTGCTTCCAGATGATATTAAAAGCAGATATTTCAGTGAAGTTTTTCGACAGGAAGGAGGATCTTGTAGACTACCTTGCAAGATAATTTACAACTGAAATGAAAACAGCCTTGAAGTAATAATTGATAGTAAGGATTCTGGGAATATTTAGAAAGGGTATTTAAGTTAATAAATCAACGCCTACTGCTAATAAATGATGATAAAAGTACTGATTCTTGAAAATCAACTGTATCTATTTGGAATTTTTATTGACAGGTTCAAGAAAATTGCACCCTTCATTCATTTTTATGGTCCTCATTAAGGATTAAGATAATCCAGTAATGTTGTTAAATAAATACTGAGAAGTTTGGAACTTGAAAATAACATCTTGAAGAGATAATTGTAAGCCATAAGGCTGAACATTTTTCATAAAAGTAAGAAGAAAATTATAGTACTACTTAACTAAAGATGACAAGTTCTTACAATAAAAAGCAGTGTGACTTTTGTCCACCAAAACTGAACCACAATAATCAAGTTTAGCATGTTACATAGGCTTTCCTTTCAAAATAATCTGTAACTGGGTTTTTCAAAATAAGTTAGAAAATGTAACAGTCTCTTGGTAAGGTATATGGAAGAGGTAAAATAGCAACAACAACAACAACAAACAACAGCAGATGTCAAGTGATGTCAGTCTCAGATCCTGTTACCTGGACTGGTTGTCAGTCTCTGATCCTATTACCTGGACTGGTTATTTGTTTAACAGCTTCAGTACCTTATCTGACAGCATCAGAATGTCAGATTGGCGAGGTTTGGCTTCACTGCTTCTTGATCTACCCTGAAAATCTCTGCTGATCTAAGATTATGTGGCAGTCTTGTGTTTATCATATGTAGACACAAAGACAGAAGGCAACAACCAAAAACACACTTTCTAGGCATATTATTCAGCAATAAAATCACGCATTGGGATACAGAAGGAATTACAGTTGTCATTTGTAAGATTACTTTTCACACTATGGAAGTGGTAAAACCTGGTATACTCTATCTTCAAGTGCACAATACACTGATATACATTCCATTCCTCCAAAACATCCAGTCGTGAATTTCGGTGAAATAGGAGCAGATCCATAGTCCAGTGGTAACGCACTGGACTGGTAACCCAGGGGTTGTGAGATCAGTTCCCCACTAATTCATAAACATTACTAATTGTCTTTCGGATGAGATGTTAAACCGAGGTCCCAAGTATCACTGAGTATGCAAAAGATTCAGGGGTTTCTCTGGAATGGGATGCTTTCTGTATCTGGCACTATACCCCACAACATAAAATAACTGATCTCTGCAGGGGGCATCGGTGATATGGGCAACCAATACCATTGATAAATAAACTCAAATAGTCAGTGAAATTTAGGAAAGAATTGGTATTATTGTAATATATTTTAGTTGACTCATTGATGGTCATGTGATCATTTTATAATAACTTCTTAGGACTTGTTTATGGTAAGAATAAAGGTGAACATGCAGGCCTCAAGAATAAAAATGGTTATTTTAACAGTACCCGTGTACTGTGAAATCATTTTTGTTCGCATAGGACGAAATTTCGCGTATTTCACGCTAGGAGCAATGCGCGAATTTAAGACTGCGCTTTTATTAAACTAATTAAACATTTACGTTATCTGAATCTTGATCCTGTCTGAAATACCTGCATATATTTTTCCACTCACTTTTGACCATTAGT
This sequence comes from Cyclina sinensis, assembly GCA_012932295.1. Classification (NCBI taxonomy): domain Eukaryota; kingdom Metazoa; phylum Mollusca; class Bivalvia; order Venerida; family Veneridae; genus Cyclina; species Cyclina sinensis. Next base: position 2,391,083 of record JAAONU010000019.1, read on the forward strand.
TTTTGTTTTTAGCCAATATAACTTGAATAATCGCATGATTTGGCAAATTCTAAATATCTAGCAAAATTAAAATGAAACTTATTTTGTTTTCTTTTTAAGTATGTTTCGTTTGCATTGCTGGACGCTTGTCTAAAGCGTTTACTTATAATTATTATATCGTTGTCATCCACTATTTCGATAATTCGTTAAATACACTAATGAAAAAATGTAATAACAACTAACTCATATATTACACATTGTATTTATTTATTTATGTATTTTATTTATATTTATTTTCTGTTTATTGGAACGTAAATATAACTTTGAAATACGATTACTTTCAAATACCTATACACTGTGTCAAGATAAAAGAACGTCATATTACAATACACAAGTTTAAAAAAATCTCTGCAATGTTTTTTTAGCGTAATTGATTAGGGACCGGTTACAAAAGACCTGTCGGTATCGACCTTTTAATCTGTGCACACTTAACCTGTGTCAATTAACGTCAATTAATAGTTGGACCTGTCAGTTTGTATATTCGAAAGCGGACCGCGGTAATTGACACGTATATACGCGTCGGTGGTGATCCAGCGTCATGCAGCTGTCGTCTGCTTTTTATGCTGATAAAAAAAATTGAATCTGAAATTGAAATGCGCGAATTTAGGACCGCGCGAACGTACTTTTTTTGCCGTTTGCGCGAAATTTCATCCCAGCGAATTTAAATGATTTCACAGTATTAGATTCATTAGAGAATAGCTGGTTCAGGAATAGATGAACTGAATGTAAAGAGGCAGGTTGTAATGAAATAATGCTAATATGGAACTATGATTCGTGAGAATCCATAACAAACTTTACTGTTTCCCTGCCCAAATACATAATATATATTAGAAGCTTTAATATCTGTTTATGGCCAGTGGCTAAATTTGTTCATCTTCGTACTAATGATGTTTGTCTTGGTCCTTATTTCCTGGAATGAAAAAATCAGCTTAAGGGAAATTGTCTCTTTACCTAATTATGAGTCGGTGCTATAGCCATTGACCCTAATATGCTGTAGTTTCAATGCGAACTAAATCTTTACAAAAATTACAAGCTAAGCTGTTCTTAGCTTGCAAGCTGTAAGAACTCAAAACAGATTGAAAAGTATTTTTCATGATAATAACAAAGAACAAAATTCCAACAGCATTCATTTCAGTTCAGTCAGTGAAAAGAAAGTCTGTGAGGAAACATTTCATCTGTTAGTTGAAGACACTTTGTTAGTATCAGGAGCATTTTCTTACCACCCTCTGCATTCTTCTGGAAATTTAAACGAAACATTCAACAGGATTCATCCCAAAACCTTCTAAATAACATGCAAAAAATTGATCTAATAGTACATAGTTCTCATTTCTGTCATAACCATACAATTTGGCTGAGAATGTGATCATTTTTAGCTCACCTGTCACGTAGTGACAGAGTGAGCTTTTCTGATCACCTTTTGTCCGTCGTCCGTCGTCCGTCCGTCCGTCCGTCCGTCCACAATTAGTTCGTTAACACTCTAGTGGTCACATTTTTGCCTCAATTGTCATGAAACTTGCACGGGATGTTTGTCTCATTGATATCTCGGACGAGTTCGAACATGGGTTATCAGGGTTGGAAAACTAGGTCACAGAGCCCAAATATAGAAAAACCTTGTTAACACTCTAGAGGCTACTTTTTCAGTCCAAATATCCTGGAAATTTGTCAGAAAGGTTCTATTGATGATTTCTAGCTCAAGTTTAAATATGGGTCATCTGGGGTCAAAAACTAGGTCACAGAGCCCAAATATGGAAAAACCTTGTTAACATTCTAGAGGTTACATTTTCAGCCCAAATAATCTGGAAATTTGTCAGAAAGGTTGCTTTGACAATTTCTAGGTCAAGTTTAAATATGGGTCATCTGGGGTCAAAAACTAGGTCACGGAGCCCAAATATGGAAAAACCTTGTTAACACTCTAGAGGTTACATTTTCAGCCCAAATAATCTGGAAATTTGTCAGAAAAGTTGCCTTGAGGATTTCTAGATCAAGTTCGAATATGGGTCATCTGGAGTCACAAACTAGGTCACAGAGTCCAAATATGGAAAAACCTTGTTAACATTCTAAAGGTAGCAATTTCAGTCCAAATAACGTGGAAATTTGTCAGAAAGGTTCTATCAATGATTTCTAGCTTAGTTTTGATTATAGGTTTTCTGGGGTCAAAAACTAGGTCACAGAGCCCGAAAGTAGAAAAACCTTGTTAATCCTCTAGAGGTTACATTTTTAGTCCAAATGTCCTTGAAATTTGTCAGAAACATTGTTTCAAAGATTTCTAGCTCAGATTTGGATATGGGTTATCTGGGATCAAAAACTAGGTCACATGGTTCAAATATGTAAAAAACTTTTTAACACTCCAGAGGTTACATTTTCAGTCCAAATATCCTCGAAATTTGTCAGACAGGTTTTCTTGATGATTTCTAGCTCAAGTTGGAGTATGGGTCATCTGGGGTCAAAAACTAGGTCACGGAGCCCAAATATGGAAAAACCTTGTTAACACTCTAGAGGTTACATTTTCAGCCCAAATAATCTGGAAATTTGTCAGAAAAGTTGCCTTGAGGATTTCTAGATCAAGTTCGAATATGGGTCATCTGGAGTCACAAACTAGGTCACAGAGTCCAAATATGGAAAAACCTTGTTAACATTCTAAAGGTAGCAATTTCAGTCCAAATAACGTGGAAATTTGTCAGAAAGGTTCTATCGATGATTTCTAGCTTAGTTTTGAATATAGGTTTTCTGGGGTCAAAAACTAGGTCACAGAGCCCGAAAGTAGAAAAACCTTGTTAATCCTCTAGAGGTTACATTTTTAGTCCAAATGTCCTTGAAATTTGTCAGAAAGATTGTTTCAAAGATTTCTAGCTCAGATTTGGATATGGGTTATCTGGGATCAAAAACTAGGTCACATGGTTCAAATATGTAAAAAACTTTTTAACACTCCAGAGGTAACATTTTCAGTCTAAATATCCTGGAAATTTGTCAGACAGGTTTTCTTGATGATTTCTAGCTCAAGTTGGAGTATGGGTCATCTTGGGTCAAAAACTAGGTCACAGAGCCCAAATATGGAAAAAACTTGTTAACACTCTAGAGGTAACATTTTAATTCCAAATAACCTGGAAATTTGTCAGAAAGCATAATTCTATGGTTTCTAGGTCAAATTTGAATATGGGTCATCTGAAGTCAAAACATTTAGGTCACAGAGCCCAAATATTGAAAAACTTTGTACACACTCTAGAGGCTACATTTTCAGTCCAAATGTCCTGGAAATTTGTCAGAAAGGTTGTTTTGATGATTTGTAGCTGGATATTGGTTATCTGGGGTCAAAAACTAGGTCACAGAGCCTAAATATCGAGAAACCTTGTTAACACTCTAGATGCTCTTTTTCAGTCCAAATATCCTGGAAATTTGTCAAAGAGATTGTTTCAATAATTTCTAGGTCAAGTTCAAATATGGGTCATCTGGGGTCAATTAACCAGGTCCATATCAACTTGGTTAAAAGCAGTCATACTCAGGTGAGCGATACAGGGCCATCATGGCCCTCTTGTTATGCATGAGACCTAGAAGAAATCTGAGCATTAAAATGTGAAAGACATTTGCAGTCATGTGAAGTAACTGTTACATTCGGAGAAAATGTATTCCACTTTTGGATGTTTTATTGTAAGTAATGAGATCACCTCTCGTGACTTCAGATGAAATATGAAATGATCATGGCAGAATTATTGTTTACCTACCATTTCATATTTGCATATACAGACTGTAATGGAATTTGTTATGACGTTTTCGCTTTGAAAATTGCGTGCAGCGAAGAATCGTTGGAATTAAGTGTTTGGATTGGAAACAAATAAGAATAGTGTTTGCCACTTTATAGGGGCTTCAATCAGCCTAGCTGTCTAATATAATCTGACAGAAAATCAATGAAATCTTTGATAGGAGTTAGAATTAGGTTCCTTTTCTCCCAAAAGATGTTATGGATTACATACAATGAAGACTTCAGTTGCCATGGCAACATAAATTTGGAAAAGGATATTGTAATGTCTTATCTGCTGTGATTTAGAAGTAAATGTTCTCAAAATAAATGGCACGAATATCTTTTCATGAAGATTTCTGGTTGATAAACTTCATTTTGAATTGGCATGTCATCAATTTTTGGTTGGGGAAACTGGAGAATAATATGGGGGAAAATGAAAGAAACGTTTGGAACATCTGAAGAAAAAGAAAACATTGTAGAAAAAAAATATTTGTTATTAAGAACGCTGTATTAAGTTGTTTTCCTTCAGTAGATAATTATAGCTTTTTTTCCCCAGCCACTCAGATAACCCATGAGAATATAATTATAGGACTTTCGCATTTTGATGTGTTCATTTTGTGTACTGTCTTGATAGGTCCTGAATATTTGATTTGTACTTGTGTAAAGGTCAAATGCCATAAAATCTGCACAAGTAATTACAAGATTTCATCAAGAAAGCATTGCAAACTTCCTTGGTCTGCATTTCTTTGCTTCTACCTGTAGGTATTAAGGATATACATTTAAATAAGTGGATTTGAAAGGGCTTTGGTGAACAAAACATGATTGTGTATTTCACAATATTATGCTTTCTGGTGATGGATCTGGAGAAGGTCAAGGTCATGAATGCTTTCAGTTGTTGTCTCTCTTTGAAACCTTTATTGCCATAGTTAATTATCTCCCTTTCACCAGTCCTGTTTTAGTTGTAGCATTCCTTTATCACTTCCTTTGTGCAAATACATTTACATGCATAGGCAGTTTTACAAAGAGAAAGAATGATGAGAAACATATATTACAAATGAGAACAAGATTGCCTTAAGTGATTAAACTTCTTAGAGAGGATTGCAGCCTAAGCATCAGATATTTTAACCGATTTCAATTACAAACTCCAAGTTTTACATTGAATTTAATGGTTCTGGAGCAGTTAAGATTCAGAAAGTAATTATACAGATAGTAATTACAGCTGCAAATTCTCTTGTTATTTTTGTTCAGATTATGACTAATTCATGTCTTTTGTACTGTGGGGATAGAACAGAGGGCATCTTTTGAATTTATAGAAAGGGGTTCAGCCAAAAATGGAATCAAGAAGTGTGTACTAAGCAAATCACAGTCCTTATGTTGGTTATTGCTGAACTACAAATACCAAAAACTTCATAATGTATGCTGACCAGACATGGCTTACCAACTAGTCTTTACCACAAACTCATGAAATATACTTATCATGCCTGTACCCACCCTTGAAATGTATATGAAATAATTGATTTTTTTGCAAAATGGTCATCTAATCTTTTACAGCACTGTCTTGCACACTCTCATGTACTACTGTCAAGTATTCATGATAATTGACAGACAAAGCAAATCTGATCCCTCTGCATGTTGTCCTACATTGAGCTGGGTCATCCCTGTTAATCCTATACCACAATCCTCTTCTCAAAAGACATTATTCTCTTATCCCATCACAGAAATAACAGAAGCCATTGTTAATGACAAATTTGTAAATATAAATACTCTTCAGTGATGGAAACCAAAAATATTAAGGATGCTAGGAATTATGGGTAAATTGCCTGCTACAGGAAAACAATAATTGTTTAATTTCTGGTTGAGTAGAGCTTCTGTAATTGTAAGGAATCAGTTCATCAGAAGAAATTGTAATCAAGGAAAAATAGGGCCAAGAAAATATTTCTGCCCATTTCAGATTTGTCTGTTTGATGGGTCTGTATATGCTGGAGTAGAAACTGTATTGAGAGAGACTTTAATTTTCTTTGCTGGTATTTTTTGTACATCCTGTTGGGTGGGGGGGATATCTGATATATTAAAGCCTGGTAGATCAATACATGTGTGAAGGAAGAGTGACATGGCCTTAGCAATTCATTTGAATTTTCTCTGTAGAATTACTGGAGAGTTCTCAACTTGGAGTATATTAATTCTTAGAAAATCCAATTCTGCTGAAATAAGAAATTTGTAAACAGCGTAGGATTTCAAATTCATCAGTGAAATTGTCCTTAACTAGTTGAGACCTTTGACTACTCCCGGGAAGGGACATATAAATAAAAAAAGTACTGGTGTGATTTCATCCAAACTTTACAGAAATGATCAGTACCAAGTCTAGTTGTGCATATTGTTGGCATTTTCCAGTCCAGTGATTTTTGTGAGAGTTATGGCCCTTTCATGATTTTTATTTTGAAGGTTTGTCCGGACTTACTTCTCTTATACTACTAATGCAATTTGAATGAAATTTTACAGGATTGATCAGTACCTCAAGTACTTGCACATGTCTTTTGGGTTTTTCGGTTGAATGATTTTTGGCTGAGTTATGGAATAAAAAAATGCATTTTAACCTACAAACTGTCCAATCACCTCTCAATACTACTGTTTAATTGGCTGTCATCAGGCGACACATGTGATCACTGATCGCCCTTGTTTTTAAGGAAAACATTTGAGCTGACATCATTTAGGATGAAGCTTGGGAGGTCATGCATCAGCAATTTAGTGTTTAGGTCACTGTTCTGTTTGCTTATAGTCAAAATTCTTGCTCTAAAATGATGCTCTTTCACTTAGTTTTCTTGAACAAGGAGATAGGTAATTGGTTCACCAAAGATCTGTTCTGGGATCAGTGTTTCCATCACATGTTCTTACTGATTGTTTCTGCAGAAAAAGAAATAAGTATTCAAAACAGCATGATTATCCATGCTGTCGAGGTAGAACATTCTTAGTGTTTTTTCCTTGCAATTACTCTATGCCTCTTCAAGGGAAATCTATCTTGTGTCACAGTTTCATTTTTTTTTCTTCAATGCACAACTAATTTGTTGGCCAGAAATATTTTAGAAGGCACACTGGAACCCAAGTTCCAAGATCTCATTATTTGATCTATTTTTTTAGGTCTGACTAACATCTTGATCCATTGGATGTATTAACTAGAACAGTGACAGTTTGGCCCAGCATCAAATAAATCATTGGTCAGTCAGACAGCACTATTAATCACAGCTTCTTTAATCCAAGTTTTCTTAGACCGGCAAGACATATATTTGCATACAAACAGACTTACCAGTATACTCAAGAAGTTTTTCACAATACACCCCCCCCCCCCCCCCCCACCAATGGCTGTATGTTCCAAATCACCAAATTTTTGCAAAGTTATCTTTGGGTACCATGGGTATTTAAACCAATGCAATGGTTACAGACAATGACACACTATATTGCACATTATCATTTATATTCTTATACCTCTCAATGATTTTCAGTAACAGATATTTTCTTCAGTTGCAAATGTGTAGGTTTCTCTCACCCAAAAAAAACCTCCATCCAACATTTTAGAAGATAACAGAAAATGTGACATTCAACAATTTTCCTTAATTACAAAATAAGATAAAAAACTGACAGGTAATTAGGCTCACCAGAAGACGTTTGCACTGAATGACTTCGTATCTACCGTTAACAGAATTCGGGTTGATGGAGACAATATGATGCAACTTACATGCGAACAATCAAGAAGGTGGTGTTTGATGCAACGAGTCATTCTAACTGACATGAAAATAAAATAAATCAATATTACCACTATTTTAGCTGTTTAAATGCAATGCCAATCATGTACCCAAAAAGAAGTTTCAATTGAAATGCATCAAACACCTTTTTGCCTTTGTAAAGATTGTATAGGTAACTTAATGTTTCAAACACGTCAGTTTGCACTGTATATTTCCTCAGTAAAACACAACAACAAGAATTATTAATTCTTTTACTTATTATTGAGAAAATTATTACACATTTTCCCACAATGAGTACATCTTATTTGATTGATCCAGTTGTAATCTTAATTTACAACAGTGATATGTACTTGAAGTTATATATCTCATAGAACTGAAAGCTTTACATGATTTTTTTAACATTTACTTTGTTTTCTGCATTTATCTTGCCTGTCATGCATCCTTGTCAATGTGAACACTAATAATCTTTAAATATTCGACTTGGTTGCTTTTGTAGTGTCTGCAGGCAATTCTTAAATGAAAGTAACTTCTCCTTACGCTTGTTTCTAGAAAAAAAAATGCCAGGTGCCTCTTGGTTGGCAGTGTTTCATTTTAACCTGGTATGTAAATGATGGGGCGGTAAGGTCATACTGGTATTTTCCATCATTCCAGTCATCACTAGAACACAATCATAAAATAACAGTTCACATTACCAGTTCCTGCTTTCAGGGTTGAGGGGTGGGTGGGGGGTGGATTTCTGGTAAACATTCAGTTTAAATCATTTCTGAAAATCCTTAAAATCATAGTGAGTATTCTTAGTGTCTGCATGAGCCGTGTGAAAATTGTATAAAAGGTTTTTTTCATAGTATGTCAATATAGAAATTGTCAGTCTTAGAATATTTGCCAGCCTGGTATAGAAATTCTCCAGATTCAGTGGCTGTAATTGCCTGCAATGAGAACAGTATAAATGCTAGAAGTAATTATAGAAAAATGTTGATGAGTATTTAAATATGTGAGGCTGTCAGAGTACAACATGGAGGTTCTTATTAGCATTCCCCTTTTTATTCCATTCTCTAGAAAGTGGTGCAAATGTTACGGTAGTTTGAAAAAAAGGTTACAGGCACCTCCTTTTTATGGAAGAATAAAACAAGCTGGTATGTGTGGGTTGTTTAAGGATATTGGTAACTTTAGGAGATGTTATATAATAATATGGGTTGATATAAAACTATTTTTGAAGGGGCCAGAAGACCATTTTTGTTATAATTGAATAATTTAGGGTTTGTTGCTAAATACCCCATGCAAGTGCACCTGCACTTCCATGATAAAAAACTGTTTTTATTTATTACTTATATTATCCAGTACAGTTACTGTTTATTACTGAAGTAATGTTATTTCCCATGATTAAAACTAGCAAAAATTGTTCATTTGGCAAAATATTCACAAGAATGATATGAAAGGAAATGCTGTTAAAACAATAAGGTTACATTGTAAACCTGTTACCGGCTAATTAGTTATGTCAAGTGTCATTAAACAACTTCCTGTGGTTATAAGTTTTTCAAATGCTACCGTTAACATAGAGTTAAATGTTTCAAAAGAAATTAATAAAAGCAGAACATGGCACATGCTAAAATGAATTTGCAGAGTAAAGGTTTGAAAGTAAATCACTCGTAAATATTTATACTGAAATGGCTTTGATCTTGCAGTAAAAAAAATTGTTTAAAGATTTTTCAGATAAAAACAATTTAAAAACATACTGTGATAAAGTTTGTTAAATGATTTTAGGAGGATTAAAACTTCTCTAGTACTGACGTTTCTTGTCATTGCTGCTTTCATCTTATTTGATAGTCCATAAAGATGTGGAATCTTAGATAGAGTTACTTGTTTACATTTAATACAGGTCAGTTGCTGTTCCTTCAACAGAATTTGTGAACTTATTTTATTTTGGAATCTTTGGATTTCTGCAAGGTTTCATTGATTTTGAAACATGCCTAAAGAAGAATGTGCTCACTAACAAAATTTGAAATTCTTTTCTCCTGTCTTGTCTTCTTTAGTTCAGCCTTCTGATTGGTTCTGACAGGTAAGGTTGATCAAGGTCAGCAAGAAGCTGCCATCTGTCAAAGTCAGGATCTTGTAGAAGCTTGTTTTGAATGGGTTACTGCTCCATGTTGAAATAATTGATGAGAATCTCTTGTATTTTATCATGGGTTTATTGTCATAAGCTTTTAGGCTTTCATTTTCCATCAATCAAAAGGTTAAATTAGTCCCTAAACTCATATTTTAAACAGTTTTTATTCTTCCTTAGAATGAATATTGTGATGAAAAATGCCAACATTCCATTCTCCAAGCTAGTATTCTTGAATTTATTACCTTGTTAATTTTTGCCTTGCAGATCTTTGAAGCAAACTAGTGAGCATTTTATTAAAAGCTTTTACTTCATGTCTGCCATCTTTAATACTCCATAGCATGCATCAGTATGTTACAACACAAATCACATATAACCCTTCTCTCTTGTGACCTCCCACTCACAGACTAAGCTGATAAAATGAGTATTAATGAGTTGTTATACAAGTGACCAAAGATTAAACATCAAAATTCAATTAATAAAATAAGGTGAAAACAGAAAACAGTATGCTTAGGAAAAGACAAGCATGTACAGGAAAAACAGAATAATTATGCTTTGGAATAGAAATTCCAGCTTGGAGATTGCCTCATAGACCAGATGTGATGCACAATGTCCCTGGGGACCTAAAAAAACATCTATTATATTTACTATGTTTATAAACAAAGATGCCACATGGACAGGCCTGTATCCTGATATAAGTGTGCACATCATCTTGATCCTGCCAGAAAATAAATAAGCCCTAGACTTTTATAATTACAGCCTTACTTTACAGTAGTAACAGTGATATGGTGAGATAAAGGTTGATTATGAAACCTACTGGTAGTAAACAGTTTCTACAGCAATTATTCTAACCTAATCTCTGTATGAAACTCTTGATGCATTTTGCATATTGCTCTGTAGATCAGTTTGAAAAAGAAACAGATGTTAGGGCAGGGTTACAGGAAGTTAATGCTTTTTTTTAAACAAAGGATCTCAGTGCTTGTCTCCCATGCATGTTGCTTTTCAAAGAGAAGGGTGATGTCTAAACTTCACCAGAACTGGCTTTTTCATCTGTTTTTCTCATCATTCGTAGATAAGACTTAGTAAATGAACAGAATTACTGTAAATATAACTATTCAGTGCTCTAGTTTATATTTTGTGAAAGAATTAAGTGTGCATTATAGGGGTCTTGTATTGCAAGACATTGCCCGCATTGTTTAATAAGTAATCTTTTGACCAGTTTGACCGAAAAACTGTGGAAAAGTCAAGAATAGCCCAGGAAAAAAGCAGGAAAATTGTGTCCTGTCCTCTTTGATATGAGGAACCCAGTATCCTGGCAAAATTATTCTTTTGAATAACAAGATAATTAAGTTAACTGAATCATGTTTGGTTTCAGTTTAGTTAATCCTGACAGAGATAGTATTGCAGAAATTAGACACGGAATCAGTGAGAAATACTGTCTTTCTTCAATACATTTGATAATTTGACAGATCAGTTCTTAGCTGTCAGTCAGACCTTTCATCCATCAGCCTGTTACAAACGGCTACAATCAAGTTCAGCCAAATTTGCAAAAACAAGACCTCACTACGAACAATATACCTGTCAGTCGAGTTGAAAGATAAATTTTTTTAATGAGAATATTGTGTTAAACCAGTATACAATCTCATTTCCGACCACAACCATTCACTGACGGAATGCTACATTCAGGGCATATTGATTATGCCCAGCATAGCGGCACTTTTTCGTAAATATTCATTTCATTTCATGCCGTTTCTCAAGAAGCGTGATTATTTGTCGCCAGAAATCTAGTCATAGATTTATGGGAAGTAAAACATCCAGCAGGCATAAGAAAACGAAGTATTGACTCTTTGTCAGAATGGATAATGTGATTTTTGCTCCACATTGTTGACTATTGATACAAATTGACAGCTGTACTTCAAAACGTTTCAGATTCCATTATCAATAGGAAATAGTAAAATATTTGATCCTTGCAACATATTTTATGATATTTTGCGATATTCCATTTAGAAGTATGTATTTTCCTCAAAAGAAGTCTTATAAGGCCACTGGAAAGCCTTCTGTGTCCGATTATAACAATATTGAAGGAAAATCCTTTATCAAGTCAGTGTAACAGAGGTAACTCAGAAGCAAGTTTTACTAAAAAAAGCAATGAAATAGGGGTGGGTATGGGTACTGGTATAGGGCCAGGATAGCTCAGTTTTAAGGATGTTTCTCTTTAAGTCTTTGGTGTGCAGGATGCTATTTGGAGTGAGATCATGGGACCATTGGAAAAGAGATCATGAATATGCATGGTCTCTTGGACAGAGTACTTGTGCTAAAAGTAACTGGTACTTCCATAAGAAGTCAAACTATCTTGGGTGGCTTTTACAGCCTTCAGTTTGGTGCAATTAAATGAAATAAATTTAAAAAATTTGGATTTCTGGCAAACCACTAACCCAGAACAGCAGAATTAGACTGCTACGCATCTGGCAGAAACTTTGCTAGAAAACGCTTCATTGCTTTGTAATATATAATGTAATGTTACCCTGTAGAAAAACATAATATACATGTTTTTAAGCTTTGATATCTGAATTGAATTCAAAACATTCTGGAACAGCTGGCTATTATAGGAAATACATTTGGAAATGTTAAACCTTCAGTGTGACAGCTTAGCTTTCATTGTCAAAGATGATAAGCTTGATAGTGTTATTGTGTACTTTATGCCATCTTTACATTGCAATTATAGATTTTCAGCTGACAAACCAGTTTGAAACATAGAGAAGACGTCGGAAAACACATCATGTGCATTTCTATTAGATTACAGAAAGTCTAAAACGTGCTCATGTACAAGACTAAATTCAATTAACGCCAATTTAGACCCGTCTCGAAATGCTTCCAATTTTCTTCGGAGAAAATTATAGCGGTCTGCCTCGGCCTGGTGATTTACAATTTGTGTCACATACAGTTAGCGCATGGAGATCAATACTGTAAAATACATTCTTGAAGAAAAGTTCATTCTTATTGATGGTACCAGTAAGAAAAATAAATTAATGTCTGCAAGGGAAACTTAAAAATATGTCTTGCAAGCTGTCTCTCTATGAACTGTACCTTTTATGAAATGAAAGGAAGATTTTTCTGCTTCTGTTAATACATTTTAATCTTGTTTTTGTGCATGTCTTTTGCAGGTATTATAGAAATATTAATGCTTACCCAAAAGCCAGGCTTACACCCCTTGGTGAACCTGGTAGTTGAGAAAAATGTGCTTAAAGATACTTGATACTGTAAAGATTCATACAGATACATTATCGAACTGGAATTTGAAGATAAATTTTATTAAGAGATTCTCATTTTTATTCGGACTCTTATTTTTAGTTCCATTAGCAGATTAGAATCTTTTAAGTTGAATTAAGAAGCCAAGCTTCCCTGCAGTGATCCGACATTGATGTTTCTACTTTCCAAATTGCTTTTTATCTAATGTTGAGTATGATAGGGTGCTGTATATCTGTTCAATTTGTATTTGTTGCATTTTCATACCCATGGGATTTTCTTAGAGATTGATATTAAAACATTAACTTAATAATTGCTATGGTTACGCAGACTAGGATAAGTGGTGGCAGCTTTATAATGGCAGGTAAAATTAATAATTTTATAAAAATAGGAGACTCTCCAAAGAGAGGTAACTGTGGATATGCCTGTTACAAAGGGAGGCTATTGCATGGAAATTGCTAGGCTTCTGTGTGGAAACAACTGCAGCTCAAAGAGAGGTTGTTGGTTAAAAATTCTAGCACTTAATCTAAGACTACCATGTATAAAAGGTTTAAAAAGGTAGACAAGAATCTATGCTTCATGAAAAAGTATTTTTTTATAGTGGAATGTCTGTCACAAAGAATTAATTTCTAAGAGTTAATTCCCTTTTCTAATTGCACATGAATATACTCACAGAGCATTATCAATCCTGATTACTTCCTTTATTTTTAGTAATTACATCAATCATACTGCATCTTTTCAGTGGAAACCAAAAATTGAGGATAAAATATATTGAATTTCGTTAATTGTTTCAGTGCAGCCTACAGTTCCTTTATGACAAATGCTTTCATAGAAATTTGAATAATAATAAGAGATGTTGAAATCAATAAGATCTTTCAGAGCACATCTATCGCAATGATATTGCTCTGCACCACCAATTAACAATTAAATTAGATATGAAAAAAAATCTGTTTTAATCAATCCTGATCTGCTGTTCTATAAAAATGGAAATTAACGATCAATGGTAGCTATAAATCAAAAGCCCTCAGATAGGACTAGATTTTTACCTTCAGTTTTGAGTAATGAGTGATATGGAATTCCAAACTGCCAGTGATAGCACAAAAACGGAAAGATAAGGAACATTCTCACAGATCAGCAACAGCTCGATCAGTCTGAAACTTTTTTTTTCCTCGTCAGTTTTATGAATTTTTCTGAAACAGTTCTTTCAGGGATGTTACTGACATCTGTATCAAAATAAAGTCTTGACAGAAATTGACAAAAATTGTGAATCTCAGTCAAAAATGTAAACCTCTTGTGAGTAATTCATTTCATCAATAGAATGAAGTAGATAAAAAAAGAATTCCACTAAACGTCAACAAAACTTGAGTTATGACACATGGAAGATGTTTGATTATGATTGTGTTAAGTGATTATATGATAGATTGACAGGAATTATCACTATGAAGTATTTCTATCTTTTGTGTCACCCTTTTTATTGAAGCCAAAGATGTTACTTAAACAAAAGTTGCTACTGTATTCTAAAGTTTGCGACTTTCTGATTTTTGTTATGTAAACAGTACAAATCATTATTGACATACTGGCGTTGTTTATTTCACAATAAAATGCACTAAACGTCTGCATTTTTATATACCTCATTAATTGCACTGTTTCCTTTCTTCTTAAATTTCATGACAATGTTTGAACATGCTTGACTTTCTGGTTGAAGAATAGGTCTAATTGACTGAACTTGTCTTAACCAATTAACATAAAGGCAAAAGTACTTGTAAATATTATTTTGATTGATTGCATAAAAAGAATGTCGGAAGAATAGAACCCTTGTTACCGCCCATTATTATGTGGTTGTTTCCTAATTGATATAAGTGAACAGTTGCAAAAAAAGAAATATAATTCCCACAGGAAATGCTTTGTTTCTTCATAAACAGCATATTTATAATATTTTGCTTCATTTCTTTATTCTTAAAATGTAACGGTTTTGACCTTTGTTTCTTTCGATTTGGCAGAGTGGATTCTTGTTTAATGTCTCTTCATTAACTAAGGTCTTAATGGGACAGACCTGAGAGGATCTAATGGGACAGACCAAACAGGGGGATTTAATGGGACAGACCCAACAGGGGATCTATTGGGACAGACCCGACAGGGGATCTATTGGGACAGACCCGACAGGGGATCTATTGGGACAGACCAAACAAGGGGATCTATTGGGACAGACCCGACAGGGGATCCATGGGACAGACCCGACAGGGGATCTATTGGGACAGACCCTTCAGGGGATCTAATTGGACAGACCCAACAGGGGGATTTATTGGTACAGACTCGACAGGGGATCTAATGGGACAGACTCAACAGGGGATCTAATGGGACAGACCCAACAGGGGATCATGATCTCTTGATTCTTAGTCAGATGCACTATTAAGTCAGCTCCTGACTATGGTTCTGATGATGGGGTCTACAGTTTGTCAGATGGAATTTGGAAGCATTGCTTTTAAACCATTCAGGACATTTTTTTTTTCAGTAGCAGGATTTTATGTCCAATAGCAACAAAGACATTTCTAGTTCTCAAAAGCTAAGTTGAATTACACCTGCCAAGTAATGACCAAAAACATTTCAAGTAATTTCAAATGTGCCAATAATTTTTCTATTAAGCCTGAATAAATCCACAAAACACTGTTTCCAGGAAAGCACATTCGAAAAAACAGTAAGTGTTGCTTGAGAAGGAATTGTCAAGTTTTTCTGTCAACAGGCATTCCTCCTACGTCAGCATTCTAAATTTCACGAGTCATTCGTCTTTCGATAATCACAGCATTTCATGTAATGATGCTCTTAATCGTTAGTTTGCATGCTTAGGTATCGGCTGCAGTGGCAAAACTTTACTCTGTTTATGTTTTCAACAATTTCCTTAATTGATATGCACTTAATAAAACTGAATCTTACCGATTTTCTGATTGGAGTCGTCCATGTTTTCTATGGTCTTATTTATGGTGCCGGTCAGTTTTCTTTTGAACTATTTTGTTTTTCTCTTTGAGGGATCATTTTATATCTAGGAAGTCCTGAAAATCCTCACAATTTGTACAAGATTTCTGATGTTTTGGTTATGAAATTTTATGTTGAAAGTTTTCTGAGCTTAAGAAAACAACTGCTGTCGCGATCAAACTACATCTGTGAATAAACAGTCTGACTTGGTGACTTACTGCTGTTGGGGCTCTCATCTTTTCCCTAAAATGAAACAAAATGTGTGTTGATTTGATAAAATTATTTGCTTCCTGCTCCATGACTCTTCCAATATTTGAAATAAAACCTTCATTATTCAAGTAATTGTAAATAATGTCTGGTTTTGTCTGTCAGTATAACCAAGACTTGGACAGATTTTGAAATTTTCTGCCCAGAGGTGGTACTTGTACGCAATAAAACATATTGATCAATGAGAACTTATTCTAGAAACTTGTTTATAGATAATGTTGTTTCATTTTCCATTTACTTCTTACAATCCTGACAACTGGAAAATTGAATTCCACTTCACCCAAGGTAGAGAAAAATTCATCAAGAAAAGTCTTCCATCAGTAAAGGAAGTTTTTTTATCTACTACCAAATGGGTTTTCTTTTAATCCCTAAGAAAACAATTCATATGATTTAGGTTTCTGAATGTGTCTAGTGTTGTCTGTATGACTAGAATTTACTTATTTCTAGGTTGTATATATTTTCAGATTGATCAGATTTTTATTGACTCTGTATTGATTTGGATTGCTCTAGAAGACTTTGGATGTTATTTGTTCATTAACTCAGAAAGTTGTTGTATGTTTCTAGAACAGACTAACAGAGTGGGTCTGTAACTTTTGTTACTGCAGAAGAAGTTAAAATGTTCAATTTCCATGTCACTTTTCATACAGTTGGGCGTTACAACGTTAATTTCAATACAAATTTTCAGACTGTGTTCTGGTACTCTGTCATGTATTGTAGCAAGTTCCTCTAGTGCCAGAAGCATCGTAAATTACACGCACAATTTCCACACACTTACTGGAATGTGTTTGTTGAATGGGATTTAATCTAATCAGTGGTACAAACCTGTGAAAGATTTTTCTTCAAAATTTTAATGGAATTGTACTCAGTAGTTTTGTATTATTCCTTTAAAGAAAGAGATTCTGATAAATAAATAGTTGAAATAGTTCTGTTTGGAAATTTTTATGTGATGTTTTGAAGCCTTTATCCAGTTTTACCATTTTCTGTCTACTAAGTGACATAGACAGATGCATTCTGAAACTCTCCCCACCCAGTCATTCCAGCCATATTAAGGTTTTTTCTGTCTCAGAATGGTCTATGTCAACCTCTGTTTGAAATTGTTGAAAGAAACACTGGCTTGAGACCTTGGCAAGTTTCATACACATGGCAGTCCTGGCATCAATGGACAGCAAACCAACAATTTTGTAACACCAAGGCATTTGAGAGAAGGAATTCAGAAAGTCAACATAATTATTTATTAAAAGTAGAACTATTCTTACAGGTAAAGTAAGCGTACATATTAATGACTTATTGCCTAGATTTTGATAGCCATTCAGTTTACTCAAGCAATTGGAAAACACTTGTACACCTTTTGTTTTTTGCTAATGACTGAAGAGGGATTAGTGAAACTATATTACAAGGGTTACTGGTTCTTTAGTATGGAAAAGTGGTTTTAAGTACAAGTCAACTTATATACACTCAGTGACTTAAATGAAGAACTCATATACATAGCAAGTTCAATATTACAGTTTGTAGGCCTGTTGTCTGGGAAGAAGAGAAAAATACATTAAAAGTGTGAGCACATATGTCACAAAATGTGTTGCTGCATGTAAATTTAGTAAAATGCAAGTTCAGTACAGGAAATTCCTTTGGAGTGGTATTATAAAGGTCTTTTAATACAGTATAGACCTAAAGGTGTTGAAGGTGAAGATTGCTTAATACCTTAGATATCAGCAATGAAGAACTGTTTCTGCAAAACATCCTCGCAGAATTCAGAAGGCCAGATTTTGTTGTCTCACAAGTTACTTATACTAGAACGTTACGAAGATCTTTTGTTTAATCCAGTCTGTGTTTTATCTTACTTGCATTTCCTCAGATCTGAAAATACTTTTTCAGATTTTCATTTATAGCTTTATTTACCAAAACAAGACAACAGCAACCAAAACTTCCCAACTAAAATACCTTTGATGTACAGTACTGATCCTTGGGAGCTTGCATTCTGTAGTTAGTTGGCAGTGACTGATTTAGACAACCTTCTCTAAAATAATTAATTGATTAATTAATTAATTAATTATTCAAACAATGATCAATATTATAAAATGGGAAGTAAAAAAAATGAAATAAAAATAATTGGCAGATGCCACTGTTCGTTAAGTACAATAGTCAGACATGGATTTCAGAATTGACATTTCATTGATGCAACGCCCCTTTTAAGTATTTACAGATATACTCTACAGTCGGAAGTTGGATGTCCCCAAATGATTTATTTGTTACAGATATTTTTGAACATAATGTATTTAAGTGCAAATTGATATGGGCTATAAAAAGTGCAGGATTAATCACCAATGAAATTTAATTTAGTATTTATATAAGATTTTGTGGCAAGTTTATATGTAATTGTTGAAAATTGACAATAATTGATGAAAACAAAAAGTCTGCTCTGTATCACTGATTAACTTTATGGCTTTTAATTTTGTTTTAAACCTGTCCTATGAAAAAAATAAATTCACATGTTACCTTATTTAGAAATAGGTGTAAGGGAAGTAACTGTATATGAAATTGTTCAACAGATTAAATTGTTAAGAGTTAGTCCCCATGTCAAAGAAGTGTATATTTATTGTTATTGATGTATAATTTTTCAGGTTCCTGATTTTGATGGAATGACACTGGAGAAACATGTATGTTTTAGGGTAAAATCCACTCTAGCATAGGAAACTAAAAATAGCCTAGTCGTGTCCTAGACAGATTCTTGGTCGTTTTTTCAACGAAAGAACAGCTTATATTATTATACCTATCGTATTTTGATCTGGCAGTGTTATGTATAAACATCGCCCTTGTTGTAGCTATGATAATCATTTCTGTTCATTTACTGCAGTCAGATCCTCAGAATGGCCCCTGACAACTTCAACATTTATAAATTTACAAGTAAACAGTGAGACTTTTGCAAAAATACATGTATGTTCGATGCCAAACCTGCTTTTCTATTTGTGCTAAGTAGATCATTTCTTAAAACTCTTAGAGTTTAAAAAAAAAAAAGAAATAAATAGTGCATTGGCATAAAATTCTTTGCTTCACATATGAAAATGTTTCTTCTCCTTTTGTGAGCTTTTTTGACAGCTGCTTGCATATGGGCAGGTGGCCATTTTGAGGAAATTTAGTGGACAATATACAGTTGGTGACGGAATTACAGTGTTGAACGTTTAGAAAGTACTGTATATAACTTCACAGTTGTGTAGCTACATTACGTCTCTTTTCAGCTGTCTTCGCACCCTTAATATTCCAATTAGGTCATGTGACGCATGTTTTGTAGATTTTTCTGGCATGCCATAATGCGGAATTGGTCAAATATTTTTTCATTTGTTGACGAGTTCAACTACACATAAATTCTGCACACATTGCTACTGTCAGTAGATGTACCAAGTATAAATAAAATGTCTCGGCGAAACTTGCTTGTAGATATACTGTTTTAGAAAATTGGTGTTGATAGTATCTTATGCAGGAAATGGTACGCCTTATATAAGAAGGGAATGCTGTTGCTGGAAATTATTTCTAAAATTCTTTGACTGCTTTTTTAAATAGTAGCTTTTTTGGAATGCCCATGTGCACCCTGTGGATAATGTAGTTTAGATGTACTTTTTCTCTCCTGAAGATGTTCTTGTAACTGTTTAAAGCTTAAATTCAAATTAAAACTCTTGAAATGATAAGGTACTGCCATTAGATATATTCTCAGTATGCTTTCAAAAATGTTTTTTTTTTTTAAAATTTTTTTGACTGCTTAAGTTTGTTTGGAAATATTTCAATTACATTGTCATTCATTTATTGCGGAAAACAGACTGAACACCATAAAGAGCCATAAAAATTGAATAAAAATGACTAAAGATAAAAATAACCAGTATCTATTTCATTGTTAATGTATTCCTAGAAGGGACTTTGGCTGATTAATTGGTGCCTGCTATAACAATGCTAGAAAAGGAAAATTTTAAGTGCTACGTAGACCTGGCAGACAGCTTTTGATTAGATAGTGGCCAGGTTCTTGTCAAGTTTTTAAGGACTTTTGGCAAAGAACTTTTTAGTGAGGTAAAAAAAGAAAGAAAAAAAAGAAGACAAAAATGAGATGATGAAAAAAAAACCTTTTCAGCTATTTATCGACCTTCATTTCCTTAATTATATGTATCTTTCGTTAGAAATCTTTATTAGTAGAAAGTTTTACCAGGAGACCCCATTTTTCTTGAAGGAAAAAAAAAAAAAGATATTCATTGAATTGATCCCCTTTTTTTTTCGCACAAAAATAGTGCTAGATATTAATATTAAAGTGATTGGTTGAAAAATTAAAAACTGTTTCCATGGTTATTGTTATAATTATTATGGATCAAATTGACTATATATACATTTTTTACAGATATCTTATTTGTTTCTTCTCTGCCAAATAATTTCTCACCAACCTTCTAGTTGCATTGAGGCGTCATGCTGCAGTAAATGAATTGATTTGAATATTCCAAAGCAAGCACACGTTACTCATTAACTGAATTAATTCAGATTATTTTTTGATTTACAGCGAAGTTATTTTACTTGGCAGCAGGCAGGCATTGAGTATACACAAAAGAAATTAAAATCATGGACAGATTTTGAGATCTGGCAAAAGAAATTTAAATTGAGATACCATACCTGTATTGGTGTTGAAAACATTTACACACACCCTGTATCCTGAAGTTAATTCTTTTCGCATGTTGTATTTTCAGGGTTTGGTTTTGTCACATTTGAAGATGAAGAGACGGTTGAAAGAGTATGCGAACTACATTTCCATGAAATAAACAAGAAAATGGTTAGTTAAGAAAAATAAATCTGAGCAGTTTGTTTTGAAGACAAAGTTCCTTACTCATTTTCTTAACTCCAACACAGTTGCAGTACCTGTTGTCTTCTTCTGTTTTGTGGAAGTTCCCATACGGAACACTGGCAATGTTTAAAGAGTGTCATACGCAAAGTATTCATATGTCTAAACACATAAAGTAACTCTTGATCATGTAAAACCTAATATACAGTCCTTCTTTTTAGCTCGCCTGAGCGAATGCTCAGGATGAGCTATTGTGATCGCTGGATGTCCGTCGTCTGTCGTCTGTTCACATTTGCCTTGTGTATGCGATAGAGGCTGTATTTTTCATTGGATCTTTATGAAACTTGGTCAGAGTGTTTGTCTTGATGAAATCTAGGTTGGGATTGTATATGGGTCATCTGGGGTCAAAAAACTAGGTCACGGGGTCCAATCTAAATAAAACCTTGTGTATGCGATAGAAGCTGTATTTTTCATTCGACTTTCCTAATTTTTGGTAAGAATAATTGTCTTGATGATTTCTAGGTTGAGATTGTATATGGGTCATCTGGGGTCAAAAACTAGGTCATGGGGTCCAATCTAAGAAAAACCTTGTGTATGCGATAGAAGCTGTTTTTTTTCATCCTACTTTCCTAATATTTGGTCAGAATGTTTGTCTTGATGAAATCTAGGTTGGGATTATATATGGGTCAATTGGGGTCAAAACCTAGGTCACAGGGTCAAATCTTAGAGAAACCTTGTGTATGCGATAGAAGCTGTATTTTTCATTCGACTTTTTTTAATATTTGGTCAGAATGTTTGTCTTGATGAAATCTAGGTTTGGATTGTATATGGGTCATCTGGGATCAAAAACTAGGTCACGGGGTCCAATCTAAGAAAAACCTTGTGTATGCAATAAGGGCTGTATTTTTCATTGGATCTTTATGAAACTTGGTCAGAATGTTTGTCTTGATGAAATCTAGGTTGAGGCTGATATAAATCATCTGGGGTCAAAAACTAGGTCACGGGGTCAAGTCTTAGAAAAAGCTTGTGTATGCGATAGAAGCTGTATTTTTCTTCCAATTTTCCTAATATTTGTTCAGAATGTTTGTCTTGATAAAATCTAGCATGGGATTGTATATGGGTCATCTAGGGTCAAAAAATAGGTCATAGGGCCTATTCTTAGAAGACGTTCTGTTCAGCTACAACAATGAAACATTAGATAATTTTGCATGCAGATTAAATCTTTGACCGTGGGTGATCTTGGCCTTGACCTACTAACTTACATCCTGATTTTTTATGTTTCTGTGCAATGATTCTCAGGTGAGCGATAAAGGGCCATCTTGGCCCTCTTGTTTATATAGAAATTTAGACCCAATTTAAAAAAGTGCCCATTTACTACCAAAAGGGGGCTTGTCAGTTTTGCATAATTCTGTAATTTACTGGCCCATAAATCTGTTATTTAGTGGCCCTGATTCTGTAATTTACTGGCCTGGCCCATAATTCTTTTATTTACTGGCCCTCTGTTATTTTAAGGCACTTATATATTATACACAAAATCTTTTAAACAGGTTGAATGTAAGAAAGCTCAGCCAAAAGAAGTGATGTTGCCACAACAGCTTGCTCGTGGACGTGGCATAGCTCGAGGTAAATATTTTGTGGTAGAAATATAAAGGGATGGGGGAAACATTTGGTAAATTAGTTACCTAGATATGTAATTTTATGAATATTGTAGATACTCTGTTTTGTGCCAAAATGCCCAGGCAATGTTTGAAGATACAAATTTCTAATGATAATTTATTGCTGAGGATTTGGCAAATTTGAAAGAACAAAGAGAACATTATGACCCTTTGGCAAATAGTAATGTAAGTTAAGCAAGCTTCAGAAAATTGGAGGCTGACCAGCAGTATTGGGATTAGATTTATTGTGAAAAGTAACTTTTGAAAATAAAATTAATGTCTGTTAATGAATTTGACAATCCTTGACATTTTGTGGGACAGGATCTGTTAAAGTCTTCCCCTTCTGAAGTATATAGTTTTTGCACTATGCCTGTGCATTTTGTATGATATTTAAGCTGTAATCCATTGCATAAGACCTTTTGCCATTCTGTTGCTAGGAAACAGTTCTGCATGCTCTTTAGGGTCACTTAGTTCTTGTAACCATGGAAACAATGTAAGTTAATCATGGGTAACCAATGAAAAGCCTGTTTCAGAAAAAAATATATTGGGGTTTGTTCATGAGTATTGCAAAAGAAAAGTACTCAATGTGTTCATATTTGTTTTATTACATCAATGTGTAATAGATATTCTGTGTTTTTTGTGCATGAATTTTGCACTATAGATCTATATTTAAATAAATACCCACGGTGGTGTCAATACAAAAGGAGAAAAAGAACAATTTGGCTGAAAAATTCATAAAGAACTTGAGTTAACAAGTTATTCAAATTGAAAAGGCAAGAGGTCTGCAACGGGAATTCTTGATTTAGAAAATTTCAGTGTTTTTATTATCTTTCATGAAATAGATTTTTGTGTGTCACTAGCTTTAATGGTGTCTATACACAGAATTTGATGATTATATTATCTAGAGAGTTGTTCACTGATTTTTCTGGATTATAATCAGTTACAGTTATATCAGTGAAAGTTTGATCTTTCTAGAGCCTACATTGTCTGTTCTGAATTAGCTGTATTTATATTTAGAATTTTTTTTTAAATTTGAATTCAAATTCTTTCTGGGACTATTTGATTGGATATTCTTTTGGTCATTGTTTATAAGCTTCTGTTCGATTGGTTTATCTGATCCCCTAACAGTTTGCTTTTGACAGACTATTGGTTAATCTAGTCACATGACAAATCAAACTTGTGACTGGTTTAAGGTCTCTTGGTCACATGATCATTAGAACAATCATGTGGTCTTCAGAAAACATAACCCAGTATGAATTTGGAATCAAAATGTTGGCGCACATTAAAAGGGGAAACACTACAATCCTAAAACGGGGGAAAATTTAGAGAAATGAAAAATGTAGTGGGAATAGAACTTTATTTACTTATTTCTGAAAATAATTTAATCTTACGGATTTTAGAAATACATTAGAAATGGCTGCACTGTGGGTTGTTTCGATTTGTTTCACATTTGTTGTGTGAGAGGTTAGAATAATCTGCCTGGTATTTACTATAGTGTTTAGAACCAATTTGTTTTCGAGCATAGGACTTGCCAAGTTATTTTAGCTATTTCAACTTTCTCCAAAAAGCAAAAACAAAACTGATCTGACAGAAAAGAGATCGCTGTTTACACGGAACATTCCAATTAGAAAAACCGAAATCGCTTTTCCACTAATTGAAAACTATTTTCATGCTGAATTTTGTTATTTTAAAAGATACTGACTTCTGCTGAAATTCAACAAAATGTAAAAAAGTTTGGAGAAAGTGTAAATGAAAAGTGAGTGTTTCCCCCTGTTAATTCAAATTGCAGAAAAAGTCATGTTGCCAGAGAGGAATAAAAACAAAATTTCCAGAAAGGAGAGACTCTGTGTCGCACTTATTTCACCCTTATGATTTTTTTTAATTTTAGCGACAGAAGTGACTAGAATTCAGATATATAGTATTATTTATTCTAACATGAGATCCAAAATGGCAACTTGATTTTATTTGTGATATTGAAAAGCGTGTGAAGCTTATTTTTCTTGCCGCCACTAAAACATATTTTTTTCCCTTTTTTTCTAATCTTCCGTAGTGACTGAAGACGGGGAGATCATCTGGGAACCTTTGCCCAGTGACCTTGTTATGCCAGAATTGTGTAAGTGCACCATCTCTATATCTCCTTGACTACTGGGCATATCTTTCAGAGATGCTAGTTATGTTCAGTAATGGAAGTTTCATTTTGGTATTTCAATTTCTCAAAGAGTTTTTTCATCAACAGTGAATGATTGAAACATATCAGTTATACTTCGCAAATTCATTGAGGAGTTGGGCGATTTATTTGTTGTCACATTTTAGGGTTTAAACTTTGTTTTAGAGATGTTTATTTTATGCATAAGAAAAAAAATTTGTCACAGATATTTCCATATTAAAAGTTTCAGTTTGAGGAATATTAAGTTTTATCCTTTCTTAAAACTTGGGATAAGTTCTAAATGCATCAATAAAAGAATTATTTTGCCTTGTTTTATGATAGTATTGAAGATCTTATTGTTCCAAAAAAAAAAGATGTAATGAGTCTGATAACATCTGCTTCAAAATCATTTTGTAGCTCTGTGAATTATTAATGAGAGAGTCCTATAATAAATGCCAGGGGAGTGTGTTAGACATTGGAAAATTGAGTTTTGATTTCTTATCAATGAAATAAGGGGGGAAAAAAGAACCAAAAATAACTTTTATGTTTTTTCTCAGCTAGCATCTCTGTTTCCATGACAAAATGTGAAAGCCTGTTTTGCTGATAAGCCCACATGCTTAAAGCCCTCCGCTTTATCTTGTCTTAGTTATCATTAGATAATCAGTTAGCTTTGGAACTATCAATTTTATGTTCTTTATAAGTGCGTTAGACTTGAAATACCGACAGATCTGAAGTGCATTTCCTGTGTTTAAATGATTTTCATGATAAAGTGCTTGTAATATTTTTTATCATATTTTTTTCTTTAATGATATATTTGATTGATTTCTTTTATTTATGGTAAAAAAAATTGCAATCCTGATGAAAACTATAAATTAACTATTGATGAATACCATAACAGTCCTTTTCTATATTTCTTTGAACGGAAAGCCGTAGATTTCTAGAACATGTAGAAGTAGCATGTCTCTCTTGTAATGTAGAATTAATTCTATCTATACATTAAATTTTATTTTATCTAGCTGGCAGTATTTTGTTAAAACATACAATTTGGCAAGCCTTTAAATTTTACAAATGTCGAACCTGAACAGGTAAGTGAAAGGCAGGACTTATTAGTAAAAGATGCTTGAATCTTGAATAACGTTTCTGATTTTGTACACTGAACTGAAAAAGATATGGTCACAGTCTTGTCACAATACATAAGGCAGATGTCTTTTCAGAATAAAGGAAAAGACATTGATTTAGGTGTCAAAAGATATACAGTCCCTTTTTGGAGAGACATTGGGAAGGGGAACATATCTGTGAAGAACCTCCAGAGTTGATATACTATAAATAATGAAGATAGAATGAATATTAAGAACACTATAAATAACAACACTATTGTAAATAACTATGGTGCTTTAAGGTGGTAAATAAATTTACAAAACTGGCCTGGATTAAATAGAATAAATCAGGAAACGGCTTCAAGTTATAGATGTTTTTGCTTAAATATTTAGGTACAACAGTAAACATGAAAACTAATTCAGGAAAAAGCATACCTGTTTATGTTTAATCAGGAAAATTATATAGGATAAATGTATCAAGTTATCTACAATGCAACTTGTCGGTATGGGAAAGTGGGGTTAGGAGAGTGCAAAGACAGCAAGAAAAAGGAACAGTCGAAAGAGAACTAGCAGTTGAAAAATAGAAGTCTGATATGTATAAAGCAGATTTATGGATCCTGTTGGCAAAGTAATTTCAGACCTTGGATGGTTTCTTTTTGCATGAATGTTTTAATGTAATACTCAGGGTAATTTATCTAATCAGACATTTCCATCAGAAGGTAGCTACTTTAGTTAGGGTGTGATCTATCGGAAACAGATAAAACTGCTGTCTAATGTGAAGAAGTTTTGGAAAAGTAGCTGTATATAATAGTAACACCTGTACCATCTCAAACTGATTGCCTTTTGTTGTTATCTGTTAACTTGGTACATCTTAAACTTCACAGCCTCACCCCCCTGCAGGAGCCGCTGAATGAATTCTAATCTTCAAATCTCTGGAATGTTTTATCCATTTTAAATGGTCGATCTGGTGTTAATTTCCTCACCTGTTGCCAATTTTTGGTGCTTAAAATACTCCTTGGAGTGAGCCGATGCAAACAGTTCAGATAGCAGAATCTGGGAATGTAATTTTTTTCCCCTGAAGTAAAAAAATACTGAAAAGAGGGGGGGGGGGGTGCGAAGGCAGACAGGACAATTACAGTCAAATCGGCAATGAACCTTCTGCTGCTTAAAGCATACATAAATGTTTTCATATTATAGTAAACAGTAATTGATTCAAGTCCTTTAATCATGTTCAAGATATATATTTTATAAATGAAGCGCATAGCAGTGTGCTGTAAGTCTTCATAGTATCAAAAGCTGAACAATTTTGTCTGCTTTTAAAAACTTGCCAAATATCTGCAGGTTTGATCAGCTGTGAAGTATATTTTGGCTTCCAAATTGTTGCTTCCGTTTCTTATCAACATTAGTTGTGAAGTTATGCCTTAAAATGATTGCTATCTGTCAAAATGGTTTACCATTATGTTGTTTTTCCCCCTCCAAGAAAACACAATGCTGATGTATTTAAGTTGCAAGGCTTGTCATATTTCAAAATAGAATTGTAAAAGCTCCTCTTAAAACCCTTGTGAAAATAATTCATGGACTTTTACAGGCAAAATGTTCATATTTATGTATCAGATAGATAAGCACCTGAGTGTTGTATAGTAAAATGATTCAAAATTTTATTGCAGTTTTTTCTTTGGTTTGAGGAAGCATTTATGATTCTTAACAGGGTATGAAAACATGAAATTACTTGCTCTATGATTTTTCATTATATTTTTGGAACAGGTGTAATTGAGACGAAAATAGCTCCAGTTATGTTTCACGTGCCAAAAAGTCTATCATATGTCAGAATAAATGAATTATTCTAGGAAAATCAGATCAGTTTTTGTTGATTTTCATTTTAATTTATATGCTTCTAAAGTGAAAATATTCAGATATTTCTGCCAAGCTTTATCACGTTTTGAAAGATAGAGGTCTCAATGGAAGAACAGCAGTTAATTGAAGTCTTGCAGAATTTTCAAGAATTGGAAGAGAAAAAAAAGACTGAAATTAAAGCCTTTTTATTAGCTGCAGCTCAGCAGTTCTTAATAAATGAATAGTCATCATTTTTGCAGCACATTTTCATACACAGATGCCATAGAACCATTAAAAACTATGATTTCAATTTTTCTGTATTGCATCAAAATGGTTTGAAATGGTGTCTTCTGTACAAGCTATTTTGGTCCCATGAGCTTCAGATCCCTTAGGACATGAATTACTGAATGTACTGTGACAAGGCCTGCGATTATAAACCATTTATTAATGGTAACAGAAGTATTATGTACTTTTATTAAGTAAAATGCGATAAGCAAAGGTCCGAGCAGTTTTTAATTTTTACTGTTGTTTCATTTGAGAATTAGTTATTACAAAGAATTAACTTGTATTGTGACATCTTACAGGTTTGGTCCCCAATGTTCTACCAACATACCAAGCAGCTTATGGTCGTGGATTGCCAACAACGGCATTTGCTCCAGCAGGGTATTACTATCCAGGTATGGAGATTTTAGATTTAGGTCAGTGGTATCCATTCTAAATTTTCACCTTTAGCTGCAGCCATATTCTAGAGGTCATCACCATGGCAACAGGGGAAGAAACTGAAGATTACCAGGAGACATTAACTATTAAGAAAGTGATGAGTGCTGTTTTTAAAGTGTGCTACAGATGAATTGTATGGTTTGTAAATACAGAGTGACTTAATTGGACTAAAACAGTTAATCTGTGATGCCAGGGTCTTGTAACAAAATGCATGAAATGTTCTCTATACATTTTTACCATGGTTTTTGAACCTAGGGTACATTTGGATCATATAAAATTACCTCACAAGGTATAAGACTTTCCCAGGATGCATGGTTTTACCCAAGGGTGTATTTTGTGGCCATATTTATACTTTCATTTTGTATTTATTTTTACTGAAAGAAAACTATGTAATATTTTTATGCAATTCTAACATATCAGTATTACATGTTAAGGTAAACAGAATTCATATTTTCATTTGTATCCAAATAAATGGGCGTCTTTAAGCCCTTTCCTCATCAACATTTTTATGTTACTGTATTTTTGTTGTCTCTGTACTTAAAGGTTTTCTTTAACAATTCAACAGATTTAACTCTTAAAATAAGTAAAGATTTTCTTGTAATATGTTCAGAGCAAGAACAAACCTTTGTTTTTATTTTCATTTTGTAATAATAATTTAGATTAAGTTATCTGCTTTCTGAAACTTCAGAATTGCTAGGATCTTTCCTGTAAAAAAATCTTTGACTATACCCTTATTATAAGTTTACCAAGTTTTTAGCTGAATTACACCCAATCCCCAAATTTAAACTGATGTCCTAATGTGTGTAAAGTTTGGAAATGGGTACAGTAATGCTATATGAATGCAACAAGATTGATTATGAATCTTTGTGTGTAATAAATGTCCAATGTCTAATGCTTTAATTTATAACCAAACATTCTGACTCAAAATTAAGTTCAAACATAATCTGGTCGCTTTTAAATAGGAACAAAAAAATTAAATTGTACTGAGAATGTATGTTGTGGTATCGTGATATAAGGGAGACTACTTGGAGGAGAGTTACAATAGACTGGTTACCTCCCTTACATGATGGACCATGTGGTATCTTGGGCATATTATAAGTTAGTCTTCTTTATAACTTGGAGTTGAACATTTTGTGTAAAGAGAAGTAGGAAATAACATATTCAGGCAGATGTTCTGTTTCTTTCTGTTGAACAGAAGAACAAAAGTATTATAAAACCAGGCCAAAGACCAAATTAAAATCTGAATATAAACAAGGAATGAAATTGGCACATTTCTTTTTCCCCAAATAGAAGCATTGTTGAAAGAGTCTATTTTGAATTTGCCTCAGGAAATGAAATTAAAGATATGCATAAAATATATGTGAACAAAACTTGTTGATCTTTGTTTAAATTTATATACTTGCCTTGTATATATATACATGCATATTGTATTTATTCTTATGTACCCATGTAAGAATGGTTGATAGATTTGTAAATACATTAGCTATTTATTACACATAACTAATGGGTGGTTTTTACTTAGAAAGAAGTTGTTTCACCTTTTACCTGTTCTAACCTTGAATAACTCAGTATATGTGTGTTTTTTTTTCTGGAAAAAAATCTCATTTACTGTTATTTCCATTCCTCTGATGTAAAAAGTTCAGTTTCAAACAAAAAATATAAACAAGGCTGTCATGGTTTAATGATGGAACACATACAATACTCCAGCAATGAAATTATTTCGTGTTTTACCAGTTGGGGAAAAATCTTTGTATTGTAGTGGCGAATTATTGTAAGATCTCCCTCTTTTGAATATTAATTAAACTTGCATTCCTTTGTTCTCCCCTTTTATTAAACAATTTTTCAAACAGTTTAGAAGTTTACAACATTTAGTCCTTTTTTTTTACTCCCAAATGACTTGGTTAAAATTCTGCAGCAGATGTATTTCCACTTGAATTTATCATGTCACGCTTATTATCTCCCTTTATTTCATTTGAAATAAGACAAGTATCCAAGTGAAGTATTCCTGTTTGTTTCTGTTTGGTATAAAGAATTTAGATCAAAATGGCAGAATTGCTATGCACTAATGCTGTCTATACATGATCTGTACATAGTCTCATGTCTGATTCACTATACGTATTTTCACCTTTGAGGTAATATGCATATTTTGTCAAATGTTTTATACAGCATTATGTATGTATTATCCCTCTAACCAGCTACACTGTATTGTAAGATGTCCAGGTATCTCATCCTCTGTCTTGTGGTCAGCTGATAATCACTGTATACAAACTTGTACAATGCCTGTGATGCAGCCATTCTGCTTTAAGTAAATGCTTTCAGTGTATATAAAAACTCATAGAATTGAAATTATAGCCACAGCTGCTGAAGTTATCCTTATTCAAGCAATTTAAAAGCAATAAAAAAAAATGAATGCGTCATTACGTGTTACAACATACCTGTTTTTCTTTTTTTTCACTTAAGTTTTGTTGTTCCAGTGTATTTCATAAAAAAAAAATCTCAAGGTAGTTCTCGTGTATATGCAACTTAAAGATTTTTTGTTGAAAATAACTTGATCTCTCTTTACAATTTCAATATCTTTTGTTATGTTCATGCCGACATCTTTTGTAACTGACAAAATTTTACGTCTTTTTACAATATGAGAATGTTGTTACTGTTGTTTTCAGTGGGTAAAATCATTGTCAGTGCCACTGTGCCAAAACCGTGTACAAAAACTACATATGATTTGTTTTGTGTGTGTTATTATGTTGATAATATATTGATATTATTTATTATATTTATATAAGATATTTGTGTAAAGCTTTGAAACTTGTTGTTTTACTTCTTTGCTGTCACGTCAGTGATTTCTACATATTCAAGTTTGTTGCTATAATGTTATATTTTGGTTTATATGTTTTGATAAATGGCATAGAAAAAGTTGTGCTATGAATATGTTAGTACAGTTCAAACATCCCAAATGTGTTAGAACAGTTCAAACATCACGAATGTGTTAGTACAGTTCAAACATCACAAAGTACCAGTGTTCTAAGATCTTAAAAAGTAAGTTTTCAGGGAAATTTTTTGGACTTTGCCAACAGAATTTGATTGAGAAATCACTGACTGGGCATGGGCAATTGTTCAGCCAGTTTTAACCCCAACTTCTTTTAATCGGGCTGTGATTTTTACATATATTGTTGTTGTATTGTACAGTGCCCAAAAAAAGACCAAAATCCATTTTCTGTTACAAATAATCATGGCTGTTGAAAGAAAGTTTTCCGGATTTTTTTTGGTCGTGCCATATTAATTATTTTGGTCATATAAACTAGACATGTTGACCTGATTTGTGTAAAGTTGATCTTTGAAATATTGTTAAATTTTTTTGCTCGGTAAAATCAGTACAAATGTATGTAATACAGTATTAAAATTGTCAGAGTGTTAAGGATTTTGAAGCAAAGTGTGACTTATAACAACTTCACTTAAATGGCTTGAAAACTAGAGTTGGAAAAAAGTTATCTACAATGAAAATGCAGCCATGTTTGTTTGATCATACAAAAACATGTTAAATAATTGTATTTTATGAGTTTTGTCATTGAAATAATAATACATGGTCACTACTGGATGTATTGTCTTGATGCAATAAATTATTGATCAAGTTAATCTTGCTGATAATTTACCAGTTTTGCAACTATCTTTAAATTTTCCAACTGTCAGGTTTTGTACAATGTTTTCATTTTTTTTTACAGTCTTAAAATTCATTCTTACATCAGTAGATTGCACATTTGGGTTTTAATAATGAAAATTCATTCGATTTATTTTTCCAAACAGAGTTTGATATTTGGGTTAAACAAATCACCAAATTATATCCAGTTCCCTCAGATAAAATAATCAAACGGTTATCAACTTTTCATGAAAAGTTTTCTGGTATTTTACGTTTTCAGCTGTCATATTTCAGACATTGAAAGGTTGGCTGATGCATGAATTATGTCTAGATTGGTCTTTCTTAATAGAGAAATTTAGTAAATGATGTACATGATTGAATTTATTGATTAATTTTTAGCATTTTTTATGGTTTTTTGATAAGAATAAGAGTTTGTGTGAAAATGTTGATTTGCTTGAAGTTAGCTGAATTCAGTTTTTGTGTTTTGAAATGAAATTTAAACAGATTGGCTTTTGAAGAGCTGCTCTAAAGAAAAAGTGGAAGTAAAGGAAAGGTACATGTACTCGGAAATTTCATCTTTTCAATGCTTTGATGTTTAGGAGGAATATTTCTTTTCAGTAAAAGTGACAAGAAAAATCAAATATTTAAAAGTCGTGTTTTTGTCTGCTGTAGTTAAAATGTCTGAATTACAAAAGTTAGTCAAAATAAATGACATACTTCTGCCATGCCAGGCAAAAATCAGCCTTTTACTTCTTTTTACTTTGGACAGCCTGTTTCTTTGTAGATATATGTAGAATAGCTGAATTTTTTTCAATGTATGCATCCTTTATTTGCAAGTGTATGTATTTGAGTGTGTTTACAGAATTTGTTACGCATATGCCAAATGTTGACTTAAGCTAGATACTAACAGTGTTTAATTGCCACTAGTAGACAAGGTTTTTGATGTTACAATTTGTAAAAGAAATACAAGGCATGCCAGTGTATCATACCTACAACTGCTTTGCTCATGAAGTTTTTATGTTGATATTTTCTTCCGAAAATTGTGCATCTGGTGTAAATATGGCCTTCGGGGGCCAATTTAAAGGAGACTCTATATCCATTGTTCTGTTTTGTAAATCGGTTGAAAGTCCCTCTGTAGATATATAGGGGGACCAGGGTTGACTTGACTCAGATTGATAAAATGTCAGGTTCTCATGAAAGGGATTTTTTTCTTAAATCTTAGAATTAAAAATAAATTGCAGGGATAACTTTTAGTCAGCCTTTATAAAACATAAGAATGTCACCAGAATGCATGATTTCCTATAAAATAGAGACTTAGAGCACGTCTAATAAATTTTCTTTAGATATCTTTGTAATTTAGACATTTTTAGTTGCCATAGTTATATAAACAGACCAGGGGTTCTAGTATCATGATTGGACATTTATTTTTTCTTGTCGCAGCTGGTCTTGGCTCCCTTGGGCAAACTGTTGGTGTCGCACCAGCTCAGAACGCTGCCCTTGCATTCAGTACACGGGCTTCTACAATATCGCGAATGCCCGGTAAGCCTTGTTCCTCTAGTGGCAGTGTAGACTTGTGTATTCCTTGAGCCATTGTAAATAAACAATATTGTTACTGTAATGATAGTCTGTGATTTGGCCATACCTGTATGAACTAAGTCAAATGTCATGAACTTACGGCAGTGGCATAAATATACTTTGAGGCTTACATTATATCCCAAATATTGTCTGAGGTCTAGGTGCTAGATATTAATGTCAAGTCTTACAAACATTTCAAGTTATCAGGTTATTAATAAATCGTGTTTCTTGAATACTCCAATAATAGTCAAATATTCATGTTTTTGTTTATCTGTTGCAGTACATTCCTTTGTACATTTTTTTTGCTTTGAAAACATAGTAACAATATTGTATGTGTTGTACCACTTTTGAAAATAGATTCTTCTTGACACTTATTTTGAATCATTATATTTATACATAGATATAGAAGAAAAACTACATTATGTATGGCATATTTTATTTCTGTGAGAATTGTCATACTTCTGTACATTTCATTGATTGTATTTTCTCAACGTTTGCTCTATATTAATATTTTGAAAGGTAACAATTAAGAAGTCTTATGGAAAGTTACAGTGGCTTGTTAAGGTGTGAACTTACTTGTGAATGGTAGTCAAAAATGGTTAGAAAATGAAAAGCTTTCTTAATTGTTACCATAATTATCCATATACATAATGCTTGCAATTTGTATTTTTGTGTTTGAATAAGTCCTTGCTTTATTAACAAGTTACAGCAAAACCTTTATCTTTTGCTTTGGTCTATACATGTATTATTGTTTGCATATCAGATAGCAGGTGGGGTGGAAAATCATGATAGGGTTGGGGGTAGGGATGTCATTGTACTGTTCATTTCGATTTTAAATCAATTGAAGTTGACCGATTCATATTATGTACTTTAAGAGATAAGTTATTAGCTTTTTGTAACCCCCTCTTCTTATTTTCAGAAATTGTATAAATAAATACAGTCAAACTTGTCAGTCAGTGTTGAGGTATGCCCTTGGATATAGAACTTGATAAGATTTTGCGGGGTGGGGCGGGGAGTTTTGTGAACTAACATATATTTTCTAAAAAAGAGGAGAAGAAAAACTTCTTACTTTGTGTCTGATAAATTTGTATTTTGTTTAGATTTCTTGGTATTTCTGATAGAAAGGAGGTAAATAAGTTATTTGAGTTAGTCTGGTACAAAGAATGATTCTTCTTTGGGCATAACTGACTGTATTTTATTACATTGAATTATATATTGTAAATGTATCAATAATAAGGGCAAGACCTTTAAGTTGTTGCTCTGCATGTCGTGGTTTAGTAACGACAGCACACACATCTGTCTGTCTGCTTGTAGCGTGTAGTTTGCCATGAAGAATCTGTAGTTTTACTTTTTTTTTGCATGTCTTGTTTGATTGTTTTTGAAGAACTTCTATTTGAAAATTTGAATTGCATCTTTTACCCATGATGCACTAAAAATGTAACCAATCAAAATTGTAGAAAGTAGAAAATAGATTTTAGCTGTAGAAAAAAAAGTCAATATAAAGCTAGAGATTTTGAGCTCAGCCAACCAAAAAATCTGAGAAATTAGAAAAGGACCCAAAACATGTGAGAGCTTCATGCACTGAAGAGTTCACAAGTCCAAAATTCTGTGTGCCGTTTTACAAAACCTGACACTCAGAGCAATAACAAGGGAAGCCATTTTATACATGCATATTGTATGTTCTTTCTTATTTTCATGTAATTTTGCTTAGCAAATTCTGAAATTTTCAAAATGTTCTGTTCCAAAGCATTGAAAACATGCAAAAGTGAGATAACAGAAAATCTAAAGCTGGACTATTTCTTTACGCCAGGCTTCCCTAGTTACGGCTTGATTCCTTCGGCAACGGAGCGATCTCCCACTACTCTGTATAACTTTGCTGATGTGACCACTGGAGTCCCAACTATTCAGAGAAGCGAGCCATCGCCACTTCCCACTGTCTCCACTTCCCCCCTACAACGAGCCAGTGACACACAGGCCCTGTTCACAGCCCATTCCCAGGCACAAGCTTTCGTTAATGCCCAGCGGTCAGGTAAATATCTATTTTGATTTGATTTCCAGTGTTCAGCGAAGCAGTCATTTGAACATCAACTTCTGCCTCATTCTCCAAATACAGTATAAGGCATTCTGGGTGTAGTTTAGTGTTTGTGTATACTTTCCTGTTCTGAGTCAGTTCTGAAGTAATGTACAGGCTATGAAAGATAGTTGAATTGATGTGGTATGGCTGAAAATCTGATGCTTAAAAGAAATTTCATTCTGAGACAAATTTGGAAAATGGAGTGCTTAGTGGATGTTGACAGAATTCATTATTGCAAATACATTGTTCATTATTAATTTTTATGCTGAAATTTGTTAATAATCTACTCGGTTGGAAAAATTAGTCAAAAGTATTTGATAGAATAGTTAAAGAAAAATGTATTACCCTGACCAAAACTCAGCTGTTGTAGTGACTTCAAAAGAAAATAAGTAAAGTTTGAAAATTATCATATATCTTAAGCTGAAAAGAAAAAATATTGAAATAAAAGATGTGCCAGGAAGAGAAGTTGGTCAGTCTAATGTGTACCGTAAATAACTACCATAAATGCTTCAGCATAATACTCAGGTGTATTTTCATTTGGTGAGAGATTTGCATAAGGAAGTGAAGAAGGAAAAATCTGTGACTTTTGAAACAGTTGATCATTGATAAATCCATGTTAAGTGCACTTGTTATATTGAACAAAATGTTCCACGAACCGTTTTCTGTTGGTGAGACATTTTTATTGGAATGTGTAAATATCAGTTTCTTCGATGGGGAAAAAAAAAAAAAAATAAAAAATAAACTAACTTCTGTAAAAGGTATATTTGGAATCAAATCTGTGTCAGAGACAAGAAATATCATGTATAAAATTTCACTGTATTCTGGCAATAGAGTTGTCTAAAGCCTTTGCTCATTAGTAAAATTTCTGTAGCCAAAAGAAACTTGCCATACATGAAGTAGTGATTTCACCATATATTGGTGAAAATTCTTGTAGAAATTAAGCTTGACTCAGAAATTAACTGTTCTGCTGAACATAATTAGTAGTTGAGAACTTACAGAAATAAATACTCTGAATTTTTTGTAAACCCCCCGCCAAAGGCGGAGGGGATATTAGGAATGCCCTTCGTGCGTCCGTGTGTCCGTGCGTCCGTCCGAAACAATTTTGTCCGGAGCATAACTCCAAAACTACTTGAGGGATTTTATTCAAACTTCATACACTGACAGAGCACATTGGTAGGTAGTGCAGTGTGCAAGTCCAATAACTCTACCTTGCCTATTTTTTAGAGTTATTCCGCTGTATCAAATTTACTTGATAAATTTTGTCCGGAGCATAACTCCAAAACTGCTAGAGGGATTTTATTCAAACTTCATACACTGACAGAGCACATTGGTAGGTAGTGCAGTGTGCAAGTCCAATAACTCTACCTTGCCTATTTTTTAGAGTTATACCTTTTTATCAGAATTACTTGATAAATTTTGTCCGGAGCATAACTCCAAAACTACTTGAGGGATTTTATTCAAACTCAGTACACTGACAGAGCACATTGGTAGGTAGTGCAGTGTGCAAGTCCAATAACTCTACCTTGCTTATTTTTAGAGTTATTCCCCTGTATCAGAATAACTTGATAAATTTTGTCCAGAGCATAACTCTAAAACTACTTGAGGGATTTTATTCAAACTTCATACACTGACAGAGCACATTGGTAGGTAGTGCAGTGTGCAAGAAAAATAACTCTACCTTGCCTATTTTTAGAGTTATTTCCCTTTATCAGAATTACTTAATAAATATTGTCCGGAGCATAACTCCAAAACTATTTGAGGGATTTTATTCAAATTTCATACACTGACAGAGCACAGTGGTAGGTAGTGCAGTGTGCAAGAAAAATAACTCTACCTTGCCTATTTTTTAGAGTTATTCCCCTTTATCAGATTTACTTGTTTACATTTTAAAAATCCCAGCATATATATGTTTATCTAATTCTTGAATTCTTGAACTTATTATCCCCGCGAAAGGAGGAGGGGATATTAGAAATGGTCTCTGTCCGTCCGTGCGTGCGTCCATTCCAGTTTTGTCGGGAGCATAACTCCAAAAGTACTTGAGTGATTTTCTTCAAACTTCATATCTCTGAAAGAGCACGTTTGGAGGAGGTGCAGTGTTTAAGAATAATAACTCTACCTTGCCTTCATTTAGAAATATTCCCCTTTATCAGATTTAATTGAAAAACTTTGTCCGAAGCATAACTCAAAAAGTGCTTGAGCGATTTTGTTCAAACTTAATGCACTGACATAGCACATTGGTAGGAAGTGCAGTTTGCAAGAACAATAACTCTACCTTGCCTATTTTTTGTGGGATTTTCTTCAAACATTATTACATTGAGTGTTTGAAAGTACAACCTTCAGGTAGCTTCTTCCCGGCGGGGGGATTAACCATGTGTAACATGGCTCTTGTTGTAGCTGAAATCTGATTTATTTCTTATATCTATCATTAAAAGATATTCTAGTATGTATCAACTTAGCCAGTAGCTGTTTGGATGAGGAAAAGCCAATTCATTAATATTCATTCTTGTATGCAAAAAGGATTTGAAAGAGAAACAGTGCAGCCTTGTTATGCAAACACCAATAGAAAGGCAAAGATGCATATGTTGCTGTGGGAATTTTCTTAAGTGAATATTGATTATTTTCTTAGGACTTGCCTTTATTGCAAACAAGCATCTGTCTTGTTAAAGAGATGTTGGTCTTGCGCAAGTGTCATTTAGAGAGACTAAAATGTATTAAAGAGTCATGTTACTCCTTCTCTGCATCTGGTTCCATTTAGGTTTAAGACTGTACAAACCTTCCTAAACATTTTGCTTTGAAATATTAATACTAAGAACTTGCTTTTATCATAACTTCTTGCTTTGCAACTGTCCTTCCATTAACATTGTAGATATCAGAGAAGACTTTGATTGTAAAACTCTACAGCTGTTCTATGTATTCTCAGTATGATGCATTTCTCTTGTACATTGAAATTTTTAATACTGTTATAAGCTACTATAATTACATTATTTAAATTGTTATTGCATGACTAGACCTCATATTTTGGTTATTTCAGCCATGGCTCTGTCTTCACTTCAACAAGTCCCACAAGCTACCTCGCCTCTTACCAGTCGACAGATTATCCCCGGGGCCAGCAGCCCAGGGCCTCTTGACCAACTGATCTCAGTCCAGGATCCTCTCAGCTACTTGCAGGCCACAAGCCCTCAGCCAGCCGGCTTGAGCGGGCTCAACCTGACCAGGGTAAGTTGAACACAGGAATACCCAATTTTGATGTGGTCTGTTTAATTGAGGTCCATTGTGAATAGGGATAATTTAGCTTGCACAGATTTCAGAATAAAAGCATTACTCCACTACTGATGAAGTAAATATGATAAGATATAGGCCAAAAGTGCCTCTGATAATAGCAATATCCATAATAAAGCAAATGCTTGAACTGAATTCAAATGATACAAAAGAAGATTATTAGATATGTTGAGATACATACAAATGTACTAATAGTGAAGTGACAGGCAGTATGGTTTATATTTTCAGCCTACACAGCTGGTCACCTTCCAAAATGGCTACCATTAGGCCCCATGATCTAGTAGACAGGTAAGTTTTATTGATTTGGTATGCTTTTTAGTGTTAAATATTTTTTAGCTCAAGAAGTAAAGGGAAAAAGGCTTTATCACACTTCAAATTGTTTCCTTTTTACAATCTGGGTTTTGATAATTTTTTTGTTTTTTTGTTTACTAAATTTTACACTGATAATGTATAAAAAATTTAAGAATGCAAGCCAATGCCTTTATTTTATTTGTCTGCATTAAGCAGTAATGTGAAATCTTAATATGTTACCAAGCTGAAACACACTTACTTTTCTCATTCATATTTTCTGGAGAAGTTTGCAAAGATTGTAATTAATTTAGAAACATTGCTGCAAATAACCTATTTTATCGTGTTCGTTTTGTAACGATTGCAGTCTGGAAAAGATAGAAGCCTACAGTCATAATTATGACATAACACTGCTTCTTGGCTTAAGCTTATCTTTTTCCAGAAAACTATATTTCAGCTAACCTTTTTCCATTGTTTACATGCATAAAATCTAAGCATCTCAGAGTGAGAGATTTACACCATGAGCATGTTTCAGAATAAAAGTTCCAATTTTTTATTCCTTACAGAAAGCAAGACAAGAATTTTGCCAAAGATAAATTGGACATGATGCTGATTTTTTTTCTTCACACTTCTAATTGATGATGATGAAACCAGAGACACTTCATACCAAAGACTGTTTATTATTTCTTCTTTCTGCAAAGTCCCAAATGCTTTGTTCACTTGTTAGCAAGATTTTTATGACCTAGATTTCTTGCAGGAAAAAAAAGCTTTTGTACCTTCTTGTTTAAAAAGCAAAGTACAGTCACTGAGTGATGTATGGACATGATTCAATATTGGTTTGGAAATATGAAGACTTTACTTTTATCATTGCAAGTCAATGTTTGGCTTTGTGTTGACATTATTCACTCTATTTTTTGTAAAAAGTTAATTATACATTAGCAAGATTACAGATTATTTTGTCATGTTAGGGTATACATTTCTGTCAATGGCAGATTTTTATTTGCAGTACTGTCTCGAGTTGATGGGAATTATGACCCCTCAATGCTTAAATGAAATAACTTTTGTTATTTCAAGCTTTAGAGGGATTATGAGAGAAAGATTTAACATATATATATATTGTATATGAAGAGTCTCGTATATTAAGATGTTATATTGATTATATGTCACTTTATGTGACAAACTGTTATATAGTTTTTGTCGTATTGACTATGTATTTTTGTATGCAAATTTATTGGAATGGATAAGGGTCCCAGCCATATTCAACATGTTTAAGTATCTAGAAATGGCAGTTTTGTAGTTGTAGCATTTTACCCATTCACATGTTTTAGCTAGAATGTTATACGTTACATATATTCCTATCAAAAAAGTTTTAAGAAGTACTTGAAAAGTTGATAAAAATGGCAGGTTTTGGCCTAAAAGTGAACTTAAACATTTGTCACTCAGGACCTGGATTTTTACACAACAGTTAAGGGCAGTTTCATTTCTGTTCTCCATGTATACCTTTAGCTGGGCATTGGTCAGGGTAGGGATGGATTTGAAGAGTTTGTCTAGAAATACTCCATTTTTTTGCGGCAAATTTTCAGCCTGTGACTGTTTGGGTTGCATATCAATCTTGAACACGTGTGAGATGTTAGATTGGCTTAAAGACTCCCGAAGGAGTTAAGATGTGCAGACTGAAAAATTCCTACTAAAAATGAATACTTTGGACAGAGTAACTGTTGAATGGAAGTGAATGTCAAGATTGGGCTATTGAAAACAAATGAAGAGAATTCCTTTAGATTTGCATACACTATCTAATATTCATTCTGTATATATTCATGACCAGAACAATTTTTGTTGCACATGTTTCTTTGTTTGTGATTTTTATCAATTTTATTTTTAACTGGTACTTATATTTTTGATGACTTTATTTCAATTATTGTTATTTTTTGGAACTTTCAAGCTTTTTTTAGAGCTATTGTAGTGTTGTGTAGATTAACAGGGTCTCAAGTCTCATTTGATATTTTATAGACATGTTTTGGTGTATTACTGAAGAGTACTTGAAAGGAAACCTTTGATA
This sequence comes from Cyclina sinensis, assembly GCA_012932295.1. Classification (NCBI taxonomy): domain Eukaryota; kingdom Metazoa; phylum Mollusca; class Bivalvia; order Venerida; family Veneridae; genus Cyclina; species Cyclina sinensis. The sequence goes on from JAAONU010000019.1 coordinate 2,432,346, forward strand.
GCTTAAGATAATGACCTTGACCTTTTGCTTTTTGGCAGTACAAACCTATGTTTATATTGTAAATTTTTGGGCATCAAAATTGCTTCCATGAGATCTTGGTCAAAATGGCAGTCATTAAATGTTTTTTGAGACTTTAACTATTTTTAGCTGTAAATAGCACTGTAGGACCAACATTTCTTTTGTTTATTTGTTTTGGTAGTGGCGATAGTTTTCTTAGGAATTCATTTTATTGACATTATGCAAGATTTCGTTTTTTTATTTTTGACGCTATGTGATACAGTCATATGACCATTCATTTGTGATCATGTGACTTTCTTCCATTTAGTAACCATAGTAACACATCTCTATTCATTCAGTGTGATTCTTTTTTCTTCCTTCTCTCATACATGTTATGATCAATGTTTTCACACAGTTTATATACTATTATAGTGTTCTTACTCTCCTGTTCAAGTGGTCAGAAAAAAGAATATTTTCAAATTTCAGTGGAAGTAGCTTCATTACCAGTTATTCTGTACATATAAATATATCATAATAGCTTTATATAGTTGGTGTTTATATGTACAAATAAGAAGTTTCTGAAGAGCAAAAAGTGAAGTGTATTTTCTGGCAAATTTGTAAGTATTCATTTTAATGGCCACATCAAAACTAGTCTTCTCAAGCATTTAAGAATCATCAACAAAATAAACGAAAAATAGTGCTTAAATGTACTCCATTTATTTTGTGTTATTTTTTCTTCAAATTAAAAGGTGCTATGACTACATATAAGTCTATGTAAAAATTAGAATTAGTTTTGATTTTTTAATTACCCTCAAGGATCTTACGCAAGGAGGTTTACGCATTGACGTTTTATGGGGAAAAAAGTTGAGACTCGTATTTTAATGTGCTATAAAATGCATTTGTATTGTAGAGTAGTTTAAAAAACACAGCATCTTTTTAAAATGTGTTCCATAATCTACGCATATGTTAAATTTGTTCTGAAAAACTGAAGAAACTGTTTAGCCACTTAGGAAAATTTTGTAGCAATAGTTACCTGTAATTAAAGTTCGGGCCATAATGATCAAAGTAAGAATGATATTGACTGTACATTTTTTTTTGTACAGCTGAAAATTAGACTATAGTAGACATTGAAATAATAACTCAACTTATACAAAGTCTTAAAATTTTGTCAAGGTGTGGAGAGTGAGCAGTTTTGCACATTAGTTTCAAGGCAAGTCTTCATTCAATGCAATGACTTAAGCAGAGATGCCTCAGGGTCAGGAGAGGCAGACAATTAATTCCAACAGTAGCATATGTACCTAATTATAAGACTGCTTGATTGTAAGATACGTAAAACTGACCACTCTCTGGTATATTCTGCCATACTGTTTTTCTTCACACCTTTTACATACTGCACCATTCATGACATGTTTCTGTATTCTGTATACTTTCCTTTACATGACATAATCATTATTGATCGATGGTGAAGTGGTACATTATATTGTGGTTTCAGTGTCAGTGATGTTGGATATTTTGGGGTGTTTTATTTGCATGTAACTTATTTTGAAATCAGACATTAATGTTGACAGATTGAGAAATTCTACTGCAATCAAATATCATAGAAATTTTCCATATTGGTTGTTTGAAGCTTAAGTTTTGACTTGAGCTCTGAATAAGCTCTAAGATTCTGATAAAAAACACAATCAACAAAATCAGGATAGCACAATAAATATCCAACATATCTGACATTGTTGTGGGATCTTATGGTTTGATATAGTACAGTCATCTAACAGAAATTATCTGAAATATTTTCAAATTTCAGATAATTCTTTTTTTGGACTGTTCCATTATTATGTATACATCATTCTTACATCAGTTATTTCAAGTCATCAATTACAATTATTTATTGATATTCATTCATAGAGCATTTTCCCATCAGCTATGTTTTGTATTTTTAAGATTTTAAACCTTATTTATGATCTTTCTGTTTTTTTTTTCTTTTTTAAATGAGAAAATCGGGTATTTTACTATTTAACATGTACGAGCAATAACCAAGTAGTATATATTTTAGGTTATAGATTATAGAATTAGCACGGCTTCTGTTCTTTATTGGAATTGACCAAAATACACTCATCAATGTGTTCAGAGTTTAGAACTTAGACCTAACCGAAAAGTTGTACTATAAGTAAAATGAAAAGACAATACTAGGCTGCATAATTTACGTGTAGCTGAAAACTTGTTTGCACTGCATTACAGTTTTGACTTGTTATAAGTTTAACCCTTGACTCCATATATATGCATGTGCAACCAGTGTAGATCCAGATCAGCCGGCACATCCATGCTATCTGATCAGGATCTGCACTGGTTGCTTTTTGGTCAGAAATAACCTAATGTATCAAAAGGCAAACAGTGTAGATCCTGATCAGACGGCACGGATGTGCCGGCTGATATCCGTGCCGTCTGATCTTGATCTACACTGTTCGCCCAAGCCATAAAGGTGTGTATATGGAGGAAATGGTTATTAACTCGAAAATCAGATACATTTTTTTACATATGTTGGATATGAATAAATTATAAATAATTCAATTTGTTTTAAACTAAAAATTTACGTACAATGTAGTTTTGAGAGTGTTAGTTGTGATGACAGTTGGAAAACTTTCTGTCAGAACCGTTTCTAACACCTTTTTAGTAGTTTTCAGTCTGTTTGAAAATAACACGCTAGTTTTTAGACATTGTTGCTTTGTTAACAGTTGTGTAATTTGGTCTGTTCCGACGAGAACATTAGTGTGCCAATAGAATTAGATAAATTTCATGTTACAGCTGAAATCACCAAAATTGTATACACATAGTCTTAATTTATATATGCTTGTTGAATTGTTGAATACTGTATTTCTGTTTTTATCTTTTAAAACGAAGACAATATTTTTAAATGTGATGACATTATATATAGTGATCTGTCAGAGGTAAAATTGTACAGTAGTATTGTAACCGTTGTGTCATTAAGAAAGAAAAATAGTGTACAAGTCCCTTTTTACTAACCCCTTGAACTTAATTGTGAAAAATAAGCATTTTACGTACACCCCAAAAAACTTACCATTTCCCATTTTCCATTTTGTAATTGAGCATTATTTCTGAAGTATTTGTCCGTTACCTTTTTAGATAATAGTACATAAACCATGATTTGTAAAATGCATTATTGTTGTTTAAAGTTCTATATATTTTTAGGGTCATGAACAGTTACACAAATAATTTTGGGTAGCAATAATTATTTTATGCATAGTGAAATTAAGATTGTAAGGTATTTACTGTTCTGAAAATGTCTTAATAAATTTCTTCAGAAATAAAAATACTAAATGGAAAAAACATGTATCATTTTATTGTATAGTTCTGTCAAGTAAAAAAACATGAACATTACTTGTTGCAAGATTGTTATATATATATATATATATATGTTATTGTGGTATATATCTACACAAGTTCCCCAAAAAAACAGTCTGAAAACAAGAAAACAGTTAAGTAATTAACCAGAGGTGCAGATGAAGTTATACAATTATGTTCTATAGTTCTGAAACTTTAAGGACAATATCAGTTTACAATTCTTATTTGTCATAGTCTTTATTTAAACAATGACACATAGAGAAGAAAGAGGTCAACAAGTTTGGTGGGAATTCTCTTATATTATTTACATATATATTTTATCTGAGGGCAAAAACTACTTTAACCGTAAAAAACTTCTTTTTCTTAATTATTTCTTTGATAATTTTCATCAATGGCATATTCTTTGCTAAATTACAGAACTTGAGTCTGCTTGCAAAAAACATGCTCACAAGCATTCTTGAGTCACAATTTTAGATGAAGGTTATTCCATACACAATTTCTTTTTTATATTTGACTGAAGTAAACTCAAACCATTAAATGCCTAGTTCTGTATCAATCAGCAGTACCTGCAATTATTTCAACGTCAATTTCCAAATTCATGAAAAAGTTCATTAAAGATTTCATTTAACAACAATCTTTTGAGTACTGTTCCATGTATATTGATACTAGCATGCCATTCTTTTTAGCTTAATCACATCATTTCTGTCCCCCTTAAAGGTTATGATCGGTTGATAAACATTTGCAACCAGCTTAGCCCCTCTAACTTCGATAGTGTCACAAATGTGGTTGTTTATTTCTTTTGAAAAAAGTGTGAAAAGTATTTTGAATAATGTGGTGGTAATAATAATACTTGGATTTTGTACAGTGATAATTTGTAATCCATGTTAACATAATGTAGTGTGTAGTGGTTCTTTTTTCACCTATATACATGTATGTTTTGTCTATTACATTGATGTCACATTATCTTGTTGACTGGTATCGAAACCTTTTAATGAACGTAAGTGAGGTTATACCTAACAGAGTATATTTGTTGTGGAGAATATTCTGTCTGATATGATGATCCATAATAGAAAGGATTTTGAATATGAGAGAATTCATTAGCATAAAAAACAATAGAACAATGAGGGTCAAGTCATCACCACAAATATAATATATATAAATATATGTACTTATGAAAATTATCTATTGTTTCTTTTGGTATGGGAATACATTTTGAAGACATGGAAATTTAACTAGTCTAAAACGTTTTAACATTATTTAACACCTTTTTGATTTTTTGTTAGTTTACTCTTAGAAGATACAGATTGTGAACATTGAATGATGGAGGAAGTCATGCAGGAAGTTTGAGAACATAAATGTAAAGGTGTTCGATGCCAGCTGCAAGTTGTATATAAATACATTGTTACTTCTTATTTTGATTATGTACGCAATGACCAAACCACGTTCCAAAGATACAATATTGTTAAACACCACGAGTGCTAAACATTTACGCAAACAATTGTTCTATTTTTGTGAACAGCAGACCTACAGGATGCATCTAAGCAGACAACCTTATAAAGTTCCCCTATAATAGGTCTAAATAAAACAGAATATTATACCATCTGATTAACTTGATTTTAGTCAGGTTTTATAATGGGGAAATTCATAGGCTGTACTCGGAGCATTTAATAATTGTAAAATAAAGAGAAGAAAAAACAACAAATTCAGTCTTTAGTTGTACAAATGGGTAATTTTAACATTTTTGTTAAATGACGAAAAGTTTGTAAAGAATTGTTCTGCTTAATGAACTAAATCTTGCACTGTGTTTATTACAGTGTAATAGTTGTTATAAAGATCTATTTGAAACTCAAGTGGTTAGTAATGGTTGAGTTGAAAATTGATATCTCTGACATACAGGTGTTTGGTTGTATGAATATGGTAACTGCTACATTAGCAAGTCTACCATATATCTAGGCATTTTCATATTGATGTAGATAAAGCTTTTTGAACAAGATTCTCAAAGACATGTACATTTAAATGTGTTTATGCTGCACATATCTGCATTGTTGTTTCAAGTTGCAGTTTGTCGGGAAAATACCTGGATGTGTCAGAGATACCAATTTCAGAATACATTTGAATTGGTTATTTGGAATTATATTTGAAATTTTGTACTTTTGTTCCCACCATTGCATAGTTATACAATTTTTTTGTCTCATACATTGATACAAGATGCTTTTATTACACAAAACCACCAGAGTCAGTAGCATTGAACATTCTTGTGAAACCAGTCTCTGATTTCTGAAATTTAATTGGTTCTGATATGACCAATCATGAATGAGAGATGACAGACTGGTTGAGAAAGTTTAGTGTATTCTGACAGAGGCATTAGTCTGTGAAATACATATAACCAGTGCTGTTAAAAGATTGTCTAACATAACATATCAGTGTATTTTTTTCCATTAGTTCCCAGGGGTACTTAATTGTAGTGTGTTTTAGGATATGTAGTATGGATTACATATATAATTATGTGTGTTTGTATATGTGTTTGGCATATGTGTAAAGCATTTACATAGACCACCAACAATAGAGGTTAACATTAAATAATCAGTAACAGTAGAATTTTAGGCAATTAAAAACAGCTGATAGTTTTAGAGCATATTGTACTGGCTTCATTCAAGATTGTAAATATTTCTAAAATCTAAATTATTTTTGTAAATAATTTATTTATTGGAATTGTCCCATATTCTTAATAATTTTTGGATTAGTATTTGTTACCTCCCCTGGGAACTTCTGGACCTTTTCCATCACATCTAATTACGATGTGCATTTTGTATTTGATGTACACATTTTGTTTTTGATACAGTATACTTAAAAACTCAGTTCTTACTTAAAGGTGATAAATTTATTTATGTTAGAATAGCAATAAGGATGCATGCTTACATTTTCGAGCATGTTTTTTATGCAAAAACCAGTATGTTATTTCTAAGTAGCTTAGGTAAACTGGCCATTATGTGATCAACAGTCATTTTATGCATATATGCTCTAAAAAGAACATAAAGATTTCATTCTTTAATTGGAAAAATTGACAAGTTCTCCTCAAGAAATACTGAAGCTTCAGTATAGAGAAAATCATTGAAAGAAGTTATATGTCTTAACTTCACATAACCAATTAGTAATAGAGCAATTTATAGCCCATTGGAAAACCCACTATATGTGTTGAGTACATAGAAAAGAAAGGCTGTTGATTCACGTAATGGTTTTAAAAGCCATGGATAAATATTTTCATGTGCCAAAGGGTCCACATTGGTGGCGTCACTATTGTAGGTGCGCCTTGGAGATGAAACATTAGAAAAGTGTGGCATTCATCCAATGGACATTTAGTTTCTTGGGAAGGAAGACGCATGAGAATTCAATAAACTTTATAAAACAGAGTTGCGAGAGCTGTTAAAAAAGTTCTTGGCTTAATGCATCATTATTGTGGCAGCAAAGAAAGACATATTATTTAGAAAGAAAACACACTATTGTTACCATAAGTGATAAGTAGTTTCTTTTAATTACTCACAGGAACTTTTTGTGTAGAAATGTCACTTTTGAAATGTCTTTGAAAGATTCACAAAGTCTAGCCACTGCTTGATGTTTTTGAGCTCTAAGTCTTGAAGTTTGTATTTTGATTTTTGAATAACAAAAATGATGCAAGTTCTCCCTCTCTGATCTAAATGTCCGTGGGACTAAGTGCTGATTTTGGTATGCTATGGATCTGATAGATGGACATAAACTGTTGATTATTAAACATTTTACTGTAGCGTGTTATGGGAATAAATGTCTCAAATTCTATGTACCATGATTGTTTACTGGGTTATGTGTTATTGTAAATGTCATACTTTTACTCTAAATAAAACGTTTGAACTGGTGTGTTTGTTCACTCCTGCATGTTTAATACCTTTTTAAAAAGACTTCTTACCTGCTTGATCAACAGAGGTCTGTGCTTGCCATCTTTAATGTCAAAGTTTGGTTATATACTGCTCAAATTAAAGGAGCGCCCATACAATCTATAAAATACCATACGCGTTGAGTAGATTTGTAAATATCTTTGTCAGAAATAACAAAATCGTTTTCTTTTTTGTTTGCTCCTGATGACGCGTCTGATCATATCCTGTGGTATGGCATCCCAATCTTCTACAAGAGTATGAGAAAGCTCACGGACGTTCTGCACAGGGTTGGATGCAAAGAAAGTCTACACGAGAAAGCATGTCCCAGACATGCTCTATAGGGTTAAGATCGGGAGATCTCGCTGGCCAGTCTATGACCTCAATACCTTCATCATCAAAGAAGTTACAGACGATTCTTGCAGTGTGTGCTCGAGCATTATCTTGCACTGAACGAATAGTTTCACCTATTGCACCAGCATATGGCCTAACAATTGTTCTAGGATCTCGTCTGTGCGCTCGTCAATGGATATTCCTGCCCACACCATAACTGACCCAAACTTGTCATATGGAATAATGTTACATTCCGAATACCTCTCTCATCGGCGACGCCACACCCTCAAACGCCTGTCACAGGTCGAAACATGGTAGCGGCTCTCGTCTGAGAAGAGCACAGATCGCCAGTGGCGCAGTTGCCAAGTGACGTGTTCCTGGGCAAACTCTAAGCGAGCTCTCCGGTGAGCTACGGTCAGAATTGGTCCTCTGGCAGGTCTTCAGGTCGACGATTTCGGACAGTTTGAGTGGACGCACGAACCGCTGTAACTTGCCTTAAGTCAATTTCAATGCCAGTAGCAGTACACTGACGATTTCTGAGGGTCAAAGTTCTCAGATATCGGTCCTGACGAGGTGTTGTAATGCGGTGACGACCTTGCCAAGGTCTACTTGTGAATTCTCCAGTCTCCTGATAACGACACAACATCAGTAGTTGCTAAATTACGTCGCATACCCTGCACCGTTGTCAAAAGAGCAGATATAGTAAAAACTTGCACTAAAACATTCATTTTATCAAATGTGCTATCGTGAACGAACTGTACACATGCAAAGGTCTATTTCTTATTCGGGGTTTACACAACAAAAAGAAAAATAAAATACCCATGCTTTATAAATTTATTTTAAAGTGCACGGGTTTCTCGAGGAGACCGTCGATACCTACAAACGAATCTGGTATGGTGGGCAATTTACGCCATAACATATTTGCGCTCCTTTAATTAATTTGAGCAGTGTATATTTTCTTCTGTTGTTCAGACTTCTATTAACAAATTCTGACTCAAGTCAGATTTATTCTGCAAACAGAGCGATTCAACTAACTAGTAATTAGTCACCTAATTTACCTCTGAAAAAAGCGTTTTGTTAATACAAATTAAAAGGAAAAAATAATAAACCCACAATATAACACTTTATGGGCATTATTTATACTTGACATCTCCAGTTAAAGTTAAGTTTTGTTTGTATTTAGTTCGATAGTACCACCACTGACTTGCAGTAGTCTTGATATCTATTTTTTGAGGACGGTTACATTGAGTTCTGACCAGCTTCTTGTATTGGATGGAGCAATATATGTCGTGATTGATATCACTGTTGAACATCTAGTCTGTCTTTGACAAAACGCAATGCTTGTCATACTATAACAAAACATGATACTTCTCTTACTTTGACCAAACATAATACTTGCCTTACATTTATACATTGTTTAACCTTCGAAAAATAGGCAAAATATAATGCTTGTCTCAATGACAGTCTTCCTTAAATTTTACAAGACGTAATGCTTGCTTTATTTTGAAAAAAAGCTTATTGTACTTTGACAAAATATAATCGCTTATTAGCTCACCAGAGCACAAAGTGCTCGAGAGTGAACTGTTAGAATGGATGACTGTCAACCGTCAAGCGAAATTTCCTAATCCACTGGGCCAATATTATCCAAACTTCACAGAAATGTTTCTCAGGAGGCGGGTTTTAAATTCTAAATTAATCTATACAAGGCAAAAATCTTGTCACCAGTTTAAATATAATTTTACATAAAGTTTCTGAGCTGGTTCTTTATCAAATTCCTTTGATTCATGTTGCTTGGTACAAATAATTTGATAACAAGAGGCGGGTAAGTTTTCATTATAGGACTATATCAAAAATCTCAGAAACTCCTGGTACGATTTCAAAATAATTTCACTAAAATGTTTCTGTGGTGGGCTTCTATCAACTTCTTTCATGCCATGCTGGTTCCCCCAAAAAGATTGACCGACAGTAGTTGGGCAAATTATCAATATACAGCTATAGAAACTAAAAAAAAATCAGAAATCTCTGGCCAAATCTAAAATTTATTTCAAAAAAATGTTCCTTTGGTTGACCTTTATCATATTATTCAAGATGTTTTGGTGAAAAGAAATTTTATACACATAGACAATTTTGACAGGTTTAACAAGTTAAAACATTGACATACTGACCTATCTTCTATGCAAAGAAAAATGAAACAATACTTACAATGGATCTCAAGTGATCGATATAGGGCCATCATGGCCCTCTTGGTTTTACAATTCTTGACCCTCTTGTACAAAACGATAATGCTTGTCTTCTTTGACAAAACGTAATGTTTGGCCTATTTTGACAAATAATGAAAAAATATAATGCTTGTCTTCTTTGACAAAACGTAATGTTTGGCCTATTTTGACAAATAATGAAAAAAGATAATGCTTGTCTTCTTTGACAAAACGTAATGTTTGGCCTATTTTGATAAATAATGAAAAAAGATAATACTTGTCTTTTTTTGACAAAACGTAATGTTTGGCCTATTTTGACAAATAATGAAAAAAGATAATGCTTGTCTTCTTTGACAAAACGTAATGTTTGGCCTATTTTGATGAATAATGAAAAAAGATAATACTTGTCTTTTTTGACAAAACGTAATGTTTGGCCTATTTTGACAAATAATGAAAAAAGGTAATGCTTGTCTTCTTTGACAAAACGTAATGTTTGGCCTATTTGGACAAATAATGGAAAAAGATAATGCATGTCTTACTTAGGAAAAAGCCTGTCTTTCTTTGAAATAACGTAATGCTTGGTCTATTTTGACAAAAAAAAAACCCTGAAAGGTGTTTGTGTTACATTCACAAACGACTGTGCTTATCCTATTTAAAAATCACATTTGTTTTACTCTGACAACAGATAATGCCTGTCTATTACAAAAGATAATGCATGTCATACTCCGAAAAAAACCAATGCTTGTCTTACTTTGACAGAATATGGAGACTGTCTTACTTTGACTAGAATGCTTGAATGACAAAACATAATCTTTTCCTACTTTGATAAAACATAATAAATATCTTAATTATGTTAACAAAATATAATACTTATCCCACTTTAACAACAACAACCAAAAACAAAACAACTTCTTCACAAAACATAATAATTGCCTTGTTTTTGTCAAGAAAGTTTTATTTTGTTACTTTCACATACATAATACTTGACATCTACGAAACATATTGTTGTCTTACTAAAACAGTTCATAAGTAATGCTTATGTTCCAATGAGAAGAAAAATGTTTGTTTTTTCTTTTACTTTGACAAAACATAATATTTGTTTCTCTTTGACAAAACTTACTGCTTGTCTGACTTATGGTAAGACTTGTCTTATTTGACAAACAAAAATGCTTGTCTTTCTCTGACAAAACAATGCTCGTCGTTTTTTGTCAAGAAAGTGTGATTGTCTTACTTTAACATATATAATACTTGACATACTTTGACAAAATTATTGCTAGTGTTACTGAGGCAATTTATAAGTAATGCATATCTTCCTTTGAGAAAAGATAATGTTTGTTGCTTTATTTTTCTTTGGCAAAACATAATATTTGTTTCTCTTTGACAAACCTTATTGCTTATCTGACTTAAGGTAAGGCATGTCTAACTCTGACAAACGACAATGCTTGTCTTTCTTTGACAAAACAATGCTCGTCTTCCTTTGTAAAACTATTACGTTTGTCTCACTTTGACGAAACCTAATTTATGTCTTTCTTTGACAAAACAATGTTCGTCTTCCTTTGTAAAACTATTACGTTTGTCTCACTCTGACGAAACATAATTCATATCTTTCTTTGACAAAAGAATGCTCGTCTTCCTTTGTAAAACTATTACGTTTGTCTCACTCTGACGAAACATAACACATGTCTTTCTTTGACAAAACAATGTTCGTCTTCCTTTAAAAAACTATTACGTTTGTCTCACTTTGACGAAACCTAATTTATGTCTTTCTTTGACAAAACAATGCTCGTCTTCCTTTGTAAAACTATTACGTTTGTCTCACTCTGACGAAACATAATTCATATCTTTCTTTGACAAAACAATGCTCGCTTTTCTTTATAAAACTATTACGTTTGTCTCACTCTGACGAAACATAATCCATGTCTTTCTTTGACAAAACAATGCTCGTTTTTCTTTGTAAAACTATTACGTTTGTCTCACTTTGATGAAACATAATTCATGTCTTTCTTTGACAAAACAATGCTCGCTTTTCTTTGTAAAACTATTACGTTTGTCTCACTCTGACGAAACATAATTCATGTCTTTTTTTTGACAAAACAATGCTCGTTTTTCTTTGTAAAACTATTACGTTGTCTCACTTTGAAGAAACATAACACATGTCTTTCTTTGACAAAACAATGCTCGTCTTCCTTTGTAAAAACTATTACGTTTGTCTCACTTTGACGAAACATAATTCATGTCTTTCTTTGACAAAACAATGCTCGTTTTTCTTTGTAAATACTATTACGTTTGTCTCACTTTGACGAAACCTAATTCATGTCTTTCTTTGACAAAACAATGCTCGACTTCCTTTGTAAAACTATTACGTTTGTCTCACTTTGACGAAACCTAATTCATGTCTTTCTTTGACAAAACAATTCTCGTTTTCCATTGTAAAAATATTACGTTTGTCTCTCTTTGACGAAACCTAATTCATGTCTTTCTTTGACAAAGCAATGCCCGTCTTCCTTTGTAAAACTATTACGTTTGTCTCACTTTGACGAAACATAATTCATGTCTTAGTGTGACAGACCATATTTCTTGTCTTCCTTTGACAAAAGATAATGAGTATCTTACATTGTCAAAACATAAAAATTTCCTTACTTTGATAAACATTATCGCTTGTCTCACTTAGACCGAAGGTAATGCTTGTCTTACTTTTACCAGTTATAAAAGAAGTACCTCTTTTTTGAAAACTTAAAAGAACGACAAGATGAAATTAGAAACCTTATCAGCGAATTACCAACTAAGTCTTCAGAACTTGACATCTTACCAAGAAAATTGTTGAAGTCTTTTCTACATGAAAATCTACCTACTAATACCAAGTTAGTGAAACTTTCCCTGACACAATGCATTTTCCCGTGTGAAATGGAATCAGGAGATACTTGAACTTAAGTTTACCAACTATAAACCATTTAGTAATTTGCCAATTTTTCAAAACTGATTGAAAAATCAGCACTCCACAGAATAAATACACACGCGGATGAAAATAACTTTCTTCCGAAAAACCTTTCTGCCTACAGGCGTTTTCACTCTTGTGTTTTCACACTAGATCATGGTTTGAGCCCCCAGTAGCAAATGTTTTGGCACTGACCGTTCCATGGCGGTAAGCCCTCGGGTTTTCAAATTCGTTTGTGTTGTCCTTTTTTACTGATCTATAAATGAATTTATGATATCTTTCCTCTACTGTGATTTTGCCCGATATGTTTTTTTCCACTTTTCATGAATCTGGGTTACTTAAATGACCACGTGAACAACATTGCAGTGTTCCACAAGGAAGTTGTATAGGCACTTGTCTCTACCTTACCTATGCCGGAACGCTATTTGACATTGTGCCACAATTCATTTCCGTTCATACTCTTTAAATGTCCATACTTTGAAGAAACGTTTTCAGCCAACACCTCAGACTGACGCGAATGCAATTCAAGAATTTGTGGATGAATTTGTGGATGAACAAAACTAATTACAATGAATACATTAAAACAGAGTGCATTTGTTTTGGAAGTCGTCAGCAGTTAAACAAGTGTAGCACCAGGAAAAATGACCTATTTACTTAAATGTTTAATTTTCCAGTTAGAAATGCACCTGTATATTTGATTGAACTGTTGTCTAAACAAATTTGTAAACGGACTGTTAGATCGTCATTTTCGTCAGCTGGAAGTTTTGCAGTTCATTCAAAATAAAAGAAAAACTTTAACAGACAGGCGTTTCTCTGCTGTATGGCCAAAATATTGAATAGCTTAGAACAATTCAAGTATTTGGACACATAAAAACATTTAAAAACATATTACTTTGAAGACAGTTTTACATTGTTTTATTTACACATTACTGTATGTGAAGCTTGCCATACGAAATCACTCAAAAATAGTACCTATTAATAATTTGGTCAGTATATGTCATCTCCAATTGCCAATCTGAGAAGCAAGAAATAATTCGCAGGAAGTTTTTTATTGTGCGTGCACATCCATTCTATTATCATGCGGTTCATTCATACGTAAACACAGTGGCCAATGAATCGTTCTATAGAATACTGTACAACTTGTAACGTAATCATCCAGAGCGTTACCACAAAGCAGTAAAATATACTTTAGTTATACAATACATCGAAGCTCACGTCAGATATCGTTTTTGACAATCAATATTGCTAGGACTGAAAAATACTATGGCAATGCTCAAATAGCCAAGTCGCAAGACATGATAATAATCACAAAACAGTTATATATTCTAGACGGAAAAAATAACCATTTTGAAATAACTTGCAGTTCGATAAGGTATAAGATACATGTTTATACACTAATTAAGCTCAGTAAATCAATTTATCTAGACTTTTAGAAAAAACAGATGTGGCAAACTCGATAAAATATACTAATACTTTACAATATTACAGTCTGCTAATTTGAAGTTATATAATACAGTTGACAGCAATTATAGTTCAGCCAGATACTTAATGTCTGTTCTGTTTCCTCGGTTACAATTTTTACTCTAATTGGTCTATTTAACACCAGTCATGTCGCTCTTTTTGATGCATGTACCTTGTCGGGATTCGTGCTTTGACGTAATTGGTCTGCAGTTGGCGTCGAGGGAGTCTTTGAACCTGAGCGTGCTACCGGTGTCCTCATACCTCTTGAACTCTGCTCCACCATGTCCTGCCGTATCTTTGCTGTACCAGTACTTGCCGCACTCTGATTGGACGTATTTGTGTCCACCATATCGCTTTATAGACGGGGCCTCTTTTTGAAGACGTTTCCAGGTGTCGCTCACACCTGAAAAAAAGCAAAGCATAGTGGAATGCAATTAGGTTATGGAGTCAAATAGCAGTTTGATGCAATAACATCTTTGTTAGAATTTAAAATCGAATTCAAACTTTTAGAGAAGACAATATATTTTTCGGAAATCCATTTTTAAAGGTAGAAAACCATAGACAATAAAATTCAAAAAAAGCAGTTTCAAAATGACTACAAAAGTCACATTTCAAACCAGTGTAATTACATTATTACTGTAATATTATTTGGTTATGATACTAGTGAGTCTCTACAAATGTAGAAACATAAATAAAACAACACAAATGTGCTATCTACAAATATATATTGAAGACTGATCAAATACACAATGAATGCTGCAGTTTAACAGACCGTATAATTAACGCATGAATATGTATGTATAATCATGCTGTTAACCTAATACTACAATTATCTTTATCGTAGTTCACTCCCACTACCATCTCTACCTCCTCCCGACCCGCCCCTACCTCCGCCCCTACCTTCACCCCCTGTCGGTCCAGTTGCTTGTCTTCCGGTAGAGTCTCTGTTGCCCGAGGAAGAAAGCAGAGATATGTTGTTGTCTCCTCTCTTCTCTATATTTCGAAGAATACACGTCAAAATTCTGTTTCAAAAACTTGCGAGGCAAGAGTTGGATTGAGTGATTTCACTGTCTGGAAGCATTGTCTAGCTGAATGCAAGTTCCCTTGGATAATTTTACTATTGCATAACATCATGTGTGAAACAGTGTGTGTTGGGCTCGACTCAATGGCCGCCTCGTAGTATCCCTTCGAAGTATCAATATCTCCCTTTTCCATCCAGTACTTTCCTACTTCAAAATTCACCCAGCAAATTTCCGGATCACAGGTTTCATTGAAACAGGCTCTTCATGTTACAGCGTGTTTGACTTTCTTTATCATCTACCACAGAGCTGAGGTCTGCTAGATACTTCCAAGGCATCCATTCATTAGGATATCGTTCCACAGTTCTGGTTATGCGATTACGGTAATTTTCAAAGTTAGTGGAAGTAAGGGAATTTCGAAATTTTTGAGCAGTTGCAACTTCTCTTTTAACGCCGCTGCCTACAGAAATTGCATGCTCAATATCAGCCATGGCATTTCGCAGCTGATCAACAATTGCATAGGGCTTTGCACGCCACATTAGAGCGTTGTAATCACCCAGATGCATCCTTAGATGGTTTGTAAATTCAACAATAGAACCTGCTTTGTTACAGCTGTTGAAAGTTGCTGCACCAGAGGAGAAAGACAGTTTTGAGACGAGCTAAGCACACGAAAGTAAGAACAGGGTATATCCAAACCCAAAGATTTGTTCCTCATCACCCGTTTGGGCAATCAAATGATGCGATCGGCGTAGATTTGGTTCTGCGGAAATGAAATTATTTCCCATAAAACAAGATATTCTAAGATCTTATTTTGCACACCAATATATCGCTTGTGTACCAAATTCCTTATTGGTCATAGTTAACAGTTTCTTGGTTCCTGAAGAACAATTTTCATAATAATGCATACTCACTCATTCCTGTTTGGATATGGATGATCACATAAAACAGAAATTTAGCCCGACAGTTAACTCGTAAAATTTAATGTTTTCTTTTAGCCCAGGTAACCTAGCCACAGAAAAGGAAGTAAACTGAATTGGGATCCCCAGTGTTATCCTTGTCATTATTTACTTTTTATAGAGACAGTTCGATTACGCTACGCTACTTTAAGCAGGTATACTCTGAAATAAAAACTACATTTATTTCATTTTTCGTCCAAATCATGTAAATCTGAGAGATATTAAACCAAATGATAAGATTTCATTCAACAATACTTAGTACGTACAACACGTATACTAATTATTACTAATGCTTTTAACAGAGGTGTAGTTGTGGAAGACAGGGAAATTGAACTAGTCTAAAAAGTACAGATTGTGAAAATTGGATGATGTAGGAAGTTTAAGAATATAATTTAAAGATGTAAATGTTTTTGATGCCAGCTGCAAGCTGTATATAAATACATTGTTACTTCTTAGTTTGATTATGTACGCAATGTCCAAACCACGTTCCAAAGATTCAAAATACTTAAACACTAGGAGTGCTAAACATTCATGCTAACAATAGTTCTGTTTTTGTGAACAAATTTTTCCCCCATAATAGATCTAAATAAAACAGAATATTATACCATCTGATTAACTTGATTTTAGTCTGGTTTTATAATGGGGAAATTCATAGGCTATACCCGGAGCATTTAATAATTGGGAAATATGGAGAAGAACAAAATACCAAATTCAGTCTTTTATTGAACAAATGGGTAATTTTAACATTTCTGTTAAATGATGAAAAGTTTGTAAAGAATTGTTCTGCTTAACGAACAAAATCTTTTTTACAGTGTAATAATTGTTATGAAGATAGATTTGAAACTCAATTGGTTAGTAATTCAGTCTTTTGTTGTACAGATGGGTAATTTTGACATTTCTGTTAAATGACGAAAGGTTTGTAAAGAATTGTTCTGCTTAATGAACTAAATCTTGCACTGTGTTTATTACAGTGTAATAGTTGTTATGAAGATCAATTTGAAACTCAAGTGGTTTGTAACGGTTGAGTTGAAAATTGATATCTCTGACATACAGGTGTAAAGGTGGTTGGTTGTATGAATATGGTAACTGCTACATTAGCAAGACTACCATATATCTAGGCATTTTCATATTGATATAGATATAGCTTTTTGAACAAGATTCTCAAAGACATGTACATTTAAATGTGTTTATGCTGCACGTATCTGAATTGTTGTTTCAAGAAAATACCTGGATGTGTCAGAGATACCAATTTTAGAATACATTTGAATTGGTTATTTGGAATTATATTTGGAATTTTGTACTTTTGTTCCCACCATTGCATAGTTATACAATTTTTTTGTCTCATACATTGATACAAGATGCTTTTATTACACAAAACCACCAGAGTCAGTAGCATTGAACATTCTTGTGAAACCAGTCTCTGATTTCTGAAATTTAATTGGTTCTGATATGATAATTCATGAATGAGAGATGTCAGACTGGTTGTGAGAAAGTTTAGTGTATTCTGACAGAGGCATTAGTCTGTGAAAATACATATAACCAGTGCTGTTAAAAGATTGTCTAACATAACATATCAGTGTATTTTTCTTCCATTAGTTCCCAGGGGTACTTAATTGTAGTATGTTTTAGGATATGTAGTATGGATTACATATATATGTGTGTTTGTATATGTGTTTGGCATACGTGTAAAGCATTTACATAGACCACCAACAATAGAGGTTAACATTAAATAATCAGTAACAGTAGAATTTTAGGCACTTAAAAACAGCTGATAGTTTTAGAGCATATTGTACTGGCTTCATTCAAGATTGTAAATATTTCTAAAATCTAAATTATTTTTGTAAATAATTTATTTATTGGAATTGTCCTATATTCTTAAAGGTCATGTGACACGACTATGGCAACTTTGTTTATTCAAAATAATCATAATGTACTGATTAAAATGGTTTAACTGCAAAATTACGAAAATATTGCTTTTGATAAAAAAACGTGTTTTTGATGATCGGCTGTTTCCGTTTCGACATCGGTAGTTTCCGCCGCAATTTTTGGCTGTGACGTAGATTTATCCCTACTGTACCAGGCAGTAGTGCAGAATTACGCTGCTCATAACACATCCGTTTTTAAATGAAAAAATAACACGAAACCACATGTGCAAGAAACACAATAAAGGCACACATATAAAAATAACATGCTATAAATTGTAAATTAAATAAAATAATGTGATTACTTCTCGATTTTTATAAGTAAATTCAAACTTTGTGCCGAGAGATTAATAAATATTCCAATTTCTTCCATGTTGTGGTTCTATATAAAACTATCTCCTCCACGTTTTTACATGCTGCGTAACACTTCCTCACTAGATGTTTACGTCATAAACAATTCTTTTTCATTTAAGTGTAGTAAATTTGGAGTGAATCTAATGTGTTAACAATTGTTTCACTGGAATGGAAATTCACACTACAGTGTACTTTCACGTTGGGATATTGTTTGAAAAAAAATAATATGGCATGTCCATCAAGTAGAAATTTGTGTCTGCTTATAAATTAATATCCAATGAAATGTCAATGATCCATAAATCACGCCTTGTACTGTGGGATTTATGCAAATTAACCTGCCCAAATGGGACCCTTGTATATTCTGCATAGCTGTCAAAACAAAGCAATTAACTTTTTTATGACCCAATCAATGATAAAGTTGAGACAAATAGCAAAATTTTATGGCAAGTGATCTAACAAATTGATTGTATTACTTTTGATCAGTCACACTTGTGAAAACATTATGTAATAGATTGTTCCAATTAACATGTCTGAATGATTTTTAGTTAAGAAGCTTCCATGCAGATACATATTTTAATTAGATAATTAAATGTAATGGATCTATTTATGATGAAAATAAAAATCATTCGACTTCTAAATGTGAACAAATTATTTAAAAAACAAAAGACAATGTGTTTGTGTTATGATTTTAAGTTTTTAGGGTTTCTTCATATCATTTGTTTCGTTGATCATTATTGTTTTGTTTTAAAAAAAATGTAGAATGAATAAGCCAAAAAAAAAAAGATATGCATTTTACATTGAAAAAAAATCATAGATATAGTCAAAGATTACTTACACGTACCTCAGGCTAAATATATCACAGACAAGTAAGCAAAACATCACTGTAAGGAGAATGTTTTTATCTTGGACTTACTATTAATATACGGTCCCTGTTTTTATGGAAAAAAATCTCTCGATTGGAGTTAGTTAATCAAGTCTTCAAACAAACTGCATCGGATAAAAATAAGCATATTCAAAATCTTTTTAGATCAGTTACTTGAAATATATCTCTTAGTCTAGATATTTTCACTGGTGTATCTTCTAATTCTATAACCCTGATTAAACTAGCCTCTATATAATATTGCTGCTTCGTAATTCCATCAAAATTTCAAATTATTTATTTAAAAAATCTTCAATGTATATTCATGATGTTAGCTTTACTTGTTCAATTTTGTTTATTTTTACTATATTCAGTCTACATTTTCACTTTCCATCATAATTTTAAAGTTTTTGTTAACAATCCAGGCAGCTGTGTAAAGTGGCAAGAGATAAATGTGCGTCACTTCCGGTTTCGCTCGTAACAGGTGCGCGCGACCAAGTGCGTAAAATAAGAATTTTAATTTGCTATGAAAACTTCTTTAAGATGAATATTACCACTGGAAATTTGTAAAACAGTCATAGTTAGATATATATTTTTCGCTCATATGAAAATTTCGAGGTCAAAACTTCGTGTCACATGACCTTTTTGGATTAGTATTTGTTACCTCCCCTGGGAACTTCTGGACCTTTTCCATCACATCTAATTACGATGTGCATTTTGTATTTGATGTACACATTTTGTTTTTGATACAGTATACTTAAAAACTCAGTTCTTACTTAAAGGTGATAAATTTATTTATGTTAGAATAGCAATAAGGATGCATGCTTACATTTTCGAGCATGTTTTTATGCAAAAACCAGTATGTTATTTCTAAGTAGCTTAGGTAAACTGGCCATTATGTGATTAACAGTCATTTTATGCATATATGCTCTAAAAAGAACATAAAGATTTCATTCTTTAATTGGAAAAATTGACAAGTTCTCCTCATTCAAGAAATACTGAAGCTTCAGTATAGAGAAAATCATTGAAAGAAGTTGTATGTCTTAACTTCACATAACCAATTAGTAATAGAACAATTTATAGGCCATTGGAAAACCCACTATATGTGTTGAGTACATAGAAAAGAAAGGCTGTTGATTCACGTAATGGTTTTAAAAGCCATGGATAAATATTTTCATGTGCCAAAGGGTCCACATTGGTGGCGTCACTATTGTAGGTGCGCCTTGGACATGAAACATTAGAAAAGTATGGCATTCATCCAATGGACATTTAGTTTCTTGGGAAGGAAGACGCATGAGAATTCAATAACCTTTATAAAAAATTAGAGTTGCGAGAGGTGTTTAAAAAGTTCTTGTCTTAATGCATCATTATAGTGGCAGCAAAGAAAGACATATTGTTTAGAAAGAAAATACACTATTGTTACCATAAGTGATAAGTGGTTTCTTTTAATTATTCACAGGAGTTTTTTGTTTAGAAATATGGCTTTTGAAATGTCTTTAAAAGATTCACAAAGTCTAGCCACTGCTTGATGTTTTGGAGCTCTAAGTCTTGAAGTTTGTATTTTTAATTTTTGAATAACAAAAATGATGCAAGTTCTCCATCTCTGAGCTAAATGTCCGTGGGACTAAGTGCTGATTTTTGGTATGCTATGGATCTGATAGATGGACATAAACTGTTGATTATTAAACATTTTACTGTACCGTGTTTTGGGAATAAATGTCTCAAATTCTATGTACCATGATTGTTTACTGGGTTATGTTTTATTGTAAATGTCATACTTTTACTCTAAATAAAACGTTTGAACTGGTGTGTTTGTTCACTCCTGCATGTTTAATACCTTTTTAAAAAGACTTCTTACCTGCTTGATCAACAGAGGTCTGTGCTTGCCATCTTTAATGTCAAAGTTTGGTTATATATTTTCTTCTGTTCAGTCTTCCATTAATAAATTCTGACTCAAGACAGATTTATTCTGCAAACAGAGCGATTCAACTCACTAGTAATGAGCCACCTAATTTACCTCTGAAAAAAGGTATAGTGTTTTGTTAATACAAATTAAAAGGACAAAATTATAAACCCACAATATGACACTTTTTGGGCATTATGTCTACTTGTTAAGTGCAGTTAAAGCTAAGTTTTGTTTGTATTTAGTTCGATAGTACCACCACAGACTTGCAGTAGTCATGATATCTATTTTTTGAGGACGGTTACATCGAGTTCTGGCCAGCTTCTTGTATTGGATGGAGCAATATATGTCTTGACTGATATCACTGTTGAACATTTAGTCTGTCTTTGACAAAACGTAATGCTTGTTATACTATAACAAAACATGATACTTCTCTTACTTTGACCAAATACATAATACTTGCCTTACATTGATAACGCATAACATTTGTTTAACTTTCGAAAACTAGGCAAAAGATAATGCTTGTCTCACTGACAATCTTCTTTAAATTTTTATTTATTTTATTTTGAAAAAAAGCTTATTGTACTTTGACAAAATACAATCGCCTATTAGCTCACCAGTGCTACAGGTTGAACTGTTAGAATGGGTGACTGTCAACCGTCAAGCGAAATTTCCTAATCCACTGGGCCAATATTATCCAAACTGCACAGAAATGTTTCTCAGGAGGCGGGTTTTTAAATTCTAAATTGAATCTATACAAGGCAAAAATCTTGTCACCAGTTTAAATATAATTTTACATAAATGTTTCAGAGCTGGTTCTTTATCAAATTCCTTTGATTCATGTTGCTTGGTACAAATAAATTGATAACAAGAGGCGGGTAAGTTTTCAGTATAGGACTATATCGAAAATCTCAGAAACTCCTGGTACATTTCAAAATAATTTCACTAACATGTTCCTGTTGTGGGCTTCTATCAACTTCTTTCATGCCATGCTGGTTCCCCCAAAAAGATTGACCGACAGTAGTTGGGCAAATTTTCACTATACAGCTATAGAAACTTTAAAACAATTCTCAGAAATCTCTGGCCAAATCTCAAATTTATTTCACAAAAATGTTCCTTTGTATTATTCAAGATGTTTTGGTGAAAAGAAATTTTATACACATAGACAATTTTGACAGATTTAACAAGTTAAAACATTGACTAACAAAGAAAAATGAAACAATACCTTCAATGGATCTCAAGTGATCGATATAGGGTCATCATGACCCTCTTTGTTTTACAAAAAGAAATCTTGGCCTTCTTGTACAAAAAGATAATGCTTGTCTTCTTTGACAAAACGTAATGTTTGGCCTGTTTTGACAAACAATGAAAAAAGGTAATGCTTGTCTTCTTTGACAAAACGTAATGTTTGGCCTGTTTTGAAAAACAATAAACAAAGTAATGCTTGTCTTCTTTGACAAAACGTAATGTTTGGCCTATTTTGACAAACATTGAAAAAAGGTAATGCTTGTCTTCTTTGACAAATGTAATGTTTGGCCTATTTTGACAAATAATGAAAAAGGGTAATGCTTGTCTTATTTAGGAAAAAAGCCTGTCTTGCTTTGAATTAACGTAATGCTTTGCCAATTTTGACAAAAAAAACCCTGAAAGGTGTTTGTGTTACATTGACGAACGACAGTGCTTATCCTATTTAAAAATCACATTTGTTTTACTCTGACAACAAATAATGCCTGTCTATTACAAAAGATAATGCATGTCATACTTCGACAAAACAATACTTGTCTTACTTTGACAGAATATGGAGACTGTCTTACTTTGACAAGAATGCTTGAATGACAAAGCATATTCTTTTTCTTACTTTGATAAAACATAATAAATATGTTAATTATGTTAACAAAATATAATATTTATCCCACTTTAACAAAAAAAAAACAACTTGTTTACAAAACATAATGTTTGCCTTTCTTTGTCAAGAAAGTTTTATATTGTTACTTTCACATACATAATACTTGACATCTACGAAACATATTGCGGTCTTACTAAAACAGTTCATAAGTGATGCTTATGTTCCAATGAGAAAAAATGATTTTTTTTCTTTTACTTCTACAAAACATAATATTTATTTCTCTTTGACAAAGCTTACTGCTTGTCTGACTTAAGGTAAGACTTGTCTTACTTTGACAAACGAAAATACTTGTCTTTCTGTGACAAAACAATTCTCGTCTTTCTTTGTCAAGAAAGTTTGATTGTCTTACTTTTACATATATAATACTTGACATACTTAGACAAAACTATTGCAAGTGTTACTATGTCAATTCATAAGTAATGCATGTCTTAATTTGAGAAAAGATAATGTTTGTGGTTCTATTTTTCTTTGGCAAAACATAATAGTTGTTTCTCTTTGACAAAGCTAATTGCTTGTCCGACTTAAGGTAAGGCATGTCTAACTCTGACAAACGAAAATGCTTGTCTTTCTTTGACAAAACAATGCTCGTCTTCCTTTGTAAAAATATTACGTTTGTCTCACTTTGACGAAACATAACACATGTCTTTCTTTGTTAATACAATGCTCGTCTTCCTTTGTAAAACTATTGCGTTTGTCTCACTTTGACGAAACATAACACATGTATTTCTTTGACAAAACAATACTCGTTTTTCTTTGTAAAAACTATTACGTTTGTCTCACTTTGACGAAACATAATTAATGTCTTTTTTTGACAAAACAATGCTTGTCTTCCTTTGTAAAAATATTACATTTGTCTCACTTTGACGAAACATAATTAATGTCTTTCTTTGAGAAAACAATGCTCGTCTTCCTTTGTAAAAATATTACGTTTGTCTCACTTTGACGAAACATAATTCATGTCTTTCTTTGACAAAACAATGCTCGTTTGCCTTTGTAAAACTATTACGTTTGTCTCACTTTGACGAAACATAATTCATGCCTTTCTTTGACAAAACAATGCTCGTCTTCCTTTGTAAAACTATTACGTTTGTCTCATTTTGACGAAACATAACACATGTCTTTCTTTGACAATACAATGCTCGTTTGCCTTTGTAAAACTATTACTCTTGTCTCACTTTGACGAAACATAATTCATGTCTTTCTTTGGCAAAACAATGCTCGTCTTCCTTTGTAAAACTATTGCGTTTGTCTCACTTTGACGAAATATAACACATTGCTTTCTTTGACAAAACAATGCTCGTTTTTCTTTGTAAAACTATTACGTTTGTCTCACTTTGACGAAACATAATTCATGTCTTTCTTTTTTAATACAATGCTCGTCTTCCTTTGTAAAACTATTGCGTTTGTCTCACTTTGACGAAACATAATGCATGTCTTTCTTTGTTAATACAATGCTCGTCTTCCTTTGTAAAACTATTACGTTTGTCTCACTTTGACGAAACATAATGCAGGTCTTTCTTTGACAGAACAATGCTCGTCTTCCTTTGTAAAACTATTGCGTTTGTCTCACTTTGACGAAACATAATTCATGTCTTTCTTTGACAAAACAATGCTCGTCTTCCTTTGTAAAAATATTACGTTTGTCTCACTTTGACGAAACATAACACATGTCTTTCTTTGTTAATACAATGCTCGTCTTCCTTTGTAAAACTATTGCGTTTGTCTCACTTTGACGAAACATAACACATGTATTTCTTTGACAAAACAATACTCGTTTTTCTTTGTAAAAACTATTACGTTTGTCTCACTTTGACGAAACATAATTAATGTCTTTTTTTGACAAAACAATGCTTGTCTTCCTTTGTAATAATATTACATTTGTCTCACTTTGACGAAACATAATTAATGTCTTTCTTTGAGAAAACAATGCTCGTCTTCCTTTGTAAAAATATTACGTTTGTCTCACTTTGACGAAACATAATTCATGTCTTTCTTTGACAAAACAATGCTCGTCTTTTTTTGTAAAAATATTACGTTTGTCTCACTTTGACGAAACATAACACATGTCTTTCTTTGACAAAACAATGCTCGTTTTCCTTTGTAAACTTATTACGTTTATCTCACTTTGACGAAACATAACACATGTCTTTCTTTGACAAAACAATGCTCGTTTTCCTTTGTAAAAATATTACGTTTGTCTCACTTTGAAGAAACATAATGCATGTTTTTCTTAATTTGCTGTCCATTGTTAGCCAAAGGCAATTGGTTGCCGATTTTTGCTAATAAAAGTTTGTTGTTGTTGTTGTAAAACTATTACGTTTGTCTCACTTTGACGAAACATTATTCATGTCTTTCTGTGACAAACCATATTTCTTGTCTTCCTTTGACAAAAGATAATGCGTATATTGTCAAAACATAAAAATTTCCTTACTTTGATAGACATTATCGCTTGGCTCACTTAGATCGAAGGTAATGCTTGCCTTACTTTTACCAGTTATAAAAGAAGTACCTCATTTTTGAAAACTTATAAGAACGACAAGATGAAATTAGAAACCTTATCAGCGAATTACCAACTAAGTCTTCAATACATTTTACCAAGAAAATTGTTTGTCTCAAAACTATTACGTTTGTCTCACTTTGACGAAACATGATTCATATCTTTCTGTGACAAACCATATTTCGTGTCTTCCTTTCACAAAAGATAATGCGTATCTTACATTGTCAAAACATAAAAAATTCCTTACTTTGATAAACATTATCGCTTGGCTCACTTAGACCGAAGGTAATGCTTGCCTTACTTTTACCAGTTATAAAAGAAGTACCTCTTTTTTGAAAACTTAAAAGAACGACAAGATGAAATTAGAAACCTTATCAGCGAATTACCATCTAAGTCTTCAGAACTTGACATCTTACCAAGAAAATGGTTGAAGTCTTTTTCTATATGAGAATCTACCTACTAATACCAAGTTACTGAAACTTTCCCTGACACAATGCATTTTCCCGTGTGAAATGGAATCAGGAGATACTTGAACTGAAGTTTACCAACTATAAACCATTTAGTAATTTGCCAATTTTTCAAAACTGATTTAAAAAAAATCAGCACTCCACAGACTAAATACACACGTGAATGAAAATAACTTTCTTCCGAAGAACCGTCCTGCCTACAGGCGTTTTCACTCTTGTGTTTTCACACTAGAACATGGTTTGAGCCCCCAGTAGCAAATTTTTTGCCACTGACCATTCCATGGCGGTAAGCCGTCGAGTTTTCAATTTCATTTGTGTTGTCCTTTTTTACTGATCTATAAATGAATTTATGCTATCTTTCCTCTACTTTTTGACTGTGTAGGGATGCTTCTTTACTGTGGTTTTGCCCGATATGTTTTTTCCACTTTTCATGAATCTGGGTTACTTAGACTTGTGAATAACTTTCTTGATGAGATGGAACACCAAGTAGTAACTTCATAAATTGCAATCGATCTTAGTACTTATACTGTAGATCATAATATACTGCTAAATGTTTTAACATCTCATAATGGCGACTCGACTCTTAAATGACCACGTGAAATACATTGCAGTGTTCCACAAGGAAGTTGTATAGGCACTTGTCTCTCTCTACCTTACCTATGCCGGAACGCTATTTGACATTGTGCCACAATTAATTTCCGTTCATACTCTTCAAATGTCCATACTTTGAAGAAACGTTTTCAGCCAACACCTCACACTGACGCGAATGCAATTCAAGATCTCCATGAATTTGTGGATGAACAAAACTAATTACAATGAATACATAAAAACAGAGTGCATTTGTTTTGGAAGTCGTCAGCAGGTAAACAAGTGTAGCACCAGGAAAAATGACCTATTTACTTAAATGTTTAATTTTCCAGGTGATAATGCACCTGCATATTTGATTGAACTGTT
This sequence comes from Cyclina sinensis, assembly GCA_012932295.1. Classification (NCBI taxonomy): domain Eukaryota; kingdom Metazoa; phylum Mollusca; class Bivalvia; order Venerida; family Veneridae; genus Cyclina; species Cyclina sinensis. Next base: position 2,459,369 of record JAAONU010000019.1, read on the forward strand.
GTCTAAACAAATTTGTAAACGGACTGTTAGATCGTCATTTTCGTCAATTGAAGTTTTGCAGTTCATTCAAAATAAAAGAAAAACTTTAACAGACAGGCCTTTCTCTGCTGTATGGCCAAAATATTGAATAGCTTAGAACAATGCAAGTATTTGGACACAAAACATTTAAAAACATATTACTTTGAAGACAGTTTTACATTGTTTTATTTACACATTACTGTATGTGAAGCTTGCTATACGAAATCACTCAAAAATAGTACCTATTAATAATTTGGTCAGTATATGTCATCTCCAATTGCCAATCTGAGAAGCAAGAAATAATTCGCAGGAAGTTTTTTATTGTGCGTGCACATCCATTCTATTATCATGCGGTTCATTCATACGTAAACACAGTGGCCAATGAATCGTTCTATAGCATACTGTACAACTTATAACGTAAACATCCAAGGCGTTACCACAAAGCAGTAAAATATACTTGAATTATACAATACATCGAAGCTAACGTCAGATATCGTTTTTGACAATCAATATTTCTAGGATTGAAAAATACTATGGCAATGCTTAAATAGCCAAGCCGCAAGCCATGATAATATTCACAGAACAGTTATATAATCTAGACGGAAAAATAATCATTTTGAATTAACTTGCAGTTCGATAACGTATAAGATACATGTTTATACACTAATTTAAGCTCAGTAAAATAATTTATCTAGTCTTTTAGAGAAATAGATGTGGCAAACTCGATGAATATACTAATACTATACAATATTACAAATAAGGTAGTCAATCTGCTTATTTGAAGTTATATAATATAGTTGACACCAATTATAGTTCTGCCAGAAACTTAATGTCTGTTGTGTTTCCTCGGTTACAATATTTACTCAAATTGTTCTATTTAACACCAGTCATGTCGCTCTTTTTGATGTATGTACCTTGTCGGGATTCGTGCTTTGCTGTCATTGGTCTGCAGTTGGCGTCGAGGGAGTCTTTGAACACGAGCGTTCTACCGGTGTCCTCATACCTCTTGAACTCTGCTCCTCCATGTCTTGCCGTATCTCTGCTGTACCAGTAATTGCCGCACTTTGATTGGACGTATTTGTGTCCACCATATCGCTTTATAGACGGAGCCTCTTTTTGAAGACGTTTCCAGGTGTCGCTCACGTCTGAAAATAAGCAAAGCATAGTGGAATGCAATTAGGTTATGGAGTCAAATAGCAGTTTGATGCAATTACATCTTTGTTAGAATTTGAAATCGAATTCAAACTTTTAGGGAAGACAATAGTTTTTTCGGAAATCTATTTTTAAAGGTAGAAAACCATAGACAATAAAATTCAAAACAAAGCGGTTTCAAAATGTCTTAAAAAGTCACATTTCAAACCAGTGTAAATATTTTATTACCTTTATCGTCGTTGTCACTCCCACTACCATTTCCACCTCCTCCCGATCCGCCCCTACCTCCTCCCCTACCTCCACTCCCTGTCTGTCCTGTTGCTTGTCTTTCGGTAGAGTCTCTGTTGCCCGAGGAAGAAGCAGAGATGTGTTGTTGTCTCCTCTCTTCCCTATATCTCGAAGAATACACGTCAAAATTCTCAGTTTCAAAAACTTGTGACGCAAGAGTTGGATTGAGGGATTTCGCTGTCTGGAAGCATTCTCTGGCTGACTGCAAGTTCCCTTGGATAATGTTACAATTGCATAACATCATGTGTGAAACAGTGTGTGTTGGGCTCGACTTGATGGCCGCCTCGTAGTATCCCTTCGCAGTATCAGTATCTCCTTTTTCCATCCAGTACTTCCCTACTTCAAAATTCACCCAGCAAATTTCCGGATCACGAGTTTCATTGAAACGCGCTGCCAATTCCAGGCTCTTCATGTTACAGCGTGTTTGACTTTCTTTATCACCTACCACCGAGCTGACGTCTGCTAGTTCCTTCCAAGCCGTCCATTCATTTGGATATCGTTCCACAGTTCTTCTTACGTGATTACGGTAATCTTCAAAGTTAGCGGAAGTAAGGGAATTTCGAAATTTTTTAGCAGTTGCAACTTCTCTTTTAATGCCGCTGCTTACAGAAATCGCATGCTCAATGTCAGCCATGGCATTTCGCGGCTGGCCAACAATTGCATAGGCCTTTGCTCGCCACATTAAAGCGTTGTAATCACCGGGATGCATCCTTAAATGGTTTGTAAATTCAACAATAGAACCGGGTTTGTTACAACTGTTAAAAGTCGCTGCACCAGAGGCGAAAGACATTTTTGAGATGAGATAAGCGCATAAAAGTAAAAACAGGGTATATCCAAATCCAAATATTTGTTTCTTATCATTCGTTTATGCAACCAAATGATATACGATCGGCGTAGAAATGGTTCTGCGGAAATGAAATTGTTTTCTATGAAACAAGAAATTTAAAGATCCTGTTTTGCACACCTGCATATCGTTTGCGTACTTAATTTCATTGTTAAACAGCCTCTTGGTTCTTTAAAAACAATTTCCATAACAATGCATTCTCAGTCATTCCTTTTTGGGTATGGACGATCGCATGAACATAAATTTAGCCAGACAGTGAACTCGTAAAATATAATGTTTTGACTTCAGCACAGGTAAGCTAACCAAAATGAAAGGAAGTATATTAAATTGGAAATCCCCAGTGTTGTCCTGTGACGTCTTAATGTCCTTGTCAATATTTACTTTTTATAGAGACCGGTCGGTTACGCTACGCTACCTTAACCAGACGACTTTGAAAAGGTATATCCTAAAATAAAGGGTATTTCATTTTCTTCAAAATAATGTAAATCTGAGAGGTATTTAACCAAATGATGAGATGTCATTCAAAAATGTTTTAATACGTACAACACGTATACTTATCATTATAATGCTTTTAACAAAGTTGTTGTACTGATTTTTTATTAACAGCCGTTTATTAAAAATGAACGTTTTCTTTATGTTTTTAAGCCTGAAAACGTTTTTTGGATATATGTTGTTCTGTATATTATCAATTATCTTTATTTTATAAAGTATGAACCGATCAAATACGTATACAATATATGTTTATGTCCCTTTGTCTACTATTATAACTTTTGACCAATATATAAAAGGATTACCCATCGCGGATTATTTCTTGATAAATTCATTCAGTTCGAGTTATTTCCCTTACTTTATTTCTAACGATATCTTTTGCAGTCTGGAGATATTTCTTTATTGTTTTACCTTTTTATGTCAGTTAGTTGTACCTTTAAATTGCCCATGTGACCGACTCTCCATGCAGTGTTATTTAAGGATATGGGGATAGTGCAAGATACAGAAAACATCCTATTCGTTTCCATGCTAGAGTATTGCAATGTTTTATTGGCCCTTGTTTTAACGTCTCATCAGAAACAATATCAGAAATGTTAATGGAGGAGTTAGAGTTACTTCTCGATATACTGATGACAATTGTTAGGGAATTTTTGTTTTACAGACTGGTGTCATTATTCTGGGTCGCCACGGCGGCACCGGGACGTTACGATATCATTTTACATGAAATCTGCGGAAAAGCACGAAGAGTTCGAATGCAATGGGTCAAAATCTGGACGGGTTCCAATGTATTCTCCCTAAAATATGCAGTGTTAACAGCAATTAAACAGTCCATTAAGTTGGTATAAAATTTGAACACACAGCGTAGTCATTTCCAGCCCTACTCCACGCACTGTTTCTTCCCCTATCGTATCACTAACTACTGCACACTCTGACTTATTTTTGGCCGAAGGTTTGGTATATACATAAACTTTTTTTTATAGATATTTTCTGTCATCGATTTCTTTAACTGTGTTGTTTAGATATTTCTTATTAGAAAGTATTTTAATTTCATCAAACGGTAAACACTTGAAAGAAGTTAATATTTTGTTCTTTTACGTGTAAAACTCTTCACGTAACAAGTGGTGGCAACTGGAACTGTACTGGTAAGTGAAGTAACCGCTGCGTGAGTTTAATTTTCGTCTTGACTGTTGATGTTCTTCGCGGTCAACTGTGATCCAAAGCATACCTTGGACATTATGAAAGGAATGGTCTTGAAACTTAAAATAGATACATAAGGCAAGAAGTAGAAACATATCTCTATTTGTTCCCCGATGATTTTTTTATGATCTCTCCTCTTAAGATATTTTGGTATATTGATATTCTATGGTTTATTGATATTGATAAGAGTCTTTCAGTGTGGCTTCAACACAGAGTTGTAAAACTATTCTTGCTGAATGGGACGATTTGCGGATATTATTTGTGCAGTGCCATGTGAAATGTTTGCAGCATGAGTTAAGCAGGGTGCATCTTTTCTTTTAGTTTTACTGTTTCTGATGGGTTTGTGATATCTTTCTTACATTTTGGGTTTATAGGGTGACCATCTTAGATCGAATGAAAACAGTTACTAATTTGGAACAATATAATTTTAACGATGTCATGGAATAAGTCGCGTTTAAATATTTTTGTTAACTGTAACATTCTCACCTTACCTAGAAAAACAATGACATCCTTTCTATAGAGTAAGTATGGTAGTTAAACTTCTAGTTTCTTCTAAACTTTAGTTTCTAGCACATCACTAAAATAACACTTAAAAGAGATAATCTGAACATAATAACAACATATTACTCCTCAAAGTCGCATAAATTAATCAATGCAAAAATCCATCCGAAAATAATCGTAGCAGAATTTGGAACATACTATACTGTTCACAAAAAGTAGGGGATATTGTTGGTAATATTGTTATTGCGAGTAATTAAGAAAACCCTTACATTTGATGTTTATTTAATCAGTTATACGTTTTAATCGAAAATTTAACTTCTTTAGTTACTTTAAACGGCGTCTAAAATTATCATTTTCATACGCCCTCAATAAAATGTTGGACCACCTCTGTTGTCGCAACAAGTTATGCAACGAAATCTCACTCTCCAAATAAGACGACTGATGGTGCGCTGAGAGATTCTGTCCCACTCTTCCTGCAACGCCGCACAGAGCTCACATAACGTTCTGGGTGGAGGATCACGTCTTCAGACACATTTTCAAAGAATGTCCCACACATGTTCAATAGGCGAAAAGTAGGATGTCATCGCTAGCCATGGCAAAGTACGGATTTGTTGCTCTTCCAGGAACTCAGTGACAAGTCTTACACTATGGGCCTTAGTGTTATCATCCTGGGAGATGAATTATTCGCCATGATGTTGAGCAAACGGGACAGCATGCGGAACCAACATGTTGTCATGGTAGTACTGGCCAGTCACACTGCCATGGCACACACATGTAGCTGTGTGCTGGCAGCCATAGTGATGTCACGCCATACCAGAGATATCAATCACGTCACTAGTCGTTTGATACCGTGACCACAATCGACAGACAACGGACTGTGAAACATTCAAGTCAGCTGCAGCATGGGCCTGTATACTTCCGGTTTGGAGCATACAAATGACACACCAACGTTAACGTTCCGTTAGACGTCTCATAATTGCAACTGCAAATTTGATTGTGAATTTGTGTTCAACATCTACACAACACAATATTCTGAAAGTTTTGCCCAACTAAAGTCACAATTACCATGATTTCGGTCATGTTTAAATCCGCATGCTACCTTCGTGTCTTAAAGTTGCACGTGCAGCACAAATTTGAACGAGATTTTTATAATTTAGTGACCATGCTATCTACACATGAACAATGCAGTTATCTGTTCCAATTGTCTTATGTATATTTTCTACCTTTCTTTTCTATTCATATTTAACCACTAGTATTAACAGACAAAAATGTTTGCACAGTTTAAATTCACCTGGATCATTGATGTAATTGCCCGGCATTGATGTATAGATAAATATTAGTCTTGTCCCATGATGAAGCCAGTACAGAACGGAATAGAACAGAACAGAACAGCACAGCTCAGAACATAATAGAATAGCACAGAACAGAACATAACAGAACAAAACATGAATGAATAGAATAGAATAGAAAGAGAGACACTATTTGTTTTATCATTTACTTGGCAAACCGACTTTACTAAGCTTTGATGGGGTTTAATATGAACCACTCTTATTAACAGCCAATATTGATAACCCTTCTTAAAATACAGAGTGTCAGATATTATTGTTAAAGAAAGAAAGGACGTAAAGAATCCAAAACGATTATGTTAATGTTAGCTTAAACCTGCAGAAACGGCGGGAATGTATCAGTCTTTAAGAAGAGGAACTCGTGAACTCTTATTATTAGCAGTATTAGAGTTATGTCCCCTGCCACCATTGACGTGTTTTGAGAAAGTCCCTCGTAAGAGTTGTAACCATAATACTTGGTGATAAGAAACTTTTCCAAAACCGTTGTATACCTAAAGAGTTTTATCTTGATATATATTTAGTATACTATTTCAGGAGCAAGTGTGAACATAACTTATAGGAATTATTCATTTCTGCTGATTGATTGAAAATTTTTGGACGAGTCCACTTTAGTAGAGCGTTTCAGTTTGTCAATTTCTAATTGAAAAGGTCTGCAATTTGACCCTTGTCACATAAATCTTCGTGAAAAAGAACACCTGTGGGATTTAACTGTAAAACGTAAATCTGTAATGAACTGTCCAATCACTCCTGTAGCTGAAGGGGTCAGTGCAAAGTTATTTTAACTACAAATAACTAAAGTAATAGATACTACAGTATTGCATTGACCACCAGCAATGAGACGTCAACATTCTTAACTTTTTTTCAGAGGAATTCCTTTTCTTATTTATTTATTTATTTATTTATTTTGATGAGCTGAAAAAAAAAACAAATGAAAAACGTATAACCATCGAAACTTGTTGAATAAATTCCACATTCCTTTTCAGCATATATTAATTAATTGATCATAACTGACAACTTACTCAGATGTACAAGATATACATGTATATGCAAAAATATAGATTGCATTGATCGAGAAAAGGATTGTGACCAACTCCGGCTTGTATGATTTTTATAGGCCTATATCTATATTGTGATGTCAATGTCACTATTTTTCTATCCTCGGAGACTTAAAAAAGGTTTGTGTATAGTGAAAGGTTTATAGTCTTATAACATTTTATTCAAAAAAGTTCCGCCTCATAACACAATTTACCTTCTACCGTTCTTTGAGAAGTCCCTCCTTCCAATCTCATAAAAATGTTGATGTATTAAACAAAAACAAATAAGTGAATAACTTTGCGTCTTATTATGTTATATGATAAAAGTAATAATAATAGATAAATAATAATAAAAAGAGTTTGCTTGAAGTCTTTATTAGGAGATGATAATAAATCATAAGTATGGTAATACTTTATAAAGCTACACAGGAAAAGGTTTCAAATATATATTTTGGTTCAATTGTTAATATCCACTATACTTTTCAACTCTTTTCAGTAAAACACGAGTAGTGACATATTAAACGTGATGAATGTTTAATTGTCAGGCAGACAGATACAAATCTTGTTTGTTTTTCTTCTCTTAAATTACAGTTTTCAAAAAAATTGTCCCATTACATATTAATCTGAATAACTTCGGTTGTATTTCGTCTCTGATCCTTTAAACACTTTCCTACTGAAGGGCGACTTATTAATGATATTAAATGCCTAAAAACCATTAAATATATATCTCTCTCTGTCTCTCTGTTTCTGTCTCTGTCTCTACCTCTGTCTCTACCTCTCTCTCTCTCTCTCTCTCTCTCTCAGATTTAATGTAATCTTGACAGTTCTAACTTTTTTATGGAAAGTGTTTTACTTGTCACACGTCATGTTACATCTTTAATTCTTGAAAAGAAGTAAAAACAACCGTGCGCAAAAATATCAAAATTAAAACCTTTTTTTTCTTTAGGTATGTTATTCATTTTAAAGAATAATGAAAATAGATTGCCAAACAGTTGTTTTTTTATTCATTTTTTTAGTTTAATTGCCCTTGCTTTGTGAAAAAAGTCCTTTACTTAGACTTCAACAAGTTTTAAATCTTTCATTACAGCATCTCATTGATGCTTTCAAATTAGTTCGGTTGACAGACATTTTGTATTTTAAAGGCACTTGATATTGTATCAATTCACAAGAGTTTAAAATAACTAGAGAAATGAAAATTTTCAAACGTTTGACATAATACACGTCTTATGCTCAGTTTAACTCTTTGGAGGAGAAGTTGTCTCTGTGCACATCTCTCACCTGATTTTGTAACATCATGGAACTAAATAGTAAATACACAGTTATCACTCTACTGGTTCAATATCAACTGTCTTATTATTTGCATATGATGTAAAAATAATTAAAATGTATTGTGGTTTAATATGTGTATTACGAATGATATTTTCAATATCGCAGTTTTGGAACTAAGGTCTGCAACTAATGTTTCGCTCTGTTCTGTTGATTTAGCATGCATAAATCCATTAACTTCCTGTTCTGTTCAGCTAACATGCTCTAAGTTAATATATCATCCTGTTCTGATCTTTTATGCGAGTGACATGCATAATGTTAAATCAAATATATGTTTTTGTTGTACTAAAATGCATAAAATTTAATAAGCCTTCTGTTCTGTTTACGTAAATAAAATAAAATTAATGTTCTGTTCTGTTTTGTTCTTATCAACTGTAGAAGATTCGAGTAAGTTTCTGTTCTGTACTATTCTTAAACATGGGTATGATTCGGGCTACGGTTTGTTTTGCTCTCTGTTAAACTCAGTCGGCATTCACTCTAAAATACACGTTTGCAATTAGCTCTTAATTAGTTTGTTTTAATACATAAAGGGTCATTCTTTTCGTCCATTTAACTGTTTTTAGCACTCATTAATGTCTTACATGCGCACTTAACTCAATTTTACTTTGACGTGCAGTGTATTTTTTGTTTTGAAATGTTTTCCGAATTGCGTGAAAGAATATATTTATTTTTTGACGTCAACTTCTGGATGAAGTAGAGATCACGAGATAGTATTCTTACGAACAAGAAAGTCCGTAACAGGAAGATGCAATGCATCTTAGAATACACAGAACAGAACAGAACATATATTTTCTTTTCAGACTTGAGCTTTTTAGCTGCGTGTCTATAAATATATTATCGGTCAATTAGAATTATATTGTTAATAGTTTAGAAACATACATACACGATAAGGATTCAGAAACATATCACTAACATAACAACGAAATAGCGCTTGAAATACATAAGAAGTGTGTATATTGTCCGAAAGCTAATGTAAAATATTCAGAGGCACTCTCATTTTCACGGCACAATTTATATAGCAAGCTAGAGTTTTAAACACTTTTACATTTTTTTGATGACATTAGTTCCATAAATCTGTAGACACTAGGTCGATCATAGTAGTATATTGCAATATAACGTTTTCTTATGCTTCTGTATTGACGACATTTAATAATAAAATGATACTCATCTTCCATATCATTATTTCCACATGTTTCACATGTTCTTTCGTGTCTTTCAATTCGATTCTGGCTATATCTACCTGTCTCAATACGTAAGTTATGAGAAGACAATTTGAATTTTGATACCAAATCTCTATACCGTCTATGTTGAAGAGTACTCAAGTAACTCTCATATTCAAGTTGGTGCTGTACATTCTTATATACATGTACAAATAATACCCTGCTCTTATTTATACCATGTCTCAATGCTTGTACAAAATTATCTACCATACGTAGCTTAAAACATAAAATGAAAATATTGTTGTCCACTTTATTGAAATATCACATACATATCGAAAACCATACAAGTACAGCATGTCCTTCACATTTGAAAGCCAGTTATTTTTACCAATGAACATTTAAGTCAGAAAGATACACAACCCAGAGCGAGATTGGAACTCTGATCTTAGCGCATAGAAGCCTAACACTCTAACCAATGAGCCAAAGAATCGACTCCCTGACACATTTGTCAGAGGTTGTATATATACAATTATAGGAAAGTATGCACTAGACCGTGACACATCCCCTCTTGAGAAAGTCACCATTTTTATGATGACGAATGGTGTTGTGTATTTCTTAGATCTGAAGAACAGGCAGAATCTTGTAAGATTCTTTTTTATTTAGTTTTTGAAACAAAGTCAAGGAGAGGTCCTCCCGGACGAGACCCCATCTTATGAACATGAAAGTCTGTAACAGAAAGATGCCATGCATTGTAGAATACACAACCCAGAGCGGGATTCAAACTCCGATTTTAGCGCATCGAAGGCCAACACTCTAACCACTGAGCCAAAGAATCGATTCCATGACGCATTTGTCAGGGGTTGAATTTATACAATTATATGAACGTATGCACTAGACCATAATTGTATCTTCAATAGTTATGACTACCCTTTCACAAGAAATGCGTATAGGAAGTCCATCTATTACATATATTAAAACAAAACTGGTACGAAACAACGGCAAAGGAATCATTACATTTGTGGAAATTATAAGTTCTCTTTTAATTTCTTCACAAAGCTTTCATATTTTGGAACAGAGTCAGTTTAAAAAAAACAAATACTTCTTTCTCGGACAGATGCCTTATTGAATTAAAACTTAAGGCATTGTTCAATGGCGGCTTGCCGAGAATCATTTATGTTTTATGGCACAATTGATGAGACAAGTACTGGGAAAAAATTAAAACATTTAAAACAGTGCTGAATAAATTTTAAAATTTAAGGTTTAAATTCACTTGAATCGGGATCCGGACAAATCTCCTTCCAACAATTCTCTGCTCCTTCCTTTTGGTTGTCTTTTTAACTGGTCACCGATCATGTCAACCATTAGTACGACAGAATATGACTATATATTTTCTTTCCTATTTACCTACAAGCACCTGAAAGATGTGAGGGTACTGTAAATTCAAAATATTTCTCTAAACAAAACGTAACCTTCCTTAGGTTGAATAGTGACTGAAAGTTCTGACACCGCGCTAAGCTATATTGGATGAAAATAACTGTGCCAAAGAATGAAAATCTTGTTCGTAACTTTGCAGTTCCATTATCGAAAGACACTTAAATCTGACAACACTATATGTTACCATAAACATTACCATGTGGAAGAAGATCTTTTTTTAAATAAATCTTTAAAAAGTTTTCACTTAATATTCAGAATCCAATTTAATTGTTGACGATACAGATCTTTCATATATCCCCTCCCGTCTTGATCGTAAAATTAATTCATGAATTTTTGTAAGCATGAATCACTGCAAATATTTTATCTTCAAAAAACGTTGAATGACATATTTTTGTAAAATTTACATGCATCATCGCGGTAGTTCACGATTAGTCAGAGTGAAAGTAAAACAGCGCTTTTTTTGTTATCTCTTCATCTAGTGGCTGTTCATTTCATTCAATTAAAATGCTGTTGATATTTGATCCAGCGATATGTATTAGAATGTTAATTAAAATCTCTTTTATGTGTTCATATTTCGACTTATAAGATTTGTTTGTAATAATGCGTGTGAAAACAAAGTATCTTGACTACGGCTTTTGCTTCGGTATTTTACAAAATGAATGTGCCTTGCAGCATACAATCTCGAAGGATGAACACGAGAAAGTGCCTTGCAGCATACAATCTTAAAGAATAAACACGACAAAGTGCCTTGTAGCATACAATCTTGAAAGATGAACACGAGGAAGTGCCTTGCAGCATACAATCTTGAAGAATAAACACGAGAAAGTGCCCCGAGCATACAATCTTGAAGGATGAACACGAGAAGATGCCATTTAGCATACAATCTCGAAGGATGAACAAAAAAGTGCCTTGCAGCATACAATCTCGAAGGACGAACACGAGAAAGTACCTTGCAGCATACAATCTTGAAAGATGAACACGAGAAAGTACATTGTTGCATTCAATCTCGGAGGATGAACACGAGAAAGTGCCTTGCAGCATACAATCTGGAAAGATGAACACGAGAAAGTGCCTTGCAGCATGCAATCTTGAAGGACAAACACGAGAAAGTGCCTTGCAGCATAAAATCTCGAAAGATAAACACAAGAAAGTGCATTGTTGCATTCAATCTCGAAGGATGAACAAGAGATAGTGCGTGGCAGCATACAATCTCGAAAGATGAACACGAGAAAGTGCCTTGTGCCTTGCAGCATACAATCTCGAAGGACGAACACGAGAAAGTGCCTTGCAGCAAACAATCTCGAAGGACGAACACGAGAAGGTGCCTTGCAGCATACAATCTTGAAAGAGGAACACGAGAATGTGCCTTGCAGCATAAAATCTCGAAGGATGAACATGAGAAAGTGCCTTGCAGCATACAATCTTGAAGGATGAACACGAGAAAGTGCCTTGCAGCATACAATCTCGAAGGATGAACAAAAGTGTCTTGTAACATACATTCTCGAAGGATGAACACGGGAAAATGTCTTGGAGCGTACAATCTCGAACGATGAATACGAGAAAGTGCTTTGCAGCATAAAATTTCGAAGGATGAACACGAGAAAGTGCCTTGCAGCATACAATCTCGAAGGATGAGCACGAGAAAGTGCCTTGCAACATACAATCTCGAAAGATGAACACGAAAAAGTGCCTTGCAGCATACAATCTTCAAAGATGAACACGAGAAAGTGCCTTATAGCATATAATCTTAAAGGATGAACACGAGAATTGGCCTTGAAGCAGTCAATCTTGAACGATGAACAAGAGAAAGTGCGTTGTTGCATACAATCTCGAAGGATGAGCACGAGAAAGTGCCTTGCAGCATTAAATCTCGAAGGATGAATACGAGATGGTGTCTTGCAGCATAAAATTTTGAAGGATGTACAGGAGAAGGTGTCTTGCAGCATAAAATCTCGAAGGATGAACACGAGAAGCTGCCTTGTAGCATACAACCTCGAAGGACGAACAAAAAGTGCCTTGCAGCATAAAATCTCGAAGGATGAACACGGGAAGGTGCCTTGTAGCATACAATCTCGAAGAATGAACACGAGAAGCTGCCGTGTTGCATACAATCTCGAAGGATGAACACGAGAAGGTGCTTTGTTGCATACAATCTTGAAGGATGAACACGAAAAGGTGCCTTATCGCATACAATCTCGAAGGATGAACACGAAAAGATGCCTTGTAGCATACAATCTCGAAGGATAAGGATGAACACGAAAAGGTGCCTTGTAGCATGCAATCTCGAAGGATGAACACGAGAAGGTGCCTTTTTGTATACAATGTCGAAGGATGAACACGAGAAGGTGCCTTGTAGCATACAATCTCGAAGGATGAACACGAAAAGGTGCCTAGTAGCATACAATCTCGAATGACGAACAGGAAAAGGTGCCTTGTAGCATACAATCTCGAAGGACGAACAGAAGAAGGTGCCTTGTAGCATACAATCTTGAAGGACGGACACGAGAAAGTGCATTGCAGCATACAATCTCAAAGGACGAACAGGAGAAGGTGCCTTGTTGCGTACAGTCTCGAAGGACGAACACGAGAAAGTGCCTTCCAACATACAATCTCGAAGGATGAACAGGAGAAGGTGCCTTGTAGCATGTAATCTTGAAGGATGAACAGGAGAAGGTGCTTTTTAGCATACAATCTCGAAGGATGTACAGGAGAAGGTGCTTTGTAGCATACAATCTCGAAGGATGAACAGGAGCAAGTGCCTTGCAGCATACAATCTCGAAGGATGAACATGAAAAGGTGCCTTGCAGCATACAATTTCGAAGGATGAACAGGAGAAGGTGCTTTGTAGCATACAATCTCGAAGGATGAACAGGAGAAGGTGCTATCTGCTTCTTTATTCCATAATACATAGTACTATATCTTTATTACCCATCGATTAAGATTTTGAATTTCAGCCAAAATGTCAACTAATTAAACAGATGGAAAAGAGTTTTACTGGCTAGATTCTATTCAACCGTTTATATAAATGTTATCTAAGTCATGTGAATAAAATGCAGCCACAAACTTTTTTGTTAGTTTCTGGTGTCTTTTTGATAGTGTTATTTACAAAACTATCTAAAATTATGTACACCGCATTCTGTCTGCTGCATTATAGATAAAAATGTATCTTAAAAAAATCAGTAAAGATTATGACAAGACCTTTTCGCACGAAGCCAAAGAAAAAACTCACATCGCTCTAACAAAGGAAAGGAAAGCCCATGTTTTCAACAGTCACCAAAATTAAGTCGAAATTAGGCCGAATTCCGATTTTGGGGATTAACTCCACATGCTAAAGATTTGTTCTATTCCTAACACACAGTTAAGCGGTATCAAATCCCCTAAAGCCGTGCGTGTGCGTGCGTGCATGCGTGCGTGCGTGTGTGATTTCTTAATAAATAATGCTTACTACTTCCGGTACAACCTCCCTGTTTATATCTTGATTCTGTACAACATAGGAAAACCAACTTTTCTTAGGAAAGTGCCCTTTACCACTGTATTTACGTGCATATATTTCGTAAAGGATAATACATATCACTTCGCAAAACATATACATATGCACATTGTGCATCTTATGTAAAGTTGGTTTAACTCTGATAGATCACGAAATAGTTGAAATAAAACAGATCTCGCATCCATACATTTTTTACAATGAATTCGTTATACATTTTTGTCTATAGGAAAACAACATTCTTTGCGTTGCTTTGAAACAGAGTATTAATCGCATTAATGGTCTTTGTTTTTTGGAGTTCTACTAAACATTATCAAAGGAAGCTGTAACTGTGTCTGAAATAAAATAGAAATGAACAGTCTACTTGAAAACCCTAGCCAGATGAAATGGTCTGTTAAAACCATCTGTCCGTTAACGAATAAATTACTTTTTGGTTTCACAGGCACCTGTTCTTGACATGTGCTTATACATGGCCTGATTTATTGGTTTGTGATTGGCAGTTTGGGAACTGAAACAAAACAATCGTTTATTTGTTCTTCCGTTTCGTATGGTTTTAGTAAAACAGAACAGAACAGAACTTTTATTCTTAAAATTTTGAATTGAACCGTAGTTCTTCTTCCAAACATGCATTCAAATAAACATCATTGATTATACCCGGTATATACTACTACATACACAGTATCAAAAGATAAAAAGCATGGACACAAACAGATAAAAAATCAGTATAAATCAAAGTCATCCACAGAGTCAAAGTGGATGAGATATACTGTAAATGCATGTTCATTAAAATTATTTATGCATGAATTCTTTATTTTGAATGCTTTCATTAATAATTCTGCAAGTATTGATAATGTCTCTTTATTTTCGAATTGTAGAAACTCGGTAAATTTCACCATGCTTTGTCTTTTATAATAATATCTATGAACAACCTTTACAATTGTCGCATATTGAAACAAAATGGAATTCATCCTCGATTCCGTACGGCGCCTCACACTTTACATTCAGTCTCTCGATTCTTTCCCCTCTTTTTCTTTTATACCACCCAGTTTCAATACTTAAATTGTGAGCTGATACTCTCAGTTTATGTCAACAAATATCTTTTATTTCTTGGAATACAGTTCAAGTAATTTTCGTATTCAAATTCAGTTTTGAAATACTTGTACAGTGCATACAACACTCTGAGGGTAACAAATGATCATTTGCTATGGAATCGATTTTGTTTTTATAATTGTGTTCTATGACCAAAATATTGCAAGTATTTTTCTTTTAAAATAACGGTATTAGCAAAGATAACATGTGTTAAAAATTAGTAATTAGTTTGAAAAATGCAATAAAGTTAGTCACACAATACCCTTCCTAGGTATGGTAGTTAGTGTATGGTGGCTGTTGGGAGCGGTTGGCGAAGATGTGTGTGTGTGTTTTTTTTTTTTTTTTTTTTTTTGGGGGGGGGGGGGGACTGCACATAGTAGATGATTTATACGACAAACTAGAAAGTAAACCAAGGGTACACCTCTGGTTTGTATCAAATAACCTGCAAACAGACAATAAATCTTTAAAAAGCAAAATGATTGACGTGTATCACATTTGCAGTCAGATCATTTTATTACCAAACCGGTAAAGTTCATTCATAAAAACATTTATTTCTTCAAAAAGAGGCAGACGACATACTTCAGAACACTTTGATTTATCTCATTACTCTAACCTCCCGTGAAATTTTATAATTTCAAATGGCAACATCAAAGGAATTGATTTACAGTAATATGTGTATCGCTTTTCTTTTAAATTTAAAACGTATAGCTTGATTTGTCACAGTTTTGGTTTATTTGTCACACGACCGCTTCTATCTCGGTATATTTTTTTCTCTAGTCCTTGGTTTTGATTTTATCAAAGCAGATGATTTAAGAAAAAAAATCTATATTTGTCAATGGCATCGATTTGGAAGTCATCTTATTAATAAGTTAGGTACAACACCTATCAATTATTTGCCCCATTGGTAGGGTTGTGCAAGACTTTGGGCATACCAGAGGATTTAGATAAACATCTTATTGTTATCCTTGGAGAAAAGTGTTATGTCTAAATCCCGGGAGTCGGAGTTGCTCCGGAAATCTGAAAGATCCTGGAAAATAAAATTTCTCGAGTCTATTTCCAGGATGGTAGTCCCACCGAGCCTAACAAAATCTATCCTTTCAGGTATCTCCTGCGGTCAAAAGTCTCCTATAAGACCTCCATTCCCATCTCTCCCTGGTACGGTAAAATAAGTGCATTAGTATATTGTGTATATTTTGAAAGCTTATATGGTATTTTCAGCACTGGAACACACACGTTCTCATTATATTTTAATATTAACATGTTTCCATGAATAACAACACAGAACAAATTTCTATTGTGTTAATAGAATGCTCTGTAATTAAAAACATAAAATAATCTTATAGATTTGATTATTGAAATCTTTTCAATACGTAGAGAAGGACAGGGAATGAAAGATTACGGAGGCATTTATTTATTTCATTGTTAAGATTTTATGCACACAGATTTGCCGTAGAAGGTAATGTTGCAAAAATTCTTGCTTATTTTCGAAGCCCCTTAAGTGACATTATACACACTTTTTTGTTATCACGTGTATTTTATTTCGTTCAATCTTTAAAAATGTCATAACAAAAATATAATAAGATTTCATTAAAAAAAATTAACCTTTCATTTAAACGAAATAAGATTTCGTTTAAACGAATTAATATTTCGTTTAAAAGA
This sequence comes from Cyclina sinensis, assembly GCA_012932295.1. Classification (NCBI taxonomy): domain Eukaryota; kingdom Metazoa; phylum Mollusca; class Bivalvia; order Venerida; family Veneridae; genus Cyclina; species Cyclina sinensis. The sequence continues at coordinate 2,476,393 of JAAONU010000019.1, forward strand.
AATCTTATTTCGCTTTAACGAATTAAATATTATTACGTTTCAACGAAATATTAATACGTTTAGACGAACTCTTATTTCGTTTACACGAAATCTTTATTAATCGTCTTGACGAAATCTTATTTCGTTTTAACGAAATCTCATTTCGTTTAAATCTTATTTCTTATACTCTTATACTCTTATGAAATGAAATATTTTTCGGATGAAACAAAATCTTATTTCGTTAAAACGAAAACTTTTTACACTTAGATCCGTCAGTGGTCCTGTGGTATAGTGCTAGATCTGTAATCCAGAGGTAGCGAGTATGACTAACATTAGTTTAAATGTATTTATTTATATCGATTAGGAAGCAAGTTCTTGCAACTTATATTAATCGCTCTCGATGACTGCTTTCTGGGTTCAAAGCACTACTCTGCCTGAACGTGAGGAATGCGAAAAGTGACTGTAGACTCTCACCACTGGTGGTATTCGAACTAGGGACCTTTCGGATCGGGAGTCCGATGCTCTAACCTCTCGACCACTGCTCCACCACTAACATTACTAATTGTCTTCCAAATGAGAGATTAAACCGAGGTCCAATATATCAGTGCTATTAGGGGGCATGGAAAAGATTCTGGAGTGTCTCTGGAATGGAAGGCTTCCTGTATCTCGCACTATCCCCATCCCTAGAATAACTAAACTCTGCAGGGGTAGTCGGTCATATCGGCATCCGGTTCTGACTATAAAGAAATGGATCCATCACCTACAGCGAAACCCGAACGTGTATCCCCGTTCTTGTTAAATGACACAAATTCACTCCGAGATTCTTAAACAACAATAATCAATGGTGTTTATCTTTATAATGATGACTATGGATTTAATATAACGTTTGTTGACTACTTCATTGTGAGCTTTCAGAGTGTGTCAGTGAGAGTTGTGAAGGAACAAAGACAATGGCACTACGTACACTGGATTTTTTGTTTGAGGTAAACGTAATTTTGTTGAAGAGAAAGCTATTATACGCACAAAATATGCTACAAACCGCAGTCATTCAGGGTTCCAGCCAGAAACAAAATCAATCTTGTTAATGATTCTCCCTGTTTCCTGCATTATTAGAAACTTTAAGAGCGGTTATCAAATGAAGCATGAATGATGTCTGGAATAAAATTGAAATGAACAAGCGACTTTGAACATTCCAGGTGTAGTTTACGTACTGTTTACCTCTCACCTGTCACATGTTTGTTTTACCTTTTGTTTAAGAGCTCTGCAACATCAATTGCCCATGAGCCAGAATATGATAATAATGGTGTGGCTGGATGGATTGATATAGTTGAAATTATAAGGTCTCATGTCCTTGTTAGCAGAAGATTTTCTGCTCTCTGACTTCATGGAAATCAACTGAGATAAACAACGTCCTATGATTTTCGTAAGCTGCTCACTATTTTTCAAACGTTTCACTAACCCTTCTCGTCTTTTCGTATGGTTCTTGCAAAATGTTTACCTTAACTGGTGACTTATGTTTATCTTAAATGTGTTTAAAGCTGAAGACAATAACCATTGATAAACGGTAAAAGTATGTTGAGATATATCTATTTTGTTTTAGAAAATGAAATGAAATAGTAATTACAATATGAACACATGTCCTAAAATATGAAGAAAAAAATCTGTCACAAAGCGAAAAAGCAAGAGCTACCTACACAATTTACCATCGGAAAGACTTTTCATAGTAAGCATGTTTCTAGGACTTTTTTGGTCTGCAAAGGTAAAGAATTTTGCCCCCAAACTTAAAACAAGGTGATTTTGTGTGTAAAAAAATAAGTATATCAATTCAAAAATTAGATAATTGATTGTCATAACATAAGGGTTTTAGAATAATCCCCTATCACACAAAATGTGCGCCTCTGAATTTACATACAGACTGACGTGTTATAAATCAAATGGAAATAAAAATCAAATAAAAAGATTAGACTAAAATTTAAAAATCATCAGCATTTTTACTGAAAAAAAGAAGAAGAATTAAAGAAAGACAGTAAAAGTGAAATCTAGAAAAACAGTCTGACATCTGTATTAATATTTTGTAGAAAGAAAATAGACGATGCATCTTCAAACAATAAAATAATCATTGTCCATGCTATTTTGATTCTAAACAAATTGGCGAATTCAAATTCATTCATAGAAATCGTTTTTATACAACTAGAGGCGTTTTTTTTAAAACTTTGATTTATTTTATTCAAACATCCTTTCGGTGAAATAGTACAATTTCAATCGACAACATCAAAGGAGATTCTTTGTACTGACATACACATCTCTCATCATCAAATTTCAAAATTTTCTGATTTATTTGTAACTGTTTCAGTAACCTCTGTTACAGGATAGCTTTTCTCCTAGTTTAAATTCATTTTTGTTATTCCTGATTTCATCTTTGAGAAGTCTAGTTAGATAAATGTAAAAAGATATATATTCGACATTGACATTGACATGAATTTAGTTGTCAAAACTAAAAGCTTAAGTTGAAAAGGGCTAAATTCTTTCTGTATTGTCAAACAAATGACAGAGCATTGTTTGAAAGTTGATATTGTATTTTCAGCTTTGGAACACACACGTTTCTTTGAGACTATCGCTATTGAGAACGCATGAATTACGCAGTTGCACTCATTTGCAGTCCACAAAAGATGGCTCTGTTATTAAAGAAATTAAAGGCCAATTTTCTGAAAGCTTCAAATATCAACTAAATGCAAAAAAAATATCTCAAAGAGAAGGTAATGAAAGAGTATCGTAGAAATTATCTGTGCATACAGGACGATATGTCTTTACGTCTTCGTGGGGTTTGATGTAATTTTTATCAAGACAATGGGTATTCAAGCAGAATTCAAAGTTGCATGTTTTTGTCGTTTGTACCTCGTATAAATTGTTTATTCATGATTTGCTCGTGTATTTTTTATCTATAAATATGATATTTTGTAAAATTTTAATTGAAATGTATAAACATTATTGGAATATTATCTGTGTTTATATTTCAACCTCTTTTGACGCAGTTATAGCTTGACTAGTACGAAATAAGTATTTATATTTTTCGTGTGAACAATTTTATGGGTGTTACAATACAAAAGATAACATTTATATCAGCCATTTAATTTTTTACAAATCAAATCGAATCCATCAAAACAAGATCTTTTGAAAAAGTCTAGCGTGAAGTAAAAGGAGGGGTGTGTGATTAACTGCAATCTTAATTTAAATCTAGCGTTTGCGATTTAACACTAAAAGCATGGTCGGGTTTAGATCCGACTGTAGGTATTTTTTTTTCTTGCATGTGACAATGTTTTTTGTTGATCAGTATCATGTTTGCATTGCTTTGGTCGCTCCCCACTAGAGACACCCCAACCGTACATCCCATCACGTAGGCAATATTCGTAACGCCGTTTCACAATAACGCTTTTAACTAGCACGCCTGCTTTGGCTAAAAATCAATGTGATTTGTTTTATTAATTTGTGTTTCTAGTTTGTGCATAGAAATGAATGCTATGAGTTGAACAGTTCTAACTCAGGGCTTCAAACCTGTGTCAGGAGTCTTATTCAATCTTTAAGATAAGAAAAAACTTTTGAAATGTAAGAAACATTTGAAAGCCACATGTATGATATATTTGGCCTTTTATACTTTAACTGATTTTTCAACTGCTAAACGATGATAAAAGATCTTTGTTGTTACTTTTTTGACTTTGGTAGTCAAATTCTTGTTTAAATGTACTAGAACGTTACAATCATTTTAACGATTTTGACCACAGTGTATACAAACATGTGAACACAAGCTCGATATTGGGTCCACACGCGTTTGAAATAATGGAATAATACACACATGTAATCCCCCAAAAAATCACACTTCACACAATTCAGGATTAAGAATCATACGAATCTGTGTCCATTTTCAATACATATGATTTGAAAATATAAAAGACAGAAAATATATTTTATAGAAGTATGTAACTGCTCATTAAATTTTGTTTTATTTATAAAAAAATAGTAATTGTTTTTGTCTATTAATACTTGAAAACATAAAAAACGCTGACCTTTGAATGTGCTTGCCTTTGTTAGAACCATTGTCTGTCATATGAAACACGTTTACATTAGATAAGTGGTCTAAAACAATGGCAATTTGTTTCATGATGATAGTCGTGCTTGCAATAAAGGAGAATAATAACTCAAGTCAATTTTTTTTTACTTTGTCATTTAAACCTTTTTTTAAGCGACACATTTTTGGAAGTAACTATTCATTTATAGATTATGTGCTTCCTTTTAGTAAAACATTTTGAACAATATATTAATGAATAGCTGAGAAAAGTGTTACAATTTACGCCGAAATCCATTTGAAAAAACCCTACTCAGTTGTGAGTTAATTGACGGAGCATCCAGATTTTCGGAATGAACAGTTGCGTGTAAATCGCCTTTGCCCTCAAAATAGTTATTGGCAAGATGATAAACTGTGTAATCTTTAAACTTTCTGTTCTTTTAGTATGAAGTTAAATAACAATTCAAATCAATTTCAAATCAATTTCAATTTATTTGGCAAAAGTCGGCATAGAATGCCTTTGGCCATTGACATAAAACATAGAATATGGCAAAGACAATTAAACACATAAACACATACAGAATACGACAATAAGAAAATACATTAATCAGAAACAGTTATATTATCAAGAGCATTTTCTCTGGCTACCATGGCTTTAGTTAAGAATAAAGCAATGTTGATTAGTTTTTTCTTGCTTCTAGTTGACATAAGAGAATAGAATTTATAGACAGTAGGAAAAGATAATCTCCCTAAATACTGAATTCTTAAATCATGATATTTTGGGCAACACATAAGCATATGGTATTCAGACTCGATACAGTGAGAATTGCACAATTTGCATAATCTTTCAGCCCTTATTACACCTGTATATCTTCCACGTTCAATTTCTAGAGAATGTGAAGAAAGTCTAAAACAAGTAAGTTGATTGCGTAATCTACAATTGCTTATCTTATCTAAATATTCTTCAAAACAGAAAGATTTTTTGAAATTACAATAATACTGTAGTTTTGTTGTATCCCTGATAGAAGCGTTCCATTCTTGGATGAATTGATCTCTAAGTCTAACCTTAAACAAGGAGGCATAATTAAAGTCAGCTTCGATGTTATCTATTAAATTAGAAAACCCTAAACTATTAATAAGATTTTTTATTTTACAAACCCACATATTATCTTTCCCGATACGGTTATTTTCGTTATAGATATTGTACATGATTGAATTATTGTTTTTCATAATCTTACACCAAAAATTTAAACTTCTTTCTTTACATAAAATTGATAAAGGAAACCTTCCAAGCTCACCATATACAGCATTGTTTGGAGTCTGTGATTTTACACCTAACAAAAATTTACAAAATTTCAGGTGTAGTTTATCAACTTCCTTATAGTCATACACACCCCATACTTCCGATCCATACAGTAAAATAGGCACTACCATTCTATCAAAAAGCATTAATTTAGATTTGATGTCAAGTTGAACTCTTTGAAAAAGTGATAAAAGATTGTTGTATGCTCTCAGAGCTTGAGTTTGAAGTGCTTTAACAGCTTGTAACATACTACCTGTGTATATAAAATTTACACCGAGATACGTAAATGAATTGACGATTTCAATTTTTTCATCATGAATAAAAAATTCATAACCATGATTACTTTTTCTTTTTTCAAAGACACATATTTTTGTTTTAGAAACATTAATTTTCAAACCCCATTTTAGTGAATATCTATATACATTATCTATTTGTGACTGTAGAGAAATAGGATCAGTGGTAAATAAAACAATGTCATCTGCGAATAATATCAAGTATCTTGACAATAACTCTATGTCTTTTTCGTTTAAAGAATTAAAGTCAATGTTATTGCTTATGTCATTAATAAAAAGTATAAAAAGAAGAGGTGATAGTGGTTCACCTTGTTTAAGGCCCAAGGTCACATCAAAAAAGTCAGATATATTCATATCATTAGATATTTTCACACTTGCTTTAACATTCTGGTAAATAGACTTTATCATGTTAAGCATTTTACAACTAATACCAATTTCTACTAATTTTGACCATAATGCATTCCTAATTACGCTGTCAAAAGCCCTCTGGTAGTCAATAAAGACACACCAAAGTTTTGAATTTTGCGAAAGTACCTTTTGAATGATATTGTGTAATAAAAATACTGCATCGTTCGTGCTAAGCTTATCACGGAAACCAAACTGACAATCATTAAAGACGTTTTCATTTTCACACCAAGAGTTGAGTCTGTTTCTAAGGGTTAATGAGAAAATTTTAGCAACAACATTTATAAGAGTAATACCTCTGTAGTTTTGAGGATTTGATGCATCCCCTTTCTTGTGGATAGGAACAATCAGTCCTCTGCACCAAGAAGAGGGGTATATACCACTCTCAAAAATTTTATTAAAAATTTTGCAAAGGTAAGGACTTATAAAATTATTTGAATCAATGAAAAAATCTGCCACATTTCCCTCAAGATCACAACTTTTATGCCTTTTTAAAGACGAAATAATTTTACTAATTTCTTCGCATGGAAATTCTTTGTCAAGTGAATCAATATTTATATCATGACTTTCTTCCTGTATAAATCCATTTGTGTCAATGTCAAACAATTGCGTATTTGAAATACTATTAAAATGATCATAAAAATCCTGAGAGTTAACATCATCATAACAATTTTTCTTAGCCTTATTGAAGTTCTTTATGTATTTCCAAAAATTTCTAGGTTCTCTTTTACTAATTTCAAACAGTTTACATTTTTCATTTGCATAGTACTTTTGTTTTGCACGCCTTTTAATTTGTGAAAATTCCCTGCGCATATTAAGAAATATTGTTTTATTAACTTCAGATGGGTTAGAAGAATAGGTACGCCTACTATTTAAAAATCTAGATTTTGCGTTCCTACAAACATCACGTCAATTTGTCCATTTTCTCGGAGGGACTATTCTGTTGTTATTATGACTTCGTAAATAAAGGTAACAGACAGGTTTTTTTTAAAAAACGTACATTTCAACTACTGCAAAAGAAACTCAGTCTATTTGTCGCAGAATATATTTTATTTTCAGGAATGGAGACCGCTGCTTTGGTCTGAGACATTATCCTATCTAAACTGTACGGAAAAATAACGGGTGATATAACAACGATAATTTATTGCTTGTAAATTGATCTGTATCAGTACAATTATACAAGTAAATGCTTGAACAGAGAAATAATCGATCATTCACTAATCATTATCTCTGTGCTTCAGATTCCTAAAAGTTTAAAAAAATCATAAACAGAGAAAGCCGAATTGATATGTCCAAAATAACTTCAACTTCAACTTATCACTGCCAAAGGTCAATACTGACTATACTAGGCAGGAATGGAAATGCAGCGTTTACTTTTATACTTCAGCCAGACAGAACCACCTGCCTGACATCTATAGAAATATTTGTCTCGAAAAAAAAAAAAACAACAACAACAACAAAGTGAATACTGCAGCGTCTGGGACATGAGAAACATTTGTATACCTCTGCTTAAACGGAAATCTGTAGAACTTAGTGACTGAAATTTGTGGTGTAATTTAACAAAATAAACCCCTAATCCATACTACATGTTACTAATAAAACACTTTTAAATATGATAATAACCGCTGTAAAAAATGCTTCGAAAATGCAAAACACCAAAACACTTCGTGTACATCAACTGCATTGTCTTAATGATGATCATTTGATATCCTCTTTACTTTGCCGCTGATAAAATATGTTAAGCTCTATTTTAACTGGCATTAACACACGGTCAGCTCCACTTGCAAACAACTAAGGGTTTGTACTTAAACTTAAGTAAAAATACATTTCGCATTAAAACTAAATAAATGAACCTTATATTGCTTCGAAAAAGAAACCCAACATAACTGTTATACTGATGTCAAGTCAGTAAGTACTTTTCATTGCATGTCAAGGTTCTGTATATCATGTCATGCAACTTAACATTATAAGCAGAAAACAAGACAATTCTCATATATACAGCAAAATGATTAATGTGTATTACAATCTCAGTTGAACTTCTTGTAATAGATCATGTTAGATTCATTTCTATTATTTTTTGTCGAAAGTGATACAGACAGATCACAAGTAAACGAATTTTCTAAACTTTGATTTATTTCATTATTTTAACCTTACGTGAAATTGTATCATTTCAAGTGTCAACGTCAAAAGACTGTTAAAATTAAATTATTAAATTTCTGAATTTGTATTTTTATTTGTAACAGATTTCAACACGTTTGTAGTAGTGTCCCTTCTGTCAAATAAATGTCTTTGTTGTTCTGTTACCGAGATATTATTGCTCATGACCTAACATAAATAAATTTATATCAATAATGAAAAGTACAAACAAAAATGTAATTGTGAATTGTTAATTTAGCAAAATTTGTATATTCAGCGAGGCAACTAAGAATTGAACATAACAAAATAAATTTTGTTTGAAATATTTTATATATATTGAGAAACATGTATAGTATACTATATTAATCATACTTTTCTGTGCTGTATGTTGTACCGCCAAAATGTTACTTGGCGATGAACATGTGTATGTTTTTGCCAATAAAAATATTTGACTTGACTTGATTTGACTTGACTTGTATTTATCTCAAAGAAACGTTTTTACACTGAGATGTGATCAATATGTGTGACATTTACATGAATTAAAAAGTCAGCAACTTGAGAGTTAACGTGCAAAAAGCTTTCATCTCATTGTGTTTTTTTTTATTTAGTAGACAGTGTATTGTTTGAAAGTTTATTTTCAGGACTAGGACACACAGACTTCTTTGAAAAGTTTGCAAATTGAATGTATTCATGAATTACCCGACTCGTCTAATTTACCAACTACTGTAAAAAAGATCTGTAATTAAATATAAAAAAAATCTAAAAGGCTTGGAATTTAAACTCCATGCAAAAATTAACATCAAAGCAGTGGTAATGAAACAGTATTGAGCATTTATGTAATTCAGTTTGGAAAATATCAATTGATTTACAAAATTTTAATATGCTACACTAATAGCGTTATTCAAATAATATAATCACCGTTAGGTCGAAAATATAAAAAATAAAATAAAATGAGTACATTGTTTTATTGTTTTTGTTCGTTATATGACCTATAAATCAGTTCTTCTCATATCTTTATTTTGGTGTGTTTCAACAAATAACGATAGATATCGGTGATTTAGTGCATTTGCTTTGTGTTGCTACAGCCAGACAAAATTTGAATAATGATTATTGAGTAGATAATATGAAAGAATAATGAATGAAACACTGTGATTACTTCTTATTAGAGGAAATATTTGTATCTTGTAGCAATTTAAGTCACGAATTTATTACACAAAATGAAACAAGGTATTCAGTTTAAGGACCAAGGACGTCTTCACATGGAGGCAGCCATAGTACAAATGACAGATAGTGTCTACTAAAATTTTAGAACAGGACAAGTGAGCATCCGTCGCCCTGTATAACAAATAATACTGTCTTTTTAAAGAATAGTCATTGTTTCGCTGTATGAAATATAAGGCGATATGATAGCATGACCTTTAACTGTTGGCTTTTGTTCAAACCATTGTTTAAGTCACCTTTCGTGTCAAATGTCACAATTTTACTTGATCCCTACGTCTAAAACAATGGTATTAAATTGTATTTAGCTTTATAATGATAATTATCGTGCCTGTAATTAATGAACGATTATGACATAGATTAGTATTTGCTGCCATTATAGTTACCGACATTTAAATGCATGTACTATCATTAAAGCAATTTGGAATAAAAACGGCTACAAATTGTAACCGATAAACGCGTCATAAACACTTAGAAAGATATAATTATTCCTTTCCTGCAATTAAATTGTTTCAGTCATGTTTCAACAAAATTTTGAAAGAAGGTTACATGTGACAATACAATAATACATAGTGCGATTGCAAAATCATCGTTTACTAGGGGGTCTTACGTTTTTGTGTGCGTGTGTTTCAAAAGACAGGTTGTCTGACTGACAGACGGACAACGTCACGTGGAGATACAGATGTAGAAAATGATGCGGTTAAAGCACATTTCGACTTGTTTCAGCTTCAACACCGCAAGGGTCAGCCAATTAGGAATAAATAAATTTGTTTTATAAGGTGAGATGCATTGGTGGTGCTCTTGTTCTCAGGAGTTACACAGTCTCGACTTAGAGTAAGTCTAGACTTTGTAGAGTCCAAAGGATTTCTCTATACAGAGATAATTCATGTACACTTGCTTATCGTTGAATATATTTAGTATAAATGATTCCGACTTTGTCATGTTTTCAAGTCTCAGCGAGGTTCATAGACGGGAATTCAAACGAGAGAAGTATTACCAGTTGGGCTGATAAGGACTTCCGTCGGTGCGGATGAGTGGTCCAATGGTAACGCGCTGGACTTGTATTCCCCCGCTTCTCCACTAACATCATTGATTGTCTTCCGGGTGAGAGGTTCCGTGCATCAGTGCTATATACTGAGCATGGAAAGGAACCAGACGTGTCTCTAGAATGGGGTACTTTCTTTATCTTGTACCATTCCAGTCAACCTAAAATTAGTAAACCCTGCTGGGGTTGGGGGTATAGGCATCAGGCACATGGGCAACCAGAAACGACGATAAATAAATTCAAATAGATAAATATGTATTCTTCTGTCTTCGCGTTAAAACTTCTCCACAAGTTGTGCTAAAGTCCAGTTTTAATTGACAGATATGTAAACAATCTATGTTGAAATCTACAGCCAGATCTCAGTTCTTTTACAGATCTCAAAATACTAATTAGCGTAAAATATTGGCCTATCTGGTATCGATATTTATCAAACTATAGCGTATAATGAAATTCATTAGTGGTTTAAAGAAAACTGAAATTCGAGCAGGGCTTTTGGCATCGGGGGTTCAAACTTAATTGTTCTCGATATTGTGATAACAATATTTAATTTATCGGACAAATCAAGGCTGTTTACACTATTGTCTTAAAATAACTTGAATGGTATAACAGTATTTTACTGTCTGGCCTCGTCTAGTTAATAGCTAAAATTTTGAGTAACATCCTCCTTAAAAATACGATCATGAGAAGAATAAGGAAATAAAAGAAAACAAATGAAATAATAAAAAACTAAGTTTCTAATCTTTTTACAAAATAAATTAATGCAATAATTCATGACAGGTTAATTGAGCAGAAACTTGGGTTAAATGTATGTGTCCATCCTTGTGTTTTGTATGACCCATAGTAGACTGATTCGCCTGTCATGATGAAATGAGTTGCTACAGATTTTTTTTTGATGTTACAAGTACTTAAAAATACAATTTTAAATTATAAGCTAATTTTTAGTTCCCATACTAGAAAACATGTGAACAATTGCAGTGATCAGTGATAAAGTAAGACTTGATTTCACTGTAACACCATTCCAGACCTAGACTAAATGTATACTTTTTCATACAAGAAGTCCTAATTATAGCGCGGTGCTAGTCCATGACCATAGGAAATGGAACGGGACGTTTTAACATGTTGACCTTTTACAAGCTTAAAAGAAACGGAAACACCAATGTTCAATATTTTCTATCCCTCTAATTAAGATGCGCTTTATGACCAGTTCGAAAATGCGACTTGTGTGAAAATAGACCAGTTTTCAACAGAAATACTTACATAAGCAAACGGTGCGGAGGAAAAAAAAACGACCAAACTACTGTTTTGTAAGACAAAAATGTTTGTATAAAAAAAGTCGAGAGGAAATAAATCTTGATAATTATCCTCTTTGTTTGCAATGTTAGAATCATTTTCAAAGGAAGTTGGAACAATGTCTGGCTTAAAAACATAAATGGCGAATCTGCCAGGAACCATACAGCTGAATGTAAGTCCTGCTCTGAGCAGCTGTCTGAAATATGTTTTCAAAGATTTAATAAAAAGAACTTCTGAATTTGCAGAGAATAAAGCACTCCAACAAAAATGTTGTTAATGACGACGATGATGGTAATGATGTTGAAATGATGTATGTTATAATGGTGATATTGATTTAAAAGCAACCCGTTCGAAAGTCAGAACAATTTGAATAAATTCATATACCACCCTTGCATACTGACTCCCTTCCACTGTATGTTTACTATACTGCTGTGGTTACCAAATAAAATTATTTTGATTCGTGATAAATAAAAATGAAACGGACAAATTTCTACAATTTATTCAAGAGCGTTTTCAACTTCTGTGGTAAATTGACATTTCGAGGAGTGAATATTTTATTCATTGGCACATAGAACCTTTTTTTTGCATTTTACCCTCGATATGCTTTCAAGGAAATTCGTGTCGGATTTAAGTAGCTTCGTCATATTTTGTCCAGAAAGGATTTTTTTCTATACTAACTGTACAAATAAATAACGGAACAGTATCTTTGAAATAAGTATGAACTATTTCACTATTGATTTCGTTTGGTTAAACGACTAATCTTTCTATTTCGAGCAAGCCACCAATACGTTTAGGTCTGTTAAGACAGCAAATACAGCAGAAACAGAAGCAGTGTTTGTTCTTTTTACTCTGTGTTAAATCGCCATTAAACAATGAATAACTTTTTGATTCAATTAGGCAGCTGTTCGGAACAGAGATATTAGTTCTATAACTGACCTGGTTTAAAAAATATGAAAGGTCTGTGATTGACAACCAAGAGCTTAAAACAAAAGCCTGTTTACTGCGGATTTCTGTTATATAAAATTAATATGTAATTTACCGAAAATGGGTTATTTTTAATTTCTGTGATCTGCAATTGTTTGAAACAGCTGAACTTTGTATGTACATTTGTTTAAGGATCATAATATAAATGTACAAATAAAAAAGTACACAAGATAAATTGATAACCTAATAGTGATGTTTTTGCAGCGGCTGGAAGAATCGAACTGTTAGCGTCAGAACTGTTTGGAATTTATTATACCTATCCTATCATCAAAGCAACCTCTTGAAATGGATGTGAAGCTTGTGAAAAACGGTCTTCTCAGATTTAGTGCAAATTTAAAATTAAAGTAGGAGAAATGCAGTCATTTTGTGTCGTTAAAAATGCATTATAGAATCATATCCGTACATGACAGCTACGCCTACGACTTCACGAGCAAACAAAGACAATATTGTATTCTAATATAACAGAAAAATAACGTTTTTGCATGAAAACATACTAAATAATATGACATCTTTACGACAGAGAAGTACTTTTGAATTAATTCACAGTTAGTAAGAATTAAGCTCATATGGTTACGTGACATTTCGCAGTTGATATGGCTTATATTACTTTTCTACAAAACAAAATAACATGAAAAGGTCAGTGATGGATTGAAAGAAGGGAAATGATTAATGTGTATTCCATATTGTAGTTAAAGCTTTTATCATCATATCAGACAAGATTCATTCATCAGAACTTTATTCTTCAAAGTGAAACAGACATTGTTCCAGTGACCGACTTTTGAAAACATTGATTTATCTCATTATTTTAACCTTCCGTGAAATTGTATTATACTATATGTAATCATCAAAGGAAAATCCTATTTTAATATTTTTATGTTCTTTATGTCTACAGTTGCAGTTTTTTTGGAAACCTTTGTATCTAGTGCTTTTCCTTTCCTCTTCGTTTAGACTTATATTCTTTGTAATTCCTTGTTTTATCTGTAAGACAACAAATTTAGTTTAGTTTAAACTTTTTTATTTTACATCGATTCGGAGGCAAATTCTTGATATATATAAAGTCAGTTCCCTATTCCTCTTTCAAATAATCTGCATTAGAATTGCAAGGATCGATCATTAAAATCATTGCATGAAACATCTGCATCAAAATATTTTGAAAAAATGTTCAAGTCGAATAAGGAATAAGGAACCAGTTCCTTATTCCTTATTCAACTCCGAATAAGGAACAGAAGAAGATACGCAAAGACAGACACCAGTTGCACTTATTTCTAATAAATCTGCATTAGAATTGCAAGGATCAATCATTTAAATTATTGCCTAATGCATCTGCATAAAAATATTTTGAAAAAAATGTTCAAGTCGAATAAGGAATAAGGAACCAGTTCCTTATTCCTTATTCAACTCCGAATAAGGAACAAAAGAAGATACGCAAAGATTGACACCAGTTGCACTTATTTCTGAAAAATCTGCATTAGAATTGCAAAGATCAATCATCAAAATATATAATTGCATAAAGCATCTGCTTAAAAATATTTTGGAAATAATTGCAACTGGTGTCTGTCTTTGCGTATCTTCTTCTGTTCCTTATTCGAAGTTAAATAAATGGTTCCTTATTCCTTATTCGACTTGAACATTTTTTCAAAATATTTTGATGCAGATGCTACATGCATTTAATGATCGATCCTTGGAATTCTAATGAGGAGATATCATAAATAATTGCTACTGCTGTCTATATTTGCGTATCTTCTTCTGCTTCTTTTTCGGAGTTGAATAAGGAATAAGAAACGGGTTCCTTAATTATTCCTTATTCGACTTGAACATTTTTTCAAAATAGTTTGATGCAGATGCTTGATGCATTGATTTTGGTGATTGATCCTTCCAATTATAATGCAGGTTTATCAGACATAATTGCCACTGTTGTCTTTCTTAGCGGATTTTCTTCTGTTCCTTATTTGAAATTGAATACGTAATAAGGAACTGGTTCCTTATTCCTTGTTCGACTTGAACACTTTTTCAAAATATTTAGATGCGGGTGCTTTATGCAATGATTTTGATGATTGATTTTAGCAATTCTAATGCAGAGTTATAAAAAAAAATGTAAGTGCAGTTTATGTATCTTCTGTTCCTTTTTCAGTGTTTTCAGTGTGGTTCTAGGTTGCTGATCAACCATAAATATTTTTTATATAAATACTTATTCTGCTGTTCCTTATTAAGATATGAATAAGGAATTAGGAACTAGTTCCCTATTCCGTATTTGAAAAAGGAATGAGGAACTGGTTCCTTATTCCTTATTCGAAAAAGGAATAAAGAACTGGTTCCTTATTCCTTAATCGTAAAAGAAATAAGGAATTAGGAACTAACTTTATATACATAAATTCATGCAACTTATATTAATCCGCCTTGATCATTTGCAAATAATTTTAGACACAGTTCAAAATATACCTATGACATGGATTTAGAAAAGTAAACAACTTGATAGCTAACAATCGGATCACCTCGGCCTTTATGCTATGCAAGAGACTTCTGACATAATAAGGCGCCACCTTGGATCTAATTTTTCTGTCACATGATATTTAAAATGGCGGCTCCAATATCAATCAACCTTTCTGGCAATTTTATTATTGATTTTTAACTACTGCTTGTAAGAAAGACACACGTTGATATTCATATTTGATAGCCATACATTTCCCATTTATATCTGTAATTGAAAAAGCATGTTGGAATTGCTGGAGGACTTTGGAGGGCTTCACTTTCAACTGCGCTTCATAAAATTCAAAATTTATTTTCAGACTTTTCTTTAAATACTGAATGTCTTCAGTGAATGTGTCTGCCATCTTGTTTTTTATGATTTAATGCTTATGTACATGTGTGTTATAGTGTTAATGTTGGGTATTATATGTTGATTTTTCAATTTTCCATAAATCACATATATTGTATTGGTTAAACAATCGATGATATTGCAAGATATACTCAACTGAATGATATAAATATATAATTTGTTACTTTCTCGCGATCGGGCACTGTCTCATATCTCAGGCGATGCACTTTGGTGTATTCTAGAGCTATGTACAAGGTGTATTTTACGAACCATAGGGAAAAACCCGAAGTTTTACGATTGGATAGCTAATTGCAAAAGGTTAAAATCTCAGTGGATATCTTTCAATGGACAGTGTCTTGTTTTAAATCTTTGGTTCTGAGTGTAACAACGTGCGAGTTATGTTCTTGGACTAAACTAAGACTAACCAAAAGTACTGTAATATAGAAGTAGAATCACTTGTGCTGTGATATGCCTTAATGCAGTTTCATCAGGTCAAGTTAAATATTGTAGTCAGAATTCTCATTTGAACTATTTCATGGGTGTAATAAGAAAAAGAAGAAAACTTACCGATCAAATCAAAGCCATGAAAAAAATACTCAACAAAACTGTTTGTCTTTACATTGAAAAGGGGGGGGGGGGGGTTAAATACGATTGACTTCATTGTAAAATGTAAATATGATTTATAAATAAAATGAAATAATATAAAAAATGACCCTTTAATTGATGGCATTTATTCAACCTTTCTTTGTTTTAATCTCCATGTCAAATGTGAAAAGTTTATTTGAGCTACGTGGTCTTAAATAATGGTAATTTACGGTGTTTATAATGATGATGTCGTCTTTGTAATTAGTGGGAGATTATAACACGAGTCAACCTTAGCTAGCGACGTCATTCTCAGCTTTTAAAGTGGCCCTCTCATAGATGTGGTAAAGAAATGCACCGTTCTCCTTTGTGTATGTTAAAAGCATAACAGTAACGCACGAATGGTGTTGAAATTAATGCAACTCAAAAGATCAAACGAAATGATGTAAAACATGCATGGAAACCTTTTGTAGATATTAGATTTGTAGATTTTAATGGGATCAAGCATTGCTTGCGAGATGAATATGATTCGAGATAACTAAAGTTTGCCTGAAAATAGTAGAAAAATTACCTGACAAACCGACTTTTTAGGATGTGCATGTGTAGATATCTTATTTAATAATTTGTTACAAATTTAAGTTTTTTCTTCCTGCTGATGTAGCATTTAAATTACATGACGTAGTCCTGATGAAGCGATAATAAATGTTTCCTTAGACGTTTTGAACATTGCACATAATTATGCAAACACTTATCTTGGTTTGATTAAAAGGTATACGAATTCAAAGCATACTTGTCTTCCAAAGAAATCCTACACACAAAATTCTTAACTGAAATCCGTAAACGAGTAGAAACAATTAATGTCAAAATGTATCCTACAATAAATCTCTTCCAGGTCAAATACTGAGCCTTTCGTTCAAATAAATCTTTGTCCTTTGAGAAGGAAAACATTTGTAACGTTGATTAGTTTAACAAGTGATTTCAAATTATTTTATTATTGATATAGAAGAAGAAGAACTTTATTTGTTCTAAAACCCTAATAAGGGTCATTTACAAAGCATCAATATAACATAATAACAAATAGACATTGCAGCGCATGGCAAGATGGCGAGATATCATATTATTTTATGTAGAAATTATTTTCTAGCAAAAGTAGAATGGTTAGCATGAATTTGAGTACTTGTTATCGCCTTTAAATAATTACCTAAAAATATTTAAATCGATAGGATATAGAAATATTGAAAGTATAAAAGTATAAAATAACTTTCACATGATATCTCACATGATATATCTAAAAACAAAACATACGTGTATAGGTCAAAGTGTACACACTAAACAAGAAATGTCAAATATCGAGCCTTAAAGAAAAGTACGACTTTCAAACTTGAATCCCGAACAATTAAGGAGAGTTATACTCCCGAGCCTTTTAAGAGCATTATTACTCCGAGCTTTTTAGGAGCGCTATACTCCTGAACATTTTAGAACCAGTATACTCCCGAGCCTTTTAGATTCGTTATCCTCCCGAGATATTTAGGAGCGTTTTGTTCAGCATAAGACTCATCAGCATATTAGATTCCCGAACCTTTAAGAAGCGTTAGCCTATCTAACCTTCTAGGGTCTTGGAGCTTGCTAAACGCTTCTATAATCCTCTTAAAACTTGCTCTGCACGAAAACATTTGGGTCCAGTTCTTCTTCAGAGACATTGCTTAAAGCTTTGTTGATCTTCAAAGTTCAATTTATTTCACCACCAGAAAGCTTCCTTAAATTGCCCCAATGAGAAATGTTAACTATGACAAGTTTTTAACATACTGTTAAAGACGATTACCCTGCAACACCAGCTGGTCTCTTCAACTGGTCGTTATCTTCTAAATCAGACATTTTGCATTAATTGAATATCCTTATATATCCATTTGATATAAATGCATTCCTAAATGTGCGTTGAAGAATTCTCCTTTTAAGTTTAAAAGTTACATCTAGGATTTCAGTAGTTAACAATGATGCTCTTATATTTAAACTAGATAATGACAATCCTCTGTAATATAACATAACGTGCACGTGCATAATTTGATGAGAAAAACACTTTTGAATTGGCGCTTTATGAGCACGTGCATATAATTGCATGACAAATAGTAATACAGCTCACTCAAATTACATCTGTTGCAAAAAATGAACTAACAATTAAGGCAATTAGACTATACAGAAACTGTATGATTAATGTGTTTTATATAATCAAGTTACATCTTTCTGAACAGATTAGGTAAGATTCATTCATTACTTCTTTTTCTGCAGACTGAGACATAGTTCATATTAGAAATTGAATGAACCAACTTTTGTAAGGTAATTAACATACAAGAGAATCTCTTGTTGCTCTTATCAAATTTCCTAATTTGGTAGTTTATAAAAAAATGGGTTTTTATTACAGTTAACGATATTTTGATGTCCCATTAATTTGTTTTATTTTATTCCTATGAAGTATAATTTACTTATAGAATGGTAGGTGATAAATGCTAATCTTTCTTATCATTCAGTAGACTACGGCAGCGTATGAACAGTAAACTAATATGCAAGAGTTTTCCTATTCTCAATGGAACACATGCATTTAATATTGGTGTCTTTTCTCAGCTGGAACACATGCATTCTATATAGGTGTATTTTGAACGAGTTACCCAATTGCAAATCATTTTCATTCTGCGCCAGAGTCCTTTCATCAAATACTTGTATTTAAAGGTAAAACTGAGAGGTTTTTACGTGTTAAAGTTGTATAGGAGCCTAAAAGAGTAGATAATGAAAACGTTTCTTCTGTCTCAGAAAGTGAAAATATGCTCTTTATGATACCCTCCTTGCAGGAGAGTTGATTCTCTTCTATGAAATCAAATTTAAAAGTGTAACTATGCTTTTTTTGTATCATCAATCTTACTATTATTTGATAGCTGATATTTAGAACAACAAAGTGAGTCCTGCTATTCATTGTTTTCTGATCAATTCGCCTCGATGTCGATCTTACAGTTTATTTCTAGACTTATTTAAAGTGCATTATGAAATAGTAGTCATTTTTTATCGAGTGGGTAAGTGAAAGCGGCTCATTTAAATAAACCGCTTTTGTTTTCCAATTTGTTATACCGCTGAAAATATTGTCTTCATGTATGTTGACGGAACAATATACAACAATGCAAATAGAAATCTACTCTAGATACTATACATGTGATGCATTGTTGCAGACGGAAACGTAAAGCGAACGAAGCTGTTTGGAGTTTGGTCTATCTGTCTTAACCCTTACCCTGCTGGAGGCAATTTGCTTTGCCTTTGCAACTAGTGAAGACCGAAATTAGCCAGCACATATGTGAAGCCTGATCATTGTCTGCACTATTCGCCATTCAGTCAGTACCCCCATAAACAATTAATGGATCTGTCCAAATTGAAAGATGAGCAAGTCCATTTAAGATAATTAACATGGTATACGTAACGGTTAAAATCAAAGCGACATCTGGAAATGATAATCCATCTTATGATAAACGTTCATCTAAGCTTTAGAGGAAGTCGACACTAAGCGATACTGTTCAAAGAAAATATGTAAGTGATGAAGGCAAAATGCTTATTGACCGTTATCCACTTTTCTCCATTCGTAATAGAACACAGTTTTTTAGCAACGTCTTGTGTAAGTTTTCTTTTTTAAATTTTTGGAAAATGAGTAAATGCCATCATTATCAACTTAGTTACATTAAGTCTGAATTCCTCTGAATTCCTTACTGCAATTAGATTTCGAAATAATGGGACAAGTTGTTAAAAAAACTAGATGCATTATGTATGATAGATATGATCGATAAAATTTCAGCGGTGTAGTGCATTACAATTACGAATTACGCACCAATTACAAAACTAGTACGTATTTAATTAATTAATTATTATCGTGCAGAAATGTACACTTTATTCAAAGTATGTTACGGTGAAAAACATATAAGAATGATATTTGTATAAATCGCTTACTGTTCATATCAGAGTAACCAAAAACTAGATCTATGACAGAAGGCTTGTGAATACAAGAAAAAACTTGATTACGACAATCAGACAGATTTTAATTCAAAACATTTGCATGCAGGACAGCCGTACTTGAATAAGTACAAAGATACGGCAGCCATATCGTGACAGGAAAAAAGTCGTTAAAAGTCCAACTTAAAAAAAACGTGAATTAGCATTCGGCAACAGCTACAAGACATACTGAACTCTGTTTGAGAAAAAGTCAACAAGGGTCGCGATGGAAACGATTGATGCTCTCCGTAGTGCCCTGATTTAGTTTCAAGAGAAAAATTCCAAATACATATAATTTTATTCATTTGAAGTAAGAACATATTACAGGCGATTAATGGAGAATTATGGTTCTTGTGCACTGCACTCGACCTTTACGAGACAGGTCAATAAATCAAAAGATTGTAATTTCGAAGGCCTTCGAGTTATGCTCCGAACAAGAATCAATTGTAAAAATTAACAAAGAACAATAACTCTAAAAATAAAAAAAAATCACGAGTTATGGTTCTTGTACAATGTGCCCCTCCTTTATAAAGTCTAATCATACAGTTTCAAGTCTGCATCTTCAATAGTTCGGGAAGCAAAGGTAGATGAAAAATTGTAAAACAATACACGATGTGTTGAATGGTTTCTTAACTTTATAATTTGAGTTCAAGCTTAAATTAAGTGGACGATTATGCCCATGTATGACGGTGTGTGAACAAGACTCGGACAGTTTGTCAGAAAGACAGAGAGGTAGGAAGTCTGGCAGGCAGATTAGTTCATTTCAACTACTGTGATATAACACGGACTTGAAACAGCGGACCAATTTGCAAGAAGAAAAAGACTAGAACAGAGTCCAATAGAGTTTTTTTATCAATCGGTGTAACAATGTGATTTTCTATGTTATGCTGAAACTCGCATTGTACGTCTCTGTAAATGCTGACAAGAATTGGGAAATATAAAATATGACAATTGCTCAATACTACAGAGGGTTCACTGACCGGAAAAGGACATCTTAATAAACGTTCGAGCTTTTAAAAAGAGTAACTATTGTCTTGATTATGTAATAATCCACTTGGATTCTATTTTGCAAAGGGTTTACTAGTGTCCAGTTTCTTATGACAAACGCTCTCATAAACCTAATAGAAATCTACACAAGGATCCGTTTGCTTTTGCAATGCTCAAATACTAATTAACGTGAAGTCACTGACCTATATGGTATTTTTAAGTATCAAAAAAATATGTGGCATAATAAAACCTTATCAGCAAGACCTGAATAATATTGAAATTTGAGAAGGATTTTTGGCGTAGACTGGTCAACCCCAATTGCGCTCAATATTTTGATAAAAGTGTATAAACAATCAAAAGGTTAAGGGTGCTTAAACATTGTCACAATCAATTTGTTACAAATATCTCAAAACCTGATGGTATTGCGATATCTCCGTCTGAGTTCTTCCTATCATTATAACCAAAACTTTCAGAAGGTACAACTCCGTCGAGAAAAGACAAACGAACGAATGTAAAAAAAGTATGGAAAAGAAAGCTGGATTAAGAATTATTTTATTAGATAATTTATTCAGTTTTTATCTAATTACAAAACTTATCTGTGACAAGAAATTTGATATTATATATGGTTAAGGGTTATTCCCGGGGCAATATACCAAAAGCAAATGTGGTGTTTAATGTCAATTTGAAAGTATCGCTTTACCAACAGTGTATCTAGATAAAATCATCTAACGCTTTTCTCAGATGTACAGATGAAAAAGTAAAACAAAATAGAACTTGTTTAGCTGGATTTAACTGAAACATCTTTTTGTTCTCTTTATCTTTTTTTCTTATTTCTTGATGTGTTTGCACCATTTCTGGGTAACTATGATTCAAAAGCGAAAACCTATTATATTCATCAGACTTTTGTAAGTAATAACTCAAGCGTCTTTAGTTTCTTATATGTTTTCTATATGAACACTGGCCAGGTCTCTATACACTTAAAAGCCGAAAAATGAATATATACCAACCTTTTTACATCTGCCTTTAATTGCCTTTTTTCCATATGATAATGAAATGGTCATGGCAAAAATAGCAAATATTGGACAAGTCAAGCATAAAAATGTTCAATTTACACCTATATAAGTAAATATATATTACCAGAAATTGCACAGGGACAACCGGACTGCGCTCTGTTTTGGAATATAACTGCATTGAGCCATGCATCGTCAGTTTTCCATTTATGGCTTGAGTTTACTGAATTAGACAGACTCACGTTTTTCGACGATGGGAGACCCTATTAGTCAATACTATGTTACCAAACTGGTAACGTCACGTGATACGATAGGGGAAGTCTGTCTGCCTGGATTTTGAGCAATATCAGGCTTAACAGTCAAGCATGGACTTGTGTACTTGTGTACGGTATAAAGTATTAAAGTATCGCACCATTAGCCAATAAATGACTTTTATAAATTTAAATACTAGTAATTGACTTTTCCGTGGGACATAAGCCAGATATTGGGTAGTTTACTTTTGTCCTTACGAGTGTTAACGCATCGCGTCAATAACTCATTTTTATTTTGAAATATCTCTGCCGTATATGGACTTATTCCTAACAACATCAGCCTAATATGGACAGGTTTAGTTCAGTCCTGTCTCACAGTACCAGTAACCGACTGATATAATCCCCTTTTTCGTACTGAAATATCTACACATAGCTATAACCATCAATCAGACTAATTCACTTGAGAATTGTACTTGGAGACCTACAATTGTTTCTTATGTACAATTACCTTATTCTTACGCACAGACAATTCAATAGGTCATTAGCACGACCATTTATATTCACGGAGCTGATGCGAGCAACTAACTTAATTGATACAATAATGTTAGATCAACGGTCAAGTATAATACCTTTCAATCGTTTATCATAAACTAAAAGTTTATTTACCTTAACATGTAACCGATCGCCATTGTTAGCGCTCATAAAATTAGACTTCATTTCAGAGCTTGAGACGCAGGTACAATCTAACAATAGAGGCTGTAGAGGTTATTGACACCGGGCGTGTTACTATTACCGATTAACAACGATGTGTGAAGTGACCGAACGAAGTTGTCGGTCCATCCACCATATCATATATTTTAACTTGAGTCCATTTACTTCGTCAAAATATAACTTTTGTTGATTGCTTATTTCTTCCGACACTATAAATAATGAAACCAAGCTGACACGTGTAAATATATATAATAATGTCTTCACATGACACGTGTAAATATATATAATAATGTCTTCACATGACACGTGTTTGTGTTTTATCGTATTATTCTGATCAACGTACAATCGAAATCATGTATTTTTGGTCGTCTGCAAACAAGCTTATTTACAGGACGTGTATACATAAAGACTGCGGTCGAAAATAAACATGAAGATTTCTTCTCACAAAATGTAAGTAAGCGGATAACTCTTCAGGAAATAACTGGGACACGAGGCAACAGTACATGAAAGCTACGGAGCCTCAAGTCTTACAAAATCTTACTTGCTACGAAAAGGTTGTCCTTGTTTAATTCTAGGGTCAGTACAGAACAATTGTAACTTCACATGAAATAAGAAGAAGACCTGTCCCCTCGTTTGTCAATTCTCGCAGGCTTTTTTCAGCAACTGAATTCTCCATTGCTATTCCCGCGCCTTTGTATTGCTATTACTAAGTTGCTGATTCCAGTTCTTTAGAAGCAGGTCTATAAGCCCTTTTTAAGGTAACAACACAAGAAAAAAGTCAAGTGGATTCAAATTAAAAGAATGCGGCGGCCATTCCTTGACAGACATCACATTGCATCCGAAAGTTTGAGCGATTATTATCACGTTACACTCTGATATAAACAGATTTAAACATGCTTGTGTTCATAAAAGATCTGACCTGAGTACTTGATATTTGACTGTTTCAAACTTTCAACAGTACAGCAAATGTCCAGGTGTCCTTCTCAACGTGTCGTTGAATGAACCAAGAACAACTTGTAGATATAATGCTTAAAATGAGTTACTTAAGCGTTTTGGTTTTGTTTCTTGTTTTTTCTGGTTCTTGCAACTCTGACAAATAGTTTTATTTTATGAAGAACCAGGGCCTTAATTGAAAGAGAATGAACACTCCTTCTATCGCAAGAATAACCAAAATATGCTGTCGTGCGTTCACCTGTATATCCTATAACGGAAATCGATCGATAATGATCTCTATCGAACGCAAAGCGGAAAGTTGACCTCGCACCTAGTTTACAAAAACATCGGTATCTTTTTTTTAATAATTGGCTGATTTTCAAAATTTGAGATTTGGAAGAAAGAAGAAACATTTACTTTTTTATTTCTATTTTTTTACTTCCATAACGGAAGTTTTTCTTTCAAGCCGACAAGTAAAAGACGAAAAATCTTTTTTTGTAATTATCTATCGTTGGTTAGCGGTAAGTTCGCATGCAATGCTCGCACCTAGTTTACATAAACATCGGCATTTTTTGTCAAAAATGGGCTGATATAAGATAAATAAATGCAAGAAAGAAGAAACATTGACCTTTTATAATATCTATTTTTTTACTTCAGCAACAGAAGTTTTCTTTGCAAGCGGACAAGTAGAAGAGAACAACTAAATAGGTTTTTTTATTTTTTTCTTTTTATTTTTTTTCTTTTTGGTAAAAAATCAGTTTCGATTCGATGAAAGCCCAATATTTCACCGTCCATTTTGAAGTTAATATTAAGAGAAGGTCAGAAACCTTATATCCAAACCCCAATATCGTCCAAGCAGAGTGCGATGCAAGTCATGTTTAGTGTTTTTATCAAGTCTGTTAGCACCCGAAATTCGGTACGTTGATGATGACCGAATTACTGTATTTAAGTCAAAACTGCTATGTTTACGGTGCTGTATTTCATGAACAAACACAGATATAGCAATAAAATGCATTGCAAAGCTCAGTTCTATGTCCACTTATCAACTTCCATCTTATGCCAACTTATTTCGTTACTCCATGTTCATCTGATACCACCCGAAAGTTTACCAGATAACAAAAATTTGTACATACTTTCTGCCATTTTGGAAAACAACGATTCCACTTTAGATCTTTTCAATGTTTTTCAAGCAAACTTTGCGTTGAAAAAATAACATACCAGATATTAATCCAAATAATAAGGGAATATTTATTTCACTAATTCGACTAGAATTCGTACTGTTATTTCTTACTGAAAGTTGTTTTTTTTCAGCATTTGATTATACTATCGTATAAGCAACAACATATACTGTCCGCCATTGAGGTATTTATAAAGAACCGACTGCGCATGCGCACGACAGCATATTTTCGCAATTTTCGAGTGTCCATTCCCTCTCAATTAAGGCCCTGGAAAATCGCAGATAGAATTATATTTGGTGGTGTCAGGTCAAATATAATACTCTTTTACGCAACATTGACGCCCGAGAGCCATTAAGTGGTCGTGAACTGGTTCATAGTTATCTGGAAGAATGACATCTAATGAGAACTCAACAGGAAATTCTATGACTAGAAAAGACATGCTTCGTAATAGATGCGTACACAAAGGCTATATGTAGTGGGTACGTCAGTTTCTCAAACATTCAGGCTCGGGAAAAAATGTATAGCCTTGTTATTTAGCTAGAATTTAGAACAGTTTGTCACAGAAATTAAGCGGACCTTTACAAAAAGTGACAGATGATTCCATGGTGTTTTGTTTTCATTTCTTTTTTTTTTCTTTTTTTGCATTTCCAATGGTAGATCAAGTAACAGAAACGTAATTTATTTCTCCTTATGTAATCTGACTAATCTCAGTGCAAAAAGGACTTGTTAACCAATGAATGTTGGTCCCATATTAGTTCTAGTGCAAGGCCAAGGAGTGCCTTCTACTTACGTCTTAGTGCTACATAATCATTCACATTTTGTTCGCACTCCTTTTCATAAAATACCGAAATTGTTACCAGATGGCTAAAAAGTAGCATTGACATAAGAGATTACAGGTATAATGACTTCATTGCATGCGAAATGTTATTTAAAAGGTGTTTTAAAGGTACATTTGTATCCAGGTGAGCTTTGCGAGACAACACGCTTTATTTTCCTTTTTGTAATAAGACACATTAACGGAAAAATATTAATGTAACCGTAAACCGTGACAACCCTGTTACTTTCATACAGGAAAAAAACGTTGGCCTAAAATTGAAATTTAAATCTTAGCAAGTATGTATACGTTTTCGAAAATAAGCGAAGAGACATATATAGTGTTTCTTTAATGTCCATTAAAATTCTTTCTTATCTTCGAACCCTGACAGACGACAATATTCAGCCATCTTGTTATAATGGTCAGTTGTCATCCCGTAGGAAATAAAGATGAAAGACGAATTATTAAGATTAAATAGCCTGTATATGACAACGAATGAGAATAAATGAATGATAAACAGGTGCAAACCAATTCAGTCTTATCAATATGGCTGTTTGAAATTTTGATAGGCGTAAACATATCGTCTTGCATGTAATACCGTGAAAGCTACCGATGGTCAATGTCTTGTCATGTTCTCTGGTCAGGTTGATGATTGCGGTTTCTGAACAAAAACAGAGCATATGAAACTTACTGGTCAAGAGAGGTAACACTGTCTCTAGGTCTGAGCCAGTGTGTAGCGTTCGTCCATGAGGCTGTGTAGCTACACCTGCATTTTAATTTAATTGTCACAATTTATGAATTATCCAAATGAAGAGATAACACGGGAATTTAAATATACGACATGTACCTAGCTTTATCTTTTTTATATTTGATAAATATTATGAGTCTGCGTTTTGCGTAACTTGGACGTTCTAATGCTAAACTTAAATATTGGAACTGAAATTGAAATTTTTTTAGTGTTAGGAATCAGCCTAGAAATATTTCGTCGTCTTATCAATCCAAATGACCTGCCTGTTCATGATTCTTTAACCTCATTACTTTGATATGATAATAAGCCAACAGAAACAGAAATATAAGGTCTACAACAATGAAGTTATTTCCACACAAGTTAAGAAAACAGACATTTTACAGAGTCATAACATTGGTAGTTATTTGTTAACTTAAATTAAACATTCGCAAGTTTATAAAAAAAACCGCTTATATTCAATGTGTTACAAGAAAGAAAATGTCGAACAATATCGAATACAGTACAATAACTCTTAACAAATTATCGTCGACGATTAATCAGAGACATTCTCGCCAATGAATCAGCCCATGCTGAAATGCCCAAAAGATAAATTTTTTTCATGCTTCGCTTCACAACGTGATGAATCTGTTGAGCTGACTGACAGGTCCCAGGGAAGTCTTTATTTGAGTTTATTTATCGTCAGTACCGGTTGTCGATATGACCGAC
Source organism: Cyclina sinensis (assembly GCA_012932295.1). NCBI lineage: Eukaryota > Metazoa > Mollusca > Bivalvia > Venerida > Veneridae > Cyclina > Cyclina sinensis. The sequence continues at coordinate 2,503,863 of JAAONU010000019.1, forward strand.
GCCCCCTGCAGAGATTATTTATTTAAATTTGTGAGGGATAGTGCCAGATACAGAAAGCATCCCATTTCAGAGACATCCCTGGTTCTTTTGCATGCTCACTGTACTGCACTGGTACATGGGACCTCGGTTTAACGTCTCATCCGAAAGACAGTTAATGTTGTTTTTTTTATCTCGCCATCCCTGGGTTACCAGTCCAGCGAGACACCACAACACCACTGATCCGCTCTGCCCAAGGGAATTGCATTCTGTTGTCGGTTTTTTTTCCGATGATGTGTCACGTGCCAAATGTTTTGATAATACTCTGTATTGTCGCCAGCTCATGGAGCTGTCGATTGCACACAGGCAGTGTTATGTGCTCGAGCTTCGATTACCATTGCCTGTATTCTATGACATTCAGCGTCAATCAGGGAGTTTTCTCGTACTAAAAAACCAAAGACCTGGATTATTTTTGCTAAAAAATTTATACATTGCAGGGAATTTTACTGTATCACTTTGGTCCAGTGAAACATATAAATATTCAGTTTCTATTATTAGAAATTCTCTCCCGATTAAGCAAAGGTCATGCCGTATTATGAATGGTTAAAAGTGAAATATAACTGATATTTCACAGCAATCTAATAACCTAAACGGGAATTAACTCGTCCTTAAAACAGACATTAGAGAAAAAAGTCGTATGCAATAAAAAAGAATTAACACTTCCAATGAAAAGATAATCGGAATATGAAGTTGGTTAGCATTAACAGGAGGAAACCATTCCTTGGAAGAAACCCTTAATAGGAGGGCAACTATTCCTTAAAGGAAACCCTTAACAGGACAACTTTTCCTTGCATGAAACCCTGAACATTATACTATTCCTTTAAGGAAATCCTTAACAGGAGGACAACTATTCCTAGTAGGAAACCTTTAACAGGAGCATAACTATTCCTTGGAAGAAACACTTAACAGGAGGGCAACTATTCCTTGGAGGAAACCATTGACCGAATAACAATCATTCCTTGGAGGAAATCTTTAAAAGGAAAACAAATATTCCTTGGAGGAAACCCTTAACAGGAGAACAACTATTCCTTGAAGGAAACTCTCAACTGGAGGACAACTATTCATAGAAGGAAACCCTTAACAGGACAACTTTTTCTTGCATGAAACCCTAAACATTATACTATTCCTTTGAGGAAATCCTTAACAGAAGGACAGCTGTTCCTAGTAGGAAACCTTTTACAGGAGCAAAACTATTCCTTGGAAGAAACACTTAACAGGAGGGCAACTATTCCTTGGAAGAAACCCTTAACAGGTCAACCATTTCTTACAACTATTCCTTGGAGGAAACCAGTGACAGGATAACAACTATTCCTTGGATGAAATTCTTAACAGGATAACAACTATTCTTTGGAGGAAACCCTTAAAAGGAGGACAACTATTCCTTGGAAGTAACCCTTAACAGGAAGACAGCTATTCTTTGGAGGAAACTCTTAACAAGAGAAAACTATTTTTAGAGGAAACCCTTAAAAGGAGGACAAATTTTCCTTGGAAGAAAACATAAACAGGAAGACAACTATTCCTTATAGGAAACTCTTAACATGACAAATATTCCTTGCAGAGAACCCTCAACAGGAGGACAACAATTCCTTGAAGAAAACTCTTAACAACAAAACAACTATTCCTTGGAGGAAACCCTTATTAGGAGGACAACTATTCCTAGGTGGAAACCCTTAACAGGAGAAAACAAGAAATCAGTAGAACCGATGGATGCTTCCCGAATAAATGCCAATTCCAAAAGGGCTATTGTTTAATATGTATTTTTTTAAAGTATGAAAAATAACAAAGGGCAATAACTCCTAAATTATGCAAAACAGAGTTACGGTTCTTGCACGCTGCACTTCTCCTCATAGAGATCTATCTATCAATAAAGTTTCATTTAATATCTCTTACACTTTGTGAGATATGCCCCGGACAAAAAATAAGTAAGAAATTTCAAAAGGCAATAACTCAAAAAGTAATAAAGCAAGAGTTATGGTTCTTGTGCACTGCACTGCTCCTTAATGAGATCTAACTACCTATGAAGTTTAGTCTTGATATCTCTCATAGTCTTTGTGTTATGCTCCAGACAAAATTATGACGGACGGATGGACAAAGCAGCAACTATATGCTCGCCCTTCTTGGAGAAAACCACTAGTAGGAGGACAACTGTTCTTTGGAGGAAACCCTTAACAGAAGTATAACTTTTCCTTGGAGAAAACCTTTATCAGGAAAACTATTCCTTGGAGGAAACCCTTAACAGGTCAACTATTCCTTACAACTTTTCCTTGGAGGAACCCCTTAACAGGAGTACAACTATTCCTTGGAGGAAATCCTTAACAGGAGAACAACTATTCCTTGGAGGAAACACTTAACAGGAGAACAATTATTCCTTGGAGGAAACCATTAACAGAAAAAGAAACTTTTCCTTGGAAGCAACACTTAACAGAAGGACAACTATTCCTTATAACTATTCATTGGAAGAAACCCTTAACAGGATAAAAACTATTTCTTGGAAGAAACCCTTAACAGGAGGATAACTATTCCTAGGAGGAAACCCTTAACAGGAGAACAACTATTCTTGATCGTAAACAGTAGGGAGATATTTATACTAATTCATGGACATCCATGAACCTTTAAAACAACTCTTCCTGGTAGAGCAAATATCTGGAGACAAATTTCTAAGGTGTATTAAAATAAACCCAAAAATTAGGTATAATTATGTTTTATTCAAAACATGGTCACTTTAACCTGTACAATTATGTCTTTGATACACTGTACTGCTAAATATATATTTATTTATTGCATATAAATTACATGCATAAAAATGACCAATTCCAGCAAGAAGTGTTTTAGTTTTACCTTTCTGGAATACATTTTACTGTTCATGTGCTTCATATATTATCTTGTGTCTTTTTTTTAAAAATTAACTTCTTCTTAACACTAAGTATTCACCTTGTTAATCTAAATATTCTAAAAGTTTTCATATGAAAATTTCTAGGGGAAAAAAGCTAAGAATACATGTGAATTTTCTACATAAAAAGCCAAGGTCTACAAACCACGTGTATATTTACAAAAACCAAACAAAAAATACTATATAATATATGTTTTCCTTTTAAGTACGAAAAATGTTGCAAAATATGCTACATCAGTTTATGTACAAAGGTGACAGACAGATTCCACAGGATGAACTCAGAATGATGAACTAATAGTCATGTCAGCTTCCCATGTGTTATCATATACAACCAGACTTAAAAAAACCTGTCATCAAATTCTAGAAATCTTTACTCCACAATTATATACGAGACTGTTTTCACTCTAGAATAATTCCACAAAAATGTCTTTAAATCAAAACGAACTTCTGGATTACCCCAAAGTCTCTGGTGAAGCTACAAAAGTAAACGTTCAGACTTTCTAAATAAGGCAAAGACTTTTTTGGCAACTGAAAAATGTCTATGTTTCAGTGATTTCACATATACTTGCTGAAATCTGAGTCTTTCAGGGAGAAATATCTATGAGGTTTAAAGAAATATCTGAACAGGTGGATACCCTACTGCATAATTGTTGTATCTGGGCTGGACCTGTCATGTTCTGCAAGTCTATAAATCTGAAAATCTAAGGAATTCCACTGATTTCAAACTCTCGTGTCTGCATTTAACTTTCAAACAGTTCTCAAACCAATGCATAAATAGTGTCTTAATAATTTGTAAATAACCAGTCTGTGAATAAAACAGGTTGTAAATATGCCAAGTTTATAAACTGGTCAAGTCTGAAAGTAAGTTTATATAAAAATTGGCAACAGGATAAAACTCACAAAAATGTCAAAGTCTTATTTTTAAAAGAATAAAAGTACTGAAAATTACTTTTTTGATTTTTTGACATCAGACTAATATACACTGGAAGATGCTGCATTTCAAAGTGATTTAAAGGCAATCAATGACAAAAAAGTGATCCATGAAACATGTTTGTGTATACAGTTCTATCTAAAACGATACAATACAAGCACATCCTTACACTAAGAATAAAAGTGAAAATATTTACAAAATGACTTATGGGTTTGAAATATAACTTCAATGGTGTTAAAACAGATGCCTGCTTAGATGCACCTTTTCAATATCTACTTCCATGGCTATGGAAAATTTGAATGGCTGTATAGTGTAAGTCTAGGCTAAGTCAAGGCATGGTGTAAATCTGACTTCAAACAATTCTCAGATGGACATGTACAAAGAACCTTGACCTTTTAAAGAAACTGCTGAATTTACATGTATCTGGTCAAAGATCGATGGTAGATCAGTTCAAGGAATGACCACTGATGTTGGTTGTATCATCTTAAGAATTTTGCTGTTTTTACTTTAACAAATTCTTTTGAAAACACAAACATACATTGATCATGAAATCTGAAATAAGTATTACAACATTGGTATAGCATAGGTCCGCCAAAAGTTTTTCGTAAGTACTTCAAATAATACAAAAGAAAATAAATTTCTATTAAAAAAAATCTGACTTTGACTTTGACCTTATTATACTACAAAAAAAACAAACAATCACAGAGCCATTACAAAGATCATGAGCATTACTGGCCAAAATCGTGGGGTACAGGGGGAAAAAAATTCCAAAAAGTAATATACACACAAAGACTTTTACAAAAGATGCTCCCAACATTATCTCCCTTTTAAGCACAACAATATGAATGTGTGATACATAACTTTCTCTTAAGTAAATCTTACAACTATTTCTAATCAGTTCAACAGGTGGCTTATAAATAAGTAGGTGAAAAAATACAGTACAATAACATAGCAACATTTATATTAAATAGCCATATATATAAGTACATTGTCACAAACTTTGACAAACGATGTTAAAGATTTATGCTGTAACTTGTACATTTTCAAGTACTTGATGGATTTACTAACATAAGTATTGTCTTAACTGAACTTTTTGTAAGTTTTTTCATTGCTTGCTGTAACCTTTCAAAAGCTTGAAACACCATTTAATGCCACCTGTCAAAAATATGTTTTAAATATATAATAGTGTATAATTTTCATAGCATCAATCAATTTTCATCCCCATTCATGAGTTCTTTCATCACATTAAAATGTAAAGACCGTTAAAAACACTTCCTTATTTAAATGATTATAAACATTCTGGCTGCAATTTTAACAATGAATAAACAACTACCAGAAAAATATATCTGCTGGCTTTCTTCTCTGGCATCTTGGTCTAAAGGCAAACACTCAATTAAATGCCAGACTTTTTCTGGAAAGACTGCCAAATATAAATCATTCTTAGGTCTTCATGGACTAAAGATAGTTCTTTGTTTATAATTCTAATGGTATAAGAAAAATATTTGCATGAAAAAAGTTACCTGCACAAACCATTACTGCATAATCAAACAGACTGTACATACACTGATGTCTGAAGTAGGTTTCCAACATTTTACATCTTCAAAACAAAATCAATCAGTGTCTGTTAGAAGCTCTTTCAGTATCATTTACATCATTCTTGCAAACTGAGTCTCACAGTAGCTTTACAAAATAATAATCAAGCTCCCTGATAACCATGATTATACTAAAACAAAATCATGATCTCCCTGATGATTGCATGTTTTAAAGTCATGATGAGTGATCATTTTCCATTTTCCATGACAGTTTCTCACAGCAATTGCTTTCCATGCAGTCTCCTCGTGGAACACGCCATGTCCTGTACACCTCTCAAGCCTCTTGTTCATGGATGTTGGCTGACATTCAACACACACTTCAGCTCCCTTTTCTAGAACTTTAGCCCAGGATGACCTTTGACAGGCACGGCCAACATGGGTCACTCTGAAGACAGCACTGTACCTGTAAAATATAAGTAAAAATACTTTTATTATTTCGTTAACATCATGTGAGTCTTTTGAGGACAACACAAAAGATTTGGGAACCAGATGCAAAGTCTGATTACCTAACTGTTCCATAACTTACTACTCATTCATTCTTCTAAAAGCAAGCTAAATTTTCAAGCAATCTTTTTGCCTATAAGTTATTAATCAAGAAGGGCATGATTTGGCCTGGATTGCTCACCTGAGTACTAAGCAAATGTCAAAAGCAGTATAACATTTTTTAATTGAAGATTTGTAGATGCCTATAAACCAAATATCTAAAATATCAATCAATAAATCAAGGCTCTATGACAGAAAGTAGAAAAATCTATTATATGCTGTGGTGACATTGACCTTAACCCAGTGACTGCAAACACCACTAAATGCAAGAGGTCAATGCAAGGAACCTACATACCAAATATCAAAGATATTGGTCTATAAATGAAGGCTCTATGAGGTAAAGTTGATAAATCTATTTTCAGCCTAGGTGACCTTAACCCCAAATTAATGGAAGAGGTTCATCCAAGGTGGTTATATACCAGATATTTAAAATATCAGTCAATAAATAAAAGCTCTATGACAAAAAGTAGAAAAATCTATTTCTGGCCTTAGTGACCTTGACCTTGTCCAGTGACCTCAAACTCCACCTACTGGTAGAGGTCCTTATAAGTTACCTATATACTAAATATCTCAGATATCAATCAATAAATTAAGATTCTATGGGGAAAAGTACAAAAATCTATTTTAGCCTTTGGGACCTTGACCTTCACACAAAGGAATGGCAGAGATTCATGCAAGGTGCCTATGCACCAAATATCTAAGATATCTGTATAAAAATTAAGGCTCTATGATGAAAATTTTAAAAGTCTATTTTTAACCTTGGTGACCCAGGGGCAGGGCCAATTTTGACCCCAGGACCAAGATTTGAACAAACATGGGTCTACTAGGCCATGTTACACATCAAATATCTTAACACTAGGCTTTGTGGATACTGATGCGATTTTTTTTCTATGCAAGTCTTTACAAAAATCAAGTGACTGCTGGGGTGGGGTCAGTTTTGACCACAAGAGTATCATTTGAACAATCTTGGTAGAGCTAGACTTCTAGATGATGCTCCATGCACAATATCTAAGCACTAGGCCTTCTGGTTTCCTACAAGAAGATTTTCATGTTCTATGAAATATATGTGACACCTAGGGTATGGCAAATTTTGACCCCAGGGACATAATTTGAACAAAGTTGTTAGAGGACCTCTAGATGATACACTATGCAAAATATCTAAGCTCTAGGTCTTGTTGTTTCAGACAAGAAAATTTTTAAAAAATTTTCTTTTGGTTGCCATAGCAACTGATGGACATCATGCGGTCACGATAGCTCACATGAGCTCATTGTGCTCAGATGAGCTAAAAATCCATGAAGAAATGTTAGATATCCAATATGTACTCGGTCAAGGACACTAATAGTCAGTCAACAAGTAAGTAATTTCACAACCCATCACTGCCATGATTTTAATTTATTTTTAGCTTGCATGCTAACAGTCTTCAAAATCTTTTATGACATACAAACTTAATATTAGTAGTTGTTTCTTATCAAGTAAAAATTAACTCAGTTCTGATAAAATCTTAAGAGCCTAAGGTAAAGGTTCGCACAATTAATACAGTATCATTTTGATTCATAGTTTATATAAAACAGTTACAATGCAAGGCCAAAAGTTGAATGCCAAGTTACATAGACATATTACTTTCTGAATGCCTTTTTGTATCTTCTGAAACAGATTTCAATCTACCTTATCCACACAATTTACTAGTATCTCATCAAGTAAATGAAGTTTGAAAATTATGAATGAAATATGTCAATTTCGCACTTGACATATTGACATCAATACCTTAAAGAAAATGCTTTGACAAAATGTGAGAAAATTTCAGTTCAAAGCAACTTTCTAATAAAATATACTACCCTGACCAAATTTACATACACTAATCTTATATTTCACTGTCATTGTATTTCCTTTATAAAAGAACAAATCAATGCTTTCTGGGACTATGCCACTTAAGATAAAAAGGCCTGTAATACAAAATCTATGATCTCTGACTTGATATCAGAAAATGATCAGAATTTTAGAGTAGCCCTGGATTGCTTCCCCTTTAAATAATGCAACAGAACAGTTATAAGTTAAGACCTTACTGTTTGTATCTTCTAGCCCTTATCTCTCTACCAAAAAAATTATCTTCCATAATTGTTCATCTAGTCTTACCCTACTTACTTCCCTTATATATACAAGTAGCCATTTACTTCCATAGTGTGTACAGTTGATTACCTCCCTTTAAACTGCAACTGCCCTTTACAATGTGATTAGTATGTGCCTCTTGAAGACAAAAAAATCACATCTACCCCACAGAATGATGAGAACTTCTGAAAATGCCATTAAGAAGTAAGCTTTCCCTGGTTTTTGCTGAAATGTTTTCCTTCTTATTGAAATTCCAGCAAATCATTTATCTAACTTTATGTTTTTTTGCTAGATAATAGATACTGATACAAGACGATATAATAAATCACCATAATCAAGCTATCAATGAAAACCAGAATAAACTGCAACTTACATCCAAAAAGAATTACCCATGATCAGCTGAAATAACTAAGACTACAAAAACATACAGTGACATTACAGAGAAATATGTATTTATCAATCATGTCGTAACATTAAGGTTGTAATGCATTCTTGATATGTCTATCTGATACAGGTACAAATCATCAACAAGGAGACACTAAGTAGAAAACCAGACATTGGAATTTCTTTCAATCTTATTCCTAGAATTTATTCAGAAGCACTTTCTGACAGATAGACCTATTCAACATTTTAATACAAATGTTTAACTGTAGAAAAGCAAACTCAGTGTTTTTTAGTTTGTTTGCTTTTTCATCTTTCTTGTTCGATTTTTTTTGTTCTGAAAGTAATGAACTGCAGTTCGAGACATTTTATACACCAATCTTTTATAGTAAGTTCTAACATAAAACAACACCAAACCATTACACTTAAGCAATGAAAAGTCTTACGAACATAAAATCTGTAACAGAAAGATGCAATTCATCTTAGAATACACAACACAGAGCGGGATTCGAATCTCGATCTCCCATGTGACAGTCCAACACTCTAACCACTGAGCCAAAGAATCGATTCCCTAACACAGTTGTATACAATTATTATAGGCAGGTGTGTACTAGACCGTAACAAAAGTTTCTGTCATATCAGTCAAATTATGGGTACTTAACTTTACAGGTTTCATGTTAGCAGTTGGCAACATTACAATTCAGATAAAAATAAAGGATACATGCACAACTATATCTGGAAAATTTCTGTCATACCTTGTACTTGATACATGTAACTCAGGTAACCAGGAATTGTTATGGGACATGAAGCATTAAGTGATACAAAAATGTCAACAGGACATGATGAAAATATTCAAACAGAAATATTCACAGGATATGATTGCAATGATGTATTGCAACTGAGATGGAAAATTGTTATGAAATGACAGACAGAACATATGACACAAGTACAGTATTTTACAAAAAACATGATGACTACAGAGAGGTGATAAAAGCTTTGCTTTACGTTCTGAAGTTGAACTAATCAGCTTTGTATTTCTGAATATGTATTACAGAAACTTTTTAAGATCCTGTTATTTAGAGTTAAACATGAAATATCAGTGGGTACGAACATTTCTCAGACAAATATTCGTGTATGCCAAAACTGAGTGGTATTCATCTTCCATTATATTAGCACAAATGAAACATTCATTCATTGTTTATACTTCTGTGATGTAATAGTAGCTTTACCAAGTAGTTGCCAAAACAAAAAAACAGCTGTGAAAACAGATAAAAAATACTAACACAATGAAGTATAAACCCTAGCCGTGATGTAAACTTTTGCTTATATTGATGTAAATTGTTATATTTTTGTCATAACTTTTGTTTTTTGGCCTCTATATAAAAACAGTAAGAGTGTTGCTCATATCATAGGTGAGGAAAATCCATACATAAACCTAAGTACTTACAGATTTCTAACGTTAGTTTTAGTTCTCTTGAGATGCCTTCAGCACAACATGTAATTTAGTCATACGAAGCCTTCAGGGAAGAAAGTTACACAACTAAATCTATACTCGTAGAAATAACGGTGAATAAATTGTAGTGCTGTGTATAATTGGTCTGAACTCATCCTTAAACTCTACAATGCATTTTATTTTGTCTCTTCTACCAGTGGAAGCCACCATGATCAACCTGTACATCTGAGCAGGTCAAGGTGTAGATTAATTAGACATTATTAATTCTACTCAAAGCCACTCTAATTTGTTCTACTAATCCTTTTAATACTCATCTGGTTTTCCACTGTTTTCAGTTTCAGGGCCCTTTTTCTTACTCCTGGACTGAGATGTACCTTCTTTTAGTTGCTTTCTTTAATTTTTTTAAGGTATTCTAGATTTCACCATACAAAGTTAGCAGCTATAATTATGTTCTGTTGATTTTATTACATACTGTCTTTATGAAATATACAGTAGATAGTCAGTCAATTTAGGATAGCAACATTCAAGGCCTTTCCCCTGACTTTTTTTTTTCATTGAGAAGACAGTATTGTTGCAAAATATTTGACAGTCTATTAAAAAATCTGATCATATGACCTTGTACAGAGATTTAATAAAATGATCTTATTAAATGATAACTACAGAATAATGGATGGTCAACAATTTCTATTAAAGCACAGTGAAGTCAGGTAAGTTCAAAAGCAGGTTAAAGGGTATGGGCCGAAGAGTAAATTTAACACTTGACCTGTGAAATTCAACATGCCTTTAGAAAAAATATTTAAAGGATAACAATACAGTATAGGGCCATTAATGGCTAATTTGATTCAATTTAAGGCAAAAAAGCCTCTTCAGGTAGTTCTCAAGTTGATGTATGCAGACATTCTGACACACCAGTATGAAATGAAATGTATGACAATAGTACATGCAAATAGGGATTTTCATAAATTTTGAAATGAACAAAGCAACACAGTCTTTTTTTACCATTATAATCTTACTGTATAAATCATTTGATAAATAATGCAGAAAAGTATGAATTACTGGTACAGGTATAATTCATCTAAATCAAGTTCTGTTGTTTAATTTAACCATGATAAAAAGAATCATTTGTTTTTCTAACAAGTTTGAAAGAAAATTGTGCACGGCAGAAATAGCTCCTCTGTTTCTTTGTTGTAGTAAGCACTTCTCGTAACAGTAATTTGCAAACTTAATACTCTTTAATGTAAGGGTATCAGTTTAAATTCTGTTTTCCATACCATTTACTTTATTTTCAAACAGACTGTTCTCCGGGATGTTAGTGCAAAACTATTCTAACTGCTTATTTAACAAACTAACGATACAAATGTTCTGCGAAAAACCTAATATATTTGCTAACAATACAATTATCACACCAGGACAGTGCCTTAATTGAGGGCCTGCAAGTGAAGAAAAACTAGGTGGCCTCCGAAAATAACATGGTGGCCTCGCAATACCCAAAATTGGTAGCAGTAGTTGCTTTCAAACCCACCGTCATTTAGCAAGTAAATTTACACAACTCTTGGGGTGGCAATACTTAGTAACAAAGGCTTTACGAAGACTGAACAAAGCATTTACTGTGTTACAATAGGCATAAACAAGATTCATCAAAAGGAATTAAAATCACCCACCATAAAACACTAATATGAATTTAAGTAGATACAAAAGAAGTATGATGGTTAAACTGGCATGAAATGTGAATAACTAAGCCTGAGTCAAGAGTGTATGCCTAATTGACCACAAATGTACCCTAGAAAGAGTTGAATAATAACAGAAACTAAAATACAATTTCTTGTACTGTTTTTGTTTTTTTACAGCAGTAACCCCACTGGAAATGCCAGCCTTTTGATTTCTGTAACATCCACCTCTACCCACAGCAAAACTTTTGCTAAAACCATGTTTATTTATAGACTGTACAAAGTATTTCGCTTGAATATTGAAATATTGCTTCAAACTCTGTCCTGCTAACCAATGAGCATGTGCAACTGGCTTTTTCTGACCCATTGTATAGACTGGCAGCTCACCAAATGGCTACCAAATGAGGACTGAACTCTTGATACATTGGCAGACACATCTGACCACTAAATGACCAAGGTTATGATGGTCCTTAAAAAAAGTCCTCAGCCCTATTTATCTCAAAGTCTTTCAAGTGGTCAAAGCAAAACTATTGTGACTATATGTATGATAAGAAGATAATGTAATTTTGTAATGACTCTTAAAATCATATTTTAGTGCTCAATGACCCATGAGGAGAATACTGGTACCCTTTAAAAGATATATTTATAATAATTTATGTGGTAACTTAAAGAACCTGCAAAAATACTTATGGCAGGGGTTTAACGTCATAGCAGCAAGAAAGCCGAGAAAAACAAAGTATTAAAGGATAAAGGTAATCCAGATTAAGCATTTTGTCTGATGTTTCACGGAAGAGAAGTGGCTGATGTCACTACCATAGGTGAAACACCTTCACAGGTTGTTGATTGCATTCATAAATTTCTCCATAACATGGTTACCAAAGTCAGAAAAAGTATGTGCAAGTGTGTTTCTGTTGAAATTAAGCACTTGTTTCAGATAAAAAGAAATAACATCTGAATCAAAACAGTACTTCTTTAAATGATAACAACACTTGATAATTCATAAACTTTCAAATTATCTCTTGAAGGATTATGTTTAAAATTTAACTTGCAGAAAGGTAGCTGTAACATCAGCTGATTAAATTAGAAATGATTTTGCATTATGTGGACTGGGCAAGGGGTCTGAGCTTTAACTGCACATGTGAGTGAAAAATTACTTTGTAACATCTAGTCTGAATCTTTTAGAAATCCATTTAAAGTAAATAATTGCAACTTCCACAGTTATTCATATAATGCTGTGCTAAGTTTAATAAATTTTAATTGCACATTATCAAAATCAGAAAAAATGACAGAAATGGAACACACTTCCTCAGAATAGTTCTGAAACAATGAACAATAAGTTACGTAAAGAACAATTAAAACAAAAGCCCAAAATTAAGCATAAACTTATCAACTGATTCAACAACAGTACATTTATACACATTCATAAACTGGACAGTTGATATGGTAACCCATGGCAGAATTAAGTACATGTAAGTCCATTTTAAACACTTCCACAACCTTTTAACACTTTAAAGACGCTCACTGAAACATGCAGGTTTGCCGAGTTTCATGCTGTGTTGGAGTGAAATGTCAACAATTAATCTTTAGATTAGTATTCTGATCACAGCTTGCTGACAACCAAAACAGATCAGGTTACCATACTGCATGTTAGCAACATACTCGTCGTGTCCATACACAGAGCTAGTCACAACATCTGAGGACTAATACTGCTATTTAAGGAAATCTTTACATCTTAGCAAGACACTGTGTCCTAATCAAACAAGCAGTTAGTCCAAACATCTGAGGCTAAAATAACACTTCGTCAGGCACAGTGCAACATACCTTAAATCCTCAAAAAGTAACTACAAGTATAAACATCATGACTTCAAGTCCTTTCACATGTTACCAAGAGATTTTGTGTTAACCAAATACAGTCATTCAACATCAGAAAACTTGTTTTATATTTAGGCCTTGCAATGACATACAGGATGCTTTAATAATGTCAAACTAGGCATGACATTGATATATCATTTCAAGCTTACTATTCCTCTTGTAAGAAAGTTTCATGCAAGTATGGTAAGATTATTCTTTCTTGTAATGACTTAACCTCTCACTTCCTGACATGGGTTCAAGCCCTTCAACAAGCAATTACCATTTCTGAGAAAGAGTTTGCAGTTTCTTGTTGAGGATGGGAGTCTCATCAATCAACAGTACTGGTCCTTCCTAGAAATGTCAGGTAGATAAACTGTTCACCTGACAAAGACTGGGGCAAATTACAGGGCAGAAACCCAACTAAGCCAAATAAAAACATCATTGTACAAAGCTTAAGTCATAACAGCAATATATAGTTATCTATGAGCATTAAGAATTATAGGTCTCTTCTACTGTCTCCTTTTAAATCATAATCAAAACAGAGGGTAATATTTATGTCTTGAAAACTTTTTAAACCATTATCAAGTTCAAAACATACATCCTTAGTTTGAAGCTTGCAGTGTTTCTGACCTTATGACCTTCCGATATCAACCTGCCACCATATAATGTCCTAATATAAATCAGCCAGAATTTGAGACAAATAAATCAAGCAATTTAAATACTTGAAAACACAGCCTTCACTCCAGAGCATCACTTTAAAACTTGATACAAAAATTATACAGAAGAATTTCAGGTCAATTGGATTTTTATGGCTATCTAATTATAGGTCAAAAGCATTCCATGCTTTCACTACAGAAACCAGCCACCCAGACACCAGGGTGCTCTTTGTTGAGACATCAACATTGAAAATGAAGGCCACTGCTAGTTGACAGGATGATTTGTATACATGTTGAAGTAAAAAGACCTCTCTACCAGATTCATCTGTGATATATTGAAGACCAAATAAAGAGACTTAGCTTCCAATAAAAGGGCAGTGGTAGAAATGTTGAAGTTTATGGGTCTGATTTCAAAAAGAGGACTTGAAGATACCCAGCGCTAGCAACAACTTTAATGTCCATAATGTTACTTTAAACTACAATAATTTTCATTTTCAGTGACAGTTAAAAGGAACATGCCATAGAATTACCTGATGATAAATTGCCAATGATTGAGTTTTATTGGTTCAATCTCAATAAACTGATATATAATTGATGGTTTAAAAAAGAAAAAAAGTTCATGAAATTTCCTTTCGATATAAAGACACTCATCTTCGGTTACCCCCCGGTACATATTCTGCACAACTACATGGGACAATTGACTGCAGATTATTTGTTTTCATGAATATCAATTAGCAAAGGGAAGTAACTCTTCGTCCAATGAGATTCTGCATTACAAATAGATACTCTTTAATGTGGAGAGTAGGCATAACAACATGTTACTTAAAATAGACATATTTCCCAGGATTTAAACATAGCCATGAAAGACAAAATTGTAACGAATAATTTCATTGGCTGAGATTGTGCAATTGAAATCTTTTGGAAACCAATGAAAGTAGGTAATGAATTATTCATGAGTACAAAATTTTACCAACCAATATTCCCACGGTCAATAAACAGAGCGAAACTGGAATGGAATGGATCGAACGTGGGTCCGACGAAGAAAGACACTAAGAAACTGCTGATTATTAATAATTTGCTATCTAACAATGGTTCAACAACAACTATATATTAAGATTAATATTGATTCAGTATGTTCACATTTACAAGATATTGAAGAAAATGGAATCCTGTAAATTTTATGGTATGCCTCTTGAAAATCTTTTTCATTGACTAATCATAAAAGCTACTATTTTGCTTTGGACTGTGTGTTCAGTACAGGTTCAGGAATGTATGAATGGTTCCATAATACTACTCACAGTGTTACTTCCCCTATTCATCATCATAAATTTGTTTGGGCTGAAAATATTACGTGTCAAAGTATATTATGTAAAAACTTTCTGAGAAATATTCTTCTTTATCCTTCTCTTTTACAGATTTAAATCAAGTCAATTATTTTAAGATGTCCTGATGTCATAAAATGAAGAATCAGCTTGAAAGAAGTTAATATTTAGCTTATTTACTTTCAACCATCTCATGTGACTTGCACAGCGGCAGTGAAAATAACTGTCCTGTAAAGGGAAGTAACTGTTGTATGAAAGTTGCAATAGTTCAAGGCTTTTGTGCTATATATCAAATCTGCATGCTGACTCAATCTGAGGCAGGTGTGACTAATGTTTATAAAACTCAAACTCTTTCAACATAAATTACTAAGTTTATTAAAACCTACTTCTGTGCTCATCTTGCAAGGAATGTTAATCAGGTGCATGCTGTTAGCCTTAATTGTACATTAAACAGTAAATACAACTCATTACATATATTCAGACTAACAATAAAGCTGTGTGACATTCGTACAGGAAATTGGATGCCAAGACTAAAACCTGACACCAAAGTGACAACCTCTCTAAACTTAAAGGACCACCTTTTCAACTGAGTATCAAACGTTACTTGACACTTTCAATTTAAATTTGAAACTGCCGCTGCAAATTCCAGATTGCTATCAAATAATGCGACGGACATACCAGTATGCTAAAGTTTCTCGGCCTTCATCTCAACAAGTTGTGTTATCTATCTGATGTTAGAGGCAGTGGAGTACCTTTTGTGGAGGACAGATAAAAGTGTTAATCTGCGAGATGTAATCAAGGAGTTACGAGTCTGATCCCCTGATCTCCCTCTTACACTACTAACCATCTTCAGGATGAGACATTTATTTGAAGTCCCAACTGTAACGGAGTTTGCAAAGAACCAGGGGTATCTTTAAAATGGAATGTTTTTCTGTATTTTGCACAATCCACCATGAATTAAGATAACTATTTTGAAGGTTTGGTCATTGTGGCAACCACAAATGATAAATTAACTCAAATAGATAAATTTTCTTTTTTAAAGAGTTGTGGTGTATGAATTCTTCTCAGAGGTCAACAGTCAAAATCCTGTAAACAGAATCTAATAATCATTACTTCTATTGACCTCTTAGTACAGTACCTGTCAGCAATTTAGATTAGTCAGCTTTTGTTCTGATATTTTTACAAAACAGCTATGTAACTTTATGCTCAGGGGAAAAAAAATCAACTGCCTGTTATGTATACATCACAGAGCATGATGCAGTACATCAACAATCAATTAAAAAAACCTGCTTTTGACAATTAAGCCAAGGCCTTTGTTTGTGCATGCTTCAGTGAAAAAAGATGTTGTACCTTTCACTTCAAACATGATCTTTCCTGTTCATACACATTCAAAATATTTCATCTTTTAAACATTTAAGATTAACACAACATTTTAATAGAAATACAATGTAAAGGGACACACTACAAATGTATAAAAGTGATGACAGAATAAGAAAAATGTTTTTAAGTCAAAAAGGTTTCAAGACATTTTATATCAATACTATGAGTTATGCAGTCCTTTTTTTTTCTTTCTACCTTGAACTTTTGAAATTTTCTGAAACAAGAACTGTCACTGTAAGATGAATATGCCCCTGAAGTGGTGCTTTGTCCTTTGAGCTGAGAACCAGTCATTCCAGGGGTCAAGGTCAAACAAAAATAGGTCAGTGGAAAGGTCTTGTCCTAAGGGGTGTTGTGTCCAAGTATGAAGTAATCCACTTACTAATGTGGAAGTTATGACCAAATATTAAAGTTTTTGGACAATTGGATCTTCAAGGTGAAGGTCATTCAGGGGTCAAGGTCAAACAAATACAGGTAAGTGGGAAGGTCTTGTCCAAAGGGGTGTTGTGTCCAAGTATGAAGTTTATCCACTTACTAATGTGGAAGTTATGGCCAATGTTAAAGTTTTCTGACAATTGGATGTCCGAGCTGAAGGTCATTTAGGGGTCAAGGTAAAAAAAAAATATGGGTCAGTGGGAAGGTCTTGTCCAAAGAGATGTTTTGTACAAGTATTAAGTATATCCACTTACTAATGTGGAAGTTATGACCAAATGTTTAAGTTTTTGGACAATTGGATCTTCAAAGTGAAGGTCATTCAGGGGTCAAGGTCAATCAAATATAGGTCAGTGGGAAGGCCTTGTCCAAAGGGGTGTTGTGTCCAAGTATGAAGTAAATCTACTTAATAAGAAGGAAGTTATGGCCAATGTTAAAGTTTTCAGACAACTGATGTCCAAGCTGAAGGTCATTTAGGGGTCAAGGTCAAACAAATATAGGTCAAAGGGAAGGTCTTGTCCAAAGGGGTTTTGTGTCCAAGTATGAAGTATATTTACTAACTGATGTTAAGTTATGGCCAATGTTGAAGTTTTCAGACAATTGGATGTCCAAGCTGAAGGTCATTCAGGGGTCAAGGTCAAACAAATATGGGTCAGTGGGAAGGTCTTGTCCAAAGGGGTGTTGTGTCAAAGTATGAAGTAAATCCACTTACTAATAAGGAAGTTATGGCCAATGTTAAAGTTTTCGGATGGACAGACTGATGGACAGACAGTTCAAAAACTATATGCCTCCCTTCAGAGGGCATAAAAATTAGGAGATCATCTGCAGTTCAGATGTAAATAAACAACGCAATTATGTCTTTTCTTGTCATACATTGCATAACAGTAATCTTTTTTTCCAGATTAATCTCATGTGTAATTTTCAACAGTATTTTTTAAACATAAAGAAAGAGCAACTGCTAAGTTCACCAAAATACAGCTAGGAGCAAATCTTGAATTTTACCAGACCTTTATGCTTTTTTTATCAAAAGGTCATGATTATAAGGTCATTTCTAAATATTATTGGTGCAAGTATACTGGTTTAAAAAAAAACAAAAACAACAACAACAGCATAAAAGGGAAAAACAATACAAGAGGGCCATGATGGCACTAGATCACTCACCTGAATACTTTGTTTTTGGGTCTGCTTTTGAGCAAACATCAGAAGCTTTTTTAAGATTCTCCCTATATAAATCTGTATGAATTCAAGTGACCCCAGTGTAGAGACAAATTTGACCCCAGGGGCATAATTTGAACAAACTTAGTAGACTGGTCCACTAGACAATGCTACGTACCAAATCTTAAGGCTCAGGACCTTGTCATTTCAGACAAGAAGATTTTCAAAGTTTTTCCTTTCTGTTGCCATAGCAGCCGGATCTCTTGATGGAATTCAATTCTTTGAACAACTTTGGTAGAGCTTCATGCAAGGAATATCCCAGGCATGTTTTGTCAAAGTTGGCTTAGCGGTTTAGGAGGAGAAGTTGTTCGAGTCAAATTGCTGACGACGCATGATGCCCGACACATGCCGATGGACAGCGGACAATCAATGATCCCAATAGCTCACCCTTGAGCATCTTGTGCTCAGGTGAACTAAAAAAGTATCAAAATAACTATAAGAATGATGATTTGTTTTTCTAATGCAAAGTGAGATTAGACAATGGAGGCCAACTCCCAATATCAGGCCACACTACTATAATTATTTTATTAGAACTCAATGATTTGGTCGATGTTGGCCCCTATGGCTTTTTTTTTTTAATCAGAGTTTCTACTATGTTTTGATGTGAGAGAGGTAAACTGTCCACAAGCATTATCTTCTTTTATCAGGTTGTGAACTAACATATAAAAGTTGTGAACTAACATATAAAAGTTGTAAACTAACATATAAAAGTAGTGACCTCTCATATAAAAGTTGCAAACTAACATATAAAAGTTGCGAACTCTCATAATTTATACATTCTGTAATTGGCAACTTTCCAAAAATACGAAAAAAACATCATGTTCAATAAAATGCTTACATTAAGATCCTTCATATTAAGATAGGACAAAGTTAATATGTACATTTTTATTTTTTAGTAATAAATGAGTCCTCTCCTCTTTTTTCGGTCACAACAATTTTTATGAAATACAGTAACTTCAAACAGCAAAAGTTCACACTATCTATGTTGTGGTTTAGTTTTACCATATAAGTGAGCCAATGTGGCATAATTACAACCTTTGTGGTTACAGCATGCATTTAATATGAGCAGTCATTGAAGTGAGAGACTTCCGATAATCATAGAGGTGTTGACGATTACAAAAAAGCTATGGATTATGCTTTATACTTCATTTTGGGGTGAACCAGTGCATATTACTGATTAAAGATGTGTGACATTGCTTTGATGATGGCATGTGACCGAGAAATTAGTACTTAATGCGTTTGAAATTGTAACACCCACTTCAGAAAACAAACCAATGATTTAAAATGTTAGAAAGTACAACCATTTAGCAACCATAAATCTTATTCAATATATATAAAGGCATAAATTTCAAACAAATTTAATATCATGATGAATTTTATTGTGCTTCTATTTTAGTTTTCTATCAACTTTTTTACTTACAGGTAAAATTGATAATACACATATATAACTTTTGTTTTGACCGAACATTTTTGAGAATACAGGAAGAGGTTGGCTTACTGATCATCATACATAATATGAAAAATCACTCATCCATTCACTTCTATATAATGGATTTTTAAGCATCTCATAAAATTTTGTCTTTAGTCACTCACTGATGTTACCTAGGAGCTGGCTTTATGATGAAAAATTATCAAATTTTCTGCTTAAGTTGAACATTGAAGTTTGACATTTTTAAAGCCAGGTTAATGAAATTCAAAGACAATTATTTTAGCCAACCCCTTACTTTATGGTCATTTCACTTAAGGGCTTAAACAACAAAATTCACTAACATTCGATTAAAATTTGACAAGTCTGATTGATTCAAATTTTTTTGCTCAAATCAGCTTTTGAGTTAGTCTCTTTTTCAAGTTGAAATCAGATGTATCAAGCGGATATCATGGGTACACACATTTCCCTAATCAAAAGCCATTAAAGCTGTTACATATATCTCCGGAAACTGCAGAAAGCAAAGGGATTTCGGTGATTATATAAAAAGATAAACATAACACTTCCTCTTGAATTCAATCTGACTAATTTTGTTACAGATTTATCATTTAAGGTGTATGGACACCTCTATATTTATAATACCTACTGCTGATCCAGTACAATTTCAGTATTATAGACTATTTCAGAGTGAATACGTAATTAGTCCCATTAAATTGTTTACCTTTTCCCTTATATATCATTATTACACCTTTAATTATTCATAACTGATCTTTTGTAACCATACAAAAATGGTTCTGACATCTTTGCAACATTAAAGTGTTTATTTTGGCCATCAAAACTGAACTGACAATGTTATATTTTATGTTTAAAGCAATAACGAAAAATTTTATAGCTGGTTAAAAGCTTTCGCTGATGTCAGAAAATGATTGAAAAGGGGTCAGTGCTGATTTCATGATCTAAACAAAAATAATTTACAACAACATACTCACTGTTGTTATTGCCAAAATGGTACTTTCTTTCCAATAAAAAATAATTGCTTTTATACAATAATACAGATGAGAAAGATGTGGGATCTTTAAATAAATTTATCATGAACACATCGATCTTAATACATACCACCAATAACAATGGAAACTGATCATGTTAGATGCTAAAACATTTTGAGTCTTTTACACATGGTAACCTTTGTTACTCAGGGGCTGTCAGCCTTGGTAGTTCAAGTGATTTAACTGAACATGATGATGATGATGATTCATTCCATCTGATTGTAAAATTTCCCCATATTTTGACCTGTTAAATGTTGTAACCCTCTAAACACCACTATGATGCCTGAACCACACCTGACTGGGATGCCTGACAAATGCCACTATGATGCCTGAACTACACTGCCATTGAACTGGACCACTATGATGCCTGAACTACACCACTATTGAACTCGACCTTTATGATGCCTGAACCACACCTGACTTCTAGGATAATTGAACTAGTCCACTATGATGCCTGAACATCACCAATGGGATGCCTTAACCATCCCACTATGATATCTGAACTACACTACTAGGATAATTGAACTAGTCCACTATGATGCCTGAATATCACCAAGGGGATGCCTTAACCATGCCACTATGATGCCTGAACCACTTCTAGGATAATTGAACCAGTCCACTTTGATGCCTGAACATCACCAATGGGATGCCTGAACCATGCCACTATGATGCCTGAACCACACTACTAGGATGATTGAACTAGACCACAATGTTGTCTGAATCAGACCACTGAACCATGCCACTATGAGTGCCTGAACCACACTACTAGGAGATTGAACTAGACCACTATGATGCCTGAACTAGACAACTATGATGCCTGAACCAGATCACTAGGATGCTTGAACCATGCCAATGAGATGTTTTAACCAATCATTTTCTTCAAACAGAGAAGCCAGTGACTATGAACATAACTCAGTGACTATCATTACTGGTGAAATCAAAGCGATGTAAATATCTGCCAACAGGACAAGATGTCTCTTGCCTCTTGTCAACTTAATATGCTGGCTAGAGAACAAAATGCATGCTAACTAACAACCCACTGATATTTTGCAGCCAACTGAACATTTAGAAACACAACACTTATTTTTACACTAAATTTCTCCAAGTTCAGTAACTTATAGTTCAGATAATGCTTTTTTCATAAAGCATATGGCCCAAACCCTGCCAGTTCTTTGTTAACTTACGCTGACAGTTGTGTTTTTCCTTGCAGTGCCACAAGAAGGTTTTGGCAAGGCATGCCAAAGATATCCAATGGTAAGTGTTCTATTTCAAATTTGAATACTAAAATTCTCATAAATTGTTTTTTTCTGTCTTCGAAAGCATCTTCAATGTCTAATTTTATCTTAAAATTATCTCCAAACTGTGCATTCTCGCACCTTAATTAACTGATCTTGGCATTCCTTTGACATGCAATATGCTTTTATTTATGTTGAAAACATCAAAATTTATAGCTCTACAAACATAATGAAATTTATTCTATAAAAACATTGAAAAATAATTATTTATCTAAATCATACAATGCCAAACTCTGAGATTAACCGTTTAAAAGATTGCCTCAAAAAATCACTTTATCTTCAATTATATCGGAAACATACAGCAGATCTTTGGGTTTGTATACGATTAAAATCCTGTTCCAGGTATATACTGCCTATATTTTCTAAAACATTAACAAATCAATTTTGTTGAGAATGTCTTGGAAATTCACAAACTCATTCACCATCATTCTTTCGTTCAATCATAGTTTTTCAAATTTATATGTTTGACATTTCATTTTTAAAAGTAGAAGATGCTAACAAATATAGAAAGTAATTTATAAAATGCTGCATAAGCAATAAATATCTATTATTTTCAAGGTATATGTGAAGCATTGAGTCATTATCCTTTTTCCATTATAATTTCCCCAATACAAGGATTCAAAACAAAACTATTACCCAGTGCGGACTTTTCTAGCCTGAAATACTGTTACTTAAAGATCTCCTGAGAACAATGTGCTCAAGATAAGCTTAAGTGATACCCTGGTGTCTGGCATCCGACATCTGTCATATATAATTTTTTCTTTAAATGACTTATTCTACTAAACCATTTCATCAACTTTGACAGAACTTTACAGATATGATCCTAAGGTGACACTGTTTCAAATTCATTAAAATAATTCAGGTCAAGTTTATATAACCACCAGGCCTTGTATCCTTCAGTTCTCCCCCCAGCACACAAGAAATAAAGTACAATTCAAATTTTCCCTACAAGTTACAAAGGCAACAACAACAACACTGCTGCCTATATCGATCCTTCAAGAAAAAGACCTTTAATCAAATCTTCAGTCGATCCTTCAAGAAAAAGACCTTTCATCAAATCTTCAGCCAAACAGAATAAGAGGCATTAAAATTTGTCAGGAACTCAAACTGGACTTGTGCGAGGCCTGAGATCACTGGCATTTAAAGAAATGATAGAAATTCCAGTAAGAACTAAAGATTGTTCAACCCTCTCTGCCTGAATGGTTTAGATTATAATACTTACGCTGGTTTTCTAGGAATAACATTATCTTGGAAGTTTTTGAAGAACAGATTCTTTCTTATATCATGTTGTGGACTGTAGTTCTTGCTTACACGATAGATGGAGTAAGTTGCTGGCATAAGGTACCCAACCTCTGAAAATATAAGTAAAATACATGTTATTTTCCTTTTGTTTTTCTCTTTAACTGTTTTTTTTGGCACTTCATTAATCAAATGTTACCATGGCATAATAACCTTTCATTATATAAAATTTCTCAACAAAACTATGAAAAAGAAATAACAAGAGTCATTTGGCATTTCAACGTTGCATAACTTGCTATTTTTAACATAACAAAGAGATAAATATATTCTGAACATGTCAAACCTTTTAACTGTTTAAAGCTATGATGAGCGTTAAAGAATCAATCAAGGAATGCATGAATACCATGTTAATTATATTTGAAATTACCAAATCATTAAGAGAAATCATAGGAGAAGTTCTGTATCGATTCAGCAGACATCATTATATACTCAATATTCATTAAGTCATTTAGAGTTGGTAAATGATGATGATGATGATGATCATACTAGTATTAATGATGATTATCATGATAATACTAATGATAATTATAGTAAATGAAGTTATAAGATATACATTAGAATTATGTTTCTTTCTTTTTGTCCCAACAAATTTTGGTTTCCAAAGAAATATATATATACTTATAATTTCAATATTGCAGAATAGCAAATATTGCAACCAATTAAATTTTATTCACCAAACTGACCAGCGTAGTGATTAAAATCACCTTTATATATCCAGATTTAGACTGTCAGAAATTTCCTAGAAAAAAACAACGTAACTGTATGTACTGTAATACTCAAGACATAGAAGACGAATTTCACTTTGTATTACAATGTACATGTACATAGTCAAAATCAGGTCAAAAATGAACACAAGTAACAAAATTTACCTAATGGATAATCCTTTGGATGATGTGTTGCAGAAACGATTTCAAATAAATTTCCCAAAATTACACAAAACAATAAATAAACATACATTCTTTTTTCTTGGTTTAGTAAAGAAAGAAAAAAAAAAAACCTTTCCAATCACAACATACAACTTGTATAAAATATAATATATTGCAAGCTATGACACTTACACAAGAATATATTAAGATGTGAAAAACAAATGGTTCTGTTCCCATGGAAACCATAAAATTTGAGCAGAAAAGGGTTTTATCACAGATTATAAAATAAAGCTTCTTAAATTTGATAATTTTTGAATAACACTGATTAGTTGACAGTCCATGTACACATGAATAAATAGGTATCATTCAAATCTGAACAAACCACAAAACATTTTGGCAGCCTGTCACTTGTTTTCTACACCATCAAATTTATAATCATATTACAAAAAGACTGCAGACATATTTCATAAATTTTGACACTGACCAAAGTTAGACAATTTTAAGGTACAGAACAAAAGTTCACAAAAATCTTGTTTTTTAATAGCTCCTATGTTATAATTCACTGATTTTAAATAGTGTTTTAAGTATTATTATAACCAAAGTGGACAAAGAAGCAAAAAAATCTACTGCTCTAAAATTATGCTGATGCACATTAGAACATATTAACATTTTAAAACTAAAATATCATCTGATTTTCATTAATGTTGTATTTTTGTTTGCAATCAAAGAACTGTAAATAAGTAACTAAGTATAGATTCACTCACAACTTTCATCTTGTTCTTGTATTAAGTAGAAGAACTGTCCCTTAGAACTTGAACAAGAATTTTCTTGCTCAAAAAATGTTAAAAAGGTACAGGAATTAAAATTTGCTATCACAAAAAAGTAAGAAAGGGACACAATTCTGCTCAAACAGTTAAAGCAACTGACTGCCAATCTGGAGGTTGCTGGTTCAAATCCCATCAGCAGTCATCCAGCTGGATTGTAATACCATATGCGCTCCATCTAGCACTTAGAATATTTGACAGAAGGGGCACAGGTAAAGGGGTACTTATATAAAGCTTACTGTCTTGTCCAAGATGAAAGAAAA
This sequence comes from Cyclina sinensis, assembly GCA_012932295.1. Classification (NCBI taxonomy): domain Eukaryota; kingdom Metazoa; phylum Mollusca; class Bivalvia; order Venerida; family Veneridae; genus Cyclina; species Cyclina sinensis. Next base: position 2,529,335 of record JAAONU010000019.1, read on the forward strand.
ATTCGAAAAATTGAAACCTGAAGTTTATTTTGCCAGACGGCTGTGAAGTCTGTGCCTACCATAACAAAATGGAAAAGAAACAACCGTGCAAAAACATATCTGTGAATTTCCTACTGGACTAAGTGGGGGCTTAATTCATTTGCAGGTCAAAAAATGTGGAGGGTGCTTGGGTGCGAGATGGGGCAAATATGGTAATGAAAGTCTCAAGAACTGTAAGCTCAGTCAGTAGATCATCAGAACCTAGATAAATGACAGTGTTAATGCAATATAATTTTTGAAAACAAAAAGAAACAAGAGGGCCATGATCACCCTGTATCCCTCACCTGAGTATGACTGCTTTTAACAAAGTTGCTATGGACCTGGTTAACTGACCCCAGATGATCCATATTTGAACTTGACCTAGAAATTATTGAAACAATCTTTCTGACAAATTTCCAGATTATTTAGACTGAAAATATTACCTCTAGAGTGTAAACAAGTTTTTCCATATTTTGGGCTCTATCACCTAGTTTTTGACCCCAGATGACCTATATTCGAACTTGACCTACGAATCATCAAAACAACCTTTCTGACAAATTTCCAGGACATTTGGACAGAAAATGTAGCCTCTAGAGTGTTTACTAAGTTTTTCGATATTTGGGCTCTGTGACCTAGTTTTTGACTCCAGGTGACCCATATTCGAACTTGACCTAGAAATTATTGAAACAACCTTTCTGAAAAATTTCCAGGTTATTTGCAATTAAAATGTTACCTCCAGAGTGTTAACAGGGTTTTTCCATATTTGGGGTCTGTGACCTAGTTTTTGACCCAAGATGACCCATATTTGAACTTGAGATAGAAATCATCTAAACAACTTGTCTGACAAATTTCAAGGATATTTGGACTGAAAATGTAACCTCTGGAGTGTTAAAATGGTATTTACATATTTGGGCTCTGTGACCATCTAGTTTTTGATCCCAGATGACCCATATCCAAATCTGAGCTAGAAATCATTGAAACAACTTTTCTAACAAATTCCAAGGACATTTTGACTGAAAATGTAACCTCTAGAGCATTAACAAGTCCCAGATGACCTATATTCAAACTTGAGCTAGAAATCATCGATACAACCTTTTTGACAAATTTCAAGGATAATTGGACTGAAAAAGTAGCATCTAGAGTGTTAAAAAGGGTTTTCTGACTATATTTGGGCTCTGTGACCTTATTATAAGTTTTTCAACCCAGATGTTAGAACTCATCTGAGAAATTAATGAGACAAACATCCTGACAAAGTTTCATGACAACTGAGGCAAAAATGTGACCTCTAGAGTGTTAACAAACTAATTGTGGACGGACGGACGAAGGACAGACGACAGACAAAAGGTGATCACAAAAGCTCACTCTGTCACTACCTGACAGGTAAGCTAAAAATATCTGAAATTTTGTCTCAAAACCATTATATGAGGAAAATTAGTGAAGAGTAAGCTAGGACTCATGTAAATACCGAGATTCTCAAAATTGTAATTTTGAGCTATTGGACTAGACAAAATCTGAAAAATATTTGCTATCCTAGTAAAATATGTATGTTTAAGATTAAAATCTATTTTCATTTATGTCTCAATTATAATTGCAGACCACTTGACTTCTTAAACAGAATGGTATTGGACATTTTTATTTGCACAGTTACACAAAAATAACAGTAATTACTCAAGAATAATGGTGAAAGAGCGTGGGTAATGCGATACCTATAATACACTGCACTCCACTAAGAGAAGATAACCCTTCGCAGGTGTTAAATCAAAGTTTAAACAATCAATGACCCAGTACTTGAATCATTAAATATTTTTGTCTGTAGTACCTTCTGCAGACAAAACTATGCGTTCTTTAATCAGATTTTAGGTTAAAGACTTTGAAAAATGTGAGCGAGACAAAAACGGCTTAACACCAGTTACTGATTTGTAAGCCATTGTTCTGCATTTAAATACATCAAAAGCTTCTTACCGTAACTAATATGTCACCTATGTCAATTTGACAAATTAAGCTTATCATTACTTATGTCATGTAACTATTATGTGTAAATTGTTTTATCTATTTTAACAAACCCACATGTCACATAAATAACTTCTTTATGAATGTTTTTTGGTAGCTTATCAATATGTTTAATTTAAGAACCTAATATTCAATATTTCACAATTAGAAATGGTTTTTGATTGCTGAGTTTTGATTCTTAATATATATTAACTTTATTTGCAAATAATAAGTCAAGGAAAAAAGAAAATCAAAGCAATGAAAGTACCTGAAAATTGCTAGCAAGGGAAACTCTATTTTAAGTTTATTGTGCTGTCTATTAAAAACCTAATGTTCAACTACAGCCATAAATCTAGAATCTTGCTTGATGACATCTTCCTGGGTTCAAACCAGTGCTTGCAATGTAAGTACAGAATGTTCTGTCACTGAAGTCTTTCTGAGTCCTAAATGTATTATCTGAACTGGCAACCTCTGGACTGGGAGTCACCTGGCATTATACCCTTCAACCAAAGTTCCCATATTCTGTAGAATGAAATACATCAATCAACAACACTAGTTTTTATTTTCCTTCTAAATCTTTGACTGGTCAGTAACCAGGTGGCCAAGGTCTATAATTTTTAAGATCAGACCGATATTTAAAGCTTGCTGAGAACCAATGAGTTTTGACTAAGTAAACTCTAGTTCTACACAGTAATGCATTGCAAGATGCTAATAGGTAACTATGTTTTTACTCCACTCTGCAGCCATAATCATATCTACAGTGTATCTCATAACTGTAAAACATAGCATAAAACTTACATTACCTGCATTTAACATAAAATCATATGGTTTAATTTTTAAAATAATAGCTCAGCTATAAAGATTTCCAGATGAGATACAAAAAATCCTCAAAGAAATCAAGATAAGAGGTTTCCCAGATAAACAAATCTGAACTGAAATTCTGACTGTTCTGTATCAAGAAACAGGTCAGTCGGATCCAAAGAATAGTAATCAACTTTTCAACAAATTTCTCATATGCCATAATGATTCAGTACAATAAGTTTACCTGTATTAATGTCTTTTGATATCTGTGCCAGATGCACAGCAGATAAAAAAGCTGTATACCACCATTACAATATTTCAAGTATTAATATACATGTATGTATATTGCTGAATTCAGACTTACCTGTATTTATATGATATAATAAGTGCAATTACACTAATCAAGCACACATGACATATCAATAACTACAATACAACTGCATGAAGTTGCACTGCTTTGGTTTCTTTTCCAACATTTATGAGGCTTTATCTAAATGTGCAACCATATTAAATATCAAATGGTATAAAATTCAGAATCTGCAGCACAGTTTTTTATGTTCAGGCAAAAATGAAAGAGAAAAAATTAGTATTTGAGTACAGATTGAATGTAAGTCAAATGACAAAATATTACTGCTACATTTTATTAACAGTATAAAGTGTGTTTAAATGACAAAGTGTAGTTTAGACTAATACAATAACATTCACTTTAACATACAATTTTTTGCTTTTAGCAGTGCATCTAATAATAATGTTGTTACAGGGCCAGTATACAGTGCAAGTGAATATTTTTCAAAATAATTTTAAAGGTATACATTTACAGAAAGATTACTCTTTATCACAGGATTTGAATGTCCTCCCTTTATCAATGGTGTAGGAGGATTTTGTTAAACAGTACAGATATGTAGCAATCTCCCCATCTTAAAAAAATAACATTTATGAGAAAATACCTGAAATAGAAGAATAAAAGTTTTTTTTTGCTGCTTTTCTTTCTTTTTTTTTTTTACAGAAAATTCACAGTTATTCCATGGTGAGAAATCAATTTACTGACAAAACATTGGGGTCAAGGTCAAACCTTTGCCATTGTATCCACGTATGAAATGAACTAAGCTTGCTACATATCTGTACTTGTCAGTAATTGCTGATTTTAGTAAATTATTTTGTATGAATTTAATGTTTATTTTTCCCCCTCTACCTTTCTCCAATTCAAAATCTCCAGTGTCATGACCTATAAAACAGCAAAAATTTCAATGATAAAAAAACAATAGAAAAAATACATTGAAACATTTTTTTAATGTAATAAAAGTTGCTGTTAGGAAGAATTTACCTGTTGACTGCAATGTAATGTCTCCTCACGCCTTAATTTATTTTCAGCTTTTAATAAAAAAAGATACATTCGCAAGGTCACCAGTGTTGGCACAAGTATATGCAAACGGAACACTGACAACCACTGTCCAAAGACTGCTAGTGGATCAAGTGCGCTTATGAAATATAAATATTCACTTTTAAAATTCATATACATACACTTATTTGCAGATCATCTTATTTTCACCTTTCAGTCAGTACAAACTTTGCAAACTTACAAACAGTATAACAAACTGAGAAGAAAAGTGCAAGCAAGCATTTTTCGCCAGGTGTCAGCCGAAAAAAGAAGCAGACAGAAGTTAATTTTCTTGACACTTAATACATGCCCAGCAAATTCACATTACAACATTCAGCAGACACAGCCTGCAATCATGAACCACATTAACTGAAGTCAGTGTTTTTATCGACACTACTTTCTCTCCGGAAATTACCAGTTTCTTGAAAAGCCTGGTTTTGATCATCAATTATTTGCTTCCCCATTATTTTTTTCTATTGTTTCAGACATGAACATTTCAGAAGAATAAACACACTCTTCCTGACATGATATTTTTCTTTAATTGAATGAAGAAAGGAACACAATTATTTATAACATATATGAAATGGTAGCTCTTTCAGACATTATAAAACTTACTACATATCATTCCATGATCTACAGATATATGTTCATGCTTAAAATGCAATCAGTTGAAAATCCAGATGACTTCAGCATTTCATCTTAGAACATTTAAAATCAAAACGACAGTTTCCTTAAATTTAGAGGGCAATTTATAGCACAATCATGTTCTAATTTAATGAAAAAGTATCATAATGTGAACTTTTGAACTAACATCATGTAAACAAATTATAAACTTATATCAAGTGAAGTCATTCTTAATTCATATCATGTGAACTAATTCTGAGCTAATGTCAAGACTTAAGTGAACTTATTCAGAACTAATATCATGTAAACTAATTCTGAACTTGTCATAATATGAATCTTTTCTGCACTTATATTATGCCAACAAATGGCAAAGATGTCAAGAAATACTGTATGTATAGTGAACCTACAACTGAACAAGAACTGTAACTGTAAGATGACAATGCCCCCAAAGTGTTGCTTTGACTTTGAGCTGAGGACCAGTCATTCAAGGGTCAATATCTAATAAAAATAGGTCAATTGGAAGGTCTTGTCCAAAGGGGTGTTGTGTCCAAGTATGAAGTAATTCGACATTCTAATAAGGAGGTTATGGGCAATGTTTAAGTTTTTGAACAGTTGGATCTACAAGGTAAAGGTCATTCAAGGGTCAAGGTCAAAAAGATATAGGTCAATGGGAAGGTCTTGTCCAAAGGGGTGTTGTGTCTAAGTATGAAGTAAATCCACTTATTAATAAGGAAGTTATTGTCAAAGATTAAGTTTTTGGACAACTGGATCCTCAAGGTGAAGGTCATTCAGGGGTCAAGGTCAAATAAATATAGATCTGTAGGAAGGTCTTGTCCAAAGAGGTGTTGTGTCCAAGTATGAAGTAAATCTACTTACTAATAAGGAAGTTATTGCCAATGTTAAAGTTTTCTGGGACGGACGGAGGGACAGTTAAGAAACTATATGCCTCCCTTTGGGGACATAAAACTATTCATGAATTAATCTATAACAAAGCCTGAAAATCAAAATCTTACTTTTTAATACAGAAAATAATGCATACATAAACACTGGCTCTTCCAGAAGACTTTACCTTTCATGCATGTGCAGATGTTTTTAATGTGATAAATCTGAGATGGTATTAGGATAAGTGCTTATGAGAGCTAACAACATGTAAGTCAGCAGATTTACTCAGACTTATGTGTGTGTATGTGTAAACAATAAACATTCCTTCACTCACAGTTTTGGTACACACAGCACAATTTGAGGAGTTCTTTCAAGTATATATATAATGCATGCAGAGGGTTTGATGCCAGTTCAAAAGTCATTTCTAGTATCTAGGCTTTTAAATAGACTTTCTGATGATTTCTAAGCCATCAGTCAATTACACTACTGCATTGTCCCTTATGAAAGCCCAGCACCTGCTAAGCCTTCATCCAAAATAAAAACTTATCAACTTTTCTCACAAGAAACATGGTTGGTTACTAAGTTTGCAGCAATACCTACATGTATGTTTTTGTGATACCTCTGTTCTAAAGTGTCACAGTGCATAATAGTTATACGCACACTATACAATATGCATCCTATGTCTACATAACACCTATGATCCGGTAATTTCAGCAGCAGTGCAGGTCGGATGGGCTTTCCTCTGGATCTGCTTAAATCATTAGCCACTATCTTTTTAGCAAGAATTAGGTGAGTCTGCTAGAAATTAAGTTATAAGGTGAAAAAGAACTCTCAGAAACATATAACACTTGAACAGTCAGGCTCTTGTCTCAAAAATTTGGCTTCAAATACTTTATTTCATATTGTGCACAATATTTTCAAAATTATACTTGTATGTAATACAAATCAATTAGAAATTTCTACAGAATGATTCATTCATGTCATCTTCAATAATAATCTTAATGTCCTTGTACCCATGTGACATCACCAAAAATATCTCCATTCATAAAGAATTCCATACTCATTCAAATTCACTTTTCAACCTTTTTTGTAACGTAAATTCAAAATCCTTTCACAGCCATCATATATCAAATTTTAAGTCTAATATTTGATTTACAAGCCCCATTATGTTAAAAGATGACATAAAAACATCTTAAGTGATTTTCATACCAGATTTATGGATACAGTACTTATCATGCATAGGCGTTATTATGCACTTGACAGTTAATATTACTGAACACGATTAAATGTGATTTAATACCAATTTACACCAAGATGTGACTTTATCTTCTGGAGTAAGTGACAAATTTTCATGAGAATTGTACAGCATTTTCCCTTCCTCTTTATAGAAAAAAGGCTTCTAGGCAAATACTATGAATTTGAAAAAAAATAATAAAAAAATAACTGTAAACAAATTCAAGTAGAAGTCAAAACAAGTAATTTTGACTTCGTGCTGAACTAGTTTTCTGGCATTTTTATATGTTACATGAAAACACCAACAGCCCCCATAACATTTTCAAATTATCAAAGCAATTACATACATAATAAAGAAGCTAAGTTCTAGTGTCTTAATTTACAAGATTGCATTTCCCACAGTTTTTATAAAAACTTTCTTTCTTCTACATTAATAAGAAAAAAAATCCCATCTTGCTTTGCCTTTATTTGTCAACACAAAACAGTAGTTACTTATTTCTTTTTTCACCAATAAAATGTTTAAAGCAATCCCATAAAAGTCAGGTTTACTGATTTTGTTAACATTTTATCTGTGTGTGTACGTGTGTATGTATGTTTTTCTTTTTTTTGCTTTCACACAATAAGCAGGGAACTGACACTGAAAACATTATAAGCTGCAGAAATGTAGTAAAATCTAAGGAATGTACACCTTTCATTTTCTGAGTTAAAGTAAGGACCTGGCTCTGAATCAGAATGCATTAGAGCACAAAGAAGTTTAATATACTGATCAAAATTAGATTCTGTGTAGGTAACATAGTCATTGCACTGGTCGTGTCAGCAACTTTACTTTCTGCCCATTACTTCGTGAAGCATTTCAGCATTTAAATTGCTGATTTCAACCATTCTATTCCTCTTTAATACTTTGTCATCGAAAAAGCCAGTCACACCTGTGTGTCAACTTGTCAAGATGTTATTTTAGCAGTTTTGGACATTAAAGGCAAAAATGCAATTTGATACTGGTTTGTGGTTTTTGGTAGTCCCAGGGCTATGTAAAATGCTCCATTAAACCATTAGATGTAAGTTTAACTCGGCAGCTTGTGAAAAAGCCCACCAAAGAGAACAACTACTAAAAAGTATGAAAATGATTTCATCAGGTTTTTACATTATTTCACAAAAATTTATCTTTATCTATTAAAAACACAAACATTCAGTAAATATTCTTTCATCTTGAATGTTACCCCTGTTTAAAAAGAAAAAAAAATATATCTTGACCTATAAAACAAGTTTTCATCAAAGCACAAATGAATTAACCCAAAGATTTAATATCCTAACCCAAAGACCTACAAATCTTCATTTTTCTCTCTAACAAGAGTCTTTTCCACACAGATTAATCTGTTCAAAGAGACCCATGGTACAGGGTCTACCCCATACATTGTTACATTTTCAGTTTTTATAAGATTTATGAAGAAGATAACTGAATGTGTCAAACAGAACATTTTTCTTATATTCTTGTATGTTATCTTAAAATCTTTCTCTTTTTATCAAATTATTTGTAGTTAACTGAATTACTCTAAAAACTGTTATTACAATATACCTGTGATCATACTCTGACTGTCACACTAGCTGTCAATCACAGTATCAAAAGTGTTGGGGAAGCTCTGTCAAATCAACTGTTTTGTTGCAGTAACTCTGTATGTTACATCAACAACAGTGTTGCGGAGTAACACTGTCACATCATAATGTAGCGTGTGGATAACACTGTATGTCAGACAAACTGAAGTATTGGGGGTAAATCTGACTGTCACAGCAGCCAGTGTGTTCAGATAACTTTTTCTCCACATAGTGTAGGTGAAACATAATTTGTCACACCAACTGTAATGTTGGCAGCAATAATGCTGGGGTAATCCTGACTGTCACAGCAGCTATATTGTTGTGGGGTAACTCTGACTGTCACAGCAGCTATAAAGTTGGGGTAATTATGACTGTCACTGCAGCAATGGTTGGGTTAAACTATGTCTCTCACAGCAGCTGTACTGTTTGGGTAACTCTATTGTCACAGTAGCTGTAGTGTTGGAGTAACTTTGTCATGTCTACATTAGTGTTTTGGTACTCTGTCTGTCATATTAACTGTAGTGTTGGGGTAACTCTGTCTGTCATATTAACTGTAGTGTTGGGGTAACTCTGTCTGTCATATTAACTGTAGGGTTAGGGTAACTCTGTCTGTCATATTGACTGTAGTGTTGGGGGTAACTATGTCTGTCATATTAACTGTAGTTTTGGGGTTAACTCTGTCTGTCATATTAACTGTAGTGTTGGGGTTAACTCAGTCTGTCATATATACTGTAGGTTTAGGGTAACTCTGTCTGTCATATTAACTGTAGTGTTGGGGTAACTCTGTCTGTCATATTAACTGTAGTGTTGGGGTAACTCTGTCTGTCATATTAACTGTAGTGTTGGGGTAACTGAGACTGTCTGTCATATTAACTGTAATGTTGGGGCTACTCTTTCTGTCATATTAACTGTAGTGTTGGGGTTACTCTGTCTGTCATATTAACTGTAGTGTTGGGGTAACTCTATCTGTCATATTAACGGTAGTGTTGGGGGTAACTATGTCTGTCATATTAACTGTAGTGTTAGGGGTAACTCTATCTGTCATATTAACTGCAGTGTTGAGGTAACTCTGTCTGTCATATTAACTGTATTGGTGGATAACTCTATCAGTCATATTAACTGTAGTGTTGGGGTTAACTCTGTCATATTACCTGTAGTGTTGGGGTAACTCGTCTGTCATATTAACTGTAGTGTTGGGGTTAACTCTGTCTGTCATATTAACTGTAGGGTTAGGGTAACTCTGTCTGTCATATTGACTGAAGTGTTGGGGGTAACTCTGTCTGTCATATTAACTGTAGTTTTGGGGTAACTCTGTCTGTCATATTGACTGCAGTGTTGGGGTTAACTCAGTCTGTCATATTAACTGTAGGTTTAGGGTAACTCTGTCTGTCATATTAACTGTAGTGTTGGGGTTAACTCTGTCTGTCATATGAACTGTAGGGTTAGGGTAACTCTGTCTGTCATATTGACTGTAGTGTTTGGGTTAACTCTGTCTGTCATATTAACTGTAGTTTTGGGGTAACTCTGTCTGTCATATTAACTGTAGTTTTGGGGTAACTCTGTCTGTCATATTGACTGTAGTGTTGGGGTTAACTCAGTCTGTCATATTAACTGTAGGTTTAGGGTAACTCTGTCTGTCATATTGACTGTAGTGTTGGGGTTAACTCTGTCTGTCATATTGACTGTAGTGTTGGGGTTAACTCTGTCTGTCATATTAACTGTAGGGTTAGGGTAACTCTGTTTGTTATAGTAACTGTAGTGTTGGGGGTAACTCTGTCTGTCATATTAACTGTAGTGTTGCGGTAACTATGTGTGACACAAGAGCTGTAAGGTTGGAATATCTGTCCAGCAGCTGTTAGTTTTGAGAAAACATCTCTCTCTCTCTCTTTTTCTCTCACGACAGCTACAGTTGTGTTGCTAGAAGAAGCCATAATGCTGGAGTAGCTTTGTCTGCCAGTGTTTGGGTAAGTTTGTCTGTCTAGGTAATTAGTAACTCTTTCACAGTGTTACATTTGAGTAACTCACTATTAACTGTGAGATCATGTGTTCATGTTCTGACTGCTGAATTTGACTCGGCACTTCCAGAAAACACACCGACTGAGAGTAGCTCCGATAATTTGCATGAACTTTCTTTACATCAATTTCAACTTAAACTTCATGTGAATGTCAAAGCCTCTATAGTTTCACATATATATATTGTTCATGCACCCGATTCAGAATTGAGATTTAATTTTTTTGACCTTCCCTTTTTATGGTGTTCATAAAACAATCCTAGCCATATCTTTAACCATATTTCACCCTTATCTATGAGTGTGCAACCAATTTAAGTGAATATTTTTTGTCAATTCACTTTTCTAGAACTATTTAATTCATTTTATGACTAACACAAATGTGGAATAACTCACTAACATTAACAAAAAATTATTGAAATCTACAATATATATAGAATAAAAAGCCTTGCAAAAAGAGAAAATATCTTTGAAATTAATGGGAAGGTTTTTCCATGAGTTACAAATGTATCTTTCATAATGAGCTTCAGATTTATTCAAGAGATAGTTTCATATAAAAAATTAAATATGCCCTGTAGGGAAAAATAAAAAAAGATTATCATTATGTTAATGTTTGCATTAAATTATTACAGCCTCTTAATAACAAAAAAACTATAAAATTATTTTATTGACATGCACTTAGGCAAAGATGTCTGGAGATTTCCCTTCCTTTTTTTTGTTACAACTACATAAATCAGCTCAAATAAGAAAAATTAAGAGAGTCACTGTAGTAAAGTTGTAAAGCCAATCGATGTGCAAATTGTTAAGTCACAACAAAGACAAATAGAAGTCTCATACCCTGTATTTATCCCTGTCCAAGTAATTTCACTTTTTTGCAGTGTAACCATACAAAATACTACAAAACTAGAGATGTGTCCATTGGACACAGATGCCCCAACATTCCACTGTACTGTCACAAAAATCCTGCATTTGCACAATTACATGTGTGTATAAAGTCTTAAAATCCTATTTTAAGCTTTATCAGGGGGGCATAACTATGCCAATCTCCAATAAACTTGCATCAAAATACCCAGGTGCATAACTTCTCATGCTGACAACTTTTCTTAGAAAGTTTCATGGCTCTAGCAGTTACAAGATTGAAGTTATACACGCGACACAAGTGTAAAAATGCTATTTTTTGCTTAATCAGGGGGCATAACTCTGCCAATCTCAAGAAATTTGCGTGTGTAAGTTCACATGCTGTTTACTATTCTTAGAAAGTTTCATGGCTCTAGCAATTATACGTTTGGAGTTATATGCGACGTAAGTCTCGAAATGCTATTTTTTGCTTAATCTAGGGGCATATAACTCTGCCAATCTCCAATAAAAATCAAAATACCCAGGTGTGTAAATTCACATGCTGTCAAATATTCTTAGAAAGCTGTAGCAGTTACACGTTTGGAGTTACACGCCACACAAACTGGTCTACATATGGACAGCGTGACAGCTGGATGAATGGACAAGGACAAATATTATTTGCACCTCAAAAGTGCTGGGGGCATAAAAAATACGCCCCAAAAAATCTGCTAGGTTAAAAGGTTTACAACCTTTTCACAGTACTGAGCACATCTTCCCTCACATTACATCTTAGCAGAAGTAAACCTGCATGAACTCTAGGAAGTACAGATTCTACAAAATGAAAAATCTGTTATTTCAACCTGCACAAAGACATCTGAAAGACAGAAAAAGTTCCAACAAAGCTTGATTTTTACCTCTGATTTCTTCTCTAGAATACTCCACACTTTGTTGTAGACAACCATATTCCCCGTAACATCCCTTTTTGGATTTTGTAGCAGTTGGACATTTTTTTCCACCAAAAGCAGCCTCTTGAAGAATGGCACGTTTTCTGTGCTTGCGTCCACGACCACAGGAGTTTGAGCACTCTGACCATTCACTCCATTCTCCCATTATACAGTCACGTGCTGAAAACATAAAATGGTGATGGTCATGAATATTGAAGTACAGTTTTTTCTTCAGAGTGTATATATAGCTCTGTTCATGAATTTCATAATTATACAACTATGTCCGTAGCTGCATCATGATTTTAGAACCATGCATGTTCAACAACGTTGATGAAAATGCTTTTTAATTAATTCAGATTTAAATAATCTAACTCAAAAGACCAACAACAACCTACATCCTACACTAAATGAAACTATTCAGATTAAACTGTCTGATAATAGTCCTGTTCGCAATTTTCCCCTTAGGTGGTGAATGTTTCTTGTCTGAGTGACCAGTGCTGACCATGATCAACCTGTATATCAGTGCGCTGAATCAATGTGGTCTGAACTGCTCATTTTTTGGTCTTTATTTCTAAACATTGATTCATATGAATCAATTTAATCTAAAGCATATAACAGGCTAGAAGGTAAGGTTTGTACCAAGGGACTGATGGTTTATAGAGATCTTAATCTGCCAATCAAACCCACCACCTCTACATGAAGTACCGTAGAAGTGCTTGTTTTCTGCGGGCTCCTAATTTTGTGGTTTCGTAAAATTCATTGGTGTTTCTGTGTACATTAATTCTATGGCATCAAGTTTGGATATAAATCAGACTTAAATTCTGCCATTTCGTGAGACAGTGACTGTAAGAAGCAACAATTTCCAGTGTATACTAATTTATCAAATGTGTTGTTGTCATCACCATACAAACTCATTAAAAAAAAAAAATTGTCAATAGACATGTTTTACAAATGTAATGATAATTATATTTTATATATTAATAATTTTGATCAAATAATAGATACAAAATAGGGATAGAGGTAGTAGGGTAGACATGTGTCGTCTTTCCAGCAAAAAAAATTGAGGTGCAAGGATTTTATTCACCTGTAAAAGGAAATTATTAACGTAAGCATACCCTACATAGAATGATAAATGTTCTTCATGCTTCTCAAAACAGTAGAAAAGTTTGACTGATGCGCAAACAGTAATTATTTTTAACAATAGGAAAAGATGCACCTATTCAATGATAATCAGTGAGATGTGAAATGTTTTACCTGTGTTTTTAGTAATACATTGACATAGTTTGATAAATTAAGAATAAGAGATTTAAAATATGTTCAGTGTCAAAACAGCTAAACTAACCTTTACATATGCTTACTATGGGAATACAAACTAAAGCTATCACTAAATGTGATTTAAATAACCCCCGCAAGACTGCTTTGAACTCATGAGGATTTTTAGTAGGGATGGCAACGAATACCAAAATCAATACTCGAGTTGCATTTTGGAAATCTATGGAAATTTTAGTATCTTATTCTAAGCAAAAACTTTATCAAGATATAAAAAAGTTAATGATATTTCTGGATTTATATGCGTAAAGAAAAAAGGGAGTTACTCTCCTTTATTGAGTTAAGAAAAACAAACGTTTAATCGGGTCTAATTACTACCTTTAATCTAACATTCATAATAGCAATCCGGCCCTTTGCTGTTTTCAAAACCGTTACCTTAAAACAATTTTCGGCGACAAACTGTTACGCAATTAAAGATAATTAAATATCATACTCGGTTACTCGGATGATTTCCAATGATCTTCAAAGTTTTATCACACAATATCAACACCGTCTGCAGGCGGCATTTTGGAAATCTATGGAAATTTTAGTATCTTATTCTAAGCAAAAACTTTATCAAGATATAAAAAAGTTAATGATATTTCTGGATTTATATGCGTAAAGAAAAAAAGGGAGTTACTCTCCTTTATTGAGTTAAGAAAAACAAACGTTTAATCGGGTCTAATTACTACCTTTAATCTAACATTCATAATAGCAATCCGGCCCTTTGCTGTTTTCAAAACCGTTACCTTAAAACAATTTTCGGCGACAAACTGTTACGCAATTAAAGATAATTAAATATCATAAGAGGCCGAAAGATGTAAGCGACACAGGTGTTCAATCCCATGCACGTGTCAAACTGTTGATCGCCTGGTTAAATTTACGATATCATTTTCGCACCTCGCAAGAATGTTTTGATTGCATTTAACAGGTGTTTATGAAGATACATGTACTTCTCCGAATTTCTGAACTAATTGGATACACCAATCTTTCTAAATCGCAAAAAAAATAAAATTATATATTGTTTTCCGAGTAATCGAATACCAATTTTGTTAACCGATATTCGGACGTTCGATCGAGTACTCGGTTAACTGGTTACTCGTTGCCATCCCTAATTTTTAGTTATTAGTAATAGAATACTTTGTAAAAGAATTGAAATTGAGTTATGGTTGTGGGCACTTAAAGATAGTTGTGGTTATTGTATATTGGATTTCCTGTCATTGTGCTTGACCATTGTATGAAGTTGCACTGAATTCCAACCAGTAGTTTTCAAGTTATGCTTCGGACAAGAAAAACAAACAAAGGGCAATAACTGTGCAAATAGTGAAGATAGAGTTACAGCTCTTATACACTGCACATCCATTTGTTGGGCTTGACCATTGTATGAACTTGCACTGAATTCAAACCAGTAGTTTTCAAGTTATGCTCTGGACAAGGAAATCCAACATATAATAACTGTGTAAATAGTCAAGATGGAGTTATAGCGCTTGTACACTGCACTTCCTGTCATTGTGCTTGATCACTGTATGAAGTTGCACTGAATTCCATCCAGTAGTTTTTAAGTTATGCTTTGGACAAGGAAAACAAACAAAGGGCAATAACTGTGCAAGTAGATAAGATAGAGTTATAGCTCTTGTACACTGCACTTCCATTAGTTCTGCTTGACCACTGTATGATGTTGCATTGAATTCAAACCAGTAGTTTTCAAGATGCTCTAGAAAAGGAAAACCAACAAAGGGCAATAACTCTGTAAATAGTGAAGATGGACTTATAGCTCTTGTACATTGCACATTTTCTCATTGTGCTTGACCATTGTATGAAGTTGCATAGAATTCCAACCAGTAGTTTTCAAGTTATGCTCCAGACAAGGCAATCCAACAAAGGGCAATAACTGTGCATATAGTGAAGATGGAGTTATAGCTCTTGTACAATGCACTTCCAGTCATTGTGCTTGATCACTGTAAAGTTGCATTGAATTCCAACCAGTAGTTTTCAAGTTATGCTCCAGACAAGGAAAACAAAGTGCAATAACTGTGCTAATAGTGAAGATAGAGTTATAGCTCTTGTACGCTGCACTTCCTTTCATTGTGCTTAACCATTTTATGAAGTTGCATTGAATTCCGGCCAGTAGTTTTCAAGTTATGCTCCAGACAAGGAAAACAAACAAAGGGCAATTACTCTGCAAATAATGAAGGAGGTGTTATGAGTCTTGAACATTGCACTTGCTTTCATTGTGCTTAAACATTGTATGAAGTTGCATTGAATTCCGGAAAGTAGTTTTCAAGTTATGCTCCAGACAAGGAAAACAAACAAAGGGCAATAACTAGTGAAGAAAGAGTTATGATTCTTGAACACTGTACTTCCTCTCATTGTTCTTGACCATTGTATGAAGTTGCATTGAATTCCAACCACTAGGTGACTCCTATATACCCTCAAACTTCATTTCAGGGGTATAAAAACCAAAACAACTATTCTGTAAATAGCAATAAAATATCTTCTTTGAATATTGTGTAATAAAGCACGCATAATTATTGCAGCCTTCAGCAAGTGTATGCATTCTGGTCATCATTCGTAATTACCTTAGACTTTTCAAAATTTAGGACCAGACCATGACTGATAAAAGTGCAACAAGGGATGCATATTCTGTGGATTTTAAGTGTAAACAGAAATAGCAGAAATAGTCACCAAAGAAAAAAACACATACGGTAACACATTGGTGTGCTTCTCTTTCTGAACTATATTAACACTGAATGTTTTGAGTTATTTAATTATTTTGCACCTAAGTAAACAAATTTTTATCTTGATATATTGCTTACTTATGATTTTTGGAAGTTGAAAAAAAAAAATCTTACAGGCAGTGAAAAAAGTATGTCAGTCTTTCCCTTGATTATCATGAGTCATGCAAAGTTTTCACAGGTTGCCTCCAAAGTTTGAACAGGTTGTGTTACAGTAATTTATTCATTCACAAAAGTTTAACCTTTGATGATAACAAATTGGCAACCAACAAGTTGCCCTCTTTTTTGAATCAGTTTTATTGGCCCAAGATAAACTAGATATGTTTACTTTTTGGCACTTCCATTTTTGTCAACCGCATTATAGTTTTTATCTGGCAAGATCCAAAGACATATCGAAGCACAAGCAAACCATTCAGTTGTTGTCTCCTGTAAGCCACCTGTTGCCAAAATACAAAAGAATACAACTGTTTTCTTTCCTATTGTATTGTGTTTTTCTATGAATATTCTTTTTATTTCCACCATATTTATCTTTCTGTTACTTTTAATCTTATGACCCCATAAATCTTAGCACACTTCTAGTGGTGTGGGATCTCAACCTGTAATCTGCACACAACTGGTGGTGCAGGATCTCAAACAGTAATCTGCACACTTCTGGTGGTGTGGGATCTCAACCTGTAATCTGCACACTTCTGGTGGTGTGGGATCTCAACCTGTAATCTACACACAACTGGTGGTGTGGGATCTCAACCTGTAATCTGCACACTTCTGGTGGTGTGGGATCTCAACCTGTAATCTACACACTTCTGGTGGTGTGGGATCAAAATCTGTAATCTGCACACTTCTGGTGGTGTGGGATCTCAACCTGTAATCTGCACACTTCTGGTGGTGTGGGATCTCAACCTGTAATCTGCACACTTCTGGTGGTGTGGGATCTCAAACAGTAATCAGCACACTTCTGGTGGTGTGGGATCTCAACCTGTAATCTACACACAACTGGTGGTGTGGGATCTCAACATGTAATCTACACACAACTGGTGGTGCAGGATCTCAACCTGTAATCTGCACACTTCTGGTGGTGTGGGATCTCAACCTGTAATCTACACACTTCTGGTGGTGTGGGATCTCAACCTGTAATCTGCACACTTCTAGTGGTGTGGGATCTCAATCTGTAATCTGCACACTTCTGGTGGTGTGGGATCTCAACCTGTTCTGCTCTATCTTTCTAAGTGTATGATTGGTACAAGTCGCCTATATGACCGGGGCACCTAGGAGGAGTTTTGTAGTTTTTACATGCGGTTGATAGCCATGTTTTTGTAACACTGATTATGACATGTACTGAGCTCATAGTTTATCTTTTAAATCAATTTTTATAAATTTTTGGGTGTAAGAATAAACTGCTTATAAGGAAAAGTACGAGCTAACCCCAAGACTTAGCAAGTGCATTTATCCACTTTTTCAATGTTGTGTGTGTTTATCTATTATCATCAAAACGTCTTGGTAACCTTTAATTACTTTCATTCAAAAAGTGCAAAGTTGCATTTTCATCTTTCTACACCTGCACCTTTTCTTCAACCCAAATCATCTGACTGCATCTTTGTAAACACACATGGAGATTAAAAAAATCAAATTAATTTCTATGATTTTATCAGATATAGGGCAAGGCTTTATCAATTTGCAAATATTTGCACAAGCAGCAAAAACATGTAATACCCAAACTTTATGAATGAATAGTGACCTGGCAGGTTTAAAATGACTCACGGCCAATTTATTATGTTATTCTTTCATTGATCTCTGCTTGCGGGACCTCCCCCATGCCTACTGTCTTTTCTTCACCCATTGGTTTATCTATCAAGCAGGGGGTCTATGATCTTAGCAAAGGATATCCAATTACCCATTTCTGCACCAAACACAGGTCTACAAGGCAATTAAGTCCACTATATTGGCACTAATTAGACAACTACATTATAATTAACATGTATTTACAGCCACCATAAATCATTAAACAAGGAAAACCTTAGTCTGTCTTTTTCAAAGAGGTATGTCTTATAAATACATCTGAAATGTTTAGTACCCGCTCATCATTAATTTTATTGTAATGAATTTTGTAAGATTGAGATATTCCCAGTCTTTCACTCAATTCAGACCATAAAGTCTGAATATCTGTCATTGTGAGTTTTCTATAGTATAGTGTTATTTTCTTTAGATTCCAACAATTATGCTTTGTTAATCAGGTCAAGTTTCAAATTAAGGATTTGTAAAGCATTTATAGAGGTCTGATCACATTTCAATTAGAGACACTGAAATTTCAAGCATAATGATAAATTATTACAAATTATAATAACAATCATAATCATCATAATTATGTGTTTAATTTAAATTGATTTGTGACAACAAATAAAACTTCACTAAGAATATACAGTTGAAATAATCAGTACGAGTCTTGTTATGGTGTAAACAGAAACTGACACGATTTAAATAACTTTTATGCAACTAAATCATTTCATTTTTTATTTTATTTATTTGGGGATTTGAAAAGTAACCAATTTCTTTCTTAAATTGTCAATTTTCAGTGAGGCATTTGTTTCAATTATTCAGTAACACGTATAATTGCTCTGCTACGTTACACAAAATCAAGAAGTAACCATTTCATCCCGTAAGTAAAGGTATGGTTAAAACCCTCAGTTTACTCCTAATTACTCAATTACACAGAGATGCTCTTTTGGCCATTGACTCCCTGACACAGTTGTCAGATACAAATGAAATCATGGGCGAAAATAATGATGTGAAAAAAGAAGTTATTGTTACAGTATTTATTAGACTCAAGTGTCAGAAAGGCAATGAACTTTTAAATATATAGGTGTCAGGCCAGGAGTTGGCTCAAAAAGCTAGGTTAATGACTATACGGGCAATACTTTTGTAACTGAAAACATTTCTGAAAACACCTTATAATAATAAATTTCTTACAACTAATAATGTCCATTTTACCCTTGAATGATTAATTTCAACTTTTATGTTGAAATGTAAAATGTCCCCTTTATTTTGAACAGAGGTGTTGGAAACAATTGATATGCACTAATATGACCTTGACAAAGGGTTCGAAACTTTTTTATCTTCAGACTCTTTATATTCCTGGTGCTTTCATGCAAATATATATCTATAATAGATGTGTATTTTGTCATGAGCAGAGACAGTCTTTTACAACAGATCAAAACTGTGAAAAAAGCATCATGTCAATTACAGTTAAAACCAATGGAAATCTTTCTTGTTTGCTTATAAAAGTGGGACAGATGTCAGTCATTTTTCCTCTTTGGGGAAAAAAAAACATGTTTGCCTTTCAAATTTCAGCAACATTCAGTTAAAAGAAATCTAATCTGATTTTCAATTAAAGCATCTTTGTGACCTTGATTAGCTACTCAGGGTCAGTATCACTTAGAGGCATGACAGATGGACAGCCTTTCATCTTTCCTTTGTAATTATTGATTTATGAGCTAAATGGTGATTGATTTCATCTTAAATTTCAAACAGAAATTATTCAAGGACACACAAATTAATGCTAAGTGTGAATATTCTATAAATACAGTTTGCCTAGAGTCAATTTTGTATGAAAGAAATGCAAAAACTGTACTTTCAAAGTCTCTGCATGATTCAGACACAGTTTAGCAGCAATATTTTGTGCAATTTATGCAAATTTTGTGCAAGTAATTGTTGGTTCAGATTTATATGAACAAACATCATCAGTTTGGATGTACGTTTTTGATCACTTAGCAAAGAAAAGTCAACTGGGTGTGGTCTTTAAAGAACAGAATGACAGTACTGCCATGTACAGACTGGTAACACCTATGCCTCAGCCTCGGTGAATCTCAGTATATATCTCTAGGCTACACTATAGTGCCCCACCCCTTTGCTGACCTAACTTTTACCATTTAATGACCTGACTTTCTAAGGGAAAAAGGTAGGAAATTACACAAGGATGTGATCTTTACACAAGGCATATAATGCTGCTGTGGATATCTGACCACTTAAATTACACGTAATATGGAAAGTAAGTACTCATGCCAAAGACCCTTGGAAACAGAATCAAAACATATCTCTAATTAAAGATAAAGAATGTGGACATCTGCTTACAAAATGTGAATACTGATACATACAATATCAAAGAACTTATTTGCTTCCAGAGGGACAGACTTATAAGTAGCCAGTTTTATTATTTACACTTGTAGCAAATCTAAGAGCTGATCCCAGTATCTTTCAAAAGTGGTAAATAGTTTTAAAAATCTGCATTTATGGCACCCACAAAATTCTCGGAAAACATTACCCTGCTCACAGGTATGGTTGAACACTGGTACATGTTATAAGTAAGTACTGAACAGATACCCTGAAAAGTACCTGTATAAACCATTTCAAAGTACAGTATTTATACAAGACATGGGGAGATAGTTGGCACAGTTTTGTATCATCTGTAAAGATAGATAATAAAATTTGATGAAAGAATTTTGGATTATAAATTTTCAGGGGCAACTGCAGCTTAGGTGTCACCATTTGTGCTTAAAAGATAACAGTAAAATAATCTGAAGAAATAAAAGTTAAAGTAGAATGAAACAAGTAATGACTTAACAAGAATACACACATACATTACCATTTATTACAAAGAACAGTAACTTTCATGAAAGTTTGCAGTTTTGTATAAATGCATGTCAAAATCAAATTGCTACCAACAGCTCCTACGGACATTTTATTACAGTTTTTATTTCGATGCAATTATTGGACCGTCTAATTCAATCTCAATTTAATGATCATTTTATTTCCTTTAATACATGTATCTGATAAAACCCTCTGACCTCAAGATTTTCATTAATGCATCTGAGTTGTTTTTATTCATAACTGGGTAAAACTGAAAACGGTGTGTATTGTTGAAGAAAAATCTTTATCCGTAGCCTACATTCAACAAATGTATAGATTGAAATTTTGAAAATATCGCTGATAAAACATTTTATTTTTCATGCCAATACTGAATATTGTTTCACTGCACTATGTTATATCTGTAGCATGACTTTTCGAGTGTGTGTGATGTATACCTGCACAAGGGCCGTAAGGTCTGGGTGTGTAGAATATTCACACTAGATGTTTTATACCTTTGTGTGAAATAGTGAAGATTTGAAAGTGTGCACCGTGCAATAAGTGTCCAATCCTGCAGTAACTGTTACATCATCAAAGAATAGAGAAAACTGCAATTCCTAGGTTTAGTAATCAACAGAACATTTTTAAAAGAGAGAGTCAGTTTGCAATATGTGAGCCGAGTGTTAACAAATTTGTTCCTCACAGGCGTCAATTTCAGGTAACTAACTCTCTTACATACAGAATGATGTCAGCTTTAAAATGGCTCTTTCAAAGAAATTCTAACAGAAAAATGCACCAATGTTTTGACACAGTAAATAAATTTGTGTCTTCAATGAGTACAAGACAAGTCAGCTCAGTTCTTTTATTGCCCCTTTCCTTTAAGTACCGTATTTCACTTATCTGTATTTGTAACATGACATGACATATTAAATCTGTCTATTTTTACTGCGTACTGGTTTAAAAAAGCTGTTACATACTTTAGAAGGAAATTTAATCATCTGTATGGCACATTCTTTTCACTAGTGACAAATCACTAACAGTTACATAATCTACTGTTACACAGGTCTTTGGATTGCATTTACACCTGTATGAATTTTCTTTACAAGATGGTTAAGCAAATCAAAAATTAAAACTTGTGAAATATTTTGTTTTCAAGATTTATTAAGATATGAACTGGTTTCAAAAATTGGGAGATTACATGAAAATGTTCTAACCATAGTCTATTTTAGACATGGCATATCATGGACATTTCATGGAATTGTATTTTGACCAATGGGGAAGCAGTATTTTTCAGATTTTGGACCGGTTTAATTTGGTAAACCACAAGGTTTATGGGGTTTACAAATAAATGCTCAGAATTAACTGCATCTGTAATAAACCTTTGTACGCATACGCGTACAGGCAGAATCAGAAAACATCTGAATGCATCATGTATATCTTTAAAACAAGACTTTTTGAATCCACTTAGCATAAGCATGCTTGAAACTTAATTTGATTGGTTGATTTTTACATGCAAGTGATGTTTGTGGGTGGAGGCATAGTCACATATTGTCAAAACATAATTCCATACATTAAATATATTAATGTTTGTTATCAAGAATTTACAACATTAACCACTCGCTTGGCTGTGCCGAGCTACAGTGGTTAAAATTGTAAACTTTCGGTGACAAACATTAACCTTAATACTTGGTCTTGGTCTGAGCATGGTCAACATCAATCTGACAGTTGTCAAAATCTCAGAGTTATATATAAAATGAAGGTGCTCAGCTCTCCTTAATAATGTCTTCTAATTAGGATTTTCTTTCAGTGTATCAACCCTTCCCTTGCTGGAGGCAAATGTCTCTGCCTTCGTGACCAGTGCAGACCAAGATCAGACAGTACATCCATGCAGTCTGAACATGGTCTGCACAATTCGCTATTTAGCCAGTAAGTTTTGAATGAACATCCCCATAAACAATTAATGGATCTGTCCAAAATGAAAGATGGACAAGTCAATTCTTGATATTCAGCATGATAAGGGTTAATTACCTTTTAAGTTATCAATGACATCCTATTAAGTGTCAATTTGGTCTTAGCCATCGAGGATTTTACAGTTGGTTGAGACAAATACAGGTTTAAGAGTAAAACAACAGGATAAACTTATATTCACCATAAAAAGCTTTTTCTTCAACACTCTTGTGCAAGATTAAAGCAATGTAATCATGTATTAAATCTAACTGTCATATAATGCTAGGATAGATATAAGTGTAACCCACTTGTTATACATTGTTATTACATAGATCTTATCAGCTATGTTCTCACCTAGCTCAGATATCAACAGGACTAAGTGCATGAACAGCAAGCTAATGAACTTTATGATAGGCATCTATGCATCTATTACAGTTTCAATTACGTCTAGACCTTAAGCTTCCAATTTCAATATTATTGGGGGCAGCCATATAACTATGATTGTCTGAATATGACACTTTTACAAAATACAGTGGAACCGTAAAATGTTCCTAACAATGACCACATTTTTTTAGAAGCAACAGTAGTTATAATTGCTATAAAATTATGACTCATTACATTCCACATTCAGACAGTTTGTTAAAATTCAGACAAATGTTGATCAACCAGTTAAGCCTAGGATGCTTGCCTACAATCATTTATTTGGGTAGATCATCTGGTACAGCGCCTATCTAAATGCAAGCAATCAGGGTTGTGAGTTTAAGTCCCACCTTGGGTGCACAGTATTTCTAAACCTTTGACACATGGCTGCCTAACAAACACTGAGCTCTGTGTTCTGTTACCTTTAATACTGCATCCAAAATTTTTTTGGCATTATTAATAAAACATTTCACAGGTCTGAACACCCTTTTGCTTAGCTTAATGCCAGGTACAGACTTCACTGTTATGGGAAAAGTTGTTTTGACTTCTCCAACAGGATGTACCTAATACCAAAAGAAGAAAGTCTAGCTGATAGTAAACCGGACATTAATTAACCTCAAGAATTGTAATAATCTTCTTGACAGATAGCCAGATTGTTATACTGATAGGGCAATATGTCCACCTCTCTAACACTGACACCTAGCCATAGCCCTAGGGCCAAAATTTCTTTACACCACACTAGGTCAGTCAAGCAAACACTTAAGCCTGAGACTGACTGGGTCACAACCTATCCTAATTGGCTAAAGCTAGATAGAAGAAAGTAAACATCATGCAGTATGTCATGACCACTTCAAACAGCCTCAAGGCCCTTCTGGAGCTGGACACTGATCAAGACTCAGACACATTTTACAGAATTCATTTCTAGTTTTTGTTTCACTATTTCATTAATTTTTTTTACAACAACAATTGTCCAAATTTAAACATAATGCAAATAGATTAAGGCCATTTTTATATTGTACATTATATTCTTCTGAAAACTCTGCGCTTGTCTTTATGTTAATACTGGTTTAAGCATTTTCAGTATGCGATAAATTTTGTTGTTGTTGTAGTATTTGAGTAAGTTAGGGTGGAATGTACAATCACGGTGTTCATCCTTACAAGAAGTTTTCAACTCTCTTACAATGTAAGTGCTGGCATCTAAGGGATCTAAACAATGACTGTCGAGGTTTGAGTTGATTTCTGGTAAGCATCCCTTTAACTAATTGAGCATAACGGAGAGCAACTTCCTTGGTAATTGTTACAAATTGATGTTGTGTTAAGGGCAACTGTAATCCAAACATTTAAGTTCAAATACCATCTGCCTATAATTTGTGTCCATATTGATACATCTGCATTAATATTTGATCCTAACTGCTTTCAATGTCCTTTTTGTCACACTATATCACACTGAACCATCAATATTAAAACTATTTTTTTCTTTTAAAACAATCAATGACAATTGTGCAATATGGCAGTAAAAGTTTAATGTCACACTCACTGTACTCAACATTTAAAACATCCTCGTGATACTCATGTACAACAAAATATACAGCTATAATTTGTGTGTTACTTGAATCATTTACCTGTGTGGTAAAGAAAAAACCATGCACATCTTTATTGAAAAATTAGATTTTCTTTGCAAATACAGATAATTAGATTTATGGCAAAAATCAGGTCTATTTTTTGAGCAGAAAGGTTTTGCATTTTTAATCATTTAATACCCCTATCTGCACTAAACTGCTGTCTTTAGAGTTATTTCCCCATTGTCATGTAAATATTAAACCTGAAAATAAGGGCTGATTGTGAACCTATCAAATTTTGCACTATGGCGGGGGAGTTGCATGCATACATGTGACTTTGACAGAAGACCATTCCTGAAAAGCAGGAATCTGACAAGGATAATGGTTCCAGGTCCCAGGAAATAGACTTGGCAGAATTTTAGATCCAGGGTAATTTAATATGTAAAGCATCTCCCTCTTTGGAGATTTTGACAAACTGCCATTGCTCTTGGGTGGATATCAGACTCTGAAAAAGAAAACAAGAGGGCCATGATGGCCCTGTATCGCTCACCGGAGTATGACTGCTTTTAACAAAGTTGCTATGGACCTGGTTAATTGACCCCAGATGACCCATATTCGAACTTGACCTAGAAATAATTGAAATCATTTCTTTGACAAATTTCAAGGTTATTTGTACTGAAAATGTTACCTCTAGAGTGTTAACAAGGTTTTTCCATATTTGGGGTCTATGACCTAGTTTTTTAACCTAGATGTCCCATATTCGAACTTGAGCTAGAAATTATCGAAACAATCTCTCTGACAAATTTCCAAGATATTTTGACTGAAAAAGTAGCCTCTAGAGTGTTTACAAAGTTTTTCGATATTTGGGCTCTGTAACCTAGATGTTTAAACTCCAGATGACCCATATTCAAACTTGAGCTAGAAACCATAGAATTAAGCTTTCTGACAAATTTCCAGGTTATTTAGAATTAAAATGATACCTCTAGAGTGTTAACAAGGTTTTTCCATATTTGGACTCTGTGACCTAGTTTTTAACCCAAGATGACCCATACTCCAACATGAGCTAGAAATCATCAAAAAAACCTGTCTGACAAATTTCCAGGATATTTGGACTGAAAATGTAACCTCTGGAGTGTTAAAAAGTTTTTTAAATATTTGGACCAAGTGACCTAGTTTTTGATCCCAGATGACCCAAATCCAAATCTGAGCTAGAATTCCTTGAAACAACCTTTCTGACAAATTTCAAGGAAATTGGACTATAAATGTAACCTCTAGAGCATAAACAAGGTTTTTCGGGCTCTGTGACCTAGTTTTTGACCCCAGAAAACCTATATTCAAAACTGAGCTAGAAATCATCGATCCAACCTTTCTGACAAATTTCCAGGTTATTTGGACTGAAAATGCTACCTTTAGAATGTTAACAAGGTTTTTCCATAATTGGACTCTGTGACCTAGTTTGTGACCCAAGATGACCCATATTCGAACTTGATCTAGAAATCTTCAAGGCAACCTTTCTGACCAATTTCCAGATTATTTGGGCTGAAAATGTTACCTCTAGAGTGTTAACAAGATTTTTCTATTTTTGGGCACTGTGACCTAGTTTTTGAACCAAGATGACCCATATTTGAAGTTGTGCTAAAAATCTTTGAAGCAACCTTTCTGACAAATTTCCAGATTATTTGGGCTGAAAATGTTACCTTTAGAGTGTTAACAAGGTTTTTCAATATTTGGGCTCTGTGACCTAGTTTTTGACCCCAGATGACCCATATTTAAACTTGGCCTAGAAATCGTCAAAGCAACCTTTCTGACAAATTTCCAGATTATTTGGGCTGAAAATGTAACCTCTAGAGTGTAAACAAGATTTTTCTATTTTTGGGCTCCGTGACCTAGTTTTTGAACCCAGATGACCCTTATTTGAACTTGAGCTAGAAACCATCAATAGAACCTTTTTGACAAATTTCCAGGATATTTGGACTGAAAAAGTAGCCTCTAGAGTGTTAACAAGGTTTTTCTATATTTGGGCTCTGTGACCTAGTTTTCCAACCCTGATAACCCATGTTCGAACTCGTGCGAGATATTAATGAGAAAAATATCCTGACCAAGTTTCATGACAATTGAGGCAAAAATGTGACCACTAGAGTGTTAACAAACTAATTGTGGATGGACAGACGGACGACGGACAAAAGGTGATCAGAAAAGCTCACTGTGTCACTACGTGACAGGTGAGCTAAAAATGTCAAATTCCCCTAGGCTAGCATGGCACCCCCTCCCTTGGGCAAAACATTGATAGGTGCATTAGAAAAGTAAAAATTTTTCTTATACTGGTACTACTCTACAGAAATGGCTTAAAATACAATGCCGCGAACATTTTGACTCAAGTACATGAGACTGTACCAAACACTTGAAACAGGACACAAGTTGAAAATGACCGACTGAGTCATTTGTGGAAAACAGAAGCACTTTCAAGTACAAACTTCACAAGCTTTCACATTTTACACGCACCATTATATTTTTGATCAATGATAAAATTTCAATTAGGATGCTGATATTTAAGACATTGATGTGAAAATTAACCAACAGGTGCAAAAAATGATAGAAATCAAATGAAAATTTATACCTCTTTTCTTTGCAATGTAATGTCACTTAATACTGGTTACTTTTTTAGGTTTTAATACACCGTCTTGATGATTTTGATAGGAGTTGTTGAACAGTGATTCATTCATAAAGAGCAGTTACAACTGTGGTAAGTTACAATTGTTTATTTTACATTTTATTGTATGAAACATAATACCATACTTACAGCTGCTTCTCAGAATCTGACCAAAGTGCCAAAAAAATCACTGAAACTTATTTCATCAGCAGGATTGAAAGGTGCAACTATAATTACCTTGATTCTGAAGTTCTTCCCATGTAAAAATGCAGGCTAAATAAGTTCTTACACTTTTATAGAAATAGACATAGAAATTATTAAAACAATCTTCATTACAAATTTCCAGGTTATTTGGACTGAAAATGTTACCTCTAGAGTGTTAACAAGGTTTTCCCATATTTGGGCTCTGTGACCTAGTTTTTTACTCTAGATGACCCATATTTGAATCTGAGCTAGAAATCGTCAAAACAACTGGTCTGACAAATTTCCAGGATATTTGGACTGAAAAAGTAACCTCTAGAGCATTAACAAGGTTTTTCTACTTTTGGGCTCTGTGACCTTGTTTTTGACCAAAGATAACCCATATTCAAAACTGAGCTAGAAATCATTGAAACAATCTTTCTGACAAATGTCTAGGTTATTTGGACTTGAAAAGTAGCCTCTAGAGTGTTTACAAGGTTTTTCGATATTTGAACTCTGTGACCTAGTTTTTGAACCCAGATGACCCATATCCAAACTTGAGCTACAAATCATTAAAGCAACCTATATGACAAATTTCCAGGACATTTGGACAGAAAATGTAGCCTCTAGAGTGTTTACAAAGTTTTTCGATATTTGGGCTCTGTGACCTAGTTTTTGACTCCAGATGACCCATATTCAAAATTGAGCTAGAAATCATCAAAGCAATTTATCCGACAAATTTCCAGGATATTAGGACTGAAAATGTTGCCTCTAGAGTGTTAACAAGGTCTTTCTATTTTGGGGCTCTGTGACCTAGTATTTAAACTCAGATGACCCATATTCGAACTTTTGTTAGAAATCATAGAATCAATCTTTCTGACCAATTTCCAGATTATTTGGACAGAAAATGTAGCCTCTAGAGTGTTAACAAGGTTTTTCAATATTTGGGCTCTGTGACCTAGTTTTTGACCCTAGATGACCAATCTTCGAACTTGAGCTAGAAATCATCGATAAACCTTTCCGACAAATTTCCAGGATATTTGGACTAAAAAAGTAACCTCTAGAGTGTTAACAAGGTTTTTCTATATTTGGGCTCTGTGACCTAGTTTTTCAACCCAGATAACCCATGTTTTCTGTAGGTTATAATGCCCACAAGGGGCTGCATAAGACAGAGTCACAATTATTTAGATTTCTTTTCCGAAGAAATAAACTTGTGTTTTCTAGGACCAGTGCTTAATTGACTGTGACATATTTCTTTTCCCAAGGACTACTATGGTGTCCTGTTCCCACCAGTTAAACTTCTACCTTTTATGGACATAAAAATGCAACAACATAAGATTTATTTCACATCCTTGCCCTTCAGAAATCACACAAAGATAGAGTTCACTTAGAGATTTGAACAAACAACAAGTTTTAAAAATGCCAGGTCAATAATTATGGCCCAATCTATTTTCTTACACAACCCCTAATTTTGACCCTGCTGACAGCAGATTTTTCTGTAACTTACAACTATCGGAAGGCAATGATCAACCAGTACTACCCACAGACACTATTATATACTATTATAATACTATATACTGGAGAATGGCCATTCATAAATGCCTTATATTCGCTTCTAAACAAGTGTCTGTGGTACTACCATCTAATCTGATCATGGTCTTCAATGTTCACTACTAAGTTTTACTGTTAGCTATTTATTCAGTTAATATCTGTATAAACAAGGATCTATCCAAACCTGAATGAGTGACAAGTTCCTATTAAAAAATTAATATATATATGCATGGTCAGGGCTGAAGACACTAATCAACAATGCTATATCTTATTTGAATTTGTAAAATTATATACCAGTATTTTGCTTTAGCCTTGAATACTGGATGGTTGAGGGCTTTGCCTTCAGTGTGGTAGTTTGAGTTGGAGGGCGATGTGTATTCTGTTAATAAACTGAAACAGTGTAAATAAACTGAAACTGTTGATTTCTAATCCCTAAGAAAGTAGAATCTAGCTTCCTGAGTAATGCAATCAAATGAACTAAAACTGACTGCATGGTGACCCAGTATTATGCAACAGCCATGCTTGTTTAGTACTCCTGTGGATTTCTTGACTCAATATTTGAGCAAACTACTTGTAATACAATCTCTGTCTTGCATTTCAATCTCTTTAGCAAACAGCTTTCAATGCTGGATGCTAGATTACTTCAACAATGATAATGTTACCTTGTCTTTGTTCATTTATGATGTGTAAGTACCAGAGGTCACACTGTCTGCTTATAACTTAGTCTTGCTCTGCCTGGCTACAGAATGCAAATAGGAAAACATATGATTCCAAACATAAAGTCAATCCCTAGCTATAAAAGGGTACCACACAAGGGCTGTAGCTTGGCTTGTAGGGAAGTTCAGGTCCACCTTTAATTGGAGGAGCAATTTCTCCCCAAGAATGTTTTTATCTAAAGTGTTAAATTGTGCATTTTGGATAAATGTTATGCTTAAAAGTTCATCAAAATTAATACTGAAATATCCCTCACTTTCCCCGTCATTTAAGTTTTATCTAGCAATTTGGTTGTTTTGTATCAAACTTCAAAAAAAAATATACAGTGAAACTATGACGCCTGAGCCATATGTGTCACAATTATCACTGGAAGTTGTTTTGCTTTGCCGTAATTGATTGGTCCCATCATGAGAAGAGAAATCTTCCAACAACTGAACTTAATTCAGCTTGTACAGCCTAGCTTAACAGAAATCTTTCCTGTACTATACATTCTATTATCAGCAAAAGAAAGAGCCTATATTTCATTTTTTAAATAGGTTTTTTATGACCTATGCATGTGTGCAATATATAGAACAAATAAAAACATAACAGTCTGTAAATAGCATGAATTAAATCGGGTATTAAATTCATCAAAATTTTAAACTGTGTTTACAAACTTTTGAAAGGTGCTTAAATTTGCAAACTGAAATTGCATCTCTCAGCAGAAAAACATCAATACTTTTATCTGATAAAATATGATAATTTTATGGATGGTAAATAAAATTTTATTTGTAAAAGTATTTAAATAAATCCTATAGCGTTTTATCTATTACTGCAAAACTTGCATTTGCAAATTTTACCTTTAATACCAGATTGTAATAAAAGAACTTTCAGCTTAAATTACATCAAGCAAATAAGCCCTAATTTGCTTATTCAGTTTCCATTTAATGTCAAAATATCTCATGAATCAAGGTATTTTGTAAGAAAGTCATTAATGCAAAAAAAGTGCACCATTTATTTATACCTATGCATCATGCAAAAAAGCAAAATCGTGCACTGCATTCAGTACCGCCAACTGCAATATCCTTTTAGATGCAGGACTGGTATAATGACTAGACTTAAAATGATGGTTAAATTCTTTGTGTTTATTGTAAACGATGGTAATGATTTGAGTTATAAGTGTACTTCCATGTAAAGTTTGGAAAACTAAATAATACAGTTCATAAACACATGATTTCTTCCATGAAAACAAATCCAGGGGCGGAGGTGAAAAAAGTTCCAAGTTAGCCAATAGCACTGATTCTGCATTTAATTAATATCCCCTACTCTCCCTGTGCAAATATACTGTGCAGTTAGGTCCAGCCGCTCTATTACAGCATAATTCTGTGTGTGTGCTACCTGAACATCTGCAGCCATTTTTTCTTTTCTTGTACATGCGACTGTACTACAGACACTGGTCTACATGGACCGCGCCTTATGAAGCAGTACAAGTCCCGTATACTTGAAAAAATCATGTTGTCATTATAACTGGACATAATAAATGTGTAATAGTAATAAATTCTAGGCTTGCATTATGTTAAATAAACAAAACAAGTTTGGTTTAGCCTTCTCTTAAAGAATTAAATGCAATTAAATTTGACAAACAATTATGTATATTTTCCTAGAAAATTAACTTCACTGCAAAATTTTGGATGCCCTGAAAATTGCACACTGGGATAATCCTTTGGCATACAATCTTTGTGCATAGTAATACAAACAAACGCCTATAAGATGAAAGTAAGTTAATAAACACACCACTGTCACTATCATACATTCTGAAGCTAATTGCCAAACCCACCTACAACAAAAAAAAAAAGAAGCAACGTCACCATACCTTTAAATTAATTAAAAGCATTTTCTTATGAATTAATGTGAAAGTACAGACTTACTAAACAAAAAGAATGTGAAATGACACATTTAAGTGACATACAAGTTCATTCTCAGGTGAAAAACCTAACATTAAGCCTTTCTTGGCAGAAAAAATTATTACATTTAATGATACCATAATTCACTTGGTTTAGTCTAAGCCAAGGTGTAACTTTCATTATTTTCGTTAGCATAAATCATACCTTCAGTGAATTCTGTCGGATGAGAAAATGCATGCATAGATAAACAAGCTAGGAATAGTCTTTATTTAAACTGGTCATGGTGAAGCAAAAGAAAATTACAGTTGTCACCTGATGCTTTCACAGCTATCAACTTAAATTCTTATATTCAGTTATATTTTATCAACATCACAACATAAAAATTCAGGAATAACTCAAATCATGAGTCTATCTGTTGTTCATTTAAGATTTCTGTTCCCTCTCTACATATGTATTTCTCTGAATATCACTTTTGTAGTATAACTAA
Organism: Cyclina sinensis; assembly: GCA_012932295.1. Taxonomy (NCBI): domain Eukaryota; kingdom Metazoa; phylum Mollusca; class Bivalvia; order Venerida; family Veneridae; genus Cyclina; species Cyclina sinensis. The sequence goes on from JAAONU010000019.1 coordinate 2,561,691, forward strand.
AACACTTTTCTAATGAGTTAAACAAAGCAGGACAGAGCAGTGACCCCTGCAGTACACCATTTCATGTACAGTCAAGGCCACTAAAGTGATAAACAATAGGATTTGTTGATACCTTGATACCTTCTGATCTCAGACAAATTAACAAGCAGTTTATGCTGGAAGGAATATCAGCATCTCATTCAACAACAGATAGGTGATGAAAACCAAATGTTGTTCCTCTTCAATGAAAGGGCTTGTTAGAATTAACATACAAGACATTCAGGTAACAGAAGTGTGGATGAAGGTAAAAGGTCAATCCAAAGACTTCAGTATTTTCTTCTCTGTGACAGAAGCAAAGGCAGTACATAGCCTCAATGCCACAAAGAAGAGGTACATGTACACTTACAGAACAGAAATTAAGTGGACTATGAACTGAAAGAAATAAAAAAACAATTATGCAGATATAAAACACAGGGGAAAGAACAGCAAATATGCCTTTGTCAAGTAATGACTGAAACAGCCTATATATTAGACATAAATTCCAAGAGACAAGCTGCTAGCACCACATGCAAACAACATGGATTTGTTGCATAAATTCTCCTTTAAAGTTTTATCATATTGTACTTGTACTTTAAAAGTTGTAATTTTCCTGACAAACCCTTCTAACTAAAGACTGGCTGTATGAAAATTTGAAATGAATAAAATTTCTGAAACATTCATCTAACTGAATGTGAAGTCCTGTGTGAATGCTGAAAAGTAGTTTACACATTCAGTTTTCATTTTTCTAGCTACAATGTAATTGTTTTCAGTACATGTAAAAATGTGTGAGCCAAATGTTTGCATACATCTCACTTTCTATGGAATATTTTACTCATGTTGTGTGTTATAAAGTATTTGCCTCCAAGGTGGCAGTAATAATTCTACATTATTACCCTAATTATTCAGGTAGGTGTGGCAAATTATGTAATAAAATCAGGCTATCCCTGCATGCAATTTTCAACATGGAACCTAATCATGTGAACATTACCTTACTTCAAAGACTTATAATTACCTGCTCTTATTACAGGAATGGTCTCTCAGTGTACACAAAGTAGAATGTATTGCAGCTAACATGTATATTGCTGCAAGAAAGGCAGAATTGTTCAGGCCATTACACAGGTGCACAGATATATTCTTTCTGCACAGTAAAAGAAACAGGCTTTGCTTCTAGAGGTTGCCCAAAGTGGAAATAATCAGTAAAGGACAGATTACCATGGATCAAATTTTGATATAATCTACCAACTTTGCTGTTGAGAGAGAGAAAAAATGTCATATTGTTTAAAAATACTGAATCATGTGCTAAACACCTGCAATACAATTACTTCTAATCCTGGCACAAACTTAGTCACTATATATATAAGGCTTAGAATTCCTTCAATGGCTTCAAACAGAGATTTTAACACATGAGAAGCATTAATATTAGTAAGTCATCTTCAGCTATAGGTCTGAGATGTTCATCCAGTGCGCAATGTTTATAATCACTGTCAAAACATGATCAAACTTAGGAGAACAAATTTATGGTGTACTGCATAAACCATGGTGACCTTCAGCATATTTTCTATGAACAATGAATTTGATAAAATTAAAGAAGTGTATTTTATGAAAAATTAATCATGTTCTTTGCTGATTGAAACACTAAGTACCCTTAATAGATACCCCAGTGAAAATGTCACCAAAATCTCAGTGAAATTTCACCAAATTTCAGTGAAATTTCACCGAAATGCATGGGATTTACCAAAATGATCGAATTTTGGTGAAATTTCAGTGAAATTTCAATGAAATCTCACTGAAATTTGGTGCAATTCATTTCTCATAAAAATTTCTTTTTTCAGTGAAATTTTGAGTCAATTTTTTTTGGTGACCAAAATTATGGTGAGAAAATTTCATATAAAAAAATGTTGTTGAACTTAAAGTGTTTACCTAGAAATTGCCAAAAAAGTTCTAAAAGTGTGTGAATGAGATGAGTGAGTAATCTCTGGCTAAAAAGCCATTTAAAATACTGACAATCTGAATTGTATAAAACCAATTGATGTGGGTTTTGGCAAAAGTTGAAGTGTATAATTATCATTTTTATTTCCTTATTTCAGTCTCATCCCTTTACAAGAATGCATATAACAGATAAAACATACATAAAAAACAAGTAAATATGTTTTAAATTATATCTATCTTCCAAATATGTTAAAAGATTACAAAATGTAACCAAAAAATCTAATGCTTAATTGTAAGAATAATTCAGACTTGTGTCAATGGATGGTTTTAAACTCTGAAAACTTAAACAAATTTTGTCTGAATATTCAGATGAATTGATATTAGTGATATTAATTCTCACATACAAATCAGAAATCGAAATGTATTGTTTTTGTTCGAAAAATATTTGAAAGCAATAACATATCTTATCAAACAACATTCTAAGTGTATGTTACACACTTTCTTACTACACTTTACAATTAACTGATACATTAATCTGAATTATTCAGACACTTACGTCTTACAAATTCAAAGTATGATTTTCCAACTTAAAACTTTTTACATAATTTTGTCTGAATAAATCAGACTATTGTCAGATTATATTATACATGTTACACAAACATACATACATAGCCATAGCTCCTTAACAGTAAATATGTCATTAACTGAAACAAGAATCATCTTAAAAAAAATGATGATTGGCTCTATTATCATTTAAATAATTATACTTAAGATGTATGTTTGATATGGCATGCCTAAAATAAATATAAGCAATGAAATCTTTCACTTTAAGCATAAATATTTGTAAAATCAAATATCTGCTAGGTTTAGAAAAAATCTTCCTGAAGGCGCAAGCTTTATCATCAACTGTTGTACATCCAAATGACCTAAGTGCTTCTAACAGGTTAACAAGCTTTGTCTGCAGTTCACTTCTAACTGAAACCTGTCTGTAATTCTACAAAGAGTCACTTAATAAAGTCGTTGCATGTGTTTCCTGTGATGTTGATATAACTGACGCTTTTATATTTTCCTCTATATCAAAGACAAGCACTGACCTCCACAACTGTTACCTTGTACATGTTGTATCAACACTGGTTTGACAATAGATATATTTCAATTCACTTTCAATTCACTTCATATGCCACAGTCCTTACATGCTAGTTTATCTGCATCTTCATTACACCATAAACTTTCTTCAATCCTTTACTAATAAGAAACATTTTATCAGACATAATTATCAGTACAAAAACACTGGGTAAAACACACTTCTTAATTATCAATTGTCACATTGGGAATGTTTCATCCTTGATGATTATTTTCCTAAAATTTCACATCTTTAAAAAAAAAAGCTTTTCCTTTCTTTGCTTGTTCATGACAACTCCTATGGCTGCAAGTACAGGATTTTCAATCTGTCTTCTTCATTCTTGGAAAAGACTCATTCTCTGGAACAACTTCAGAGGTTCAGCCACCTAACAAAGAGAAGCCAATCATAGTTAAAAACTGTATAAGAAGTAAAGATTAAAACTGAGTTTACTACTGTTTGTACCAATAACAGTATGAAGCTAAGGTTGTCTGATTCATTTCATATTATTCCACACATAATGGAAAATAGGACAACAATATAGGCTCTGTCTTCACACTATTATATAGACAAGAAAAAAAAACAATAGGGCCTTGATGGTATTTTATTACGCACCCACTAAAGAAGGAATAAAATAAAGTTCACCTGAGCATATGCTCAGGTTAACTAAAAGTTATAGGGAAAAAGGCAGTTGAATAAATTTATTTTAGTACATATATGTATGGTGTCGAGAAAAGGAATATAGCCACTATGCATGCCTTGAAGTGCATAACTTTTATAAACTGATGTTTAAAAATGTTGTCAAAGTTAACTTGATATTATAATTAAGGCTGTTTGCCAACTGTCAGTTCTATTAACTTGGTTCAAATCTTTATTGTGCCTACCTTATCTTTGAAAATCAAAGAAAGCATCCATCTGTAAATATTCTGTTGGAAATCTAACACAGGCATCTTGTCACTAGCTTCTTGTCCCCCTAAGAAGGAGCTACAAAATATCAACAAACCAGAATAAGTACTTTATTCAGCTGACATCAAAACAAATTACAATAATAAATCCTATCAGTCACTTGTACATATGATGATCATAAATATAACCGTATCCTACTTCTACCATTTAATGGCCACCATCAGCAAGTTGATTATTCTGCCATTTAGAGGTTTGCGCAAAAAAAAAGATAAGATTAAAAAGTGGGAAATATGTACAGTGGATAGTTAACAACAGAATTATTTACAGAGTTAGAGAAAGTACCTACCGGTGTATCTTAAATGCCTGTAAAACAGTTTATTCTTGAAGAATAATTTATGAAGAAATATTTTCTTGCTTATCAATACATTTGTTTTGCATTGTACTTGTTCAATGATTTTTTTAGTGTTAATATAATTGGTATTAACATTTGGGTCGAGATATTTTGGGAACAAACCAAAGTGTATTAAAATGTTAAATTTCTTTTGAAAAAATCGATGACAAATGGGTTTACTGGTTGTTATCAAAACAAAAGCTTATGAAAAATGTTTTTACTAAAGTATCTATTACCCAGTTAGAGTTAGTCGTGATATTTTTATAAATATATCTCTGATCACGCATTCGCTTCGACATGTTTCCAATGTAAACGTTTGACCGGAAGTGGGTGCATGTGAACAGGTGAGTAAACCAATTTTATAACTTAAAACCACTGAAAAATATTAAATATTTTTTCGTTCTGTTTTATAAATTTTTGAAAATCTTTATAGTTTAATCAAGTTTTAAAAATGAGCGAGCACCTGTTAGTCTGTATCATCCAGACGTTTATGTTTTACTTGTGGGAGGTGAGATATAAACGTCTGGATGATACAGATTCTCCCGAAAAAGGCGCCATCAAAGAGATTTCGAAAACTGTAAAATAAATCTGTAAACATCCTTCATTATATGTCGTCAATCTGAACAGTAATCATAGTAAAGTGTCAGTGCTTCACTTTCTTTTACTTTTAAGGTTCATTTTTGTTGGTGTGATCCAGCCCTTAATGAAATGTTAAAAGAAGGCAGTGTTGAGTCTGGGTTGTCTGCTAGAGTCTGGGTTGTCTGATGTGATTTTCCGCAAGCAGTTCGCATTTAAACTCATCTGGAGTACAAAGTGTTTCATATTTTTTTGCTCATCTTTTTATTTCGAAAGAATTGGTTTAAGGTACTAAAATCGGATAAACAAATTCGGATAGATAGATCTAGATCTACCATATTGTGTTCAAGACATGGAATTATACATATATATTTTTCCCACATAGTGATATAATGTTTTGAAAAGCAGAGCTTTTAAGAAGATTTAGATTTTTTAGCAACTTGAAAAAAAGTCACTACCTCTGAATCAAGCAAAGAAGCAATCAGTCAATTGCAGTGAAATTGGTTCGTAATCTTGTTGGATACCCAGGAACATTTGAACATTTGTCAGATATAGATAATTATGCCTCCCCCCAAAAATTGTCCGTCCGTCTGTCTGTCTGTCCGTCACAAAATCGTGTCCGCTCTGTATCTTCCAAAGCCCTTGAAGGATTTTTATGAATCTTGGGTCAGATGTTCACCTCATCAAGGCGACGTGCAGAACACACTTTGTGGGTGTGATGTCTCAAGGTCAAGGTCACACTTGGAGGTTAAATGTCAAATGCCACAAAATTGTGTCCGCTCTATCTTCAAAAGCCCTTGAAGGATTTTTATGAAACTTGGGTCAGATGTTCACCTCATCAAGGCGACATGCAGAACCCACTTTGCGGGTGTGGTGTCTCAAGGTCAAGGTCACACTTGAGGTTAAATGTCAAATGTCACAAAATCGTGTCCGCTATATATCTTCAATAGCCCTTGAAGGATTTTTATGAAACTTGGGTCAGATGTTCACCTCATCAAGGTGACGTGCAGAACCCACTTTGCAGGTGCGGTGTCTCAAGGTCACACTTGGAGGTTAAATGTCAAATTTTACAATCGTCTGACTCAATACTACCTGCAGCAACTGGCTGGGGGGAGACATATGTTTTTGTTCAATCAAAAACCCATTTCTAGTTTTAAAAAGTATTTTATTTTTGATACATGTACATTTCTATTACAGTCAAAAGAATGTTCCTCCTAATCTTCCATCAAAACATCATTTTGAAGTAACAAGGACACAGAAAACAAGAAGTAAGTAACATGTAGAATGCTAAAGACAAAAAGACAATACATTTCCATACCTTGTTTAGAAATGTTCAGCATCTGTTGGGTCTTGCAAATCTGGCACGAAATCTTGACTCAGGATTTGTTCAGACTTTGTAGATGTAGAGGTCCGTTGGCCAAATTAATGCAAAGGAAATATTTAAGCTTTATGCCTTGTAGTTTTTGACAACAACATTCAAAATTTTGTTTTTGTTGTTGTTGTTAAATGAAGTGACACCGGGCACTGTACAAACAGTTCATTAAATAAACATATAGCCAGACAATTTTCTTTCACTCTAACCCTTAAGGTTGTATATTAGAGTGGCCATTTGATGTAATAGAGTAATAGTGTTTGTTTTATTTATAAACCTTTGCAAAAGAACCTATTACTAGTACTAACTGTACTTACAAACATTTAATATCAGTAAGTGTGTTTGCTATATGTAATCAATAGATGCTTCGGAATTAAATTTATTGTCATAGATACTGAATATCATGCAACATAAATTTCATGCATAATTAAGTAATTTTGCTTGTATGTTTTATTTCTGTTTTGCAGGTCGTATAGTTATTTTCCTGCCTAATTCAGCAGTATATAGACTTCTCATCTGATATCAACTACAAAACTTTTAATGTAGACTGCAAAGAAAAAAGTGGTAAAAGATGAAATATAAAACTTGAAAAGAAAAAGGTAAAGCAGACTGCTGAGAATACATTCAAATAGTGGATCATCAGGAGATGGACAGAAAGTATTGAGTATCTAGATGAGGTCTTTTTCATGTAGAAAGGACTATTATACCTTCTTGATCAGGACATAGAAAATAAAAAAGGCTAGAAATTTTCATTAGAAACAAAAAGTAAAGACTAAAAGAACTTATTTTAGAACTTTTAGAAGACTTGGGGCAAAAGAAAAAAGTGATACATATTATTGTAAATACTGTGTTATTGAATCTCTAGAATTAAGTTTAGTGTTTGATGTTCATTATCTTTAGTTTACAACTTAGTACTGAACAAATATAATGTGTTATGCAGTTAAATAAAATATTCTTAGAGTAGACAGAAATATTGTGGTCATTATTTTGTCTGCCATGGTCTGATTTTGATTAAAAAACAAATTAATTGAATATGTATGTATTTTAGCTTGGCTGAGCCCTAGTAATTTAGGCTGAGTTGTTTTGTGATCATTTGATGTTTGTTGCTGGTATATCACTAGGTAATTTTTCCCTTACTGTGTTTAAAGAGATGAGGGGGTTCCTTTTTCAAATTGAATCTGAATCTCATAGCAGAATTAATCTTTCTGAAAACACCAAGCTCATCTGAAAATTCCAAATGGAGAAGTCTGAACAGTTCTGAATTTCAGTAGCTGAAATTTTCTGAAAACTGGCTGAATCTGCCTGAAAGTGTTCCAAATTAAGCAAAAATTCAGCAATATATTCAGACACATTCAGACAAAATTAAGCTTAATTCAGATCCCATTTCAGACAAATTCAGACAATATTTTTCATGAGGACTGTCTGCAAAACAACTGCATGCATGTAGCAAATTATGCAACACTGCATGGTTTTTTTTTTTCACTGAAACTTCATTGAAATTTCACCGAAACGTCATTGAAATTTCTCCAAATCTTCATTGAAATTTCACTAAAATTTTATTGAAATTTACCAAATTTCATCAAAATTTTGCCCAATTCTTTTGGTGAAAATTTGGTAGAATTTCACTGAAATTTTGGCAAAATTTCAACAAAATTTTACTGAAAATTTGGTGAAATTTCGCTGAAAGTTCAACAAAATTTTGCCCAAATCTTTCAGTGTAATTTCAGTGAAATTTCACTGAAATTTCAATGAAATAACACTAAAATTTCACTGGCCATTTTCACTGGGGTAAGAATGAAGCTTTTAAGTTTGGTGAATGGATTCAGCAAGCAGAAGGATGACCACATATGATACTTATTAGTTATACATGAATGTATGCCAAATTTCAGCAAAATCTCAGCAATGTTATTCTGTCATCAAAAACTGATGGGTTTTTTCTAGTAACTCTTAGTGAGGAATCATTTCTTTGATCAAGTCTCAGTGCTACTGTGAAATATTTAGACCAATGTTTAAAATGGATTAAATCTTTATGAATGATGAAAATTTATAACAGTGTTCTTGCACCAAAATTACCTTTTTTTCTAATATTTATATGAAAACAAGTGACTTGTTTCCATTCACTGTTATGAAAACACTCAGGTAGTACAACAGCAACCACAACAACAAATAATTTCGTTAACTCTCACTATTGATTAGAAAACCATAAAACATTTTTTCCTTTAAAAGTATGTCATCATTTTGAATGAAAAGAGTACTTAAAACAACCTGGTGGGTTTATGAATGAAGTCAAGCGATTTTACAATCAGTGATTTCTTTAGTCTAAGTTTGACACAAGTTTAAAGTATCGAATGGTAGGTATTCAAGAATTCAAAGTATGACTGTAATGGAATACATTTCACCTTTCAGTTTGTATGACTTTTAACTGTTCTTATATATATTAGGATTAAAAAGGACTGTATCAGATTGCTTCTATAATCCAGAAGTTTATTTATAGTGAGCCCTTTAAATACTAAAAATTGACCAGAGGTAAATGCCTGTATTGTGTATCTAATAGGTGATAAGTAATGTTGGACATAATTTAAAATACAAGTGAAATGGCTTTAACATGCACTTTCAATGCATGTTTTTCTAACCTGGCTGTACTTTCAAACTTACCTTGAAACTTCCTATTTAGCATACTTCTTGGTTTAAACTTAACAGATGACTTCTCCCTTATTGTTCTGGCTAAAATTTAACTGAAATCTTTCACTTTAGTATATTTGCTCAAAGCTTTGATCCTTAATGACTCAGAAAGGTTAAATAACATCTTGCAACTTTCTCCAAGCTAAAGCAGTACTTGTATATTAGTAATCCAGTGGTTACAACACAAGGGACCTATAATCTAAGGGTTGCTAGTTTGATCTCTGACTCCTCCAGACCACTTACATTACTAAATGTCTAACTGACAAGATGTTAAACCAAGGTCTCACGTATTAGTGCTATATACAGAGCATGTAGAAGAACCAGAAGCATCTCTTGAACGGGATGATTTCTGTTTAATAGTCTAAAATAACTAAACTCTTCTAGGGGCGTCAGTTGTATCACTAAGCAGTACCCATGAATAGTAAATTCAAATAGGTAGAATTACGACTCTATAGTACCTGTACATCTACTTAAAACCAGAATATCACAGAATGGGTCTTACAAGGGGTAAGGAGTACTAACCTAGTAGTGAACTGTTCTCATTTACAGGCAAATTCAGTGCAATTTTTGACTTAGCTTGTAACAAAAGCTTGAGAAAACTATCTTCTGTAATGGTGAAAAAGGTTGCCAACAACCCAGGAGCTCTTTGCAGTTAATTCATGTTTTTTTTTTTATTTATTTTTTTTTTTGCTTCCATCAAATATTTATTAACATCATACATGAATATAATTAGGAAATAGATTTTAAGTTTGAGTGATATACCGTCTGAAATATCACGGTGTCGAGTTCAGATGCGTAGTAATTTAATCACGAAGGCCGTAGGCCTGAGTGATTAAATAATTACGCATATGAACGAGAAACCGTGATATATACGACGGTAGATCACGAAAATGTTAAAATCTATTTCCATTCTAACACGTACGTATATTTATAAGGGACGTAAGTATGTGATCTGGTTTTTTTTTTTTCATTTTATCTTCCAGTGGCAGAACTTGCAGAATGTTCTCATCTGATTAATGTCATTAGTACTGCCTGAGAGGTAAAAAGAAGAAAATTTGTTCAGACAAATTTTCAAGGCAGCCCTGAGACAGGTTATAGTTTTTTCTCATGTCATCAGTCATTTTTTTGGAACAATCTGCCAAAAGTTTGAAGAGAATATCTCACTCACTTCATGTTTTACCTGAACCATAAAATAAAATGTAATCTTAAAAAATTGTAGGTCAGAGATAATTGTAACAGAGATTGGAAATCATTAAATAAAAATATTTTTGGAAGCTTTTCAGAATTAAACACCACTTTAGCTTCATTGTTATCAAGTTTTTAAGGCTTGTGCTGAACTGCATTCAACTGAATTATCTTGCACACATGAAATTATAGTGAAGGCCATTCAAAGAAATGGAACAGTTTTTTCAGGACTTTGATTTTCTTCTGGCACTCTCCATTTAACAAATATCACGTTAATATGAACCAGATATGAGCAGTTGATATAATGGATACAGAACTACAGATTTATAACACAGAATAATTAGTGCTAATGCAGCTTAGAGGTTTTGGACGTGAGTTTCCAAACCTAAGTATAATAAATGTTATAAAAGTTTCAGTGAAAACTCCAGTTTTTTCTTCCATGTGACATTTTTTGTTATTGTAATAGTACATGTACATGACATTCAAATTAATTTCAGCATATTTTATGAAAACTAAGTCTTCTTTTTCAAACACTTCTTATTTACCAGATACTGACACTCTCACATAAGTCTTACCCCGAACAGTATCAATTTACTGAGAAGAATTTGTAATTCATAATTTACAACCGAGAAGAAAGAAAATCATTAATCTTAAAATTTCATCTTCTTTCATGTTATTTTATTCTGATTAATTTCCCAAATACTTCACAGCCATGAGAAATCTAAATCCTGACTAAAAAGACTTTTGTTTCATCTTTCAAAACTGTGCCACTGTTCATTTTAATGCTTTGTTGAAAGTCCTTTATAGTATATGCACAGAATTCTTGCCAACAACAAACTTGATATGATATTGAGTGGAGCATGATTTGATATCACTCTTGATATAAATTGGCCTGAATTCAAGCAATTCTCTCTTTTTTTTAATTTAATGCTCAACTACCTTGGTTTAGTTAAGTTCTCAGACTTGCTTTCAGTTGGCTTAAGAAAGTATGAAATTTAAAGAAATAAAATTTGTTCAATTTTAAGAATACAGCAAAATGCCACAGCCAGGTGACAGGCTTTCATGTACACAAAACGTAAAGTCTTAAAAGACGCTGTTTAAGAATATTTTAGAATTCGTATTACCATGGAATGGAGTAACTCTGGGCTTTTAACAAATACAGAGCCAAAGACAGACACTTTATGGCTGGCCAACATCTACAATTAGATTTGCTCAGTTTTGAAAACTTTTGGATTATCAGCAAGTGCAAAGATTTACAATATCTCATTTGTTTCACTTGAGACCATTTTATTAGCATTAATGTTTATCAGTTTTCAAGAGGTTTGGTACATTTAATAATGACATGCTATAAAACATTATCAAATATTTACTTTCTTTCAATATTTCAAGTAAAAATGTGTGTCAGACCCAATATAAGTAAAGTTTAGTATACTTGAAATCAGTAAAAAAATGCACAAAAAAAGGTCACTTCATACATTATCTGCCGGTATTATGCTTTACACAGTTTTAGTTCAGTTAAAGTGCATGGTTCTATATTCATCAAACTTTATAGATCTACCTATATTTGATTTAAAGATTTTTTTTTGGAATTCCTAACACAATAAAAAACCGTCCTAAAGAAAATATTCGAAAATGTCCATTTTAGGCCACTGCCTGAGCAAAGACAATAAATGGCTGGTTCAGCTCAGTAAAGATATTTTAAGTTATTTTGTACCGTATTTGGCTCAACAATTTAGGAAAGTTGTTTCATCAAAATTATAGTCTAGTATAATAACAACCACTTGCCTGCCTGCAAGTGTAAAGATCTTGACCAGACAAATGGTTACATAATTGATGGCTACTATCATTTTCACAACTGTCACCAGTAATTAGCAAGGCAACTTACACATTTACAATGTCTCTTTATCTCTATTTTTGACAATCTTCTGTCAATTTAGGGTAATTTGGTACAATTTATGACTCTTGGGGTTAATTCTTTTTCTCTAATTAGGCTGATCTACAGCAATTTATCCTGCACCCCCCTGAGTTTCCATTGAACAGATATACTATTTATGAATAGTACACATTATCTTTAAAAGTTTTAAGGGCCTTTTAAAGAAATACTTAACTTTTTGCGCTATTTTGAATTGGGTTAAATACAGCCACCCTACTAAGAATGTACAGTTGTCGTTCGGAAATAAAATACTTGGCTTATTACAAATAAGCTACTTAATTCACAAAGTGTTATAAAATACATAATCTGTAAACTGTACACGTAACCCTTATAGGAACAAACACAATCTTATTATTTTTGTTGAAATATTTATTGTTATACATAAACAGTCAGAAAATGATAGCTTTGGGAATTGAAAAAAACCCAAAAAAACTTGTGACACACATATTTATCTTTTGAATGACAGGTTCAAAAAGGGTTAAACTTCATGGTTGTGCTTATCGCCCAGTCACAAATGATTAATTTAATAAAACATGTTAATAATTGTTTCCTTGACTCCCTATATACAATACATATTTCTCTCGTCAAATATTAAGAACATTTATACTCACAGTATTGTATAAAACTGACAACCAAAGTCCACCAGGTGTTGGAAAGTCAAGGGTTTTGGATTATTGAAACAGGTTTTGGAGATTCAATTCAGGATTTTTGTATTTTTGGCATTATCAAAAAAGGTTATCAGAATTCATCAAAGCAAGGCTTTTTGCAAAATTTTTACAGAGCTGGTATTATAAACTGGGCTACTGATTGGTGACATGATCTCAGAACTTGGTGGGATCGCGAAGGTCATTAGACATTAATGTCGGAACATCTCCATTTAATTTAATTGAATGTCTGTGCAGAACTTTTTTGGAAAAACAAGTCTAAGTTTACATTTCCCCAGGCTTACTGTAGACAGTAGCAGAAAGTCAATAGGAAATGAATGGTTAAGGTAAAAAAAAAAATGTCTTATAAATTGCATATGGCACAGGTCTTGAATAAAGTTTAAAATAGCATCTAGAAATAAATTCATGGACTTATTTTTCAAGATTATGCATTGCTCTATCAGATTTCAAATTATGTCTCATCATTATCTTAAGTAGTAAGTTAATTTGATAAAATCTTCCAATTTGTTCATTTCAAGACAATAGTGAAACACCCAATTACAGTTAATATCAAACTATAAATTTTCTTTAAGATGAATCTGATTGGGAATTTCGTCCAAATATGGAAGAAAATGGTAGAAACTACTGATTGCCAGTTAGATTTAATTCTGAGAGCAGAAGTTATAATGACGACAGAAATGACTTTTTTCCATAATAAATACTCAAATACAAACCTTTGCAATGCTCCTCAAAATCCACACAGCAATCTTTCATTTGCAAACATTTGCTGTCACAGAAACAATTTCCAACGTTACCGTCGAGTTTTCTCGAATTTGGTACATAGCACGTGTTATTAACCTGTTCGCAACATAATCCTGCCGACACACAGCCGGTAAAATGTTTTACTTTGTAACCCTGTTGTCCAAGAACTGCAAAAGCGCAGAATGACGCTAAAATGAAAATAACTTTAATAATTTCCATGGTGATTTCTCTTGCTTTATTTTCTTCCTACAAGAGATATCTTGTGTGTTGATTTCTAAGTAAAGGATTCCAGCTGGGAGTTAATTCCAAAGAGATAAAAGCATAAGTTTTCTGTTAACACGAATTTAATGTTGCTTCAGCGAACGCTCTCCGTCTTGCTCGTAGTAACTTGTGTGTAGTAGCAGCCTCAAAGGTACCGCGTTTTTATAGTTGAAAGAATCTTTGTATTTATCATTTACACCAGTAAATCCAAGTGCAGTGACTCAAATAAACCTCGCACAAAGAGATTCAAAGAAGTTTTCAAACTAAAAAGCGGTACAAAGTACTTAACCTCGTTGTACGGTGGACCTATAACATACTACGTACAACCTAACGGAGTTTGCCGTGCGTTGCGATAAACACCCTTTTGCGATGAATGGTATCTTCCAGCGTGGTTCTCTATCCTTCTCTTAATGAACTGTGAACGTCGAGAACCAGACCAGTTGGGGGTCGTCTCAAAAATGATGCGACTCGCTAGTAAACAATTTCGTTCTTTATCTCGATCGGAAGTCGCATCCGAAATCCATTTTCCATAGTCAAGAGTAAATTTTAAGGCATTTTGATGGTTTGTTTCTCATTTCTTTAACCACATCAAAACATAAATAAATGTCCATTTATAACTGAATGTCGGTCGATCCTCTTTACGACCGAAATTGGGAAAATGATAATACTTGAAAAATAACATTTAAAGTATGCGAAGGTAATTTAAAGAGATGACTCTGCTAAGTGACGTCTTTCTCAAATTCTTTTTAAAAAAATATTTACCTTCTCTCAATTAAATGGAACCGATGGACAATCACAAAGGGTTATATTAGACTGCATTTTTTCTGACTAATCGAAAAGACGATAATAAAACATTTATCAACCAATCATCGATCAGATCAATATAAACAGGCGCCTGATCGCCACTTCAGCACTCAAGTATGAAATTATCTCTCCTACTATGACTGTCTTGCGGGTGACAAATTGTCTTGATGACTAGTTCCATTCAATATAATTTGAACCATCTCCCGACAACCAATCTGTGTGCGGATTAGTCATACAACATGTGTCATATGAGTTAACGTTATGATTAGCAGAAAATAAGGCACACTTTTACATAAAAACTGGACCAAAGTTTCCAAATGGCTTGTCTTTCAGGAGGAAGAAGAGGTATTTCCAAATATCGAGGTAGCGGATAAAGTTCAATGATAACTGCATTTGTAAGAGATTTTCTTCTTGAAAAGATCTGAAAGGAAATGAATGATCGAAAAAAAGCATTCAGCACCAGGTAGCTATCACATGACTGGAATGGACCAACTAAAGAAACGTTGATATGTCCTATTTCATTTGGTGGTCGAAATTTGAATGTCTCCTTTATTCTTATAGTGCATCAATACAAGGGAGACAACACACACGTTTTCATTGAGGGTAATCTGCACGAGTTGTCGACCGTGATGTTGCGTTAACATTTGTACGTTTATTGCAGTAAGTTTAAAATCCACTTATAACAATTTTAGACAACCTATAAACAGTTTCTTTTTTGATTGCATAAATCCTAAAATAAGCATTAATGGGTTAGGAGTGTCACCACAACTGTCCACGAGGAAATTGCTTCTTAAAAAATGCAAAGTAAACATAAGATTAAACAGAAACAAAGTTGCCACAGAGATGAGCGTGAAAGATTAAAAAGAAAAGAGAAAATGTATATATGAATCAGCTGATATTAATTATTTGTATACAAATTACATCCGGATGAAGATGAAATGTGGATTTATTTTGTTTTCGTTGTACTTTTATTTTTGGAGAGTTCTAGAATATTAAATTTTGTAAGTTTTAAAATTTATGTTAACATAAAATGTATCTACAATTGAATGAGCACTCCTTCCTTGTAAAATTCTTGAAAGAAATTGAAACTGAACGATGTCAGCGAATACCTAGAACACATATTGTGCGATTGTCTCAGAAGCAAATGAGGCGCAGTTTTTAATACATTTGGAATTCAAATAGGGATATCACAAATACTGCTATACATTTGACTTTGCCATACGACAATTTTTATTCTATTGATAGCAGACACATGAATATTATAATATGTAGGCAATGTACAGATGATAGACACTAAAATCGTTACCTTGATGTAAAGATCTTGGTGATGTAAAAATTCAAAAACTTGCCATCAATGGCAGCCATTATGGGTTAAAATGCACATGAAAAATAACTTTGAGACCAACGTCAAGATCACAATAATGTATCTGAAATCAACATTCCGTATTCCCATCCCCAATGATAACAGCTTTCGAAACTTTGTACACATGACATATTGCTCTTATCTCATACCACCCTGAGCACTTCCTGTGCACTTTTAATGATCTCATACCACCCTGAGACTTTCCTGTGCACTTTTTTTATCTCATTCAACCGTTCATGTGTACTTTAAGACCATGTTCATTTGACAGTCCAGCTGTTATACGTATTTCAGAGACTGAAACCGGCGCCTTACGAATGACATTTTCGCCTGAATGTAAATGCAGTATTCGAACACTTCTTTGTCTGCCCAACTAATGATTGCAATCTTTGATTTGAAATCAGGCTGTCTTTTTTTCCATCAGATATTTTATATTTTGTCTGGTTAAAAGTAAGCGCTGCCTCCATCAGACAATATCAGATTAACCCATCAGTCCAAATTGTTCAATGTTAAATGTTAAATGTGCCTGAAACCTGAAAATTTTGCCTTCTTACGACTTCTTCCATTTTGTCTCAATGTAGATGAAGATGCTATATACAAAAATGTGAGATGGTAGTCAAGTTACGATACGGGCACTTCTTTCTCGGTGTCAATGTCTAACCTTTTATAGTCAGCTTTGAATAGAATCATCAACGGTGTTGCAACAACATACACACCTACGAGAGCCCAGTTAGTCCATCCAGTGTCTGTAATAAATAGTATGTGTAAAGATAAAAAGGCATTAAAACCCTGTATTGTTTTGTTTGAATAGTACTGATTTATACCTAAATTGTGCAAATGAAGTGTCACTTTTTTAATAAAATTGATCTTATTTCAAAGCAAATATAAACTGTGTAGTGGTCGAGGGGTAGATTGCTGTATTTCTCGATCTGGATGTTACTGGTAAGCTTACAACCTTAGCCTTAGGTGCGAACCCAAGAAGCAAACATCGAACAGGATTAAAATGTTTCCCATTCGATGTAATATAAACAAGCTTAAACCAAACGAATGGTCATTTACATATTTTGTTCCTCAGCAGTTTGGGCATACCAAGATTTGGAATCAGTTCAATGGACATGAATACTGCTGCTCCTATGTTGATCACCATGCCCAGAAAGCCCGCAGTAACACCTTCTGCTACAGGGTAAGATGTTTCGCAAGTTGTCTCAAGGAACAGTGGGGTACAACTACTGCTTAGTGCACCACCGATTATAACAGTGGCGTAAAAGGCACCTACAAATAAAGCAAGTCACTATATTAGTGCGTATTTACAGAAAACGTTTTGTTAAAACATACTGTTTAGAAACAATGTAAATATTCCATAAAATTATTATTCAACTGTTTACGTACGAGGAATAATATTTACTCATCTGATCTTGATTTTTATTTGACCTTTTCATTATCATTAGATCTACTTGACATTTTCAATTATCTTTACTTGACTTTTCCATTATCTTCACCTGACCCCCACTTTATCTTCACCTGAACTCCACTTTATCTTCACCTGAATTTCACTTTATCCCTACCGGACTTTTCCTTTACATAAGTTACATACCTTTAGACTTTGGAAGAATATCCACGCACATACATGTGAATAATGCAAAATCTGTTGCAGCGCAAATATAAAGAAAAATAATGATCGTTTTTGTTCTTCTTTGATAATAATCGACAAATCTGTTTGAAAAAGAAAATATATTATCAAATCTGATGTCTGTTGGTATACAAACTATTTATTAAATTTTAAAAAAAACTTAAGAAATGGTCATACCTATAAAAATATTTAAAAAAACTTTTACAATATACCTGTATCAATAAACTTTTTGAAAATGTGTCCGATTGAGTACAAATATCTAAATCATGAACGTCGAATAATCTGTCAAAAAAGCAGATTTGAAGATAAACTTCAGTATATCACAGCTAATTGAAGTTACAAACAAGAGACGAAACAGCACATTATAATACATAATGCATAAACAAAGGTATACATATAATTTTAACTAAATGCTCTGGAAAGACCAAACCCTCCAGTACTCAGCATTTGGATTTAACCAGAGGTATAACGGAAGAAACGATTCTCCATGTTTGTTCTTAACCTTATCATAGTTAAGTAGATGTTTAAGTTTTTGTTTATTTTATTGATTCACACAGAATATAACAGTTTCACGAGTTTTAAAGAGTAACGTTCATTCGGCATATACCTGCCCAACAAAACTCCACAAAAAACGCCAGCCAAACAGCCATAGAAATTCATCCAGCCTGCATCAGTCTTGAAGAAAAAAGACAGGACAAAAATACAACTAAAGTGTGAATTCCAAAATCTTAGAAGACGACAAGACGGCGACAAAAGACACCGAAAGGCCAGCAACGACATTTTTGTTTGCTAGCGTTATGATGACGAAAAGCGTCTTAGAGAATTCAAATATTCCATGTTAATTAATAGTGAAGATATTACATCTTCCAACCTATGAAATCATGAAACCTTGAAATTTTAACCAATTCATACTCTATTTTAACTTACATATTTTATGTTTATATCGGACAAGATACCATATTCTATATACAAAAAATTTAATTCCAATAATGTGATATTTTGAGCTCCTGAATTTTCGTTCACCCCCTGAAAAGAGACAAGCTTCTATTGAGGAACAATCTACGAAGAACTTACAAAATAAGTCTGAAATCTTAATAAAATTTAATATTTAAAATTGAATAAATGTAGTCTTTTCAGTACGCCCTTTTCCAAATACGAAAAAGAAGTAATTTAACGCAGTCATACCTGAGAAATTCCGTACGGACTGAGCACGACATCTAATATAGCCGACCAGTTTGCATAAAATCCGAGCGGGACGGCGTAAATGACAGCTATATACCATATAGAGGGATTCCTTAAAATCACAATGATATTTATGTTGCCTTGGAGTAATTAACACTGAACCTTGTTAAAATGTCAACAAAATATTAAGGGTGAGCTGTATTAACTCTTAATCATTCAGTGGTACATGCATTTCGAGAGCCTAGTGTAATACTATGGTCTAAATGGACTATTCATAATACTGCACTTTTAAACAAACCCTTTCCGACTGACAGAAACATTATGGTAGCCAAAATGTACCAATTTATCAAATGTTTGGTACTAATAGTCCAAAGACAACCTGTAGGCAGGATCATAAATGTTTGAAATATATTATAATTTAGATACTATTTTTAGATACTATTTTGATGTGATATTAAAAATAAATACAACAAAGAAGTAAGATATCTGGTTCCCATACTTCACAAGAGTGACAATGCCATCTCTAAAGTTGTATCTGTCTATACTTGCTGATTTACTTGGGGCCATGTTTGGTTTGGAAGGTAGATATATGACGCAGCACAGCATCAGAAGCACCGCAACGTCAAAAGCTGTACATAATACATCGTTAACAAATAAGTAGATATGTTGTATCTGCATATCTTTATTAAGAAGAATGCAAGCTACTAGAAATAAAGACGTAGCGTTGCGTGCAAGACAAGAAATACCCATAAGTACCACTAAGCATCAGGTCCAATTATGACAAAAACGATTACAAAAAGGGAATAGACAGTGCTCGGTCAATCATAAGTATTGACACGAAGCTTATGCTAGATAGGAGCGGTCAAAAACGTAGAAAACTCCACAGGTCCGAGTCATACTGTCTAAACATAGCAAAGAGTCAGTTACCATAATTTATTACATTAAAAAAAGCTATAAGAAGAACATTTACACTAATACATTAAAGGCGGGCAAGGGAAAGAACCATAGTTGCACATTACATTCCGGGTTTAAGCAAAGTATCATGGTTGCATGTAAATTATCAGGTAACCCAAAGCAAGGAATAAAAAATGCACATAATTTCTGGGTCAAAGCAAAATAAAGAATCATAGTTGCAGACGGTTTCTAGTAAAAAGCATTGCAATGTACCAGTACGCATCTTCAGTCATATAAAAGGTGTATATAGATTTATGATAATGCAGAGAATTTACATATGTAATGAAGCTCTTTCATCTGTGACTTTATCAGGGACATATCTGAAGACATAAACAAATGAAAAATACTTAAAATAGCTATTCGACACATTGAGGCTTGCATTTTCAATATAGACAGTCCTTTTTCCGTTGTTTTCTTTGTTACAGAAATATATGTTATTTTTTAAGCCATAGCGACTTGATACACTATCAAAAGATTAATAGCAACAATGTTTACTTTAATCAACATAAAAAGCTTCTCAAGAAAGATTGTTTCGTCCTGATATTGCTCTGTCAATAGTTACAAGACAAAATGATTTCAAACAATTAAGAACTTGTTTGGGCCTTATTGTTTCATTTTATTACAATATAACTGAAATAGAGAGAAAGAGAGAGAGAGAGAGAGGGGATACATTGAAACTTACCTGTGTCATTTAGTAAAACGTCTGTTCCATTTCTTAAAGCAAAATTAATCTTTCAAAAGTTTAAATATTTTTGAACAATATTATAGCTTGTGTTAATAGGTCAAATGTATAAAGACAGAACTTCAAATGGATTTAAGTCATTTATTTACATGAATTAAACGATTTGTAATTGTATACGTAAGAAACGAAAGAGGTACAATGTTACACCATGAAATAATTATATTCTTAAAATACTCTAGCTAGGTTTGTAATACTCCTCGCAACGTAGAGGTTTCTACTTTAAACAGCCACTTACAAGTTGAAATGATTATATTTATCAGATTTTTTAGTTATAGCACTGAACCTATAGTATGACTTTAAAACACATGCATATCCGCGGATACTATGATTTATGTCAATCTTTAACAGACAATGGGACGGACATGAAAATGATGAACAACAGTATAGACGTTCGCATAAATCAGTGTTCAACCTGTTCATAAAGAACGGAACGGAATTCACATTTATATTCTTAAATTACGCAAAATCTGTAAAAAAATATATATATACAAGAAGTATCTTCTGAAATCTTCTTCACGGAAGAATAAAGATTTTTAAAGCTTTTTTAAAGCTTTTTAAAGCAAAAATAATAAAATGTAAATTAACAACGTTACTTACAGTTTAGGCATAGACACTGACAACGGACCTAATGATTGTAAATAAGATTTATATATAAAATCAGACTTACTGAGGACAGCAACGTTACTAGGTTAGCTTACGTTTTAATAATTAAATAAATTGTTGAATAATTAGACATAATAACAAACTATGGTGAACTGTAGATGAAAATAAAACTCAAGAACATATTAAAATGAAACGTTATTTATCATTTGGGATCAACTATCATTTTTTATTTTTGCAAATTTTATTTCCTTCCATAATGTATTGATATAATTTTCTGAAACGAAATCAAATGAGTTGTTGTAACTGTGGCAAATGTTTGAAATGCAGATCTAGAGAATGTAAACAAAATATGTCTATGTACCAAACAAGTAAGCAGCCGCACCACCAAGGGTTGCAGCTAATGCCGACACCGCTGTAGCTGTGGTCCTGTCTGTCACCTTGAACCAAGTCTGTGACACAACAGTTGGAATAGCTATAACTATGCTATTGCCAATGCCATTGACTCCTTGACCAATCGCAATCAATCTGTGTCGTAGAAATTGATATTTTAGCGAACTTTGGTACGTAACAATTGCATAAAAATGCAATGCCTCACAAAAGATTTCGGTTTCAGCGGAACTCGAAATCAAGCCTGGTGAGGCAAACCGGGAAAATGTCCAATGCTTCAGATCACTGAGTTAAAGAATCGAATTTTTTTGATGCAGTTGTCAATGGTTGAATTATTACTATCAAGTGAGAAATAAAGTGACAAAATTGCGCAAACTGACAGCCAAATTTTTAAACAAAATCTTAGAGTAACATACAAAAATTATTATATACCTATTTTGATTTAATGGCAGCTAAAAAAAGTCAAAAGCGCTGATAATTATACATAGTATAAAATGACCCCCCACTGTTGCTTAATTGTTCATTGGAGGACGTAATAGAAGTTTATATAAATGTATTTTATACAGATTCAGTTACTCACATTGTAGCGATTTCTTGGTCTAATGTTATTATTCTTGTTGCTGTTGCAATAACCATTATCACTGTGCACACGACCATTGAAACACGAATACCTGTTCCAATAAAAGAAGGGAATAAAAGAACATTCTCTCGTTTCTATAAAAACTCTTAACTTAATGTTAAAAGGTTTTAGTACCAAAAAGTATGTGTTATTTTACTTTGCAGATCGTTGCTTTGTTAAAACTGATGGAAAAGCACAGTAAACAGAGTAAAAGGTAAACAAGAGTTGTGATATTGCAATGTATAGATTTACAGGACAGTACCACATATCGAATTTCAGAAGTCCTAGGTTGATTGTATCGTATAAGGTTATCGAAGAGTTTGTCTATACAAGTCTATGTCTTACTTCTGACACCGTGGATGGAAAAAAATACCCTTGTGGCAAATCTTGATACAGGTCCTTCGGGCATGGCTTTATGCAAAATTTTGGAACACTAGATCTGGTGGATTCAAACAAAAAAAGGTCTGAAGATTTTCCTATATATTTCTTAAATATATATATTAACTTATTTCTGCTATTTACCTTATAATAAACATAAAACTTTTGGAGATACGAGTTTAAAACTATGAGTCCGAAGTTATCGAACAAATTACCAGTAGATCTGAGAAATTTTTATTTGGAGACACCTTTAAAAAATGTTAAAACACCTTTATTCAGAAATTTTGAATCTTGGGGTTGCGTGATTCTTGTGTTGAAGGACTTTTTCTTTAGATTTGTATATATTTGACCCCTGGATCGCAGTCGTAAAAAGGCTCAACGATCAAAGTTCAAGCAATGTTTTTCATTCTTGTTGCCATAGCAACCGGAGTTCTGCATGAAATGGAATTCTTTAAAAAAAAAACTTTGGCAGGGCTTCATGCAAAATTATCTTTGCCAAGTTTCATTCATTTTCACTGAGAAATTTCGAAATTTAAAAGTTGACGGCACACGACGAACACTTCACCATCACCAAAGCTCACACTGAGTACGTTATGTTAAGGTGACCTAATCATATCAAATCCACATAACGGTTTTTAGCGACTCATCAACTTGCCAGCAGGACGTTTATTGTGTTTGCTAAAATATCAATACAGTCACATTTTCTTATAACTAAAATTTACATACTTACCTTTGCAGTCCACAAGGTAAACACCAAGTACAACAGACAAAAATGCTGTTATAGTTCCAATATTGACGATCCAGAACAGTATATTGTCAGTCCATCCATAGACAAGATAGGCTGACTGTGAGATTGGACCCCATGTTGCCCAAAGAAAATTGTTTAACACACTCGCCAAGGATACAACTCCAATTACGTACCACCTAGCTCTGCCAATATCCGACTCATTTCTTTTGATAAGTGACACTTTTTCTTCATTTATTTCTACATAAGGTATCCCTATAGAGTTATATCTGTTCTGTGTTTCCATATTGACATAAAGTTTTTTTTAAAGTCTAGATATATCCATAGACGTTGTTTTGGCTATAACATCTGTTTTACTTATTCATTTTAAAAAAAAAATATTTTTGTAACTCCACCAGCATATCAAATGCTTTTTGCGCAAATTGTTAAACATGAGCCAGTAACAATAATCTAAGTAAGAATATATAAGTTTGTGATATGTCTATATCATTACCATTAGATTATCAAACAGTTATGAAAATCAAATGACATGTATAAAAATACAGTACGTTATGTAGGACAAAGCTTTTCCGAAATAACATAGTTAAAATTATGCAAACTAAAACTATTGTCCTGAAGATAACAATTGAATTAAGAGATAATGCTTTCCAAAATAAGTAAGTTTATTTGTACCGCAGAAACTTCTTTTCATTTATAAAAAAATGCGTTAAAATGAATTAACAAAAAAAGGATTCGAATTTAATTCATCTACATGGTTATCTCCAAAAAACGGGATTCAACAAAGTATTTTTTGCTCTTTTTTCGAGGTATGTCAGTTGTAAATTGATTCTTAGTCTGACTTATTCAAATGCCAAAACGTTACAATGTCAAAGGCATAGGTACTTCGTCAGCTGAAAACTTAAAAATATGAAATTATTCTCGGCGTTGAATTATTTATAATTATTTTAACTAGTTGTTATAAATGTTGAAATTTATCGAACCGGAAATGACTTATTTTTGGTAAGTTTAAATGTTTGGTTTTCAATATTTTATCACTACTATGCATGTCAAGGTTAACAACGGGAAGCGAGGAACATTCGTTTATTTCCCTTTTATTTTTCTTTCCACATCTGCGGAGGGTTCTACGTAATATACTCAAAACCAATCAGAACCGTTCATAAATTTGGCCCGGTTATATTCTATCATGGCCGTTTAAAGAGGACAAAAGACGGCAAGAAGAGAAAAAAATACATATTAAATGAAGGTACGAGTGAATTGATGTTTATGAAGGAGGACTTTTTTGACAAAGTTTGATTCATTGCTAAGAACTGTTAAAGGTCATGTGACACGACTATAGCAACTTTGTCTATTCAAAATAAACATAATGTACTGATTAAAATGGTTTAACTGCGAAATTATTAGAATATTGCTTTTGATTAGAAAAAACGTGTTTTTGATGATCGTCTGTTTCCGTTTCGACATCGGTAGTTTCCGCCGCAATTTTTGGCTGTGACGTAGATTTATGCATGTCAAGGTTAACAACGGGTAGCGGGGAACATTCGTTTATTTCCCTTTTATTTTTCTTTCCACATCTGCGGGGGGTTCTACGTAATATACTGAAAACCAATCAGAACTGTTCATAAATTTGGCCCGGTTATATTCTATCATACTGCAGTAGTGCTGAATTACACTGCTCAAAACACATCTGTTTTTAAATGAAAAAAATAGCACTAAACCACAAGTGCAAGAAACACGATAAAGCCACACTTATAAAAATAACATGCTTTTAATTGTAAATTAAATAAAATAATTTGATTACTTCTCGATTTTCATAAGTAAATTCAAACTTTGTGCCGGGAGAACGGGTTGTAATTTTACCGAGAAATTACCGAGAATTAGTGTATTATATAGTCTAAAGTCAGGAACAATACACTTCTGAGAGAAATTGTTGGACGTCGTTTTTGACGAGCGCCGATTCATTTGGATTTTTTGTGAAACTTGACAAGATTGTGGACTGAAGAAGCGTTTGCAGTGAGCTTGAATGACTTTTGTTGTGAAGATATGCAATTCTACTCATGGAAAAAACTCGTTGTCTGTATTGTTCTCGGTGTCGAAAGAAAAATGAAAGCGAAATAAATGAGTGTTCCTCGATACCCGTTGTTTACCTTTAGTTATATAGTAGTGAAAAGCAAATAAAGAAGACCAAAAAATTTATGTTTCAAGCACCTGTGTTCTATACGTATAGGATTAAATCGTCAAGTCGTGAGAAAATTCAAGGCTCAGTCATAGTATCTTAGTGTCCTTTTAGAAAAATAATTCGACTAAGGATTCGTTCATGACACATGTGAACAACTAGGAAGAAACAGCCATTTAGCGCTTTATTATCCTGGTTTGAAAGTATCTTCGGTTTCCATCCATTAAAATTCGCTACATTTAATATGGGATGATGGTATATGTAGTTCAAATATGTATAAAATCGATGCAAGGGAAGTAACACACTGCAGAGAACGGTGATTCTTATGACAGATTTATTTATCACTTTCTAATACAAAAGACACAACTTACTGCAGATAATGCTATTTCTGTTCTATTCTGATACACATATTGACGACAGGCAAGTTAATGACAGGATAATTAACGTTGATTTTAATGCAAGATTTATTCCTTAATTAAACATACTTGAATGTCTAGTAAAATACTGGCGAACTTACCCCTTCGAAACTTTTACCATAAATAAACGGTTACATAGAAAAGGCGACTGTGATTAATCAGGTACAGTCAAAGCTATATTTAGGGACAAGTAGAAACTGGTGACTTCTTGTTCTAAAAATAGCAGCACCCCGTTCTGAAATCGAGGATCCTTTGATAAAATTTAAGAACATTCTTTACTTGCCATTCACTCTAAAACATGAAACCAATTCTAGATTCATTTTAAAATGTCACATGAAAGTTATTTCCCTTCTTATTCGGAAAACTTTACTTTTAAAAGGCCTATCTTTTACCGTTTTTTTTGACATTTAAGATGATTTGGTAGTACAGTTTTGTGAGGTCATTATTTGGCGTTAAATTTCAAATTCATGTCACCACACGTCAAATACTACTAACCTCCTTAGCAATACCTGTTCAAAAACTTGTTATATATCTAATAATTAAATCTTAGTTAACTTTATAAAAGTGTCTTCAATTTCTTATCAATGAATTTGATTAAGGGTAAATAAAACTTTTGTTGACAAACCGAAGGCAAGACGATTTCATGTAGTAAAAGTGCAACAACCATCAATGCGCGTGTTTAACTTTATTTAAGAAACGCCATGGCTTCTTCAGACACGCTGAAGGTTCGACTTCTTTGTTCTTTTTAACAAAATATTAAAATCCTTCATCATGAATAATCTTAGAAATCGGATGAATAGTCATATTGATTTAAGGTATAAATAAAAATGAATAACCTTTTGAGTGGTCAGATTTGGACCTTTTAATGTTACATCAGTATCTGAAATTGAGAAATTAAAATAAAATCAAGTGCTAAAAAGGGTAGTAGACGTAATAAATACGACTTTTTCCAACTTTTTAAGAATTTATTTGGTGACGATGTTTTTTGCGTAGATGATATAGATACACAAGTAAATACTGATACTGATCATGATAGTGTTGTTGATCAATTAGACAATGACTTAAGTGTGGATGAAGTTGAGCGAGCATTGTCTAGTCTAAAACATGGTAAAAGTGGCGGAATCGGTTTACTTATACCTGAGAGATTTGTGGAATGTAAGCATATACTTGCACCGGTTTTACGTAACATATTTAATTACATGTACGCAAATAGTATTTATCCAGTTAACTGGACCAAAGTTATTACTGTTCTCGTGTACAAAGAGGAGATAATGTGAATAATTATAGAGGAATAACTGTTGCTAGTATTTTCTCAATTTCATTAGATAATACATCACGTAAGTGGTCAGAAAATTCAAATTTGTCAGATGATGTACAGTTTGGCTTTAGGAAAGGTAAAAGTACTATTTGTCTTTGTGTTGAGTAGTATAATAAATCAAGTTTTAAACTACGAGAAGAAAAAGTTATATTTAGCTTTCGTTGATTCCCTCAAGGAATTTGACGTTGTTTAACGTAATTGAATTTGGTACAAATTAACCACATACGGTGTTTCTAGCAAAATTGTGAAGATGTTAAATGTAATGTATGAAAACGTAAAATCGTGTGTGAAAGTTAATGGTAGTCTCACTGACTACTTTGAGACATACATGGACATGAAACAAGGCGAACCCTTATCGCCTCTGCATTTTTCTTTTTTCATAAACGATATACATAGTCATACTGTAAAAATGTGATTAGTTAGATTTTGCTAAAATAATAGAGTAAAAAACTTGATACATATTTCAGAAAAAAAAAAAACAGTAACAGTACTTATTGTAAGATATACAGAAAAACAGATATCCTTTTTCTTCGACTGTGTTTAGACGATTCAAGAAATTATTTTTTAAAATAATTATCTCACCTGAATATCTCCACTACTATTACAGTACTGAATCGTTTAGTGATTTATTATAACATTCATTTCAAAAATGTAGAAAAGACAGTTTTAAAAGATGTGACAGGATTTTGAAATTTAATTCCTTGTTGACAAGAAACCACATATAAGGATTTCAACCATCCAAACTTCTATCATATGCTCTTTTAAGCACTTTAATCAGAAATAAGTAATTATCATCATAAAGACTGTAAATAAGTAATAATAATAATAATAATAATAATAATAATGATGATGATGATGATGATGATTATCATAAAGACAGTAAATAAGTAATAATGATGATGATGAAAATGATGATTATTGTTATTATCACCATCATAAGGGCAGTAAATAAGTAAAAAAATGAAATAAAGGGCTGGTCTCAAAACTGCTTTGACTAGACTTTAACTAACTACATCTATACAAAAAGTTATTATTAATCTGAAATACTACAAATCAATGTTTTTTTTTAAATGCTTGAAAATTCATAAATAGCAAGTACACATACGGACACTGATTTCTGTAACACTGATAAAATACCTTCTTTCAGCAAAACAGTTAAAAAAAATCTGTCTTAAAGTTTCTTACGAAGTTTAACAACAAATTTACATCATGTTTGAATAATCATTATATGATTTCGGTTTCTCAGGGGTAAAAGTGTCCAACTGTGATTTATCAAACAGTGCCGCCAAACGACACTTGGATAACACATGTCCGGTGATTTACTGAATTTTCAATAAAGAGGCCCAACCATTACGTCATCATTTTCTTATCATAATAAGGAACCGCGAAAGACAAAATGAAGTTTGGCTACAGGTGGCTGTAGAAGTATGCCAAAGATAGATGGAAGACAATACGGTAACTAAATGATATTTGGAACTTTCAAAAGCTCTCAAAAAGTTGATTTAAAAAAATGCAACGGCATTTTGTGCTGATGACATCAGAACTGATAATAAAATTTTCATACCTTTGAATACCTTAAAATAATCATTCATTTAAGCAGAAACATTCTACCGTTAACATATATGCTCAGGCTCTTAGATGATTTAAGATAGTTTAGACAATTCATTGTCTCAAACGTGAAAAATCGTTAAAAAAATTAGGTGAACACAAAATTTTGCAATACACAGAAAAGGAGCCGCTACGACAAATGAGTACTGTAAAAATACAGTCTGGCGCATTTGACAAAAAGTAAATTTGATCCTTTTAAAACTGTTTAACTTTTTAACCCCTTCCGCAAAGCAGGGAGGGGAATATAGGAATGGCCTCCGTCTGTCAGTTCGTCCGTCCGTCCGTCAGTCCGTCCGTCCGTCCGTCTGTCTGTCTGTCCGTCCGTAACACTTTCGTGTCCGCTCC
Organism: Cyclina sinensis; assembly: GCA_012932295.1. Classification (NCBI taxonomy): domain Eukaryota; kingdom Metazoa; phylum Mollusca; class Bivalvia; order Venerida; family Veneridae; genus Cyclina; species Cyclina sinensis. The sequence continues at coordinate 2,590,734 of JAAONU010000019.1, forward strand.
ATAACTTTTTAACTGCTGAAAATGTTTTGAAGTAACTTGGCACAAGTGATCACCATTATGAGATGATGTGCAAAGCGCAATAATTGTGTTGCGACTGACGGTCCGTCTGTCCGTCCGTAACACTTTCATGTCAGCTCTATAACTTTCAAACTGCTGAAATTGTTTTGAAATAACTTAGCACAAGTGATCACTATTATGAGACGATGTGCAGAGCGCAATTATTGGGTTGTTCCCCTAAAGGTCAAGGTCACACTTAAAGGTCAAGTGTAAAAAAGTCTACATTTCGTCTCCGCTCCATAACTTTTAAACTGCTGAATTTTTTTGGAAATAACTTGGCACAAGTGATCGCCATTATGAGACGATGTGCAGAGCACAATAATTGGGTTGCTACCCCCAAGGGGATTTAACTGTCCTTCAGACTGCCCTGTTAGATGTTGCCCTAGCCCTTGGCTTCTGACTTATTATATTGAAGACAACAAAATACTTATGAAAATAGTTTAATTTCATAGGTTTGACGCACATTTCCTAATAAACAAATGTAGGTTATAGCTTTACACTGTGCCTAATCATTTTTTTTCGTCGTTTTTAAGTGTATTCAGTACCTTAATGGCGGGCGGGTCACGTGACTACAAATAGCGGCGGTCAAATTATCATTTCTGGAATCGTCTACATGTGTTTCCGGGCGGTAGGGCAGTTTCGAAATATTAACGTGACATTTTGAAACAAGTCTGAAATTAACCAGCCTCTGACTTGTTTTATTAACATATCTAGCCGGAATATGCTTGTTACCAAAACGCTCCGACACACGCTTTTTCTGGAGTCTAGTGTAAATCATGTATAACGGTTTAAGCCATGTATGCGGAACTCGGATGTATGAAGCGGCAACATTTATATGTAGTATCACAACTTTTATCGTTTTGATGCGGCTATTGATCTTAAATACAATTGGTATTTTAGATCTTTGAGATTATATTATTCCATTTTGTTTACCTTGAAAGAGATATTTTGGAACTTAGCAGTCGAGGTCACCTTCGTTTTTTTTTCAGTGGTAATAAAAAGACGTGTTCGTTGGGGATTGGTAGTAAATGTTTTCGTTTTATTTAAGTTTGAAAAGAAATGGAGTAGTTTTGGTATCAAAGCTTAGAAAGTTCTGAATATCTGTATTAAATCGAAAAAAAGATTCAACATGGTCTAAACGTTAGAATTTGGATAGATATGTATTTTTTGCAGTGACTAAGGTTAATGATCAATTTTTTAAAAAGTTTTTATTGTTAGACATTCAGAACATTTTTATCTACTTGAGTCTTTTTAAATCAACAAAATATACTAATGTGTAGTATTATTGATCCATAATTAGAGGTCAGCCGTTAAAACTGAATGCAGAATAATGTTTATTCAAAATAAAATTCAAACTGTTGTTTCAAATCGAAGATGATTATTCGTAATGTAACTAACTGTTCAACGAAAAACGAAAAAAAAAAATTATGAAAGGACAAAAACTAGTTAAATATTCATAGCGATGATTACAATCAAAAAATTTCTGAGTCTTATTTTTTCCTCTTATTATTATTATGATTATTAACAAACACACAGTTGCATGCTTAAGATATTGTATGGATAAAAAGTCATATTGCACGAATATAGCATTATTTGCGTGTATGTAATTTAAGCATTTGGCTGAAGGACGTCAATAGTACTTTTTTGTTGTATGTTAGTATGTAAATGTTCTTCCGCAACACAATGTGCATAGAATGCATTATACATTAAGTTTTATCTGCTGTCATTTCAGCCTTTATACAATTTTCATGAGTTCCTCCGTAGACATTTGAAGTGATCAATGGTTTGTTCTGGCGATTAATATGAATATGCATTTCTGTAAATAATTCAGTAATCTAAAGATACATTGATATTATATTATTCTGAGCGCTAAGAGGGAGTAACCTTTACCAAATTAAGATAATACTAATTTCGTCTTGCGTTCTCAAATTTTCTTATATGCTCGGTTCTGGCATCAAATGCTGCAGCCATTAATTAAATTACCTTTATGGTGACGAAATTTCTTTTAAATGAGAATTTATGTTATATTAAAACCAAGACTAGTTTGCAAATATTTACGTTGGTTGACTTATCATAAGGTTTTACTGAAAACTGGTTCATCTAACACCACCTTAAAATACACAACAACGCATTAGTTTACTATTCTGTTACAAAATAATTTACAGGTAGACTAATCATTTCATTTCTGAAAAAAGGTAAAAAAAGAAAATAGTGAAAACATTAACGATTATGGGTGATTGTAAAATAGAAAAGTAAAATGCCATATTCTGAAAGAAAGGTTGGCTCACAATGTCTAAAAACATGTTTACTTTAAACAGTGAATAGAGTTTCTTTTTTTTTCTTCTTCTTCTTTTTTAAAACTAGCTTAAACTAGTTTTGTCGAATAAAATAGTTGATGCGAATGAAGTAGAATAAAGCCAATTTCATGGCTGCTTTCTTGTAGCATATTTTTCGACGTTGTTGATTATTTTTGGTTTGAACTTCCGTTGCTATAAACGCGTTGCTAACAAAAATCTTTAAAATCTAAACAATCAGAATTCGAGAATCAGAGTCGTCTGAACCGGACTAACCTGACCGTCTAAGACAGTTAAAACGGCTGACCGGTTTAAGAAAAGGAGGGAAGCTCAACTATCAGGCTGTCAGCACATTTATATTTTTTTTATTTCAGACATCTCTTTATATTTGACTTTTACAATGTCAAACATCTTTGAAATGCAAAAGCATAGAGAGAATGTTAACTGATATATTATGAATGCGCACTACTAAATTATTGCATTTTGCTGATACCACTTTGCCTAAAATATTGGTTTAGGTTTAAGCGGGAAAAGTCTATTGTTAATTGATATGACATAATGAATATATATTGTGAGTGTCTGTCGATGTGTTTTTTGTATGTGTGAAGCTTAAATGCATAATTAGCATGTATTATATTCTATGTTTAATCAATTGTTTAAGAAGGCCATATTATAAGTAAGGCCTATGTATGTTTCATTTATAACCTTAATATGTCACCTTCTTTAAACAAAGATGTTATTTTATTTTATGCCTACCAATGAAATATAGGGAAATATCAGTGAGATAAAATCCACTGTTTTGAATCAGTGAAATTACCATTTTGATAATCCACTGTTTGTGCCGGAACTACTGCTTGATGAAACTTCAGGAATTTCCCCACCACGTAAATACAAGAGAATCCGCTGTATTTCAGACTGTGACAGCGAGTGAAATTTATTTACCTTGTTAAATCCAATTATAATATTGAATTCCTGGGCCTAACTAGTTGTGAACAATGATGAAATTCGCCATAAATTATTTAAAATGTCTGATTTGTTTACATAACTCACATGGACAATATCCAATATGGCCGACTTTCAATTCAATTGATTGAATATTACTCGGTATTAATCCGCTTTTATAATTAAAGTATGTATGGCTAAAATTCAATAAATATTGATAAACTGTGTAGAGAAAAATATATGTTATTTGATGAAAGTGTATTCAGTTTATTTCAGCAGAAGTAAAGTTATCATATGTATTGGAGATTGTCTGTACTTTTTTTGTGCGGAGTAACCAAAGTACGCATTAACTGATTTGGGGCTCACCATGGGGAATGTATTGAAGGCCTTGATTAAAAATGTCATAAAATACCCATTTTTGACGTGTTGGCATAAAATAAAAAGAAGATTTGTTTGTTTTTTAGTGGGAGATGGGAATTTATTTCATCTCGTGAACACCATATGTTGATATTTTCACGAGTGGCTGCGCCACTCGTGAAAATATCACATATGGTGTTCACGAGATGAAATAAATTCTCATCTTCTACAAAAACAAACAAATATCCTCTATATTATTAGAATAACTCCTACGGTACAAAGAGAATTACAAAAAGACTAGACAAATGATTATGTACCATAGTTGTGTTTGATAAATCATTTGCATGCTATATATGACCGTGTATACTTCTAAACCCCATATATTTAACCTATGCCACTGCCATTGACACTGATGTTACACACACACAGACGAAATGATTATCAGTAAAAGATATAATACAGATAACAAATAGCTCGTCACGACCAAATACGTCAGTGCAATGTTAATTAAGTATTGAAGTATATTTTGATACATATCATACGCTAACTCGACAGTATTATATTTTAAGCAAATAGGTATTATGCAGTTTGTTTAAAAATGTAAAGGGATTGTTATATTAAGAACGTGTGTCTGCCTGAAGTAACTTCGTCAACAGTACAAAATATCAAAAGGAGAACTGTTACGTGTAAGTTCTATTCAAGCATTGAGAATAGATACTGGGAACTTTCTATCCAATGTTGAAAGATTTATCTATATATCTTTTCACTGAGACGTTTGCACAATGATATTGAATGTCAAAATTTGCGAAATACACGGGGCTGATCGACATTCAAATATTTCTTAATACGAACATCTTGCTTATAATGATTAATTAAATTTCGTTTTTTGGCGATCCGTAAACAAACAAACGACTGTGTCTAAAATCACTTACAAAATTCTTGCTTAAATCTGAATGTAATGCATCCTATATTACATCTAAAGATATTTTATTTCACGCATTACAGTAAATATACATTACTTGTTACATCTCAAAGAAGACTCAATTATCTTGAAATAGCTTCTTATTATTAAGGTATTATAACTTTACACACGACGGATGAACGGCTATTGATAAGAATTTAGAGTTTATATTTCAAAATACAATAGTAATACATCCATGATACAGGGACTATTACAGCTACTATTACAGATTTAGTTTTACATATGTGACTGTGACTAGAGTGGTTACAGTATTTAAAATTACGTAGAATAGATTGTTGACCTTTCATAGTGAATATATATCAACAAGTGATTTTTACATTATAGTTTTATACATACACAACATGAGGTCACAAATGACGCTTAAAGCCAATATTGATTTCTAGTTGATACCAAAAGCTTTATATACGTATATTGCTTAGTGTTTGTTAATGCCAGCACTGTCATATGACATTTACATTAATGACATACATTTTACCATGGTTTATCTTGACCAGTAATTTTGCTTTAAATACAATTTTCTTAAATCCTTGTACAGAGGACATTCAAGAACAAACTTTAATTCGTTTTCTAGTATATTACAATAAGACACTTCCTTTCATTAAATAGTATCGAGTCAGGTTTATGCAATCTGTCTGCTTCAATGTCCAATCTATGAGAAGTGACTCTTAATCTATACAAAGCAGTTCTAAACTTCTCTATATTGACTGATGGTAAATAAGGATGTAATTTAAAAACTGAAAAAAAAGTTCAACCTTTAACTTTCGATGATTCATTCAGTTTGGTAGCCATTTTCTATAAAAATACGTCATTTAGTCTTGGTTTTAAAACTGACAAATTAAAGCATTATCACCGGTTCCATGAAATAAGAAAACGTCTTGAAAAAAAGATATTGTAATAATGTTTTAACAGACATTGCTCAAGAATTAGTATTTGTTTTTTCTTCCAATTGTCTGTGCATTAACTCATATAGACAATAGGCATTTTATGAGTCCCCATTTTTGAACATTTTTTAACCAATACCTTATAACACACACGGCCCGTCTTGTTAACGATGATGTTCTACAAAGTTCACCATATATGAATTATTTTTACAAAAAATTAAAAAATTCTAGCACTACAGCTTTACATAAAAACCCAAACTTCAGAACCATATGTGCGTGAAGTTAGCTGCCAGTTGCCAATTCAATTTGCAACTGGCAACTGGCAGCCAGCTTCATAGTTCAGCTGCCAATTTAAACTTATTTGAAATCATAGGTAGCTGACAGTTCTCAAAATTTGTGAATCGTCAACCGTCAATTGGTAGTCAGATGCCAATTCGATATGTTTCATAAATTATCAATATCAACCGAATCAGCAACTGGCAACTGGAAGCTAGGTGCCAGTTCGTTAAAAATAGCGAATTGGCAACTGGCGACTGGCAGCCAGATGCCAGTTCGACACGTATCATGAATTATGAACATAGAGTGAATTGGCAACTGGCAACTGGCAGCCAGATGCCAATTCTACATTTATCATAAATAATTGATATTAACCTAATGGGCAAATGGCAACTGGCGGCCAGATGCCAATTCGTTAAACTCGCTGTCAACTGGTAGCCAGATGCCAATTCAACATTAATCATAAATTATTTATATTTACCTAATTGGCAACTGGAAACTGGCAGCCAGATGCCAATTCGTTAAAGATCGCGAACTGGCAACTGGCAGCCAGATGCCAGTTCGACAAGTATTATGAATTATGAACATAGAGTGAATTGGCAACTGGCAGCCAAATGCTAGTTCGTCAGAACTTGCGAATCGGCAACTGTCAATTGGTATCCAGATGCCAGTTCGACATTCATCATAAATTATTGATATTAACCGAATTGGCAACTGGCAACTGGCAGCCAGATGTCAGTTCGAGAAGTATCATGAATTATGAACATAGAGTGAATTGACAACTGGCAAATGGCAGCCAGATGCCAGTTCGTAAAAACTTGCGAATCGCCAACTGTCAATTGCCAGCCAGATTTATCATAAATAATTGATATTTACCGAATTGGCAACTGACAACTGGCAGCTAGATGCCAGTTCGTCAGAAGTTACGAATCGGGAACTGTCAATTGGTAGCCAGATGCCAATTCAACATTAATCATATATTATTGATATTAACCGAACCGGCAAGAATTCGTTCAAGATTGCAAATTGACAATTGGCAACTGGCAGCCATATGCCAGTTCGACAAGTATCATAAATTACGAACATTGAATGAATTGGCAATTGGCAACTGGTAGCCAGATGCCAGATCGTAAAAAATTGCGAACAGTCAACTGTCAATTGCAAGCCAGATGGCAACTCGACATTTATCAAGAATTATTGTTATTAACTGAATTGGCAACTGGCAATTGGCAGCTAGATGCCAATTCGTTAAAGATCGCGAATCTGGAACTGGCAACTGGCAGCCAGATGCCAGTTTGTGAAGACTTGCGAATAGTCAACTGTTAATAGGTAGCCAGATGCCAATTAGAAATTTTTCAATTCAATTAGTATCAATAATTTATGATACTACTGGAATTGGCATCTAGCTGCCAGTTGCCAATTGAAAATTCGCGATTTTAGACGAATTGGCATCTGGCTGCCAGTTGCCAGTTGCCAATTCAGCTAATATCAAAAATTCGATGTGTTTGTCGAATTGGCATTTGACTGTCAGTTGCCAAGTCGCGATCTTTAATGAATTGGCATCTGGCTGCCAGTTGCCAGTAACCAATTCAGTAAATGTCACCAATTTATACTATTTGTGGAATTGGCATATGACTGCCAATTGCCAGTTGCCAATTTAGTAAATATCAATAATTCATTGTATTTGTCGAACTGGCACCTGGCTGCCATTTGCCAATTCGCGATCTTTAATGAATTGGCATCTGGCTGCCAGTTGCTAGTTGCCAATTCAGTTAATGTCACCAATTTATAATATTTGTCGAATTGGCATCTGGCTGCCAGTTGCCAATTCAGTTAATATTAATAATTTATGGTATTTATCGAATTTGCATTTGGCTACCAGTTGCTAGTTGCCAAATCGTGATCTTTTATGAATTGGCATCTGGCTGTCTGTTGCCAGTAGCCAATTCAGTTAATGTCACCAATTTATTATATTTGTCGAATTGACATCTGGCTGCCAGTTGCCAGTTGCCAATTCAGTAAATATCAATAATTCATGGTATTTGTCGAATTGGCATCTGGCTGCCAGTTGCCAGTTGCCAATTCAGTTAATATTAATAATTTATGGTATTTATCGAATTTGCATTTGGCTACCAGTTGTCAGTTGCCATTTCGCGATCTTTAACGAATTGGCATCTGGCTGCCAGTGGCCAATTGAGTTAATGTCACCAATTTATTATATTTGTCGAATTGACCTCTAGCTGCAAGTTGCCAACTGACGATTCACGTCTTAGACAAATTGGCACCTGACTGGCAGTTGCCAATTCAGTTAATATCAATAATGCATGGTATTTGTCGAATTGGCATCAGGCCGCCAGTTGCCAGTTGCCAATTCGCGATCTTTAATGAATTGGCATCTGGCTGCCAGTTGCTAGTTGCCGATTCAGTTAATGTCACCAATTTATAATATTTGTTGAATTGGCATCAGGCTGCCAGTTGCCAGTTGCCAATTCGCGATCTTTAATGTATTAGCATCTGGATGTCAGTTGCCAGTTGCCAATTCAGTTAATATCAATAATTCATTGTATTTGTCGAATTGGCATCTGGCTACCAGTTGCCAGTTGCCAATTCGCGATCTTTAATGAATTGGCATCTGGCTGCCAGTTGCTAGTTGCCGATTCAGTTAATGTCACCAATTTGTAATATTTGTTGAATTGGCATCTGGCTGCCAGTTGATATCAATAATTCATGGTATTTATCGATACCATGCCAGTTGCCAGTTGCCAATTCACTCAATAGTCAGAATTCATGCTACTTTTTGAGTTGGCTCCTGGCTGCCAATTGACAATTCGCCTTCTTTGGCGATCTGACTTCTGGTTACGATTTCATTTTAGTTTGAATTGGTAGCTGGACTATGAAGTTAGATGCCAGTTGCCAATTGCCAATTGAATTGGCAACTGGCAACTGGAAACTGGTAGCTAACTTTACGCACATCAGAACCATAATTAAGGATAGGTAAGGTAAGTGTAACAAATAAATTCAACTTACTTTTAGCAGACAAACCCGAGAATTTTACAAGAGGTGATTTGTTTCCATATTGCCTTTTTTGTTTGTCCCGCTAAATCTAAAGTTTTAAAAGTTATAATCAAAGAACCACCAGTAGTAAAAACAATAAATGGTTCTCAAAATTTACATTAATTATCACAATATACATGTCTAGTGTCTGGTACACTACTTGTACTATCGCAAGAACTGCATCAAAAGGTGTCTAGATCCTCATTGTTTTGTGCATCCAAAATATCATGACACAACCCAGTAAACATATTAAATGAACTCTCAATATTAAAAAATAAATAAAAATAAAATAAAAATAAAATGAAAATGCACACCAGGAAAAGCCACAGTCAGAAAACACAGCCTCCCGATACAGTCAAAAAGTAGAGAGGAAAAATTGTAAATATAAATTTATATATTGGTCAGTTAAAAATAAAACACCACAAACAATTTGAGAAATTGACAACCTGTATATATTTTTTTCATTATCCCATGCATTTGTATTTATAATGTATGGTTTTGCTGCCATCATCATCCTCATTATCACTTTGATAATAATGATTTTGGACTTCTGAATCTGAATTAAGACTAAAACTAACAATACAATGGTCTGACTAGATATTAAGCTGCATATCTTCAAAGATATCTATATACTGAATTAAACTTTCCCTGTATAAAACATAGTCACCAGTACTGCAGCCTTGTGAATGAGGTGTTTGTATATTACAGTTACAAAATATTATAATATTGGAATCAAATCAGCAAGAAGACGATGGCAAGAATAAAAAAGACTGATCGAGTTTCTATGTTCTTTTTCAAGATTTCCCTAGAAAGTGACATTTATCCTTTAAATGATTTGTTTAATGCTTTATTATCATTATATATTTCAATGATATGCCCTTACAGTATGGAAAAAATGAACAAAATAAATAGTTTATAGATAAGTTCGAGCTCTTGTATATTTGTGTCTTATTCATCGTGAGTAAATGTAATAAATGCCCCGCAAAATAATTAATAATTTACAAACAATTTTGAGAACATTTAATAAAATATAAGACAAGTGAATTATGAATATATATTTGAAAATTTAATTTTGTGTTACATCTAAAAAGATTTTATTTCCTTTTGATTCCGTCTTTTTGTCAGTAGAGATCTCTTATCCTATTTCGTTCTGATTTGATATAAACAGACCCTTTTCTATAACCGCATTATTAATAGCACCGAAAAGTGTTAAGATTTATAATCTATCAAATAAAATTGATAAGATATTTTTCAGTATAATGTTAAGATGACAACTCTAATTTAATGGTATTTTTTGATCTGTTTAGGTTCTTAAATGACAAAAAATCATGTAGTCCATTTCATATGCATACATCTCATACACATTTTGCATGAACACGTACAAATTGCACATATATTTCTTGAATATACAACATTATTCAAAGGTGAATGAGTCAAATGATAAGGGATATGAAATGTTTTTGTAGGAAGATCGTCGTCAGAGTTCTACGGTATGCAAACTCGACTCCTGTTTTTTTTTGTCCGCAAACCGTTGAATGTAATGGATACAAACTTTTTTTATTCAAAGGTCTAATCTATTCGAGAATTACTTCGACCAGTAAAGAACATTACTTCCGCTTGATCTCACCCAGTAGTTGAAATCTGTCGATAGACTATCTGTCCGTGAAGACTTTTATGTAGAGGGCACGTGTTGAAATTATGATACACACGCTTGCAATAGCATAATGGACACACAATATTCTGCCGAAAAATTATAATATGTAAACACTCTGTTCCTCTAAAAGATGTTTCATTTTCAGAGCAGTCTTGAAACGCTTTGTGTTTTGTTTGTGTGTAATAACCTTTTCTTTTATCAATGTTACAATATTTTTCTACCTTGAAACGATATGCAGTTTTGCCGATTTCTTTTGAGCGTGACGTGAGCGAACCTACCTATAAATAACACCAAAAAAGCATTGGCTGTGTTCATTTCGTTTCTAGTTTAAATGCTTTTAAATATTCTTTAAAGAACACACGACCTTCAGTAAAAGGCTGGCAAAATGCAAACATAGTGTTTGCCATACGTTATTCATTATCAAAGCATTGGTTTCAGCTGATTTAAGGGTACATACTTCCGAAAGTCACAACATTTAAAATGCATTTATCTAATTTAAATAGCCACTTTGTTATAGATGACATCCCTTTAAATTTCTTAAACGTAAAACGATTATACCACATATTTACAATAATCGTTTTATGTATATTTCGTTTTTGAAATAAAAAGAAGATTCTCCAAAAACGAAGTTCGAAAATAAGTGATCATTTGTTTTTTTTGAACGATAATGACTAAAATTAACCGGCATGTTTCAAACTTAGTTCAAACTTAGTTTAATGGAACTGGATTTTTCGTGACAAAATTTGTTCTCTCTATGACTTGTTCATTACATTAGAATTTTTTGTTGCATTTTGCTTCCAGTTCACATTATTTACAGAAGTTTAGACATATCTAAGCCAAATAAGATTCTTTTAGTGCACATATATATGAAATACCAGTCTTTTTTAAAGAAAAATAGAATAATTCTTATATCAGATTCAAACTTTACTCCATGCTGTCTTACATTTTCTAAAAAAACCTTATTTCAATCCTTGTAAAAGTCAGGACTAATTACCAGGTAGAGTAATAATTATGAAACGAGTCTTTAAAAATATTTACGTAAATTCTCTACAGCATTGCTCGGCATGACAGTCAGTCCTCATCATTGAATGTTAAACTAACCACAATCATTTCTGTGTTTAGCAATATCATAATTTCAGTATCAGTATATGGGCATACTTGTCTTTCATTTACTTCTTTTTGTAATAAAGTGGTTTAATAGAGTTTCAGTTTAAGCCGATATTAGATAAAAATATTTTCTTAAACAAGTGTTAGGATAGATTTCATTGTGAATTTGAAGTTATATCATTGTCATGCTGGTTAATTCAACGGAAATAGATACATGTGCATAAATTTGTCGAAATATTATATAGTCTAATTTTGCAAGCCTGAACTTAATTTAATTCCTAATTATGCAAAGCTATGTAGATTTGTATCTTATCATGTCATTTCGGCTTGTTTTGTTTTCATTGATTGGATCACCACTGAAAAACTAATTTACGTCATCACAGAGAGTGGAACTGGTTGTATGCCTAGTACTGGGTACACAGTGAAGGGAATAGGACCTGAAGAGAGGTAGTATGTTTAAATATTAGTAGAGAGAGAAAAATTAAATTTCATTTATTGTCAAAGACTCTTTGACAATATCAATTGACTGTTTTGTACTTCAGGAATATTCCAACTTTTCATAGATTAAACTATCAGTTATATTTCAATCAAGTAATTGTTTGATATTTACAATGATATTAATAATTTTTTTGCATTACTTACTTTATTGAGTTGTGTTTTCATAACAAGAAAAAAATTGAGATGTATAGCTTCTTAGGTATGTTTTTTTTTTAAGTTTTCATAAACTAATAAACTAATTCTTTATCTATACTTTGATTTTGTTGCCAACTTTAATGATGTTTTTTTCAACCTTAAAATGTTTAGTTACGTGTTAGAAATGCGTCATTTTTATGCCCCCACCACATTCGAGGGGTAGGGGTGGGGGTATTGATTTGGCATTCTCAATCCGTCCGGGAATCAGGCAGTCCGTACATAGACCGGTTTGTGCTGCGTGTAACTATAAACGTATAACTGCTAGAGCCATGTAACTTTCTAAGAATAGTAATCAGCATGTGAACTTATACTACTGGGTATTTTGACGCAAATTTATTGGAGATCGGCAGACTTTTGCCCCTCATAAAGCAAAAAATAGCATTTTATACTTGCGTCGCGTGTAACTCCAAACGTATAACTGCTAGAGCCATATAACTTTCTAAGAATAGTAATCAGCATGTAAACTTATACTACTGGGTATTTCGAAGCTCATTTATTGGAGATCAGCAGACTTTTGCCCCCTCATTAAGCAAAAAATAACATTTTTATACTTGTGTCGCGTGTAACTCCAAACGTATTACTGCTGGAGCCATGAAACTTTCTAGAATAATTGTCAACGTATGAACTTACGCAGCTGTATATTTTGACGCAAATTTATTGGAGATCGACAGAGTTATGCCCCCTTAATTAAGCGAAAAGTAGCATTTTTAGAATCCTTAATGTTAAGGACAATGTTTATAATTGATAATACAGCGGGATGTGAGGGCATCCGTGTCCTATGGACACAACTTTAGTTTAATATTTGTTTGGCATTTCAGACATATTTGACCTAAGGATATATTTTCGTTCGTGTATGAATTTCGGGATTAAGTTATATTTGACATAGGAAAACTAAATGTTACTTGTAACTCCATTATATTTTCAATACACTTAAACTGCTTTTTTTATAGTTGTATAAGGTATATGGACATTATTAATTTTATATATTAATTAAGTGCGTATTCTTTATAATATTACTATAATACTACAAAAATATCATATATTTTTGCAGCCACTATAACGGTAGCTGCATTGTCTAAAGTGAATGAGCTTTACTATACTGATGGAGCTGTTTCTGAACACGCAGAAAATTTTGAGAAATATATAATTATTGTAAAACAGTTTCGTGCAAATGCGATTGAAAATAATTGACATGATCGAAGATAAGGTAGGATGGGCAATAATGAAGATCATGTCAAACATTAATTTTGAGGGAAGTTGTTGATCAACTTAAAGAAAAGTATGTATCATCAAAACGGAAAAGATTTCATATCAATTCAATTTTCAATTAATAATTTGTCGCGAAAAGGAAATCATAGATTACTTTAGTAGAAAGTCAATCAGGTCTTTCAAGTATTATCTAATCTGACTGAATAGTATGTGAAGATTACTGAATTGTATAATAGAATCACATGCACGTCAGATGTTACCATATATCATATCAAATAACAAACTGCCTTGTTGTTAATACAAGTGTAATTGAACAAACTTTATGGAGAATAATTTAATATCAACATACTTAATCATGAACACTTGTCGAATACTTAGATCATCTAAACATGAGTATGTTTGTTAAAGGCTCTCTAACTGGGTTAATACCAGGCAAGGATATGCACAATATACACCTGCTTCCATTTTCCACTTCTTTCGACAAAATATAATGAAATAGTCTGTTAAAAATATCTAAACAAATGGTTGACATTTTGGAGCAATTCTTCGATCAGAAATGTCTTAATACACCTGTTCTGTCATTAGCCATAAGCGTCTGCATATATGTGTTACTGATTATTTAAAGGGCTAAATTTATATAACTAATTTTCTTCGGAGCACTTGCAGAAACTATATAGCTACACGGGAAAAATTGTAAACACTAGAATTCGTTTTTAAAAAAACAAAACAAATACAAAAAAACCCCAAAAAAAACCACTTTGCTGTTGATATTTTGGACAAAACTGTGCCTGAGAGAATGAAAACAATTAAAGAATTATGAAGGTGACAAGCTTGACCGGTTTTTATTCAAGAAGGTCTATGACACATGTGGCATACAATATAAATAATAAAAACAGTTGGCGACAAGTGAAATGATAAATAAAGCAAATATAAAACATATGTGTGTTAAGTATATACTCTAATATATAATGTAAACAAGCAGTATCTTTAAATATCTTTATTTTAAAATCTTAATCTCAGTTATACAAATGTCAAACGTTTAAATATTTATAGGATTTGACAAAAGAAGATATTCCAATTTATCAATACAATGATCTTAAAAGTGCATTAACCAATATTCTTCAACATCATATATATGATCTTGTTAAATATGTAAAAAGTTTGACTTTAGAATAAAATGACTTTATATGGTATTATATATATTGCACTGTCTGACACCACGTTTTCATCCGTGTTAGATACTGTAATTGTTAAGTTATTTAGTAGGAGGAAGGCAAAGGAAAACATGTAAATGTATAGCTAAAAATCTACAATTAACGACTTTACGCTCGTACATGGCCTTCAATGATTTTAGATGATTTGATAAATAAGTACAAAAACATTTGAGCTTGTTGAAAGTGCTTTTACAATTTGATAAATACGGTTTAAAAGATCAACAGCCGGGGAATTCACTATATGTATCTATGTGACCATTAGCAAACGCTTGAATCATAGATCATAGGGTATGTCCCTTTCATCAATTTTTTCTGACTATTTTGAAGAGGAATTTTAGTTATTTCTGTCGGAGATTACAAGTTTTAATTCAATATGATCGATAAACTTATTTTTCGATGTTTAAAATATTAAACACAAAAGCTTTTGGGCTGTGCTTGAATTAAAAGATGCATGTTCAATAATTTGTTTTTATTTCTTATGAAATAAGGGACTTTATTTACTAATCTCTGCACCATTCGACCCTGCTTTAAATTGCTTGTCTCATTATACTGTTCAAAATAGCAAGGAAAAATGCAACGTGCGAGTAAACATGCAAAATACGAATTAGAAATATTTATCTTTCTGGCAAGTTTTCAGATCTTATTTCATATTGTCTTAAACAAAAGTTGATATTTTTCAATAACTTAAAATATTACATACTAAAATATGACATTAAAACTAAATTGTTTTACAGGGTATAGTTTTACAAGCCGTAAACTTAGGTATCTCTAACGCATTGAAACTATCCTATATAATGTATTTACTTCAAATTGCTTGCAATTTGTTTGTGGTGACTTTACAGAGTGTCCTTGATGTTGAAACTTGCATGATCATGGATGATCCTAATTAATACTGGAATGTTTGAAAAACTTTGGTAACAGATGTTCTTCAGTTTCAAGGTAAATTTTAGTCCCTTATTTATCGGTTATTTCGTAACAAATAACTGTTTTATCTATTCCTTACTCTGAAATACCTTATTATATTTTACGAATAGTATAAATCTTATCTATTCTAAGTTAATATCTGTTGTTTATTCCATTAAAGTGACTAACTCGAATATAGTTTATAATACCGAATGAATTTTATGCTTGTTATTCATTTCTAAGTAAATGGCTGTTATTTGTTCCATTCGTCTTTTCTCTCTTTGTAACACCTAACAGTTTATGATAAATATATGTTACATACTCTATTTATTTCTACGGTCTGTTTTAGAAAATATCAATCGTATATAAAGTGACCGAATGCTATGACGCGAGCTTTGATGATTTCAGTTGTATTTTCTAGAATAAAAGAATAAAATACCTATCAGATCAAAATTTGATTTTCAAGTAAAACCTTGAGACATTACATCTTGTGCCATCCAAAGTGAAACACTAATATGCTTACCGTAAAATTGTGATTTTTTTCTCATTTATTTTATAGTTTAATTATAATACATACATTCAAACTAACATACACGTTTATATCAATAAGTTATCCAAAAGGAACTATTTCTTTATTGTATGAAAATTCGGTATTGTTTAATAGAATTAATGACTGTAGCTGGGCGGCCGCTGCGTTCGTTATCAGCAATGCTTTGCTATTCTTCTTCCACTTGTAAAGGGCAGTTGTTTTCGGAGCAGCATCCCCACCAATTAACTTTAAAAATTTGATAGCAAGTCATTGTTCAACACTCATTGTCGCACTTGTTTACATGGCTTGGTTATTGAAATGATGTCAAAATTGAAAAAAAAAACGTCTTCAGTGCCATGCTAAATATTAACGGAATTTGTAGTATTAACGTTATTGACGTATTGTGTAAAACGGTGAATCAGACGTAATGAATTATTAACGACTGAACGGAATAAACAGACATTTTGTGCCGAATCTACAAAGATGAGGTTGCTATGGAGACCATAATTAATTATCTGACGTAGGTATAGATTTGGTATTTTATACTAAATTAGAAAATACAATGTTTTATATCATATTTATGTCTCATCTTATTGCTGTAAAATAATGAAAACAGAACAATTTTCCAGTAATTTTTTAATCACCCATCGTTCTTATATATAATTGTTTGTCTGCAATGTATGTATTTTAGCCAATTTTAGAACACCTAGTTTTCTTTTAGAGCAGAAAAACTTTGTAACTAGTCTTTACAGAAAATGGAAATATTGAACTATTGAAATATTGAAAACGTCTTTCCGTGTTTGTCCCGTAACTATGTAGAGGGACACAGAGGAAAAAATAAAATTCAGGGGAGCATGCCCCCGACCCAACTAGACACATTCTGCCTCGTTTTTTCCAGGTTTGGCTACGGCACTGCCAACTCGTCGGTGTAGTATTTCAAATGCAAAGTACATCATCTAATGACAAAACAAGAAAGTAAAACTTAATAGAATAATTTTTTTTAACATTTTCACTGGGAACATGATTATTATTAGAGTTTGTGCAGACTATGAATATGAACAACTTCACGTAGTTTGATTGAATCTTCATATCGGATATCTTTTTCTTTCATTACATATCCAAGCATATTTCCATATCACACGCCTTTAATATAAATATTACACATTATTAAAGTATCTTGCTTTGAAAATATTGAAGCTCACGTTTTCTTAACCTGTTTGAAATGGTTATGACTTTAAGAGTCTATTATGTGTCGTCAATTAAAGAAAATGACGTCTGTTTCACCAGATAGCTCACCAACGTATGCATATAGTTATTTTATGTCTTTTATTTCTAACTCCTTTTTTAATTACTTAACTGAAATAACCCCGTACAAAAGGTTTCAAATTTTCAAAAAAAAAAAAACAACAAAAAAGACGTAACTATTCTGAGCAAAAGCCAATATGCAAAAAAAAATTAAACTGACAAACATTACTTATGGCCATCACTGTTTCGTTTTCCCTCCTTTTTGCTGATCATATTCTTGTAAATAAGACCAATTAAATGCATTTTTGTTTGCCATCTTTGAAAGGGGATATGTTCCTGGAAAGCAAAACATAAAATAATTTCAGTGTGACTGTGTCCGTCGTGCTAAATTAAGAACGATTGATTGGTTAATACCCAAACATTTTTTAAAGAGGCTGTACTCCAGATTTGCCATAAAAATTTTTTTTCATAAATTATATATTTAGATGCCGTGAGATTATAACAACATAATGTTTTATTTCAAAACTGATTATAAAAGTCAAAATAGAATAAAAAAATATTTTCGCTCCAGCCTGATAAGAACTCTGGTCCCTCATGTTAACAAAATATTTACAACGCTTTTACTGTCACCACCATCGCCGTATGTGATATTACAGATATTTACTTTAAATCTTATACGATATAGTTATACCGTCGCGTTACGGTATAGCACTTTGAAAGGGAAAAAATCTATTTATAATGTAATTATTTGATTTTTTTTGTCAGTAAGTTATTTTTTAAGCATTAGTCATAAATATTACAAGAACTTAAAGAATAGAAAGAACATAAAAATTTGTTTGTACGTTCATTTTGAACCTCAAGAACCTCAAGCATTAGAAAGTTTAGTCTAGAATTCTATACAGTAGGCTTTAATCACACAAAATTATGTTATATTTTGGATTTCCCTTTATTGTCTTGGATACTGGACATACTCATGCCAAAGAGACTATTAATGTGAAGTTATTGTTGACTGATTTTTTTTAATCGAGAGAAAAGAAAGCTGCCATTTTGTTTTTATGTAAACAAAACAGTGAGAATGACTACCAAATGTGTCAAGGCTCTTGAGGGAAAACCATTGCTCACTGTATATACGGGTTTTGCTTGCGGTATATACGGGTTTTGCTTGCGGTATATACGGGTTTTGCTTGCGGTATATACGGGATCGTATACGGATGGTCTTGATTAAATGTCGTCAAATTTATCTGCAGAATTATAATTCTATATGTATCCTTTTCTTAATTTTAAAACTTGTACTAGAATAGTTTGTCGTAAAGTCAGTGACATGAAACTAAAATCAAGCAAAAAAAAAAAAAAAGAAAAGAAAAAAGAAAATATGATATTGACACTTGTTCACAGTTGAGCAGTCCGAAAAAGTTGATTTTATCATGCAAAATCTAGTAGTGAATTTGAAATATCTGATATAACGTCTATACTTCTTTAGTTATGACACACTTTGCTTGTTTTCTTACCCAATAAACCTTTAGCAGCCTACTGTATACTGGGTGATTACTATTCGATTATCGATTTTCAATGACGTCAATATGAGAATATTTCGATCCTGAAAAGGGATTTGAGTAAGAACGTTTTGATATGTTTATATAATTTGTCTAATTCAATAAAGCCTGATATTCACCGACCCTGAAAAGGAACATTCTTTTATAGTTAAACCGGCAACATGCTGTATTTTTCATTCATCAATATGTGCTGGATTCTTTGGAAAACACACATAACGCTTAGGGTGAGACATTTTAGGTCGCTCTGACGTAATTTGTTCATTGTTGTTTTGCCAGTGACTTTTTTGCATCGGTCAATAAGTGATTTTAGCTTTCGAGCTAAAACCTATCAATTTAAAGACAGAATAAAAGCAAAACAATGATTTCTGTAAACATGTTTAATGCCCGTTTTCAAATGTTCATGTCTGAAACATTTATTAATGCTGTTGTGTTTATATGCTGTCGATTATAAACTTCAAGGTTTTAATTGCACAGGACTTGCTGACTAAAAAAAGCCTTGTCCAATAATACGAGTTACGCCATTACTAAAGTTTGAAACATAATTGCAAATTAAAATGAATACGTCTTTAACGAAGTGAGAATTTTAACTTGCTGATATTTAAGAGAACAGAATATGAGCAATTAATACAATTTTCTTAAGTAACTGGTCATATAGAAATTTTTGTCTTCAGATTATTACCTTTTAAAACTAACTTACTTACTTACTTATTAAAACAAGATAAATGTATGAATGCATTAAAATCTTAATCACGAGAATGCTATAGATACAAAATTATGTTGATTGTTCAGATATGTTATTAGTTAATCTTTAAACAACGGTATTTTTTACATAAAATATATTTCGACTAATATTTACTAAAACATCGTTGTTTAGCAATAACATGTTTTGCAAAATACATAGTGAATAAGCGGTTTCTTATAAATTTTAATATAGTTATCCCATTTTATACTGATTTAGCAATATAATAAAATTTTACTTTAAAGACTTTACAGTAAAGGATTAATCGATAAAACGATGTTGATTACCTGTGTAGAATTTTTTTATTTTTTTTTTATAGCTGATTCGATTTTAGGGTTTGGAAACATACTGTAACGTGAACTATTTTCCTTACTTTTATTAAAAACACTGTGGTTAAAGAAATGTCTCTCTTCGTCCATATGAAGGTATTATCAATTCTAAAATGTCTTGTTTACTATGCTTATTGAAAATTGAAATTAAACGAATAAAATGCACAGTTGCTTTAATGTGAAAGAATAAATAACGAAATGGCAATATAAATGTTTTATGTCTTCGGTGCCTATTAAATTCATTTTCAAATCATGCAATCATTTCAAGAACAATGATACCAAACAAAATTTTCAACACGGTTATCTTTTATTTATTCAACAAATTCATTTAGCCCATGTGATTGCACAGATCTGCTCTTAACAAACAAAGAAAAGTAGCTGTAACCGTAAACAATGAAGCTCTTTACAATATAATATCGTAGCACGACAATCAATTTAACGAACATTTTAACAAAGCAGATTGTGATATATTCACGAAGAAACATACAACAACTATTGTTTCTTTTCATTCTATCATTTTCATTAAAAGACACGGCGTATTTTAACTTTAATTAATGCACTTTATCAATGCGCCAACTGTGTTACCTTAGCATGGGATAAACAAATAGCAATACATAAGCTTTACCACGTGGTCTGTCCTTTACGTCACATTGACCTTGGTTTCGTTGATTTCAGCCCATTACGTAATCATTTAAGAAATAATAAGTATCCAGGCGTGGTTTATCGTAGAATAACCCACGTTTTGAGTTCTTATGCGTAGGAATATATCACGAAGGCCGTAGGCCTGAGTGATATATTGTTTCGCATAAGAACGAAAAACGCGGGTTATTCTACGATAAACCACAACTGGATACTTGTTATTTCGATTCTAACACGACCAAACAATAAACCACATTGTGAAATAAGTGTTAACTACTTCTTACGATCGTAAAAACACTTGCGCGGTTCGCCCCTGGGTTTGGCCGTTAAAATTTCCTCCCTCGATATATGTAAGAGTTGGCTTCCACATAATAAGTTGATCAATCCAATAAATGAACAAATAAACAACACACTTTTCATCAGTTGATAATTTCTTTTTTTTATTTCGAACAAAAATTGCAATTTACCAATAAATGAAATGTTCAAACAAATAAAAGATGTTCATGTTTTCAGATGCTAAAAATAGCATATGTAAACGTCACAAGGTCGCTTACACGAAAGTCGGCATACGTGTGTGAATTTTAATGTAGACACCGGGTGTAGACACAAGTAACATTTACATGGATTATTGACAGAAAACATTGCTCGGCTATTATTATTTCACAAATTGTGCCCATTCTAAGTAAATTGGCTTTTTTTTGTGCCATTTTGCAGCCGAACTTTGTTGTTGTACTACGATTCCTACAGTAGTAGTCACGAGACAAACCGACCAGACTATAGCCTGGGTGACGTCATACCACCTGTATGACGTCATATCGTTCTCATTTCATAATATGTTATCATCTTGTACAGTAGTTTGTTTAGTTGGCTTTTATTAGGTTGATATATGCCCGAGTGGTACTTTTGAGGATATGGCATTTGGTTGTAATTTTATTTTCATGTTAAATTCAAAATTACAAATAAAACGGTTGGTTTGTCTTAGTGACGTATATTTACCAAAATGGTATTTACAAACATCACGTGACTGTCATTCATAAAAATTTTATACGTGGGGTGACGGCGGTTCACGGAACAGCGAAAACAACAAGCGCACGCGAGTGGTATACTGCAGAATAACCCCGACTTTATTTTCTTCTTTGTATATATAGGCTATTTTTAGATCGTGTTAGAATTAAGAAATAATAAGTATCCAAGCGTGGTTTATCGTAGAATAACCCACGTTTTGAGTTCTTATGCGTAGGAATATATCACGAAGGCCGTAGGCCTGAGTGATATATTGTTTCGCATAAGAACGAAAAACGCGGGTTATTCTACGATAAACCACAACTGGATACTTGTTATTTCGATTCTAACACGACCAAACAATAAACCACATTGTGAAATAAGTGTTAACTACTTCTTACGATCGTAAAAACACTTGCGCGGTTCGCCCCTGGGTTTGGCCGTTAAAATTTCCTCCCTCGATATATGTAAGAGTTGGCTTCCACATAATAAGTTGATCAATCCAATAAATGAACAAATAAACAACACACTTTTCATCAGTTGATAATTTCTTTTTTTTTATTTCGAACAAAAATTGCAATTTACCAATAAATGAAATGTTCAAACAAATAAAAGATGTTCATGTTTTCAGATGCTAAAAATAGCATATGTAAACGTCACAAGGTCGCTTACACGAAAGTCGGCATACGTGTGTGAATTTTAATGTAGACACCGGGTGTAGACACAAGTAACATTTACATGGATTATTGACAGAAAACATTGCTCGGCTATTATTATTTCACAAATTGTGCCCATTCTAAGTAAATTGGCTTTTTTTTGTGCCATTTTGCAGCCGAACTTTGTTGTTGTACTACGATTCCTACAGTAGTAGTCATGAGACAAACCGACCAGACTATAGCCTGGGTGACGTCATACCACCTGTATGACGTCATATCGTTCTCATTTCATAATATGTTATCATCTTGTACAGTAGTTTGTTTAGTTGGCTTTTATTAGGTTGATATATGCCCGAGTGGTACTTTTGAGGATATGGCATTTGGTTGTAATTTTATTTTCATGTTAAATTCAAAATTACAAATAAAACGGTTGGTTTGTCTTAGTGACGTATATTTACCAAAATGGTATTTACAAACATCACGTGACTGTCATTCATAAAAATTTTATACGTGGGGTGACGGCGGTTCACGGAACAGCCAAAACAACAAGCGCACGCGAGTGGTATACTGCAGAATAACCCCGACTTTATTTTCTTCTTTGTATATATAGGCTATTTTTAGATCGTGTTAGAATATCTTATATTCTATATTATTGATCAGATATTGATTCAACAAAATTTTTTTATCGTTGTGGTCCTGAGCAGAACAACTCCTGACGTCAGGAAATCGATTCTTTGGCCAAGTGGTCTTGAGCCTTGGTCTTCGATGCGGGAGGACTTCATTTCGAATCCCGCTCAGGGTTGTCCTTTCCAAGATGCATCTTTCCGTTACGAAGTTTTTATGTCCATAAGTTGGGGGACTCGTCCGGGATAACCCGTCATGTTATTTATAATAATAATAATAATAATAATGATAATAATGTTTTTCAAAATATTTGATATAACAAGAAATGTCTTTTTTAAAAAGCTGGACGACGTATGTTACAGTGTAAGGATTGTGTATTTATCAGTAAAAAATCAAGAAATGGCAAACCAAAGGTAATCGACTAAGTCGTAAAATAAACCATGACCAATCGTTAGCATAAATGATCATTTTCTCAACAAAGGTGTGTTATGGTCCATTGCACACCGGACTATATACCGACGTCAAGGAATCAATTTTTTGGCTCAATGGTCAAGAGAGTTGGTTTTCGTTGCGGTAGGACCCGAGATCGAATTCCGCACTGGGTTGTCTTTTCTAAAATGTATTGCATCTTTCTGTTATGAACTTTCATGTCAGTAAGATTATCCACTGACGACAGTGGCTAATGGTTAGGATAATGATCGATAAGAAAAAAAATGTTGCTAGGAAATGGTTGTGTGAGTCTTTATTTTACAGCTTTGGTAAGCAGCTACTTAAAAAACAATTTAAAACCAGTCAAACAGATAAATAATAAATAAGTTCATTATTTTTTAACTCTGTTAAATATTCAAAAAAGCAAAAGGGTTTAAAACTAACAAGACAGCTGAAGTATCTTTTGAGATATGTGAAGAAATATAGTCATTAAACTGCATACAAAAAGTGGCCAATGTTTGTGTTAAGGGGATTAGGATAATTGATAATGATGTCATTTTCCAATAATGAGCAGGTGTCACCTGATACATGTAATAAGCACAGGACCTTGTCACTGAATCAAACATTTAAATTTCAATCGTATTGTGTTTATTAAAGGAAGATTCACAGTAACTATTCATACTTAAATATAAGGGGTATGTCCTTTGACCTTGTGAGTTCAAACTTTTGAACATTGGTGTTTTTAGGTTTTTAGCATTGTTTTTTGTGGGAAATGTGACTTCATGTTTATGGTGCATGCAATCTTGTGTTGCTGTGTTTTGCAAATTCTCCTAAAATGTAATAAGGCGACATGAAGAGCAATGAAGAATGATGTGAATGTGTTTAGCACAATCTTAGTCATGCACCTAGGGTTTTAAATGTTGTTGCTTGTAATGAATACAGATTTTGCCTTTGAACAACAAAAAGAAAATATAACCTTCTATCATATCTCTTAAAACGTAATTCAGAGTTTTTGTGACGACTTTAAAGAAATCTTAACATGATGCAAAGGGAGATTTATGTAACTGTCTGGAGATCAATCCTTTTTATCATTTTTTTGAAAATCATAACGTCACCTAAATGATACTAATACTATAAAACAATTCTTGTTAGTTTCTCTTTCAGAAGGTTCTGAAGATAGACGACTGCCGAGTAATAAAACTCTTGGTCAGTTCTCATTATAGTAATAAGTACCACTACGGGTCTGAGACAAATTCAGTTCTGACAAGTTTGTTGCATAAATTACATATCATATAATGCCGTTTATTTTACACTTGAATGTCATTATATATTCCGTTATAGGTTTACAGGCACTGACGTAAAAATCTTTATAATTTGCCCATACGAAATATCTTTTTTTCTTTATAACTTTGTTCGTTGGGAACTGTCATTGTTGTTTATAATGTCGGAACTCTTCACAACTAAGGTTTGTCAAACTTATTAGCGTTTATTTCTTTAAATTTAAATCAATAACAAGTATTAGCATTTCCAAAAATGCTTGAAATCGCCGTTCAGCCACGTATGACGTCTTATCCATAGATGCATGAATTTCATGCTCGTCATTCATTAATTTGATAATTTTATAACATGCTTTGCAGTGAAAAGAATATAAGAATATTACATGTGCAATTTAAACAGAATAAATTTAAGGTAAAAAATACGATATTGCCCTGACTCTTATCAAGCATATATAAAACTAGGATATATCCTGATCAAACTCCTCGCTTTGGTTTCGTCACGCTTTGCTATTGTTTCTGTACTGATCAGGGGAAGTAACCGCTGCGGGGAGTTTGTATCCTGATTAGAATCGCCCGGAAGCAAGCATTTATTTTTTTTTAGAAGTGCAAGTTTTGGAAAAACAAAACAAAACATACTCTTATTTAGACTACATTCTCTGGTTAGAAATGACATGTAGCCAAAAATATTGCGATTATCCTGTGTATATCTTGCAAGAGCCTGAAGACTGGTACTGAGTTCGTAAATTGATTACGGTATTTTTCAGTTGTACAAATAAGTAACCCGACAAACATGGCGGTTTGGCGAGTCCATTTACGCATCCCTTGCTGAAGTTTTTTGACGTCCATTTTGTTATCATGTGATATGTATAATTTGCTTTGATTGGCTAAAGGCAGACGGTGTACAGGCAAAACTGTTCAAATCTTGTTAATTGTATATATCGCCGTCCAGTAACGGCGATAATAAATACTCATGTTATACGAAGCCTTTTAGGCCTTTTAGGCTAATTATCTCACGGTATAATGTAGTGATAACAGAATAAGATACCGTGAGTATCCGGCGATTTTGAAAATCGACAAATAGGTTGTCATTTTAGAATTATAAAATGTGTGATCTTTTAGATCTTTTTTAACAACATAATCACGGACCTTGATTGTGAAACCATTTTATGCTTCTGCCATTTTTGGGGGGTCGGGGGCATATAGATTTGCCCTTGTCCGTCCGTCCACTGTCCCGCTGGTTTGTGTCGCGTGTAACTCCAAACGTATAACAGCTAGAGCCATTAAACTTCCTAAAATAGTTGTCAACATGTGAATTTATGCACCTGGGTATTTTGACGCAAATTTATTGGAGGTCTGCAGACTTATGCCCTCATGATGACGCAAAAAAGCATTTTCAGACTTACGTCGCGTTTAACTCATAATAACTGCTAGTGCCATGAAACTTTCTGAGAATAGTAGTCAGCCTGTGAACTTACGCACCTGAGTATTTTGCCGCAGATTTATTAGTGATCAACAGAGTTATGCCCACCGATTTGGCAAAAATAGTATTTTTAGACTCCTTAATGTTAAGGACAATATTTATACGCACCTGTAATTGTACAGGATTTTTGTGACAGTACAGCGGAATGGGAAGAAGGGGGGGGGGGGTGGGCGGGCCGGGGCATCCATTTCTCGTTATTGTTAAAGTTAAGACACAGTTATTTAGAATTCTCATTGTTCTATTTTGAAATTAATATGAGATAATTTAAGTTCATTTAAATTTGATATTTGGTCCGTATTTAATGTTACTGAATTTAAAACGTAATTTCATGAAAACACATTTAAAATAATTTATTTTGTAGCAATGTGAGAATCTAAATCAAGCAGAGCTGCTTCATTAATGAAGGCATTTTATGTTTACAATGTCTGACTATCATCTGTCTCTGACATGGTATGAATATAAGCTTACATAGGAACAGTGAAAAAACGCACATCATGAAAAAGCACAGAAAACACAGCCTCCGCATACAGTTCAAAAGTATAGAGGGAAAGAAAGCATAAATTTATATATTGATCAATTAAAAAAAGACAACACGAACAATTAATAAAAATGAGAACCCGCGAGGTTACCGCCTTGGAATGGTCGGTGGCAAAATATTTTATAAAGTTACCGTCTGTACGCTGTTTTCTAATCAAGTTATATCATCACGTCTTGATACTTCCATGTTACCAATTATTGCAAATGATTTCAAGCATGGTTATGAATGCATTATAAAAATCAGTAAAGTTAAGAACTTATGAGGTTCTCTGCTTGTGATAATTGTTCGTTACAAATTTAAATGCCCTTAAGAAGAACACGGTATTTGTATCACATTATTTCAATCAGGTTATTTTAGTATAAATAATATTTGCAAGAGAAACATGATTAATAAATATGTCAGGTTTTCGCATATTTATTTTTCAATTCTATATACTCTTTTATGAATTCGACAAAAGCTAAAGAAATAAGATATAGACAACATCACATGCAATTTTAGTATAATGGACGTCTGCTTTTATTGTCATATAATTATTTCTAAACTCTTAGAGTTTAAAGTAAAAATAGAAAAAAATAGCATGATCCGTTTTAAACAAGACTACGTAACTGCAGTTTTAACAATAGTATTTAATTGATATATGTTCACGATCTAGAAACGGTAAATCAGATTTCAAAAGTGTTAAAGAAAATTCAATGCAGTGGAAATTCAAGAAGTGGTCGTGTAAAATAGCACAATTCATGCAATATATTTGAAGTGTTGAAGGCTAATGCATCATGTTCATTGTTCGTTTTGATTTGATTGAATCTCACTGTCAGACTCGATGTCATTATTACATAATAACAGCTTTCAGATTTATACTAAACAATTATTAATTATTAAATGGCAGCTAAATGTTAGCCGGTATACGCATAAAGCGTAAAGAAGACTTTTCTTTTATACTATTTTATGGTGATGTAATTAACTTGTTATACACATGTCAAACAATTATAACCATGAATAGAACAATTAGATGAACAGCTATAGAACTTACCTTTTTTACAAACTGCTTTTCAAAGAGTACATTTGTAAACTATTTTGTTTTACATTCTTTGTTAAACTTTGCCCGATTATTCTACAAGTACGGTTTAAGCTTAAACGCCTTAAGAAATTTTGACAGAAAACAAATATGAAAAACTGAACTCAACCTAAGTTAATGGCATGAATTAAAAAAGGCATTTTTCACTCGTTGCACAAAATACTTAAAGTTCACTTTGCAAAGTCTAAACTTTCTATATCCGTCAATCTTAAAGCAAATTTGTATAATCCTAGCATAAGATGGTTAAGACTGGCAACATATCCTACGACTTCAAATACTGTCACAGTAAAAAATAATAACTATCAGTGTCTTGGATGATATTTTCTTTTTTTTCTCTCTGTTTTCAGTCATGGATGCATTGAATATGCAGTCGTTTATAATACTCCTGTCCTTCTTCTGTGTGACTGTAGATGGGTCTATAAAGAAAGGTGTGGCCGTCAACCCTCATGACTACTTATGTGGTGACCTAGCAGCCTTTGATAATATAGCCTGGTGGTTTGTATATGTCTTCATTTCTACAATTAAATAAAAAAGACATGCATCAGTTTGTTTTTTAAACGATGTTTTAAATACTTAATACATTACCACAAATTGTAATTATTAACATTGTATCATTTCAAAATAAAGAAACAAACCAAAGTAACTTTAGTAATGTTATTTCAATTATAATATAAAACCGTAAAATTATTTTAACAATTAAAAACATAAAAACTAAACAATTTTTGTTACTTTATACTCGAGTGTTAAAACATAACGCAAAATGGAAGTACAAGACATCAAATATCAAAACGCCTGAAGATGCTTGTTTGAGAGGAATGATGAATTGATGCGTTGTTTGAGAGGAGTGATGACGTAATGCGTTGTTTGAGAGCAGTGATGACATGATGCGTTGTTTGAGAGGAGTGATGACATGGTGCGTTGTTTGAGAGAGGTGATGACACGATGCGTTGTTTGAGACGAGTGGTGACATGATGCGTTGTTTAGAGAAGTGATGACATGATGTGTTGTTTGAGAGTAGTGATGACATGATGCGTTGTTTGAGAGGAGTGATGACATGATGCGTTGTTTTAGGGGAGTGATGACGAAACTGTAAAACAGAAAACAGTGAATATAAGATAGAAAGCTTCTTGTCACAATTTTTTGTGAAGTTTTTTCTTCAGGTTTTGCTTTGTATTTCTTTTAAATCTTGAAAACCAGTTATATACACATCATAGATTGAGCTCTGAATTTCCTTTGCGTAAATCTCTGATATGTCTACAGCTGACATCTGCATGTTTTAATAGCCATGGCTTAAACTTTGATATCTATTTAAATATATTAATATTTATACAATTGTCAATAATATTTTGTTTGGTTATTGGTTTTTATTCAGTTGTTATGTCTTGTCATTCTTTGATTAAAATACAAAATAATTAATCTCCTGACATTTAAATGAATATCAAATCTAAATAAACAAATAAATAAATAAATATTGTTTACGTCATACAAATCTCTAAAATAAATTGAAAAAAGAGATAAAATGAAATATTACACAATAGAAATATATGATTTTCCAACATGTACCGTGATTTTCTAATTAAACTTCGATTTTAAATGACAACGCACTTGTAATAATAAAACATTTACAAGTGTACGTTTCTAGACTATTGTGATATTACTTTTTCAGATGTTTGCTTTCTTCTTGGTAGATTCCTGGATCCATATTGTACGAGGGTTGTCCGGAAAGTTCATATTCTACTTTATTGTTTTACTTTTAAGCAATACATAGATATAACAAATTTTGCCAACAAAAACATACATATCAAACAAGCACATTAAAAAAAAACAATTTAGCTGTGATGAACATTAACATTATAACAGTCTTTACATACAACATTTTTACATCGTCACGGAGCACTTTGACAACGTCATAAGAGTCAAATGAATGCCACGTTCTCATTGCTTCTCGAAAGAACGCCCACGCGATGTTACGCATTTCTGAATTCGGTTGACCAATTGCTTTTGTACCAATCCCGAGCGAAACCAGATACTGTAGATCGAACACCAATGCGTACTTCCACCAAATCTGCCGAAAAATTTCCAGCGCAATTCTGACTTCAATCTCGGAGAAAAACGGCAGAATCCATGGGTGAACAATCGGGAGAGTAAGGCGCGTGTCGTAACCTCCGGAAGCCAAGGAAGTCAACAGTCAGCAGCGTCTCCTCGCAGGTGCGTTGTCCTAGTGGAAATACATTTTCCCAATGTCCATATCGGGTCGCTTCTTTCTAATAACGTGAATAAAATTACGGCGGATAACCTGAAATGAAAAACAACCATTACACTCACCACTTCTGTACGAATTTATAAATCATTTAAATGTCGCACACATGACATAAATAACAGCGTCGTAAATATTAATATATTTATAATAAATCTTGATTTACTTTAATGTTTGATATTGTTATTTTAAAAGTAATACTTTTGATAATATGCGGCGTTAACTGTGTCATCGCTAGGCACAACGGGTTGAAGCAGCATCCCATCGGAGTCCTTAAAGAAGATGAACATAAACTTCTTTGCAGATTTCGCTTGTTTAGCTTTCACCGGTGCAGGGAAATTTCGTGTTTTCCGTATCATAGAATCAGGTTTTGATTCCGGTTCATACAGATGTACCCAAGTTTCATCCGCAGTAATAATGTTGGATTGAAACGAATCGCCCTCAGTGCCGTATAGCCATAAGAACTCTGATGACGCGTCAACCCGCTCTTCCTTTTCCTCCGTTTTCAACAGCCGCGGTACCCATCTTGCACACAATGTTGACTAGTTAAGTTCTTTTGTCATTAATTCATGTATTACAGTCCGTTTCAGACCAAGAATGTCACAAATATCCCTTACAGTGCGACGTCTGTCTTCTTCAAGAACTGCTGTAACGCGTTCTACTGATTCGGCTGTGCACTTTCGGTCGGTCGGTGCGTTTCTTATCCAATACATTGTCATCCCCGCTTCTAAATCTGTTGTGCCATTTAAACAGAAGTTGCCTTGAACAATTTCCGGTCGAATCAGCTTTGGAAATATATTTCCAGGTCTCAGTTGGTGTCCTATTACCATTGACACAAATTTTTATAACACTCCGTTGCTCCGATCGTGGAATTAACGTCAATTTTAAAACACAAACGTTACGCACTTTCAATGCGTCTAACCGTCGTTAACAACTAGTTTACTGACGTATGACTTCATGATTTTCACATAATTAATGTCATGCAATGATATATGACGTCACGTCAGTAAAAACGCATTTGGGCTAAAACTGCATTTTTTATCAGCTTTTCATTCGAGTAGCTATTGTAATAGAATCAAAGTGCTCCGTGAACCTTCGGTCATGTTAGCATGGCGATGGGCGTTTTGCAAATATTAGTGTTATCATGTTTATTAACTGAGAAATATGTAGCAAATGCATACTTTAGAAAAATATCAATACATCATATTGATATGACTGCTTAAAATTATTTTGTTGTCTTGTCTACGAACTTTCCGGGCAGCCCTCGTATGTGTCATATTTTGTGCAGCGAAATGTTACTAAAATATTCCAGTCTTTTGCAGTATTATCAAATATTTGAATCTATATATGTAACATCCAAATTTGCATCAGTTCGTTTGGGCGTTTAATAAGTGATCAGATGATAAATACATGTTTTTTTTCTGGTTTTACCCGTGTGGTTTTATTACTCTGACGAAAGTATAAGCCTTTTCTATAATATTTATACTATTTCATGTTTTCGTCGTATTATTTTTTGAAAAAAAGATAATAAAATAATTACATTTTTGGTGTATCTGCATAGGTACGACTGGGGTGGAAGCGTTCAATTTATAGAAAGTAAAAGCGGTTGTGACCTTTCTCCCTATACAAACAAATATGTCCCAATGATTTGGGGGTACGCTGAAGGTTGGTATGATGATCTTATAGTTGAAGAAGGCACTAATTATATTCTGGGTTATAACGAACCAAACCACGGGTACCAAGCAAACTTGAGTGCGCAAGTGGCTGCTGATGCTTGGGTTTATGTGGAACAGTTCGCATCTGATAGAGTCATCATTAGTCCAGCTGCGGCGCCTTGTGGAGAAAATTGTGTTACCAATAGTGCTGATGGGTGGTTTGATGACTTTTTCACCATTCTTTGTAATTCAACGACCCCCTGTCGTATGCAGTATATGGCAACGCATCATTACCCACAGTACAACCCAGACAAAGTCAATAAATGTTCGGCCCAAAGCACAATAAATTATCTTCAAGCACTTTACGACAGATATGGGTTGAAAATTTGGCTGACGGAATTTGCATGTGCTGTTACAACAGACGCAAGCGAACAGTTGAAGTACATGCAAGACCTCTTACCTGAACTGGAAAAAGCAGACCATGTTTTTAGGTCAGTAGGTTCAATACTTGTGTTGCTATTTCAGTTGATAATGTTATACTTTGATTAAAATAATATGATCAGAGTAATATTATTTAGAATCGTCTTGTTTATCGGAAGTTACAACACGCGAGCTTAATATCAAAATGTTTACCACATTCAAACTATGCAGATTATTTCCAACATAAGTGACTATGTTTTAAGTCACACACCACGCAGAATTTACTCCCGGAACAACAAACATATCCTTCTAAACAAAATAATGCTACAACATGATTCTTCATTTTGTCAGCATATAAATGCATTTTACCTGAAAAATAAAAGCATCGTGAGAAACTATGTTTTAAAAATACCTTGATAACATATGTATTTTCCTTTTGCAAAGCATACAAACTGTAGTATGTATTTTAAAACTATATTCGCATTCAATACTATAATACAAATATGCATTTGCAAAAGACTTCGGAAAGTTAAGATTCCTTTCCAAGTGGCTTAAAATTTTAGAGTACCTTTTTTTGTTTGTTTCTTGCATTTGTCTTTTTTTGTCGGTCACGACTCATTCTTTTTGTAATTTCTTCATTTTTTACTTTTATTTGTCAGACCATGTGTCTGTAAATCATGGTGTTCTGAGTAATCATTTTTCGGTTGTGTCATAAACAAATCTAGTTATCAGAGTAATGTATAAGATTTTTTTATTCATCTTATTGCTGACAAGCGAAATTGTAATGTACTACTGATAAATGCAAACTCCCAGTTCTTTTTTTGTCTGTTTTAATTGCATAAGAAACACCGTTTTAATTATAAATGTTGTTTTCCAGTATTGCCGAATCTTATAAGATTTTATTTCAGATATTCTTGGTATGTCTCCCGCTCACAGGCAGCGGCCGATGCCTGGGTAACATACGCTGCTGACTTGCTCTACCCTAATTCATCAGTTCTTAATGAACTTGGAGAATGGTACAACAATTTCATTGGTTCAAGTGGTACTTTATCAACTTCAACGCCCGCTCAAAATACGACTGACGGAAATGGAGGCGGCACAAACAGATGCAGTCCTTTGTTCAATACGGCAATTTTTCTTTTTTCCTGTCTCATCAGCCATTTAGGATTTTGACGTCATAACTTTTATATTCAACATAATTGTTAACATTCCACGTGCAGTGCGGCATTTGTATTGAAAACTACTCTTTCCTCTCAGACGATATTTCAGTGATGCAAACAAATTTATTTTCACTTTAAACCACGGACAATATAGATACTTAGCATGTTTTGGGGGACTATTGTCGAAAAGAAAAAGGTTATTAATAAAGAAACAATATCGAAATATCTACACGTTAAAGGTAATCTTTATTCTAGATATTAAAAACGAATGACAGTTTTAAAGAATGTACAAAGAATGTCATAGTCTTATGTGACTGCAAGGTTTAAGTGTACAAAGAATGTCATTGTCTTATCTGACTTAAAGTTTAAGTGTTAAAAAACAGCTTCCATGACAGTCAAGAAAAAAAGTTGAAAATATGTCGAATGTTGAACAGTCTTGGGTTGGAATTCATTAAGACAACTTGTTCTTGTCTGTTCGTATGAAAACCTGTT
Organism: Cyclina sinensis; assembly: GCA_012932295.1. Lineage (NCBI taxonomy): Eukaryota > Metazoa > Mollusca > Bivalvia > Venerida > Veneridae > Cyclina > Cyclina sinensis. The sequence continues at coordinate 2,624,456 of JAAONU010000019.1, forward strand.
TGGGCAAGTGTGAGGTTGGTGCACCCCAGATCCTGTTTGAACCACCCAGTGGAAATGTTAGCCACTTACCGTTCCAAGGCGGTAACCCCTCGGGTTCTCTTTTTTTCGATAATTGTTTATGGTGTCTTTTTAATTAATCTTTTTATACATTTATACTATCTTTACCTCTACGTTTTTATTGTGTAGGGGGGCTGTGTTTTCGGCTGTTTTTCCTGGTACGCATTTTTCACTATTTTTTGTAAATACGAAGAGATAAAGACTTCTCACAATTCTAAGAGCTATATAAAATTGTACTTTCTATTAAAGCTGTAAATTTGATCCTTGTCTAGGCTGGTCATAAAGCTTTTTTTCTGAATTCAATGGAATGGTAGAAAACCAATTTGCTCTATAGATGCGTTTAAAATAAAATATTGTTAATGTTCAGGTAAATGCAAATTAAACTTCTTGAAATATTCCGCATACCTTTGACCACGTATGTATCTGCAAGCAAAATGGCCTGAGACATTTAAGACAAGCTCGAAATTCAATATAGTTTTACTTTCATTTGTTTTTAAAATGTTTGTATTCAAATCTCAGTACTTTTGTGTAACACTGTTTTTTAATTAATTCATTAGTATATGTAGTTCTCTTTTTATCGTTAAGGATATAAATCGAGATAAATTGAATTTTCATTTTATATATAATAAATAAACATCTTCTGCAAAAGATAAATCCAAATTTTCTAAAAAAGTAAAAGGATATGTATGGATGAATTTAGAACACTACAGTTAATTGTCAGATTTGGAGAATTTACATTACAACGGGTTACAATTGAGGCCGAAAATTTTGTATAATATGAATATTCGAAACATTGTGCAAACATTTGCCTGTGCCCCTTATTGGCTATAGATGAAGAAAAGATATACTCGTATTTCCTTTATTTATACGTCGTACTTAAAAGCAACAGCATAAAGATTTACAAAAGCAAATTCCATACATTCGTTGTTTAAGCCGACATTTCATCAACAAAAAATACCATATTTTTTCTTATCATTTTTTTTCGACGATTAATATGAAGTATCTGAGTCCAAGAATAAATTCAGTGTATCGACGTATTATTGCGCCTTGTTTGTAAGTGCATTCAAAGTTAAACAGTTGTTTCATGCTTGTTTATGCTTAATTATAATTAGTGTTTCATAATTCAAATCCTTTGAAAGAAGTATGTCACATGTATAAATGTTTTACCCGAATCATGGTTAATAGGCACCGTACGCCCAGTATATAAAAATAAGGGGTCATCACTTGACCCAGCAAATTGTAGACCTATAACTATTCTACCTTGCCTAAGTAAAATTTTTACTGCTATCTTAAACAATCGTCTTACAAAATTTAAAGAAGACAACAATCTTCTCATTAAGGTAGTACACCCCTAATCAGCACTATAAGGAACTGAAAAATTGACAGTACTGTTAAGTTGAATGCCTTAATTGACACCAGTATGCAAAATTTAAACACTATTTACCGTTCGGTTTTGGACTTGTGGACACTTTTCTGAACTAAAGCTTGGATTATAGAAGGGCTCTTTTTCGGAAATAGGGAAACTATAAATAATTTGTAATATCATCCTTATGATAGAAACAAATAATATGATTCAGGTTACGAACCACAAGCAAAATGATTGTTTCTACTCTTAATGTTAGAAATATGTATTAAAATGTTACCCTACCCCACCAATTTTAAACACTGGTTTTACCATTTTCCTGCTTAGAGTATCCAATACAAAATATCGCTAAAATGTACTTAATTGAGGGGCTTCATTCAAACTTTGCCCAAATTTTCTAAGAAGTATATTGGTTGACCTTGTCGAATATAAAAGACTTTAACCATGTAGTTTTTATTTCATAGACCTTGAAAATATCGGGTACCATATTTGTTATTACATTTAGAATTATTTAGCCAATAAATACCTATAAAAATTATATAATAAGAATTAAACATTTTTTCTTTCTAAATAGGACCTGAGAGATACATAAATAAAAATAAAAGAAAAAAAGAAGAAAGAAAAAAGTTGACCTTACTGGGGTTTGAACCCAAAACCCTCAGTTTCCATGCATTTGACAGTATTCCTAGCCTACTTAAATACTCTTCAAGGTGGAGGTAATGTATTAGGAGTGTACTACCTTAAAAACCAAGCTGGATTTAGGCCACACTATTCTACTTGCAACCATATTTTTGTCCTGTACTTCCTGATAGAAAAGTTGAGAGCAGAGAAACAAAAGCTTATGTGCACATTCATCGATTTTTCCTGTGCTTTTGATTCTCTAAGGCGTGCTGGCTTATGGCAAAAAGTGCTTGACATAGGTATCTGTGGTAAAATTCTTCAGGTTATTTAAAACATCTATGCTGATGTAAAGTCCTGTGTAAGTGCTAATTGTTAAACCTCAGCCTTTTTCCCTATTCTTATGGGGGTAAGACCAAGCAAAAATTTGTCCCCTGTGCTTTTTACTATCTAATTTAATGACCTTGAATCTGCTCTCTCAATGGATGATAACGGAGTTGTCATACGCTTTGAACATAATTATCCTATTTACTTTTTAAAACTCTTTATACTCCTATACGCCGATGATACGGTTGTTATAAGAGATAAGATGACATCTCTACAAACATGTCTAGGTAATTTCTACACATACTGCCAATCATGGAAGTTAAAGGTTAACTTCTCAAAAACTAAAGTAGTTGTGTGTGGAACAAATCAACCTTGTCTTTATAATTTCACCTTAAACTGTCAACCAATAAAAACGGTCAAAGAATATAAATACCTTGCGGTTATATTCAGTAGCTCATGCTCTTTCTTGTCTTGTAAGAAACATGTAGTTAATACCCAAGCCAACAAAGCTATAAATTACTTGAGAATAAATAACTTAGATCTCCCTGTTGACTTTCAGATCAAACTTTTCGACCATATCATCCTTCCAACCCTGACCTATGGGAGTGAGATATGGAGATTTGAGAATTTGAATATGATAGACCTGGTCCATGCAATTTTCTAAGAAAGATAACTAACACCAGAAAAAGTACGCTTAGATACATGCTGTATGCTGGACTTTTACGCTATCAAATCGAAATAATCATCAAGTCCCGAATGGTCAATTTCTGGAGTAAGGTTATTCAGTCAAAGGTCACGAAATTCTCCTATGTATGTTATGAACATTTGTTGCAATCTCATCATTCATACTTGCATGTGGTTAAATCAAGACATACTCCGAGGCAACAGTCTACGAAACATCATAAAGCAAACACATCGACCGATATAAGCAACCATGGTTTGCAAGCCTTGATATTTCTTCCAAAGGTAAATTGTACAGTTCCTTTAAAGAGTCAATAGAATTAGAAAAATATCTTACTTTGCTTCCAAATTCCTTAAGAATACCATTGCTTCATTTCGAACAGGCAACCACATGTTTGTTCTAGAAACTGGTCGCTGGACCCGTTCATTTATTCCTAATAAAGATAGATGATGTCCTGTCTACAATACTGGGGAACTTGGATGTGAAAAACACTACCTTCTTTCGTGCCCTTTTTCCATGAAATGCGAAAAAGGTTAATTCCAGGATACTTCTACACTAGGCCTAGTGCTACCAAATTTAAAGTACTTCTAAATACAAAAGAATACGATAATTATTTTACACAATTTGAGTATCTTGCTAAATCAGTTAATCAAAATTATGTTGAAGTTAATGCTACTGGCTGATTCTTAATGAAAATCCCCCTTTAACAAGCACATACTTAATATTTTTTATTCTTTAGTTCTACAAGTGTATATTAATGAAAATAGTAAGTAATTAACACTAACCTGTTCTGGTTCTGGCCGACAATGTCCAAAACATGACAGCTTTTTGTGTTTAACTTTTCACGTGGTATTTCTAGGCCACTATTTTTAGGTCATGGCAACCATGCTTGCTTTTGAGCTATTTCTAGATTACCTCACCACTTTCATGTACATAACTCTAAACGTTGTTAGTAAAAATGTTTTCATGCTTTCTGACTTTTGTTTAATGTAATCCGTATAACAAATGTTTGTAACTGCTGCTTGCAAAACTGATTCGAGTTTACACTGTTAGGTCAAGAGCGTGACTCGATATACCTGTCAAAAATTAATTAAAGCGCCGCCCAATGTGTTTCTTTCAAACTCTGACTTTTATCTGCCAATAGTGTCATTCTAGTACCTTCCGAAGCTCTTATCAGCGTCCCAAAGAAATTCGAACGTAAACAAAATCGCTGTCAAGTTCAATTGACAACTTATAAATGAGTTTTGTACATGTATGCAATGTAAAAATACGACATGCTAGGGGTTGACTTAGTTACACGTTAGCAACCCAGCGACATTTTCGACACAGCAACTTTGACGCCGCCCAGGCACATTTTTCTGCCTGCGGATAGATTGCAAGATGCAATTTTATTGACAGGTATACCTGAGAAATCTGCCTCTCTGTGATTGGATGTTCAGTAAAGTGACAGTTTAAGCTTCTAAAATAAATATCTACGGCGTTCCGAATACGTGAAACTCTAATCAGTTTTGCAAGCGGTAGTATTTTTTGTTTACTTGTACACGTGTTCTTACTGTAATGTAATCTGTGTCATCTTGAATAAAGGTTTTCTTCTGTTCTGTTCTGTTCTGTTCTGAGAGTGTTCATCATACGAGAGTCTGGGCATATTTTTCACTAGACGGCAAATACATTTAAAGCTTTTATTGTAATCACGGTTTGATCCACAATTTCAATAGTGCTTTTTGACTGTGCGATATAATTGTCTGTAGTACTAATCTAGTAAATTACTATACAATAGTTTTAATTCACCTGACCAAATGTCAGATGTAGTTTTTAGTATGCTCTTTTGTCTGTCTACAATCAAATTTAAACGACTTCTTCTCCTATACCAATGAGTCAGTTGCAATTAATTTTCTCAGGAATAATCCCTATAAAGTTCCCTTTCAAAACATTTTATTAAAAATGGAATTTAGTGCAGAACTCTGCCATGACACCTGAAAGGAAAAACTTTAAAAATGTTCTTACCTGAAACTACAAAGCCTAGAGCTAAGATATTTGGTTTATAGCATTATTTAATGGGTTTCTACCAAAATTATATTAATCTTGGCTTTCAGGTCAAAATTGCTTCCACCCTAGGGGTCAACTGGTTTTTACATTGACTTACATAGGAAAAACTTTAAAAAAATCTTTTTTAGAAACCATAAAGCCTAGCGTTCAGATATTTGACTTGTACCATTGTCGAGTTTATACAAATCATGGCACTTTTGTCAAAATTTGCCTCGTCTCAGGGGTCACTTGATTTTACATAGAGATATAAAGGAAAAAGTTCTAAAAATCTTCCATTCTGAAACCACAAAACCAAGAGCTAAAACATTACATGGGTAATATAATTCAGTAGATTTCAACCAAAACCACCAAAATCATAGCGCTGGGGTCAGATTTGGCCCCACCCGAGGGGTTACTTCATTTCACACAGACATACATAAGAAAAAACTTCAAAAGTCTTTTTGTTAGAACCCATAAGGCATAAAGTTTAGATATGTGCTATATTTCATTTTCTAGAAGGCTTCCTTTCAAGTTTGTTTAAATCATGGTCCCTATGTCAAAATTGGCAAGACCCAAGTAGTCACTTGATTTTACAATTATCCAGGTAAGCGATAAAAGGTTATCATGGCACTACTAACACTCATTTCCCCCGTGACATGGGTTTGGTTTAAAGATATTATTAATATATATAATGTGGTATTTTAACCATCTGCTATTTGCCACATGCCAGGCCCCTTCTCCGCCTCTTTCAACACCAATTTTTGATAGTCCCTTATCAGATGAACGACTCAGGACCATTTGGTTCTATTGTTGTTCTTATTATCTTAGTTGTCGTTAAATAAGAGTTATTTCTCTGTATATATATAGTGCTGTTATGCTTTTAAAGATGTATTTGTTTTGTTTACTGTTTGTTATACCCCTTGAATCCTTCAATAAATTTATCATCTTTATTCAGTGATTTTTATTCTGCTCCACAATCTTGACAAATATGCACTCAAAGAGTTCAAAAGAATAATTAATCTAATTGGCGTGTTTCTTACGTGTTTTGAGCTCAATTTTCGTTAAACATAAACGTTTTTCATTATTGTCTTGTAAAAACATTTTACGTTATGTTTGACACCAGCTCAGATAAAAGGAAAGCGTATTGAAAACTGTTGAAGTAATATTTTATTCCTGAAAAATGCTCACAATGTTTCTCGTTGGTATCTCAAGAAGTAGTTTGTGTCCGAATGAACTGGAGCCCAAACTATGCCTTTAACAAAACCTAATCCAATTCTTGTTTCAATAGACTCTGCAAACGAAATAAATGCGAAAGCAAATATTATTACAATGAACTGTGTACTAAATCACTAATTGTTTTTTTTTGTTCTGGCGATCAGTAAGAATCCGACAGTGATAAAAATATGCAAAGAGAGTCCACGATCTTTTAAAGTTATATATCTTTAGATATGCATGTTTTGCGTCTCATTTCAAACAAGGGGTGTTTATTCTGCCGGCAAGCCATCTTCAGCCCGATTCCTTTACCTTGACAAATCTCGGCCGGCAGTATAACAGTTTCATTTTTAGTGCTAAACACGATTCAAAATACACTAACATTTAAGTTTTTTGGAGACTATCAAAACGCTCTGGAAAACATTGACTGGTCTTTGAAAATGAAAACATCTAGATGCCGGAAATGCCTAAAATTCGCATCACTTGTTATGAGGGCTTAGTGTCATACAGACTTTGAAGATTCTTAACATTGCAATTACATTCATCATTTTACTATCGATCAGTCATGGTATTCGGCATATACATACAAAAGTGAAATAACTTCCATACTGAAAAAGTAACAGAAATGGTAAAATGTCGTCATGAAAATTCACAGTTTATTTCAGTCCTTTATTAAATCAGTCCCTGTTTAGCGAAATGTTGTCGTGACAAACGGTTATTTTTTACTAAAACCCATTACATGCTGAAAGTGTCCGTAGAATTAAGAAAAGTAGGCTTTCTTAAAAATTCTTGGTAAAAAAGCATTTCTTATGATACAGTTTAAATCTTTTTTAATAAGCAAATTTCGATGAAAATTTCGTACAAGGTTGAAACTTTTTTCACCCTTTATTTGCTAAGTATTTTACTTAAGATTATTGTTAAATTGAACTGGTTTTTGTTTTAAGTATATTTTGATTTTGTCTAAGCATTAAAAAGGTATGACATTTGAACGTTTCTTGTGCAATGGTTATTGTTTATGCAGAAAAAAAATGGTTAAAGATGCTGATAAAAGCATATGAATGCAATGTCAAAGATTCTACTGACCCTAAGTAAAGAACAATATAGTTAAGTCCTTGTTGGTCATTTTTAAAATATACTTTTTGTTTAAGTTGTTTTCGATTTATATTCACACCGATAGCATTTTACCATTGTGTCGGTCATAAACAACATTTTGATTCATGTTCTGTTCTATGAATATTTTATCAAACTTAAGTTTAAACGAATCATCTTGAAATACACTATTCACGTTACGTATGCATCTCATCGATGAATGATTATTGAACCGTCTTGTTTATCTTTGCAAATGTATTTTTATTGTTATGTCTAAGAAGGAGAGCATAATATAGTTCTTGTCATGTCCGTTTTTCAGTCCGTCATTCCGTCCAAAAACTTTAAGCTTTCCTATAACTTCCTTGTTAGTAAATAGATTTACTTCATACAACACAACATCGCTTTGGACAAGAATTTCCCATTGACATATATTGTTTTGATCTTGACTCTTGAATAACCTTGCCTTCAAGGTCCAATTGTCAAAAAGACTTATTAGTGGCCATAACTCCCTTATTTCTCAACATATTTGGTTCATGTTTAAACAAAAACCTCAAAATGACATACATGTGTATATTTTTTACATTGGCCCTTAAATGATCTTGAAGTCTAAATGTTAACAAGGGCGATCAGTGATCATATGTGTCGCCTGATGATTGCCAATTAAACAGTAGTATTAAGAGGTGATTGGACAGTTTGTAGGCTAAAACGCATTTTTTATTCAAGGGCCATAACTCAGCCAAAAATCATTCAACCGAAAAACCCGTTAAATATGCGCAAGTACTTGAGGTACTGATCAATCCTGTAAAACTTCATTCAAATTGCTTTAGTACTATAATAGAAGCTGTCCGGACAAACTTTAAAAATAAACATCATTAGAGGGCCATAACTCTGACAAAAAAACATTGTACTGGAAAATGCAGACGATATGCACAACTAGACTTGGTATTGATCATTCCTATAAAGTTTGGATGAAATCGCACCAGTAGTTTCTGAGGAGTAGTCCGGACAAGTTTTGTGACGGACGGACAGACGAACAGACAGACGACGGAGAAGTGATCCTTTTATTTCGGGGCTACTGTGTCAGATAGTTCAATTGTTTTTATAAAATGCAAACAAAATTCCAACTTTGGCAACGTAAGGGACGATTACTTTTTGATTGACACCCTAAAGACGAAATTTGTTATCTATCAAGTATGTTAGTTACAGAATTATATCTCTCAAAACAAATAATAATAAAAAAACAATTCTAGACAACCAGATGTTTTGTTTTAAAGCATACCGATTTCAGTATACTTCATTTCTTTTCCTCTTTTCACTATTTGTTATGCCTTTTTTGTTATCCAACTATTCACAACTGTCCAATCAGAATGATTGTCTTATAAATACTCTTGCTAAAAATCGTGTCAATGTAACTGGGCGAAATCTTGAAGAAGACAAAGTAAGACAGAGGGCTAAAGAGCTCGTTGTCAAAGGTACCTGTTTCTAAGCCGTTACTATTTCTGTTCAAAAGGTTCATCTAATGATTTTAACTCAGAAATGTTTGTCTTTTAACAGTATGTTAAATCACGTTCGCAGTCAGTCTATGATAATCCTCTATGTATGATAACCACCTAATCAATTTTGAGTTCTTTAGAGGAAATTGGTATCTTTTACTTCACTGCAACTCTCTATCTAGTTACGTTTTCGTGACTTTTGATAAACAGAGCCAGATTGTTTAAAAGAACACACACACACATGATGTTTGGTTGTCTCTACCTGTCTGTCGATGAATTTGAAATTGTGAATGTCTGACAGACTCGCCTGAAGCACAACGACCCACTGCGCACCCAAGGCACTGTGTCACGTATATAATGTGACGGGCACTCGAGATTGCGGAGCCTTGCCCGGCAAACATTCACATTTCCAAATTGTCATAGCCTGAAAAGACGAGGCGTTTCCCTTTATGCAATCATTCAGGCACTTCTAGTGTGAAGAGTTGGACTAACTTCAACCTACATAACTCGCCCACTCGACAATTAAATCATTTTATTTTGACATGTCCTATGAAGGTGTTCAACATTAATATATATGTAAACGTTCAAGGGGGGATAAAATAAATTGGACGCTTACATCGGAATTCTGCGTCTTCTCTGTAAGTTATTTTTTTCATTTTTCAATAACCAAGCAATAACAGTTACAGCAGTACATAATATATTATATCGCAATTACAATAATATTTCCATAAATGGGTTGAATTCAGATGTATACAAAATGATAACAGGTCTCATATTATTTTCATCACAGTGACTTAATTCAGTTGTAAACATACTGAAATGCGGCATTTCCTAATAAAGTCTCTCATAAATGTAGTTTCAATAAAATGTCAAAATCGATACAATTGCTAAGAAAAACACGTATTTGATGTTAAACAAATTTTAGAAATGATTGTCAATACAGACAACCATACTCGAAGAAGAGGGAAATGGGCGCTGATTTGCTTGCCATAAATAATAAATAGAGGATATTTGTTTGTTTTGAGTAGATATGGAATATCTCATCGTGAAGTGATACAATTACATATTTTCACGAGCGCGTAGCGCGAGTGTAAATATAAAAATTGTATCACTACGAAAAACAAACAAATTTTCTATTTATTTTATGCTTATACCAATAAACTTTTAGAACTGTTTCTTTGCTTACACGCGTATGAATACATGATCGTTAAACTCAAATTCAATACACAGTCCGCCATCTTGAATTATACATGACACATAGAAACATGTTGCATTCTAACGATTTATTTAGTCTACACCTAATCACCAAAAATAGAAATAAACAAAGATCTACCTGCATATTCTTCTTCATTTTCCTTCTTTTACTATTCACATTTTGCTGCTTACAGGGCATTCATATAAAATATGTCCTGTGCAATGACGAATCAAAATTCAGCGCCAATGCAGAGGTTCATCCTAAATAAATGCCCTTACAAGATCTAGATTCTTCCATAGGTTGATCAAGAAGCAATACACGTCATCACATTTTCAGATAGCATAAATCCAGTGTATTCGATTTAAGATTTCACGTAGAATGCCATCCTGTGTTTATGTCTTGGGGAATAAATTGTTCGCCTACGTCAGTATTCTGAAGTTTGTGACGTATAATTAACGAAATGGCATAGGATTCTCGAAATGGATAGGTCTGTTGTATACATTCAATGACTCTTTAAAAGTCGGACTCTGGATTTTATGTTAGAATTTATTTTTATATATTTCATATTACTTGTAAAATTTCAAATTGTGGTTACTGAAAAGTAGTTCGGCACAGTGACTGATATAGAATCTATATCAGTCACACTGTGACTGATAGGCCTATGGAATATATTTCATTGATAGAAATTAGTATTTCATTGGTTGGCATAAAATAAAAAGGAATAATTAAAGGTAAAAATACGTTAATATCAATTGTTTTACTGTTATATAGTTTATTAACAAACTATGTCTAGTGGCGAATGCGAAAAAAGTTCTAAGTGCAACAAATGAAAGAAGGAGATAGCACTTTTTTGCATTCATCCCTTGATGTGAACTGTGATTACTGATTATTCATCCCTTGATGTCAACTGTGATTACTGATCATTCATCCCTTGATGTGAACGGTGATTACTAATCATTCATCCCTTGATGTAAACTGTGATTACTGATCATTCATCCCTTGATGTGAACTGTGATTACTGATCATTCATCCCTTGATGTGAACTGTGATTACTGATCATTCACACTTGATGTGAACTGTGATAACTGATTATTCATCCACCGATGTCAACTGTGATTACTGATCATTCATCCCTTGATGTCAACTGTGATTACTGATCATTCATCCCTTGATGTCAACTGTGATTACTGATCATTCATCCCCTAATGTGAGTTGTGATTACAGATCATTCATCCCTCCATGTGAACTGTGATTACTGATCATTCATCCCTCCATATGAACTGTGATTACTGATCATTCATCAGTTGATGTCAGCTGTGATAACTGATCATTCATCTCTTGATGTCAACTGTGATAACTGATCATTCATCCCTTGATGTGAACGGTGATTACTGATCAATTGTTATCAGATGGAAAGTAATATTATTTTAAAAGTCTGATATTAATGTAATCAAACATTCTGTTTCAGTTATCACCGTTGGGTCTTCCTAGGAATTCCACCTCATTATCAGAGACATATAACAAAAGATGAGTAGTTAAACGCAAAATGTTGTCCTATCCTCATACATACACTTTTTTACTGAATAAAACTAATGAGTTACGTTGTGGTGGTTTCGAATGACCTGTTGCTTAATACTGCAAAATGCTTTATCAATTTACGCGATCTCCGGAATGCTTATTAACTGTTCTAGAATTTTATGAGCCAGTTTTTATATGCACAATGGCTACTCTATGAATAACTCAACGTTTGTCATACGTTTTAAAGGGGCTGGGCTCCAGATGACAAAAAATATTTTTTTATTCTATTTTGACTTTTATAAACAGTTGTGAAGTAAAATATTATGTTGTTATAATCTCACGGCATCTAAATATATATAATTTATGAATTTTTTTTATGTCAAATCTGGAGTACAGCCTCTTTAATACTACTCTGGCAAAATTCTGTATAGAAAATGGTGGCGTATACATAAGGTCCCTCTAATAACTGAACAATCTTACTTGTTTAGCGATAATGTTTATTTATCAAAAGTATGAAATGATATATTTATCAGCAATTTAAAACATGGCATTAATGCAATAATAAACGACAATGCTACCTGTTTCCCGGAAGACAGATATTAGACTTTTATAATATCTTAGCGAACCTCGGAGACCGATATCCGGCCCAACTATCGAAATCTGGAGATTTTTTTTATTATCTTTGATATATATTTGAGTAGGTCAGTATTACATAATAAATAACGGTCAGTCATGGCCAAACCAAATGCCAAACTTAACTTTATATTGTATGAGAAATAAAATGTAGAAAATGCAAAGAACTAAAAGTAATTATAAGTGAATGTTATCTTATGGAACGCCTGCACTGCCTTAATATAATGAATACTAGTTTGTCATGTAAATACAACAATTTGTGCTGTGCAATATTTAGTTCGTCATGTACAGAGTTTAGTTCGTTATGTAGAAACAATAGTTTGTCTTGTGCAATTATACGTTCGTTATGTACAGAGTTTAGTTTGTTATGTAGATAAAATAGTTTGTCTTGTGCAATAATTAGTTCGTGATGTACAAACCTTAGTTTGTTGTGTAGATAAAATAGTTTGTCTTGTGCAACAATAAGTTCGTGATGTACAAAGTTGAGTTCGTCATGTAGATAAAATAATTTGTCTTGTGCATTTATAAGTTCGTTATGTACAAGTTTAATAAAATAGTCTGTCTTGTGCATTAATTAATTCGTTATGTAGATAAAATAGTTTGTCTTGTGCATTTATTAGTTTGTTATGTAGATAAAATAGTTTGTCCTGTGCATTTTTTATTAGTTCGTTATGTAGATAAAATAGTTTGTCCTGTGCATTAATTAGTTCGTTATGTAGATAAAATAGTTTGTCTTTTGCATTTATTAGTTTGTTATGTAGATAAAAAAGTTTGTCCTGTGCATTTATTAGTTCGTTATGTAGATAAAATAGTTTGTCCTGTGCATTTATTAGTTTGTTATGTAAATAAAATAGTTTGTCCTGTGCATTTGTCAGTTCGTTATGTAGATAAAATAGTTTGTCCTGTGTATTAATCAGTTCGTTATGTAGATAAAATAGTTTGTCCTGTGCATTTATTAGTTTGTTATGTAGATAAAAAAGTTTGTCCTGTGCATTTATCAGTTCGTTATGTAGATAAAATAGTTTGTCCTGTGCATTTATTAGTTTGTTATGTAAATAAAATAGTTTGTCCTGTGCATTTGTCAGTTCGTTATGTAGATAAAATAGTTTGTCCTGTGCATTAATCAGTTCGTTATGTAGATAAAATAGTTTGTCCTGTGCATTTATTAGTTTGTTATGTAGATAAAAAAGTTTGTCCTGTGCATTTATCAGTTCGTTATGTAGATAAAATAGTTTGTCTTGTGCAATAATCAGTTCGTTATGTAGATAAAATAGTTTGTCTTGTGCATTTATTAGTTTGTTATGTAGATAAAATAGTTTGTCCTGTGCATTTATCAGTTCGTTATGTAGATAAAATAGTTTGTCCTGTGCATTAATCAGTTCGTTATGTAAATAAAATAGTTTGTCCTGTGCATTTATCAGTTCGTTATGTAGATAAAATAGTTTGTCCTGTGCATTAATCAGTTCGTTATGTAGATAAAATAGTTTGTCTTGTGCATTTATTAGTTTGTTATGTAGATAAAATAGTTTGTCCTGTGCATTCATCAGTTCTTTATGTAGATGAAAAAGTTTGTCTTCTGCAATTATTAGTTCGTTATGTACAAAGTTTAGTTCGTCATGTAGATAAAATAGTTTGTCCTGTGCATTTATCAGTTCGTTATGTAGATGAAATAGTTAGTCTTGTGCAATTATAAGTTTGTTATGTACACAGTTTAGTTCGTTATGTAGATGAAATAGTTTGTCTTGTCAATTATAAGTTTGTTATGTACACAGTTTAGTTCGTTATGTAGATAAAATAGTTTGTCCTGTGCAATTATAAGTTTGTTATGTAGATAAAATAGTTTGTCTTGTGCAATCATTAGTTCGTGTTGCACAAAGTTAAGTTCGTTATGTAGATAATTAAGTTTGTCTTGTGCATTTGTTAGTTTGTGATGTACAAAGTTGAGTTCGTTGTGTAGATAAAATAGTTTGTTTTGTGCAATTAAAAGTTCGTGATGTACAAAGTTAAGTTTGTTATGTAGATAAAATAGTTTGTCATGTGCAATTATTTGTTCGTGTTGTAAATAGTTTAGTTCGTTATGTACATATTACAGTTTGTCGTGTGCATTTATAAGTTCGTGTTGTACAAAGTTTAGTTGGTTATGTACATTCATTAGTTTGTGCTGTGCATTTTTCATTATGATGATGATGGTATAAAAGGGAGAGAACTATTACTATTGAGCATGATTGTGACGTCACATTTTCGTGCTGCTTTTAGCGCCTAAAATATTGGCGAAAATGAAGGAGATTCTGACATCGTTGGGGTTGGGGATTCTATTGCCTAATTTCCTTGAAAACAAACTAACAGTCACCGAGGCAATAATGTTAGATGATGCCGAACTGTTTCAGCTTGGTATAACTACAATCGGAGATCGGATTCGATTGAGAGAGAAGCTTAAGGAGGCAGTGAAAGGTGAGTTATTTTCAGCTACTGTTCGGATACGTAATATTCCGGGTAATGATTTAAGTTCCTAATTTTCATGACGAACTTTTCGTAAAGATTTTTTACCATTAAGTAAGAGCTGATAAACTGTATTTTATTCATTTCCGAATTAAGGGTAGATTTTGCGATTGTTCTGGGGTATCCGGGTCATGAGTTAGCTGCAGTAAGGCGCTGATGCATTCTGGGGAATTCATTATTACATTTTTATGTTCCCGTGAACTTTATTGCACAAACGTCGGCTATTTCTTTTTTAGATTTCATATCAGTATTCAGTAGATCTACATGCTCATTGAACTGACACATGATGCCAAGGTACAAACACAAAATCTTACTCAAACACGATCCTGTACACTTGTATTTTAAAAAGTTTGCATTATACTGTGATGTTATCAATAAAGGTTACATCGCAGTAATTTTTCACAGGACTGTTGTGGGTTATGAATGAAGTTATCAGAACTGTAGCCAAACATAAAAAAAACACGAAGGCTGAATATGTTTAGGGGGGACCTTGGGTAGGTAGCAAGACGTTTCGGCCCCAAACCATATCGGCCGTCCTGCAAAAATCAGCCCCAAGACGAATCGGCCCCATTTCATAAGATATTTTGGCTCCTATTAGGATTACAACATATTATATTATTACATACATACAATTAAAAGTTATTGAAACAGCTTGTGTAATCAATTGTATTTATTAATCTTTTATCTAATTTGATAGTAGTCAAACTGCAAAAATCAGTGTATAATTCTATTTGAAGGTTTAACGTTCTTATTAAACGAAGGACTTATCAAGTAATTAAAAGGGATAATTGCCTTTCAACTTAACACACAATTTATAGATACTTTAATTGCGTTTAAGTAACAAAATACAAAACTGAAGCATTAAATTCATTAGCCTAGACAAATATCAAAGAAACATAAAAAAGTGGAATTATCAGTTTGCAAAAATGACTGGTAAGTATCCGTATATTTGGTAAAACATCAAGCAAATACTATCAATTATAAGGTGTGATAATAAACACAATGTATATACCAATTATCGTACATAAGTTAATCCAGTCAAATACTTAAAGACAATTTTCATCTTTTGAACAGTATGCGGCAAGTGTGAAAATTCCAAAATATTGATTAAAATTAAAATTTATATTTTCCAAATTGTTGGTATAAATAGAAAAATACGTATAAACCTTAAATTAAAAATGTATTCCGTTTTAAGAACTAAGCTATAAAGAAGTTATAAGATACATTACCTTGACTAAAAAGAGGCATTATTAGCATTTTTGTGGTTGCTTCCTTATAATCTTATAAAACATAAACATCATGAATACCATTTTACGTTGGGGCTGAATTGGTAAAGTGCCGATTTGTCTGGGGCCGAAACGTCTTAGCTTTATTGGGGCCGATTCATCATGGGGCTGAAATGTCTCGAAACCGCTTGGGTATGCTTTTTTTGCTAGGAGCGATTTCCTACATTCTTGAGAAGTTTTTGATGGAATTAATAGCATTAAAGATGTACCAAGAATGTTGATATTTGAACATCTTTAATGTTAACTTATTTCTCTTTTATAAAGTTGAAGTTATTCTACACTTCTAGAGCTATCAAAAATGATATATATGCCAAAAAAACACTGAAGAAGCTGTCTCGGTGTGCCTCAGCATAGTTATGGTACTAGTTATGCATGTTTTTTTTTAAAAAAACAAAACAAAACAAAAAACAAAAACAACTCAATACAGCGAGACAGATCAGTCTGGTCATATCAGAAATGTGAATTATATTATTTAAAGAAAACAACAAAGCCTGGGTGTGTTAGCAAATTGGAATTTTATTATGGGTTTTAAAGAAGAATACTTTCTTGATTGATGCATTACGTTTAATGTAAGTTATTATGCCCCCGAAATGAGGGATATAGTTTTTGAACTGTCCGTCCATCAGTCTGTCCGAAAACTTAAACATTGACCATAACTTCCTTTAAAGTGGATTTACTTCATACTTGGACACAACACCCCTTTGGACAAGACCTTCCCACTGACCAATAAATTTTTGACCTGGACACCGGAATAGCATTCACCTTGAAGATCCAATTGTCCAAAACCTTTAACATTGACCAAAACCTCCTTATAAGAAAGTTTATTTGCTTCATACTTGGACACAATGCCCTTTGGACAAGACCTTCCCATTGACCTATACTTAATTTACCTTGACTCTTAAATGACAAGTCCTCAGCTCAGAATCAAAGCACCACTTCGGGTATTGTCATCTTACAGTCGCAGTTATTGTTTTTGCTTGTTATTGTTTTCAACATCCCTTATAATTCATGAAATAGCTTTTAAAGGAATACACAAGCAAATTCATATTAAAAAAAAAAAAAATGATATTTCCTCAAATCACATTCAGTATGGAGAACTTTGAATTCCCAGTATGTTTGTCCATCTAAATAAAGTCACATGCGGGTTTGAATGTAAATACATTAATATGAATGTTCGTTTACAGAAAGTAAAATGCGAAAGGAATCACTTAGTTATATTTCAATAGGTCATGTGACAAAAACAATCTATAAGAGAATAAACCCAACAATCATAGCGGACATTGTCATTGTACATCAAAGATATTTAGAACATATAAAATGAATATTTCTTTGCCAAATTTGTAGTTGTTTTTCAGTGTTTCAGGCATCGTTATTTAAAAAATGTGACAGCGTAGATAACATGACAGGTACTTCAACTGTCCCATCATTCACTGCGAAATTTAGTGCGAAATCTTAATTTTCAATCTAGACCCACGTGGGTCAAGTCAGGAAACCACCTGGTTTTTCATTTAAGGTAGTACACCCCTAATCAGCACTATAATAATAAGGAACTGAAAAAATGACAGTACAGTTAAGTTGAATGCCTTAATTGACACCAGTATGCAAAATTTAAACAAAATTTACCATACGGTTTTGGACTTATGGACACTTTACTGAACTAAAGCTTGAATAATAGTAGGGCTCTTTTTCAGAAACAGGGAAACTCTAAATAATTTGTAATATCATCTTTATGATAAATGTTTTCCTATTGATTTTTGATAAGAAAGAAATAATAGCATTCAGGTTACGAACCACACAAGCTAAATGATTGTTTCTACTCTTAATGTTAGAAATATGTATTAAAATGTTACCCTACTCCACCAATTTTAAAAACTGGTTTTACCATTTTCGTGCTTAGAGTACCCAATACAAAATATTGCTAAAATCTACTTAATTGAGGGGCTTTATTCAAACTTTGCTTAAATTTTCTAAGAAGTATATTGGTTGATCTTGTCAAATATAAAAGACTTTTTTTGTAGTTTTCTTGTCAAATATAAAAGACTTTTTTTGTAGTTTCTATTTCATAGACCTTGAAAATATCAGGTACCATATTTGTTATTAAATTTAGAATTATTTAGCCAATAAATACCGTTAAAATTATGTAATAAAAATTAAACATTTTTTTCTATCTAAATAGGACATGAAAGATACATAAATAATAATAAAAAAGAAGGAAGAAAAAATTTGACCCTACTAGGGTTTGCACCCACAACCCTCAGTTTCCATGCAATTGACAGTAATCCTAGCCTACTTAAATACTCTTTTAGGTGGAGGTAATGTATTAGGAGTGTACCTTAAAGAGAGGATATCTTTGTAACTGGGAGTGATCATTGAATTTATTTCGATCACATATATAGTATATTGATTGAAAAATGAAAAAGAAAGAATAAAGGTTTTGCCTGTATATCCCTTTAAATAATGTGCAATAAAAATGTAATCAACATATTAAATTATAATGCATATGGATTCCCAGAGCTGTCAAAGGAAAAATAATCACAGGCTTTGCATGAACTTCAATATAGACTAGGTCAAGCGTCCAAAGAATTTTGTTCAGTACATAAAAGGTAGTCTATCCTCTCCTTTAATGTGCAAACTACCTTCTGTTCAAAGTGGGGCTTACCTTGCCAGTGAATTTTGCTTGCCTTTAAATGATAAAATGCTGAAATTAAAATGTAAAAATATGTAAAGTATAAGTGTTTTTTCACCAATCAAAGTAACATGAAAATCATGAAAATTTGCCACAGAAATATATTTAATAAGAGAGTTCCTCACTGGACATCTTTTGATGGAATTATTTTGCATTAAATCTAACAATAGGATTTTACAGTGATAAAATATATTTGAGAATACAGCCCAAGCTTAATCTCTTATTACTCCTGTGATAGCCCTCTTTATAAATGTGTGATCAGTTCAATCAGTTTAGGCACTAGTTATGTGTGGACAGAATGCATGCTAGAGGTAACATAAGCTCATGTGTTATAATTAATAAATAATTCATCTGTTGTTAGCTATATGTAATTGTTTTTTTTTCTAACCAATGTCTTTGTGGATGAATTCCAGGCCAAAATGAAACACAAGAGGATTCAACTGATAAAGTGTCAACACATAGGGAAGCTTTGTCCCTATTTCGTCCTAGAGCAAGGACATCAGCACGTGGCAGAAAAAGGGTGAGAACTTGGACTGGGATTTTTTTCGTTTTTCTGACAAAGAAATACAAAAGGTGCCAAGCTCAACAGACAAAGAGATTTTACAAAAAAATGGCCTTGGTAACAGAAAAATTCAACTCATGGAAACCTCTACATCAGAAGAGGTTATGCAAAAACTGCTTGAGGAATTTTCCAAACTGATAGAGGCGGGTGGATTTGAACTTTTGAAATGTTCACCTAACTGCAGAAACTTGGTATTATTAAATTGTAACTGGGACATGGTGTCGCTGAGAGCAAATGTTGGGTCGCAAGCTAAAATATATATTCGACCAATTCAAAATAATGTGTCTATTAATGAGATAGATACTGTTAAAGACAAGATAGAAGAAAAGTGTATCAGGTGTAGTTACTTAATCAATGTAAGAGAACTTAGGGAACATTTGAAGATATGCCATGATGGTCATCAGGCTGCAACACTTCCAGGGACCAGTCTTGTAGAAAATTCAGTTGCACCATCTTTAAAAGATGGTCAAGAGGCCACAGCACTTCCAGAGACTGACCTTGTTGGAAATTCTGTAACAATTGACTATGTGGAATCTGATGATTTAACACTTTTTATAAACCCAACTATGATGGAAGAACTTGCTACGGAAGAACCTGTCTTGCCTTATATTTTGAAGGTAAATTTGTTTATATAATTATATATTATTGTAATTATGTCACACTGCCATAGTATGAATTTTTATGCTGCCCAAAGAGAGCATATACATGTAATTGGCAACTTGTTCCCAAAGTACATGTATAACTAATAAAACCAATGAAAGAATTTCCTTTACTTCATAAGAAAATAGAGGGCATATAGAGTACATGTAAGTACAGTGCACAAGAACCATAACTGATCTTGTGTAGTTTATTGTCCCTCCTGAGTACATTTTGCTTGAAAGGCATTTAGTTGATATTTGGCACAATGATAGAGAAGAGTGGAAGACAGTGCACTGGAGTGTTCAAGAAACATATTTCTTACTGCCCTCATTTTTAATCTATTTCTCTTTATAAGTTTTGTATTTATATGGTATAATCCTTGTCCAGGGCATATCTCTAAAACTATTAATGGGATTTAGTTGATATTTAAGATATTGTTAAAGAGTGTATACCTGAAGTGCAGTGTTGAATTATTGTAACTCTGCCTTGACTCATTTTTCAGTTATTTCCATTTATTCTTGTCAGATTTTGTCTGGAGTGAAATTGAAAAACCAATGAAGGGATTTACTTTAAACTTCAAACAATGATGGAGGACATTTAAAGTTGTGCAGTGCACATCTTATCTAGTTTTCTCATTATCTACCCTTAGTACATTTAGCTTGTTTGCCAGGGAACATATTCTTAAACTATTAAAAGCATTTAGTTGATACTGGGCACATTAATAAAAGTGAAGTATAAATGAAGGATAACTCAAGTTGCATTCACTTTTGAGGTTTCCCTTTATAAATTTGGTAATTGTTTAAATGCTAGTCCTAAGCATATTATTAAGAATATAAAAGGGATTGGAACCGCAAGGCATAAGGATTAGATATTTTGCTTGGAGTGTCTTTTGTCTCCTTGGGTGAAACTGGACCCAGCACCAGGGGTCCTACATGCATTTTTGTAAAATAAGATAAAAACTTTTGAAAATTTTGCTAAGTCGACCTCTGAGAGTGATATACAACACCCATAACTCTATTTTGCTTATTAAGTTCTTGTTTTGATGTTACTTGATGTTTCTCCCTTTTGCCTCTGACAAGATGGTATTGTGGGGGGTATTAATCACATTTAGTGATAGCTCTGGACTGGTTATATTTTATAGCTGTAATTTTTCTTCAATATATATGCTAAACAAAATATATCCATTTTGAAATAGTGCTACTATGGTGCTACCGATTTTCATGTTCTTTTACTAAATCATTCATTCATGTACAATATTTTGCCATAAACAAATTTTATCCTTATGTTACGTTGCAACATGATGGCCTGCCTTAATGGGTCAAAACGGACGCAGTTAAGCATCCGGTAGGAGACCACAGCCTCATCCTTGACAAAACCTTGATATGATCTCGTACATATGAATGATATATTAATGTGTACATATAAATGATATATTAATGTATATTAATGTATATTAACAGGAATCTACAGAAACAGAATTGAAACAGATAGTGAAAGAATGTGTAATGTACTGTAAAGAAAACAACATGAGTGATCCAGTTTCTATCCTCCGGAAATACCAATCATTGGTTGTCACAGTAAGATCGCTAGATATTAATGAGGAAACACAAGCAACTGGATTAGAGGGTGAGACCAATTTCATCATGATTGACAGAGGAAACATTTTAGCAACAACATTTGAAGAGATCAGAAGTCTACCTGACCTTAGGAAGTGCCTTGAAGTGCAATTCTATGGAGAGGTAAAGCTTTAATTCTTTTCATTATCAATAACATTGTTATTGAAAAGCAGTTGGACTGGTGTGATTGTATGTAGTTTTGAGTTCAGTAAGTTAAGGGTCAAAGTAATCTTGAATGTAATTTCCAGTAGATAACTACCAGTAGTAATTACAAGCTCAGATTCCTTTTATACATTTGTATGTTGTACAGATTTGGTAGGCATTAAGATTTTATGTTCTCTGGATAAGTTCAGTTATTTAAAGCTAGTCTTCAAATAGATGGTTTTATCCGGAGACATAGATGGGAGTGTACTCCTTAGGCTTGGCCACTTTTGTTTGACGTCATATGCTATATACGTAATGATTAAAGCACGCGGAATCGTTCTTTTTGCATTGGAGTCTTAAATAATTTATTAACCCACCTACCCAATCCCAATTAATACATAAATTTGAATTATTGCTGTGCAGCTGCTGTTTTTTTTTATTCTTTTCTAAAACCACTCATCTCGTGTACTTGTCATGACTGGCTGAAAAAAGACCCACCGACAATCTGTGCTGGTTACTCAGTGATACTCGATGACCACAGACACTACAATGAAATGATACTTTAGCATACTTGAAAATGATGAAAAACAAATCAGTGAATTGTTGTAAAAATGACTTATAACTTTGCCATTTCTAAACATTATCTTATCGAACTTTCAAATTGTATTGCTTAAGACAACAGGGTCGAGATGATGCCAAAATATTTAGGTCAAGGTCACATTTGACAGAGTTATGCCCCTTTTTGTACTTGAATTTTGTCACGAAAACTTAACGTTGGCAATAACTTTGCCATTTCTTAACACTTCGTCATCAAACTTTCAAATTATATTGCTTACGACAACAGGGTCGTAATGATGCCAAAAACTATAGGTCAGGCTCACAATTGACAAAGTTATGCCCCTTTTTGTACTTGGATTTTGTCATGAAAACTTAACATTGGCTATAACTATGCCATTTCTTAATATTTCTTCATCAAACTTTACAATTGTAATACTTACAATTGTATCACTTAAGAGAACACCATTTCTCAAGGGCAGATAACCCTCAAATTTATTTTTGCAATGTTATGACCCTTTTTCAAGTTAAAATTTCTTGGTTAACCTTTTTCTTTATGTCCATGTCTCAAAAAGTGTCAAAGATATTCCATTCAAACTTGGAATACTTGATCATCAGCACAACCCCTGTAAAGATTGTTGGTACCCATGTCCCTTGGGTCACAGTTAGCCCCAGCCCCAGCGGTCACTTGATTTTGCTTATACTTATATATAGGAAAAAAACTTCTTAAGCCCAGAAATAAAATATTAACTGACATGAGATGGGTAAGTACTCCCCACCCCCCACCGTCCCCTCTGCATGGGGACCCCCCTCCCCCCATTTTTTTACACCCCCGGGCCATATTTTTTATTGTTTTAATACATAGGTACTTAAATACATAAGTGTTTGACCCGAATTTTTTTCATCTTGTATGACTAGGTACTTGCCCTCCCCAACTCAATTTTTTATCACTTTGGCCTCTTGTTTAACTTGGCTTATAATTAATTATCCAGCACTGAGAAAAGTGGAGCATGCTGTCTGTGGACAGGTCTAGTTGTACTTTGACTAGCATGCTGTCTTTTCCAGCAGGCTCTTGTTTACCTTTTTAGTTTTTCTAACAGAGTACCCAAGGGCGACACAAGTGTTCCACTGAACACCCATCTAGTTAGCAAGTTGTGATGGAGCTTTCTGTTTTGATGTCGGTCGGTATATGTTGCCTTCTTGTAGAATAGGAAGTGGTGTAAATTTCTCAGTGGTAGATGTATTAGATGCAGTGGTGTTCGAATTGCTGGTAGTAACTGCAGGTTGATATGCTGGTGCTGAAGTGGAATGGATTTCTGGTTCATATATTGGAGGTGGACTTTCGACTATGTATGTTGATTCTTCATGATCAGCTTTTGGTGTATACCTGGTGTGTAGTGTACATGGTGTTGGTGCTCTAAGTGAATCAGTATCATCAGAATCATAGTCCAGAATTGAGTAATGAGCTGGTGAAAACCAGGATATTAGTGAACTAATGGAAATGATGTTGTTGTTGATTTTTCAGTGTTGTTGTTAGCATCGGCAAGGTTGTCTCATGTTTCCTTAGGTAGCTGTTTTGAGGACAATAAATCTTGAAGATTTGAAGATGTTGAAACTAAAGGCGAATAACGTGTGGCTGGCTCAGCTGGCTGAGAGTGCAATGTTTTTATATAAGATGACTCAATGTCTAGAATTCGGCTGCTTAGCTCTTTTATATTTGTGTCAAGATGAAACTTCCAGGTTCTAGATGGCGTTGTGTGAGATGTGATATTCTTTTAATGAGTACATCAATATGTTTCTTGCATGAGAATTTAATTGCTGTCTGTGGTAGCATAGGCTTTCACCTCTGAAGAAATCACAATCGACTAAAGTTCAATAGATGGCTCACGGTGCCTCTTTGGGGTACAAATCACTGGTGACGTTGGTGTCTAATCAGAAGGTGGAGCTAGTGATGTAGACATGATTGAAGTATATGGCTTTTAAGATCACACCTTGTCTTAATGAAAGATGGAAAGTCTCTGCACTGGAATTTGGCAGTTTCAGATTTCATGGCTGAACTATGTAAGTATGAATATAGTTAATTGTTTGCATTAGATAAATTGTCACATTGCATCAATTGACTCAAAAACAGTTTGAAGTGGAAAATAAGGGCTTATTGGATGGAAATAAATAAGGTTGATTCATTTATGTCATAACCAGTATATCATGAAACGCATTGAAAATCATAAAGATACAGTTTTAATCCTAAATATCCAAGAAGTTTTATCATTGAAACTTACAAGCCTAAAATAGTACCTGTGAGCACTTTAACAATATAACTTAAACACAAATAATACATCATGCATGTTGAGATTTCAAAATAAATTAGTAATCTTAACAACCATAAAAAGGCAATGTGTCGCGTGTAAGACCAAGGTGACAGGAGGGGATTGAACTTTGTGTATTTGTCATATAGTCTTAAGTGCAGTTGACGTTCGTGTACTGTCCACAACTTCTGCATTCATGATGGGATTTCAAAATAAAGAGATGATGTGTCGCGTGCATGACCCAGGTGAAGGTCAAGGTCACATCAGGAGATTATACTTAGTATTTGTTTCTAAAAGCAAAACCATTTTCATTACTAACATGATTTTCTTTTCAGTACTCATCACGTTCCTATTATGTCCAAGTTCAATAATGCATAACAGCATTGCCTTATAACTTATATATATATATATATATACACCATAAAAATGGTAACGCTAATATTTGCCAACTTAAAGCCCAGGTGGCGGGAGCATCCGTGTCCTATGGACACATGTCTAGTTAATTAATTATCGAAACTATATATTTTAACAACCATTGAATGCGAATATTAAATGATAAACAGTAGTTTGTTTGAAATGAAATAGTTTTAAAGAAATAACTTACTGTACTGATAGATTGCTCTGTTACTGGCATTGTTGCACTTCTGCCATCTGTTGCTCCCAATCAAAATCTGTTGAAAATAGGCTTTCAGTTGAATTAAATACATGTACCAAAAATGTTAACAAACGCAGTAATCGATTTTCTCATTTTAACTGCATCGGATACACATAAATAGGCTGTACTTTATGATTTTACTGACAACTTTGACAATGTGCCTTACACATGCTTTAAACCTGTACAGACCCAATGACAGTAAATGTCTTTAGTTTTGGTAGCTACTGAAGAATAAACACCTGGGGTATTGGATCATTAATGGAATCGAATCCATCTAGAATCTCTGCTTGGTCAGTAATGTGTTCCTGGGATCGTCTTTAAATAAGATATTATCCGGTGGCCCTCGTCTCTTTCAACTCAATCTGTAATATAGATAATTGGTAGTATAGCAAAGAAAACAACCATCATGTCAATTATATCGATGCAGGCAGAAACATTATTGTGCATCACATTTTGCAGGACATGTCAAGTCATTTACTTTAATCTGGTATCAATATGAGTATGAGTATCAAGCCAATTTACTTGTCAAGGTATCTGTGTAAAAGCTGCTTGGACTATTATTAAAATTGCATTTAAGAGTAATCAAATTAATAACTTTTTAATTAATCATTTTCTCTGAGATTGTTGAAGAGCTGCTCCCATGATAAAGACAGATCACTACGTTTCAAGAATCTGAAAATTTATTTAAGCGGAGCTTTATTCAGTATCAATACTCAACTTTTATAATTATGAAGAAATTATTCAGTAGAAATAAAACAGTGTTACCATTGCACACTTAATTTTCTTGTTGCAGCACTGCCTAAGATATTATATGATGTTGACCGAAAGTTTGAAAATTAATTTTGTAAATATAATTAAAGACTTGAATTTAAGTATTCACATTTTATTATGAAGCAATTGTTCTTGCTTTCAAACTA
Source organism: Cyclina sinensis (assembly GCA_012932295.1). Classification (NCBI taxonomy): domain Eukaryota; kingdom Metazoa; phylum Mollusca; class Bivalvia; order Venerida; family Veneridae; genus Cyclina; species Cyclina sinensis. The sequence goes on from JAAONU010000019.1 coordinate 2,650,533, forward strand.
CTATATTTTAGGGGTGCAGGTTCTAATAATTGAAAATAATGAAGCCAATTCTGTAGTTTTGCAATGTCTGAGGGTCTATGATGGTTTCTTAAAACTTTTCATTGTTATGCATTGAATATGAATTGAAAATTTACCTTGTCAAAGTGCCAATGTCTGGTTACACTTTTTCTTCAATTCTGGAACTGTCTGACTTGATCTCATATACTCCTCTATTAATGTCCATATTTTCCTGTCAGTATAGTGCCCTCTACAGTTTGCTATACCGGAAGTGATTGTTAAATAAGTAATGAATTGGTATACACATGTTATAATAAAGGGTGTTGATATTTTGTTTAGAATTAGATTACAATTTCATTGGAAACATATCATCATACACAAGGTTACTTCGAACTTATCTTAGTAACTGAAAGGAATAAACACAATAGTGATTTCTTTTTAATAATGATTGCCATCTGTAAGACATGCCTTAAATCAGAGTAATTATATATAAACACAAACTAAATTACATTTATTTTAACAGGGTCCTTCTGTAATCAGCAATATATCTGAAATTCAGTTGTTACTTTATCTGTTGACCACTTTGTGAAGCTTATAGTTGTCATACCATGATCTTTTTAATTCTTAAAACATTTGGCTTTGAATGTTTTTCAGTGGATTAATATTCAGCCTCTCTTGAATATTGTATACACTTTTGTCATTAAGGCTGAACAAAGAAAATAAAAAAAGTCATAAAAATGAAGTTTGACAATTTCCGCCTTTCATTACTGAAGGACATGACCTAGCTCAAGATGTTACATAAATCACAACTATAAATTACAGGTATTTCCTAAGTATTTAAAGAGAGTTGACATTTACAGTTCCGTTATAGTTACTGATGATCATTGTAAGCCTAAGTTTAGTTTTAACTGGAAAAAAGACACGGGCAATCATGATCTCAAAACAATGATTAAAACTGCTATAAATACATGTTGGCTTCGGTTTAGAAGAATGTTCAAATCCACATCATAATTCATCCATGGTAAATACTTCATTTTTCCTCATCCAAAGTGAGAATCTGAAAGTAGACATAATTTACTACTGTCTGATCTAAATGTACAATTAAAATATTAACATTAAAATATTTTTTTCTTAAAAATAATTTTACTGTAGTGATTTTTTAAAAAAATTGCATCATCTGAGATTGTTTTGATGCAATCTGAAATGCTACTCCTCTACACATGGTGTTCTGGTTATCTTACATTAAATTAATTGTGGTAATGTCATTGGTCATTAGAAAAAGTTAAGGATATCTGTAAGTCTATTTCTTAAACACATCATGATAATTTTGACAACAACACGTTCACCACTTGTTTATCACTAAGTGATGAATGTATTTTAAAATACCTCGAAGAGAGTTTGTCAATATCCTCAAGGATGACCTTTAAGAACGACACCTTGACCTTCCTGAACACTTCTTCTTCAACAAGGGCAGTCAGGAAACCCAGTAAAAACCTGCACAATGTTATGTAATTACCTAAATAATGGTACTGATACACATTAAATGAATCGCGAAACACGTTAAAGGACTACATTAATGCAATAACTTCCAACAGTCATCTGGCTGTCACATGAATAAATATTCTTCAATAACTAGTCAAATAATACAATCCATGCTGAAATCCCAACACTTAGATTTAAAAGGTTTTAATTAAATTAATTAACGTCAGATGTCTCACACTGAAATGAAAGGAATCAGAAGCCAAAGTTTAAAAGACAGCTATCCATGGGATAAACGTGTCACCTGATTGCAATGCCAGTTAATTTGAAAAAGGCATATAATCAGTTTTAAAGGGGTACAACTCTGATATTTGAGTGCCTATATAATAAATGTGCATGACAAAGTTTGTCCTTTGCACTGAAATTACTTTCAGAATTATCCATTTCATTAGAAATACACTAACCTATTTTTATTTGCTCCAGGGCAGTTGTCTAATTGCAAGTATAGTGTTAGTGGCAACATGGTTAGCATGGACAAGGCATGTACCAGCACAGAAAAAGTGTAACTTCTGTCGTGTCCGCAACAGCAAGGATAAAAAAATCCATGCTATGATCCTATACCATGGCATATAACGCCTGCTAGGTTAATCCTCAGCATGAAAAGATTTGCTAGAGATTTGGGGAATTGTTAAACGATGTGGAACAGAGGTCATGTCCTCGTCCATAACATCATTAATAGTTGATAAATATTTTCCTGGTGCTGTCTTGGATTTTGATATGTGCTCGTAATATTTCTTCTGCTCCATTCTAAAAATAAAGTTTGAAGATTTTGTGTTTCAAAAAATATTGACATGACTGCAATTGTCCACATTTCAAATATTTCTTCAGTGTTAAGTATCTTTATACGCTAGTCCTAAAGATATTCATAATGAACAGGATTGGACAAAGTGATACCTATAAAATTCCCAAAGTTCAAATGATTTTTTTGGGTATGAATGTTGGTATAAAAGTAGAATTCTTAGAGGGAAAAAGTATTAACAATGACCTTCTTAACATAATTACGTTTGTTGCTGTACATGCATTTCTCTGTATTGGTACAGAACTTGCTTTTCTGTTTTGAGTGATACTGCTCCAGCTTTCAGGCTATCTTTACCCACGTATCACAAATGGAAAACCTTGGTGTCCGAAACAATTAAGAACATCATGTCAGTCTGGTTTATGCTATATTTTATTGCAATTTAGAACGAAAACCTGCAATATAAAGCTTGCATTTGGATTAGTTTCAACTCCAAAAATTTCATTAAGCAATCCTTTCTACTCTGCATCCATTTCATAACCAATTAAGGTTTTTACATTTACACTAGGTAGAATTTTACAGGATGTCAGAATGCACAATTATGTTGCTAACTGATCCAATTAAAATTTTACATGATAGTATTAATGTGATGTTTAAATCTTTTATTTGTTTTTAATATTGGTCCAGACACACTGCTACTCTACTTTTTCATTGAACTATACTTACTATTAATAATTTATTTCAAAGATCAGAAATAGAAAACCACATGGACACAGCTAGAACTTCAGTTTTAATTTGAATGATAACAAATATATGACAATAAAAATTTTGTCAATAACATTTTCAACTGGTATCTATTCCAGGAATCATAAAGACACCGGATGGGAGAAAGAATTTTGTAGAATATATTGAAAACTTGGCTACAGGAAGAAATATACTGATAAAGTATTTGAGAGTAATGGAGAGGAAAAAACTGACAAAGCGCAAAATGTACTCAAAACTAAGAGCAAAAAATTGAAAAGGAACTGAATGTAATGGGAATTTTTTATGAAGAATAGTCAAACTATAGAACACAATAACTTCACTAAAAGTATAATTTTCAATGAGGCAGTGCTTCCTGTTAACATGTATTACATTAAAAAAACTAATATTTAACCATAAATGTTTGGAAGAAAAATATATCGATTCAAACCCCAAATAAATAAATTATTTATAATTACTGTTAAACTTTAGAGGTCATTATCTTTTATGACATTTAGAACTTGCTGAATGTCAAGCTGTATTCATTTAAATGTAATGAACATTTTTAATGAGGATGTTAATGATGATGATGATGATGATGTTTGAGTGTTGCTGATGATTCAGTTTTTTTTGTAACATATGGTATATTAACTTTTTCATGTTGAACACATGGGTGGTTATTTGGTGGCGATCATACAATTGTTGCTGGGCCAGTATATGTTGTTGTTGCAAATCGTTTTTAGTATTTAATTATTATGGTTAAAGTGATATGGCAATTCTGATCTAACATCGGCATTAACGAACTAATCATCAGCTGGGTGAAGATTTTGTTTAAAAATCTGTCACACTGTGACTTTAACATTTATATTTACATGAGTTATTGTAACGAAACAACACACAACTTATTTATAGTACTCAGGCTAGAGGAATCAGCAAGAATGAAACTCCTTTACATTAAAGGGTACCGAAAGTAAAAAAAAATCGATTAAAATGATTTTAATTTAATCACGTGAAGTTATTTCATATTCCAAACTGAAAAGCACTTCTTTAGTCTGCAAATGCATTTAAAATGATCTTTTCGAGTCAAAAAAAAATTCTTTACACCTGATTAATGGGCGGCTCCATTGTTGCAGAAATACACAACGCGATTAACCGACACTCTCATTTCGTGACGTCATAGTTACTTACTGATAATGGCGATAGTATAATTTCAATCTTCCCGAAGTGCACGATCTGCCTTGCTGTTATCTGATTAAGATTTTTGTATAATGACGATGAAAGGTACTGCACATATAAATTTCGAATTGATTTACAGTCTGTTCACGTGCCAGTATGTAACTAGAGGTATTTTAATAACAAATATGTCTGACTTCATCCAGATTAACGCTGAACCATGGAATTAAGCCCAAGCTGTTGGGCTAGTTTTCGTTTGATATATATGCTAGAGTGAAAATAAAAACATAAAATATCCACACTTTCCTGTGTGGTTTCTGCGAAGGATTTCTGTAAGACTTGATAGTAAACAAATATGTCGTGCTTGATGGAATTTATAGAGATCTAATGCAAACAAATTTTGAATAACATTGCATCTTGCTGTACGTTGCAGTAAGTATAATCATGCTGAGGTGTCTCTTATTTTCTTTTTGCAATGTTTGCAATTTTTTTTTTGCAAATGTGGGCCATCTGGTCATGTCTACAACAGTTCGCCGTTACTCAATTTGAAGAAAGGGAAAAAAGTTAAAAGGAAAACTGTAGATTCTATGCTGAAACAAAGTATTATAACCAAAAAAAAAAACAAAGTATGTATGTGGAGAATGTGTTCAAAAGGTAGAGGGCTCATACACATACATGCCTGTGCAGTCTGATGCAAAGAATGTAACATTCCCTATTACAGCCAATGTGATGTGTGACAATACTTCTATTGTAACTGATGAAATTTTAGACCATTTTAATAAGATATTGTGAAGATTTACAATGACAATGAAAAATGCAGTATTTCCAGTTTATTAGCATTTGATGCTGAGTCTTGGTTGAATGAAAGACCAAAATGTTTGGTGGGACTGCTTAGGAAATTGTGTGGAAAAGATACAAGTATAAAAAAGGTTGATCATTTACAGATAGCTAAAATTATTGAAATTATATATGGCTGTAGGAACAAAAAACAATATTCTTCCTCTATCATTTCAGGAAAACCTGCTTGTATTCTCATTATCCAGGAATAAGCAGTTAGTTAACTATCACTCTAAAATGTCTCCTGCAGGTTGTGATAAATCAATAGAACGTTAGCTTCTTCAACAAGCAGACTCTCCTGTTAGTTTTCCTGAAGGGCTTGTCAGAAGTGTCTTTGATAATGAGCAAGTTATAGGTAAATCCTATAGAATTAAGGCAGCCAGCAAAGTTCCTTGTAGTATTGTTACAAGTCATATGTATGTTGTCATTGATGAAACCAATCATATGCAAAATGATGAATCATTTTGTCCAAAACAAACTGGTTATTATGGGAACCTACAGGAGAATAAAAAGAAATATTTATGTCTTCTTGTGACCTTGAAGCTTGTAAAATAAAAATCAGGTAGACAAGAAATAGTCTCATCGAAGACTTAAAAGTATTAAATTTTGGAATGATACAGATAGTGTAAATTTATTTCTATCTGAAAAAGCTAAAAGCTTAACAGAAAAGGTGTGCATTGATTGTGGAGGTGAAAATGAAAGGAAAAGTAGGAAATGTACAAATTGTGGTGGGTTGTTGACATCTGAGTATGTGCAATTTGAACAGTTTGCAAACACTTTGAACCCGTACAAGCATTTCAGAGATGAAAATACTGTTACTAATAATATTACAATAAAGACTGGTGAGCCAGACCTCCTTAATCCCTCCAGTTTTGAAAACATTTCTGAAATTTTGCATTATTTAGGAAGCAGGTCTGGTGTCATTGGAAATGGTGATAGAAAATGGCTTTTTATTGAATGTGATGGAGGCATCTATTCCATTGTAGAGAAGCTACTGTTTAATGTTTTTTCTTGTTTAAAATGTAGTGAAGCCTTTTTGGGATGGAAGCTTATTTAGAACACATGTGTAATATCCTATACAATGAACAGCAAATAACTCATGAGTTTAGTTACATTATTCCAATGCCAGGTCTCCTTCATATTGAAATAAATGCTTGCAAGGCCTTTTTACAACTAAATTGGGAAGTATTTATGCAAGTTGTATGCATTGAACTAGGTATTAAGACACATTAATCTCTTGAATGTGATAGAAAGTGTACGACCATCATTAAGCCTTCAAAATCTTGGAGATTGTATACATAGAAATAGTTGATGAACTATTATTTCCATTCATACAATATTGTAAAGAAGAAGCAATAGATCCAACCACTGAAAACTACTCGAATTGGAGCGATAGTCTGGTAAAAAATCCCATTTACATGTACTGCCAACAGATAGCATTTACCTTTTTACACTCCATTATGGTATACAGAGTTGGTTGTAGAAGAGGTAATACATACTTATACTAGCTGGACGACAAAATATGTCGCTTTTATTTTTCTGTAGAAAACACACACGCTATCAGCGCAACATGGCAATGATTTCCTTAATTGAAACAATGATGCCTGATACTTAAAGGACATCATGCTGAAATCTTGGACTTTTAGCCGCACTGGCAATAAAGGTCACTACCAGGGTGGAGATGCTCGCCTTGAGAAGATAAACAGGGAGGCTAAATCTTGGGTTTCTCCTGTGGGTGCCCTAAGTGAGGAGGACTGGGTAAAAGTTTTTAGAAACCTGGACCCTTTGTGCTGCATTAAGCAGTCTTTGCTGTAACCAAGTGTAGATACTTGCACTGTCAGCAAAAATAAGTCAACAATAGATATGAAGGAAGTTGTCCAGTGTGTGCCTTGTTTAGACTCTACTTAGCTCAGCCAACACTTGAAGTCCCACATACAAGCATTTGTGGTGATAAGCGATTGTCACCTCACTTGCATAACATAACTGCTGAAGCAGAGGCAGTAGGACACAATAATATAGCTGCTTTATTTCTTGGGAGCAGGTTGAAGTGCCAGTAATATATGTTACTGAAGAGGAGTCGCAAAACGCTTTAAAAGTTGAAAACTTATCAAAAGAAGACATAAGAAAAAAAATTTTCATGTTACTTGAAAGTATGCCAGAGAAAGAAAGGAAATTAATGGCGGATGTGTATAACAAAACCGTCAAAGTAAAAACTAAAGTTGAATATATAGCTTTTTATTACACATTATTGGAGGATTTTGTTGTTGATTCAGACTTAGAATTTGAGTAAGCTATCAAACTACAAAACTTTAGTTGAGTATTTGTACATGAATTTTTACTTCACAGAATTGCAGTGCTTAGTTCTTGAATCGTAGTTATAGTAAATTTACAAGTATTAGAATTTCCAAAAATGCTTGAAATCGCCGTTCAGCCATGCATTTCGTCTTACCCATAGATGAATGTATTTCATGTTCTTCATTCATTAATTTGGTAATCTTACAACATGCTTTGCACTGAAAAGCGAAGTTATATTTGATAATTTTCACACAGAAATTATAAAGTAAATGAAATATACATTCTATTTTTATTGTAGCTGGACTATTTTTGAAAGCGGACGATTTGGCTTCTTAATGAAAAACTTCCCAATATCTTTTTACATCATGTTAAAATTTGCAGCATTAAAACCTTGTAAATATTGCTTTGTCGCAAACCAGTCTACGCATAATTAATTGACTATTTGCGTAGTTTTTTAACATTATTTATTTCTAAAAAATGTATACTTAACAAAAGCTAGATACAGTTCTTCAATACCATAAGAATATTATATGTACAATTTAAACAGAATAATTTTAGGTAAAAAATACGATATTGCCCTGACCCTAATCAAGCATATATAAATCACGGAAAATTCCTGTTCAAACTCCTCGCACCGGTGAAGCCACGCTTTGCTACTTTTACTGTACTAATCAGGGGAAGTAACCCCTGCGGGGAGTTTGTATCCTGATTAGAATAGCCCGGAAGCGAGCATTTATTTTTTTCTTTAAGTGCAAGTTTTGGAAAAAACAAACAAACCATACTCTTATTTAGACTACATTCTCTAGTAAAAAATGACATGTAGCAAAAAAAAATATGCGATTATCCTGTATTTATCCTACAAGAGCCTGAAGACTGGTACTGAGATCGTACATTGATGATGGTATTTTTCAGTTGTAAGAATAAGTAACCCGACAAACATGGCGGTTGGGCGAGTCCATTTACGCATCCCTTGCAGAAGAATTTTGACGTCCATTTTGTTATCATGTGATATGAAATGCTTTGCTTTGATTGGCTAAAGGCAGGCGGTGTACAGGCAAAACTGTTCAAATCTTGTTGATTGTATATATCGCCGTCCAGGAACGGCGATAATGACAAGGACCTTAAAGCACTATGTCTGTTGTATTGAGATTGATATGAAAGCATGGAAAAAATAAATCAGAAATGTTCCTCTAAATGATTTATTCATGTGTAGATTCTATTTACATTCCAATCTTTGAAGGAATCATTAAGTAATACATTACTTAAATGTTAAGTTGGTAACAACAATTTATTGATTAAAGAAATATAAGGTTAATAAATAAATTAGTTAATTAATTCATAAATTAAAAAAAATACATTAAAAATAATTTCAGTAAATAAACCACATTGCTTTTTTAAAATATTAAATAGGTAACAACAAATAGTTATTTGATTACAATGTAATTATTTCCATTATATTTAAGATAAAATAATAAATAATTCAGTATGAGAAATTAAATAAGAATAAGTAAATCATTTCTTAATAAATAAATAAATAAATAAATAAATAAATTCTTCAGTTAATCTACCACCAAGGACAAGTACGTCCAAGGGTTAATTTGCCATGGAGTTTTATGGCTGGAATTTTTTCCTCGAAGGAATGTTAACCCCAGCACACCTAGCATGGCCCTAAAAACCACAGCCATCCTGCTCACATCCTAACCACTCACCTCGAAGTTTGTACTGTTTTTAAAACGCCTTGTCCTTGGTGTGTTAAAAATTATGTTACAAATAGAGCATTTATTGACGATTTTATTAACTGAAATTTTTTTCGTTGTTTTCTTCCCTGGTAAGTTATGAATTTTCTTTGGCTTTATATGTGTACGTCTGAGTGCTAGGGAAGCCTTTTTGGGAGTACCAATGCTCGACCTCAGTGGCACTGTACTTGAAGCCTGGCCAATCTGTACCCCTATGTGTCTTTTTGTCTGCAGGGGAAAAGATCCTGCTACTACTCTCCCTGATTCGGTAACAGCCTCGTACCTTACGCACGCACCACATCTTGAATGGAGTAGCATGGCCTGACAAAGATTTTATGCTAAAAAGTAAAACAAATTATGTTTTCTTTTGATTAATGAACTTGTAAATAGTTTTTATGCACACAAATTTGAAAAAAAAAGCATCTGGAGTTAAAGAATGCACCAAAGCAATATAGTAGAACACCAAGTTCAAAGTCAAACACCACTCACTCCGCAGCTATTCCTTTAAGACAATCCTGTCATTTACTTTGTTTAATGTCGTCAAATGTGTTATGGAATTCACCTGATTTGTGAAGGTTTTCAGTCTCTTTGAAAGACTCTTTTGTCTTGCTGTTTTGTCTAAAACTCTCCCCTCTGGAATAGGGCCTTGATGGTGGTTTGAACTTTTGGTTGGTACCTATAGAATAGTGTTTCATTTCATTTCATTTAGTCTAGTCTAATCTAGTCTGGTCTAGTCTAGTCTAATTATATAATTAAGGCTGTCGTATTTTACATGTTAATAAATTATAAATGAAAAATGTTTGGCTCACTAAGTGCTCCATACAGTTTTTGATAATAAGTTATGAAAGTTCCCTCAAATAATAATTACTTATAAAAGGGTTTGTATGTTTAATTAAAACAACAGGTATTTGATTTATTTAATTAATTGTACTTCATCATTTTATTAATTACCTCTTCAACAGATACTGACTCAATAAAATCTGGCCCAGTTGTCACTTCAGACCCTATGTCTAGCTGATCTAGCTGGGAAACAAAGAGCAGAAGTTAGACTTATAGTTTCAATGACTCATACTACAATACCAAGAACAACATTGACATCTTTATTTAAACATTTCTAAGGGTTAACAATTATTCAAATGTTCAGATAATTGCAGTCATGAAATTACTAAAATTATAAGGTACTATTAATTTACTAAAGTAGCCTACTTGGCCTTAAAATCAGTAAAGACTGGAATAAGATATTGACTCATATTATATACAAGTAAACATTACCTCGGGCTCAGTTGCATGGTACTGGTGTTCTTTTGAAGAATCTGAAAAAAATGGATGTATGGATAAATTATGGTCAACGTGAACCACTTACTATGTGAACCAGGTACTATGTGTACCACATTTGGTCAATTTGGACCACTGACTATTTGAACCATGTACTATGTGTATTTTCAGTTAAATCAAAGTAATTTTGAGCAAAATTAATACGTTTGTTATCTTAATTATCCCAATTAAGATTTAATACACTTAATGCTAAACCATCAATTAATATAATTCTCTACATGTTTTATAAGTGGTACACATTGACTAAGAAAGTGGTTCACATCAACCTGGTTTGCATTGACTATGGTACACATTGACCAGATAGCGTATGGATGACAACAACGCTTTTTTCCGCTAATACATTATACTATGCCTCTTGAAACCAATAATGGCGGTCTTTTTAAGACGTGGGACTTTATTTTATTTTTGGATATGTACTCATATTCGTTGGATTTTAACAGAAAGTCTTCTCATTGTTGTGGAAAAAACAATTAAGCGAACTTTGAGCATGCATAAATAAAAACGCCACGATGAAATAACTTCGGACTTCGACAATGATATGGTCGATTTCCATGATGCTTCGGATTTGCAGGCTCTCAGAACGCGCAAAGGCTGTAAACAGTGCAGGTATGGCACAAAATGTACACGAATAGTTTTTTGATGATTTTCCAGGATTCTGTCTCCATTTAGGGGTATATTCTCCCGATCCGGGTACCATGATTAATTACCAAAATTAGGTAATTTTCTCCTTATCAGGAGAATGTCTCCAAATTGGATGAAAGTCTCCAAATTTGGGAATGTCTTTGATCTGCATGCCGTTTAGAAACATTCTCCGATAAAGAGACTTTCACTTTGTATGGAGAAATTCTCTCAATCGGGAGATAATGTTTGAAAGCTGTTGATATGTTTTATATTTCTATGCTTTATTACCCCGATTGGGAGATAATCTCTGAATAGATATATTACCTCCCAATCGGATGATTTTTTTTCTGGTTGCCTCCTATTCCAACAAATTGTACACGAGTCTAGATATTGTATAAGGTTTTGTACGTGCAATATTTCTTTCTTCTATATAGTAAGATTTTGGCCCAGTACAATGTGTATATCGGAATTTTCTTACGAAGTCACAGAAGTATTTTGACTAGTAATCTCCCAATGGGGAGAAATATTTCCTTTTGAAGATTTTCTGGTGAGTGTTTATGTTTTTATTCTCTCAATCGAGTGAATTCCAAGATGTTTGAAAAGAGCGGGAAAATTTTCGATAAAAAATCTTTATTTAGACTTTAGAACATAACTTTATTAAATATGTCAGAACTTCTACAGATACATGTCATCAGTATTCAACTCCTCATGTATTGAAGCAGCTGTACGGCTTAAGTTAACACCAGGATTGAACTCTAATAGGTAAACGCATTGTAGTAATTTTGGTAATCATACTATCTTTTCAGACTAGGGTAGGGAAACAAAATTAATCTTACCCGTCTTGAACTGTACCCCAAAACGGGGCCTTATCTGCTGCTGTTATCGACGAGGAAAACTTCCCCATCGCCACATTAGAGTCCTGGCAAAGCTCCACAAGAATCTTCCTCTCTTCGGCGCTCCAGTTTACCTTTTTTGACATCGCTGAAGTAACGCAGACGTCGTCCTTCGATTTGACAGTAGTTTTCGCGCGATCTCCTTTTGGAAGAGTACGTGTGTAATGCGCAAGCGTAAGGATCGCGCAGTCATTAAAAACGTACGATTAAAGTGCGAACGTACAACCGCTTTAGTAAGACGGTCTTAAGATAAAGCGTACGACGGTCGTAGATCAAAATCGTACGACAAACTTTGAATAATAGTACGACCGTTGATAAGACGGCTCTAGGAGTCTGTTTTAAAAATGATATCATAGAATGAAATGGCTGAGTACTATTAAATCTGGCAGGGTAATCTGAAACACTATTACCATCACTGCCAATGGGATTTCTGTAATATAAGGTAAAATATATTCTCATATGACAAACTTTCAATTGAACAAAGTATAATCTTGATAAATTAATAAATTCTATTATCTAAGCTATAAACAAATGCAGTTTTATTGTCCTTAGAGGTTTATTGTTAATACGATATAGAGTCCAGGAAATGTTACTTGGTTATCGCCCAGTAAATATTACCTGTTTTATATACTAAATCATATCTTTGATTTCATTAATGTACATTTGCATCAGACTGTAGATCATTCAGTTTGATTATTATAAAGAATTTAAAAAGTGATTGATAACATATGTTTTAGTCATTCAAAACCATAAATAGAGAGAAATTATTGCAATTTAATTCCGGCCGGCAGTTCAGATGCTTTGGTATAGATTCTATGTATGTTAACAGCTTTGGTAGAAGAATGTTAAGTAAACCACTTATGAACATTAACTTCATTGTAAGTGATATGACTTTAAACAAATGAATGAAATATCGACTTTGACTATCGCCCATATCAATTATGCAGCCATATGGTAAATATCGCAATATCAAATGAATAAAGGGCGATGCATGTCGAATACAGTGTTGATTCCAGTATAACTTTGATCACACACACACACACACACTAAATAAAGTAGTTGATGCATTGCTGCATCAACTTCTCTGGCCTATGACCGCTATATAGAATGTATAATGAGATAGCGTACATAGTATCTATATAGACTATATACAGGAGTTGATGCAAACTCCTCTGTTCCTATTATACGTATACGTTGGTTAGAGAAGTACGTAGCAATGGACTGAGAGGTGAAATTACTGCTTGTATCTTCCATTCTACATTTAATGACATATTCTATATTTAAATAATAGTGTGTTTTTATATTGATAAGGCATCACTGTGGGACAAAGTGCCTGTGTCAGTATTTTTTTTAAATTTTGGCCATTTTAACAAAAAAAAAAAAAAGAAAAAAAGATGCATAACTCTGTCAAGGAATTTGACTACATAAATTTCTTTTGTGACAGAGAATCATGATTATGGTTAGAAATTAAGGCTTTTTTATTTAAAAGGCATACTCAGATTCCACTATCAAAGCATTGAGAATAGTCGAGCGCGTTGTCATCAGACAACTACTGAAAACAAGTTATTTAAAGTCTGCTAAACATTGACATAGCACGAGATTCTTGCCTGTTAAATAGACGATGATAAAAGATTGTCTATGCGATATATAGAGATAAAATATTTAGCACCATTTGGGCAAATTGAAGATATCTTGGTGTAACTTTTTTTTCTCCTTCCGTAAAATCACATGACTTGAAAACCTCGCTTAAAAAACGTTTTACATGAATTACGCTGGGTTCGCTGATAGTTACTAATATTTGCTGTATTTACAAATGTATTTTGATATTTTTTTAAAAGGAACAGAAATCAGAACCATTAAGTTTGCATTTACTCGTGAGAAGTTGCTTCCCCTGGTCAATGAACGGGTGACTGTAAAAAGACCTAACGGTAAATGATATCGTTCCGTAGGTATCGGTAGCGATTTACGGTGTAAGACCAAGTGGTAAATGATATCGTTCCAGGGGTATCAGTAGGGTGTAAAACCTAATGATATCGATCCATAGATATCGGTACCGAAATATTTCATAGAATCCTCCATAGAAATATTAATATTTTATTTTTTTCTGTGAGCAAGTTAGAGTAACTGTATCTTTTTTCTACGAAAGGACACACTTCATCGATTTTCTATTATTTAAGTGTAACACCACAATAACAAGAGCCATGTTACACATGGTTAATCCCCCCGCCGGGAAGAAGCTACCTGAAGGTTGTACTTTCAAACACTCATTGTAACAATGTTTGAAGAAATCCCACAAAAAATAGGCAAGGTATAGTTATTGTTCTTGCAAATTGAACTTCCTACTAATGTGCTATGTCAGTGTATTAAGTTTGAAGAAAATCGCTCAAGCACTTTTGGAGTTATGCTTCGGACAAAGTTTTTCAATTAAATCTGATAAAGGGGAATAATTCTAAAAGTAGGCAGGGTAGAGTTGTTATTCTTACACACTGCACCTCCTCCAAATGTGCTCTTTCAGTATATGAAGTTTGAAGAAAATCACTCAAGTACTTTTGGAGTTATGCTCCGTACAAAACTGGAACGGATGCACACATGGACGGACAGAGACCATTTCTCATATCCCCTCTGCCTTTGGTGGGGGGATAATAAGTTCAAGAATTCAAAAATTAGGTAAACATGTATATGCTGGGATTTTTAAAATGTAAACAAGTAAATCTGATAAAGGGGAATAACTCTTAAAAATAGGCAAGGTAGAGTTATTGGACTTGCACACTGCACTACCTACCAATGTGCTCTGTCAGTGTATGAAATTTGAATAAAATCCCTCAAGTAGTTTTGGAGTTATGCTCCGGACAAAATTTATCAAGTAATTCTGATAAAAGAGAATAACACTAAAAATAAGCAAGGTATAGTTATTGTTCTTGCACACTGCACTACCTACCAATGTGCTCTGTCAGTGTATGAAGTTTGAATAAAATCCCTCAAGTAGTTTTAGACTTATGCTCTGGACAAAATTTATCAAGTAATTCTGATAAAGGGGAATAACTCTAAAAATAGGCAAGGTAGAGTTATTGGACTTGCACACAGCACTACCTACCAATGTGCTCTGTCAGTGTATGAAGTTTGAATAAAATCCCTCTAGCAGTTTTGGAGTTATGCTCCGGACAAAATTTATCAAGTAAATTTGATAAAGCGGAATAACTCTAAAAAAAGGCAAGGTAGAGTTATTGCATTTGCACACTGCACTACCTACCAATGTGCTCTGTCAGTGTATGAAGTTTGAATATAATCCCTCAAGTAGTTTTGGAGTTATGCTCCGGACAAAATTGTTTCGGACGGACGCACGGATGCACGGACGCACAGACGCACGGATGCACAGACGAACGAAGGGCATTTCTAATAAAAAAGAGGATGTATGGAGCACAGAGACTAAGAATTATATCATTATCCCTCGCTGTAGGCTGTATGAGGTTTTTCACGTTGTCTGTCCGTCCGTCTTGTCTCATAACTATGTAAACTAATAGTGGGAATTTAATGAGACTCAACACAAATATGTATAAACGGAACGGGACAGTGCAAGCACAAAAGTTGTTCTGTTCCGGTAAGATCGATGTCACTCAATACAATATATACAAAATCATAATTTAAGGATGCTGCAGGCACACATTTTGTTCTGATCAAATCAGTAAAACAAGAGTAATGGCTGTTTTTTCTGTACAGAAGTTTCGTATACATGAAAATTTTAAAAAGTATTTTTGCTTTTCACCAAGCCTTAGTAATGACCAGAAATGTTCCTTGCATGAACTTTTACCAAATTTAAGCAAGCAATATCATTCTTTCCAGAACTGAGGTTACTATGGCAACTTAACTGTAAAAATTATGAAATTTTTAAAGAAAGCTGTAAAGTCTACTGCTGCGACATTTTGTATGTGGCATCTCATTTTGGTCATGTACAGAGAATATTGAAAGTTATGCCCCCTGAGAACGAAAAAGGTCACACCTTTAGGGTAAAAAGATTTATAAACAGGAAAAATACTTTCTCTCCAAAACCAAAAGGCCAAGTACTTAGATATTTTGCACGTGACTTGGTCTGATGTCTTTTAGAAAGTCTGATTAATTATGTCCCTTGGATCTGAAATGACCATGCTCTGAGGTTTCAAGTTTTATTTTATAGAGTTATATATACTTAGTCAGTAAACAGTATATTTCCAACCCACAAGGCCTAGATAATGGTTAGATACTAAGCAGGTGATATGGTATAATAGTAATCTGCTATAGGTGTGGGGATTAAGATATCTTACATAAATTATTTCATAACCTAACTTTCTTTCTCATTAACAATATACATCTATAATAGCTTGGAGTCTTCCCCCCACCCCCACACCCCCACCATGCATTTATTTAAAAAAAGAAAGAGAATATGTTTGAACTCACATGTCCCAAAGGTAATGAACATTTTACAGCGGGGAATATAAATTCAACGAATTTGCAAGTTTGATAAATACTGAGGGGAAAGATTACTTAATATTTTGACTGGGAGACCACCCAATGTAGTATAAATAGTTTTATAGCTACTTGAGTTTCTATCTATAATTACACTGCATGTTACTTGTGCGATTCCCTTGATGTTTGATAGATATAGGCAATGATCAACCAATAATTGCTTAAAGATTATTCATTACATCGGTGGCACAACCGACCACACTTCAAATCGCAAATTGAACTTCCCGACACGACAACTAAAATTTCACACCAATTTCCTTTGAAGTGAGAGATTTACAGATAGGGCATCGATCTCTTACGTTATTTTTATTATCTGATTTCGCATGCCTCGAAATTTGAAGTTGTTATGTGTTTTTTTCATTACAATTAAAACAGGAGGCAATATTCGAATTGAAATGTTCATTTTTAACGTAATTGCATCAAAACTCTTTATTTAGTTTAAATATAAACATAAACTAACGCTAAAACAGATATATGGATTATTTTAAAGTAGCAGTACACCTTTTAAACGTTTTGAATGGTCGATGTGAATCGTACCTCGGCAAAATGACAAAACATTCTCGTCCATTAATAAAATACTCAGCCAGTTGGAAGAATGCACTTCCAATAAATTCAGGTAAATTAATACGATGTCAAACTTTGCCATTAAACCACTGAAACAACTCGTCATTTTGAATACTAACTAAACCGGGATTGCTTATATTTCTCGAGAGAAAAAAAGAAAAAAAAGAAAACAATTTCAATCGACTGAAAGAAAGTTAGAAAGAAGCGCGAGATCTCATCTTCGTTTTTGTAGTGTTTCTATGGTAAAGATTTCAAAAAATGATACCATGTCCTTGTTATGCATTGAAATTATGTATAGTTTATAGTTAATTTATAAAATTATTAACAATTAAATATCGACGTAAATGAGCCACTGATGGACTTGTGCTGAGCCACTGATGGACCTGTGCTGAGCCACTGATGGACTTGTGCTGTGCACTGATGGACCTGTGCTTACAAGACCTACTTCTTTCATAAGATCATCTATCTCGTCTTCTCTGTCTCGTCATTACTCGTTAAAGTATTTTAAAAAGTTATCTCAAAAATCAAGCGGTGTAAAGCAAAGTCGAATCTATCTTTTGCCTTGATAAAATTATGGTTATTGTAAAGTTTCTCTGTGACAAAGTTACAGTCCGCACAAGCTGAACTGTAAATACATCTCAACTGACAACTCAGAGTGACTTAATTATAGCCAAGGTATACATTGTGTAAAAATTGTTTAAACCGCATGACAAGAAGTATAACTCGTTATGGCTTAATGACAGTTATTGTAAGCTTTGATATATCTGTGTGACCGTACCTCTAATTAAGAAATCTGGTTCTTGCTTCCCTCCAAATATAGCACTGTTAAAACCAGACAGTCGTACGAACGGACGGGCGAACAGAGGCTCACACGCACTGATTTACTGACACACATAAACTATGCTGATATTGTGACAGCCTTGTCGAGCTCACTGCAGGTGGGCATTGGAACAGGGATCAACAAATTAACTTTTATTTAAATGTCGCCTTCAAAATGAAATGATGAAGCAATAGTTAGCAAATCATTTATTCTTGTGCATAAAAACGTGTCAAGTTCAATAAATCTGTTAAGGCATAAAAATAAGTATAAAGTATTTATAGGGATTACTACAAGTTGTAATAACTTTCTCCCCTATCAATGTAACAGAAATAGTTGTAACTAAGTATATAGTTGTATCTGTAAATGCTGAAAATATGGTTGCTTTATTTGCACAAGGTCGTATGAGCTCGTTTTCGGGGCGAAAATGCTCAAGGTGGAAAACATGACAAACGATGACTTTGTCGTGTTTTCAACCTTTCTTCCCGCCAACAAGAAATCGCAAAGACATGACAGATTTTTGGCGTTGTTTTTTTGCGTTCTGTTTGTCGTGTCTCTGCTAGTTTCCCATGTCGGGGCGAAATGTCGAAAACACGACAAACGGTTACTATAACGCCAAACGAAAAACTACCTTTCAGGTCTTCGTCTGGCTGGGAAAAATGTAACGTACTCGACCCCCGAAAACGCGCTCAAATCAGCCACCATATGAAGACTTAAACAGGTGGGAATGTACGAGAAGTAGTTTCGGAAAAAGTGCTGTCATATTTTTATGTCTTGACATTTTCGTATGAATTTTTCAGTAATTGTACCTACATGTTTCATCTATCCATTAAACATATGCATACACAAATTCTTAAATAAATATTTATTGTTTTGTTGTTATGGTAACTCCAGGTAAGCATGAGCGGGGCACAGTTGCATCAATATTGAAACTGTCTGTATAACTACGAGTTTGCTTTACAGTAATGGTGCTTATTAGCTCTGCAATTTTGACGTTATTCCGGGAAACTGCCTGACGTTAGTTAAGCATAAAAATATATTTAAATTTGTCGCTTTCATGTGCTGAGGCGTAACTTAGTAAGAGAAGGGAGAAAGAAGAGGCCAGAGCTTGTCTCGAAATTTTATCTTCACTATGACAACGCACGCCCCATACATTTGTCCTCAAAAAGACAACTCTAGATGGACTAGATATTAATACCATACCCCATCCCCTGTACTCTCCAGACCTAGCGCCATGTGACTTTTGGCTTTTCCTTACGATCAAGAACGAATTGAGAGGCTCACGTTTCGATGACCTCAAAGATCTGTCCGTGGATGTTCGGGGACTACCAACAGAAAACGTCAACAGCTGTAAAACTTGGGTTCATAGACACGAGGTACTCTGGGGAATATTTTGAGAAAATTCGACATGTGTATTGTGTCCGTTATTGCTACATAGATTTTCTGCAATTGTTCATACATTTAGTTACCCCACTCACGTGTACGTAACGTTGCTATGGTAACAATGATTAGCTTTTATTTTTGATTTTGTAAATTTGCTTCTGAGATTGATTTAAGGGTAAAAAGAGCTATGTATGTTAAAAATGTTTAAAATTATTAACAAAAAATTAAGATAGTAATGATACTTGTCCCGAAACTTTCCGAACACCCCTCATAGTTCTTTTGTGGCTGTCGAACATTTACGTTTTAGTTGTGTACGGTCTTTGTCTACATTCATCAATTTGTGGTACCTTAAGAGAACATATCTTAGCAGAATCAGCCTCAATTCTAAATCTCAGAGCTAAGAAACCATTTATGTAACAAATTACTTCTTGTCAGAAAACCAACAACATGTGTTGAATTCAAGGCATCAGTTATTTATCTGACCGAGTCTGCAGTGCAATCAGAGTGGTAATAATTACAACAATTGGCCCCTAACGTGATACAATATGACACTGAACTCAAAAATAATTGTTTAGAATACCAAAGTATTTCCTAGCCTTAAGATTAATAGTTATCATAATCGAGTTTAAACCGTTGCATTGGTTGCCACTTCAGTTTTTAAAATCAGTTGAAAATAAGCGGACAATTTTATAGCCAAAAAAACAAAAACCCTACCAATGTAAATGGCCATTTCTCTTTTTTTTTAAATCATCACCTGTAAAAGACGTATTTTGCAGCATTGAAATTAATATTTAAACTAATGTAACAAATCTAGTTTCTTTACAACTTTGTCAGCATTGGAAATTTTCGCATCGTGTTTGAATAAAAATTTGATGAGTTCTGTCACATTAAACGTGAAAATTGATCTCGCCTGTCTCTTTTCATCTCCTACTGCGTCTCGGGCAAACTCCAGGCGGGGGCGGATCTGGACGACCGAATTCATTATAATATTCCCCTAGTGTCGTAAGCGTCGAAGAATCCACTTCAAACAGATCAGCTGCTCTTGTTATGAAAGAGTCTGGTTTGGATGAACGATGGACATACCAGGAGTATCTGTAAAAAAAGAAAATATATATGTTTTTAAGTCATCCCAGCATCCGAAATAGAAAGGCCATTTTTTTGTTTGATGAAGGAACCAAATACTTGTACTAAATTCCCCTTAGGACAAGTAAGAACCTGAGTTTAGATGCACAGATATTTTAGAATATTTACAAAAATGTACATTCGTAAAGAACCTTCTTAAAAGGACAAGAGTTATGCCATAGATATTCAATTTCAAAGGAAGCAGTAAAGTAGGTCAGTCATAATTGAGACAAACAATTATGACGCTCGCTATCTTGGTAGAGTTTCACTAGGTAAAGCTTCATAAGCAAGAAATTTTCTGTTTGCAAATTTGCTCAAAATAGTGGTTTGACAAAAACATTGTTTTCTTTTGCAATCAAAATTTGGATAACCGAATAAAAGCTACAGCATCTTTATTTATTTGATAAGTCTATCGTGTATTGATAACCTGCCAAACAATGTCGCGAGTCTTTTAAATGACATGTCTTGTCTTTTTCAAGCTCTTGGACCTCTGTTATGAAAAACAAATCTGAATGATTCTTAGCAAACAGCTTATGGCGAAAGTTACAGAATTGCTAATAACGGTCAGATAGATAGTCATCGACCCGAAAGTTAGATAATATATTTGATAGTAATGCTCAGTGATTGTCGTGAATGTGTGTTAGTAAAACGTGATCCTTTCTTTGAAGTTGAATATGTTACTGTTGTTGTACTGTTGTTTTTACGTCCACACGTTTGGGATGTGAGAGAGGGAGGTAAAAAGTCTTCGAAGGTTGGGTTAGCAGTGATTCTCGATCATAATTTATATTTCTAGCATCTTGGTTCTAAAATTGTAGCATTGGCCTTATAAAGAAATGAAAATATGTATCTGGGTCAAAAAGTAATATGACAAAAGAAATTTTACCTATACACATAGTCAGCTTGTTCTAGTAATATCAACATGTCCTTCATGAAAGAAAGTTCTACAGCTGGGTCCGTTGTTGTCGGACAAGAGAATTCCGTAAGCCATATCTTTAGTCCAAACGTGTCATAAAGCAGCTTGAGTTCATCCATTGCTTTTGATGCTCTGCAGTTCCACTGGTAGACGTGTGTGGCAAGATAAGACATGCGACAAGGAGACGAGGATTCGTTAGCACAAAGAATGCTGAAAAATTGTTGAAACCACTCTAAGGACGTGGCAGTAATGCAATTACTGCCACATTTTGCAGGTGATGGACTTACAAGAACCCTACCGTCGGCAAAAGCTTCAACAATCGGCCAAGCAGCAGCGGCTTCCTCGGGTGTTAAGTTGGCCTGGTATCCGTGATTTGGCTCATTGAAACCAAGGAGGAATTGCGTGTTTGCTTCAATATGATAGTTCTCGTACCAGCCTGGCTTGTAACCCCATATCATAGGAACGTACTTAGAAGCATACGGGGTGAGATCACAATTACTTTCCGACTCTATAAAGTCAAAATTTCCTCCCCAGTCATACCTGAAAAAAATTAAATGATTACTTTTATCAAATAAACATTAATTAATTATTTTCGTTTAAAGTCCTATCGTTGTTTCTGTTGTCAAGCGGCCTACCTTAGTGTTTGCCATATGAAGTATATGAACAGTTCAAGTTTTAAGTCAGATTTAAAAGAGTTGATATAAGTGACTGAGTCTTAATAGCGGACATATTTTGTTCCTTTTTAAAGGAATATGGCTCTGTCTAATTGTTACCTTTGCATGATTTTCAAGTAATCAAAAGTGGTCGAAATAGCAAAACTTACTGTATTTTGCAAGTTATCTCACTTTAAACATCAAGTCTGTTATTTACACTAAACCTTAGACTCCAGTGAGAAGTCAGTGACTCTTTATTAAAAATTCTGTGAACACAAACGTGATTAGAGCACAAAGTCGAACAGACAGAAGATACTAATATACCATGGATGAGAAAAGATGCTAGTGTAATCGCAAGGATTATATTTAAATTCAAACGCACAGAAGTGAAGTTTTCAAATGATAATTAAAAACCTAAATTACCACCAGGCTACGTTATCCAAAACTTTTAAATCGTCACACTTGTATGCACGTGGCGCAACGGCCACACCCTTTTTACTTGACCCACGCGCGCCGGCAAGCAGGATAAATATAGTGATAATTTTGCAAACGATCTTAGCCATTGATGTAACTGAAAAAGAAAAATAACAAGTCATGGCCAGTTCTAAAAAAAACCCACCGAACCGCATATCTAACTGAAAATAATTTGATAGCAATAGAAAAATAGTATTTAGATAGTAGGCAGAATAAATGGCAAAGAAGCACATCAGAATAACAGCTTGTTAACTTTTGAAAATATCACTGAGAGATGTCATTCAAATCTATATAGGTAATAAAAGCAAAAATGTGTTAGCGTGGCGATTTGTGTCTTTGAATTTTGTTTAAAGTTAATGCTTTTTGCACAACAACTGCAATCATTTCCAGTTGTCGTCTGTTTTTATTTAACCAGCATCACTCATGGTATTATGTAAAGCGCATATCTTTTTCTTATTATGTAAGTTGACTATTGTGTCATTTTCTAGCCACACTGTTGTAAAATAGCATTTCCAAATGGCAAACATTTGCCTTTCTTCATAGGACTTTTTTTTCAAGTTTGTGACATATCGAAAACTTTCAAAATGTTGAAGGGCTTTCGATAGATACATATCATACTATGATATCTTAAAATATTGTCTGCTCGTTTGAAAATTGTTCAAATAAAGAGAACAAATGTAATATAGGGTCTCAAACTAAATCAACCGACAGGATCAGAACATAAAACACTTTCGTTATGTTTACAATTAAAAAACAAAACAAGTAAACTCCGCTTAAAGTTGTTTTATAAATGAATTAATGACTTATTATAATTTTCAGACTTCTGGATTGTTCAATTACTGATTTTCCCGTTGATTTTAAATAATCTTAGAGGGCATATTAGTTGAACTTTACAACTAAATCGCTACAAAATATTCTTCTAACTGGCTGTCTTTATGATTTTAGTTTATCGAGAACTCACGCTTCAGCTGTCCCGGTTTTGATCTAAATTTCCAGTTATTCTTAGGAAAAAAACCTTGCCCCATCATTAAGACAATCAAATAAAGTTGGCACAGTTCATGCCTTGGACTTTACCTGCTATCTCAGTCTTAAAGTGATTTGGGTGATCTCATGCCGATCACGTAAGCTGACTGCTTGTTACTTATTTTGATGTGGTTGTAACTCAGAAATTATGTGTGATCACTAATTAGATGGAGTACATTTAATAGAAATATGAAGATACATATTAAATTATTTTAATCATTAAATTAAATCATTTACTTTATCATTTTTATCTTTAGAATGTTATTGCTTGAGGATATTGTTCATCTGCCTAAAAAAAAAAAAAAAAAAAAAAAAAAAAGCTTGCCAATTGTCAATTTTCACATATTTTCACAACCATTTTTTGCATAAAAATGAACAATGAACATAGTATATACAAGTGGAGATGACTAAAGATGACAGAGAATGGAGATGACTTAAACTGACAGAGAAGTGGAGATGACTTAAACTGACTGAGAAGTGGAGATGACTAAAACTGACTGAGAAGTGGATATGACTTAAACTGACTGAGAAGTGGATATGACTTAAACTGACTGAGAAGTGGAGATGACTTAAACTGACTGAGAAGGAAATAAAAACAATATATTTTCATTTTAAGGGGTAGTCTTGGAATTATACTCGGACTTCTTGATAAATGGTCAGGATATTTTGACTTGTATAATTTGTATAACTATACATATCTGCTGTTCATTCAATTGTGACAAGTAAATAAATAAAGTAATTTTTTTATAATCCGCATGTACATCACATCTTTTATTATTGCTTCATCTCCTATCTCTCGAAAAAAATGATGCATCTGATGAAACGATAAAAAATTGCCCAGTTTTGAAGTCAAAATCCATCTGAAAATCCTTTTTTTCACACCGAAGTTATCACGTGTATGCGCTTTTGAAAATCACAATTTTACTTCTAAAGTAGCACAGATACGCATCGATTTTTACAATTATTTGACACCTGCGCTATCTTGATAATCAACATAATATTTTCACGTTTTTTCACACGTCATCAGTTTTAAAAAAGGTCATAACGATTTTAAAATATGTTTTTAATTGAGCTTATTTTATATCAGTATTAGTAATAAATCACCCGAGAAAACTGACATGATCACTTGTGCGTTTAAATAGGTCTGTTTATTTCTTCACAGTGTTTGATTTATTATTAAAGTGTAGGTAATGTTTATCAGTATCTATCTCTCAAGTATTTATTTGAGTTTATTTATCGTTAGAACCAGGTTCCCTTATTAGTTATTTGAGAATGTAAAGGAAAGTGTAAAATACAGAAAGCTTTTAATTCTAGAAAAAAACATCTCAGGTTTTTTATCCACTGATACAAGGAACTTCGGTTTAACGTCTCACCCGAAAGACAGTTTGTAGTGCGTGTGGAAAACCTTCAGATCGGAAATACTCGCGATCCCTGAATTAACAGTCATATGCGTTTCCACTGATACGTGACGCCACCCATTCCAAATCAGCTCAGTGATTGAACGAATTAAAAACCAATCGATTAATTGAGCTAGTGAGTCGATGCTGATTTATCAAAACAAACTGTCAAACGATATTTATTAGTGTATTTCAAAAATACTGCAATGCGACTCGACAAACAATAATGTCAACCACTGACTATTCTTGAACCTACAATTTACATACACAGTCTAAAGCAAAAATCGGTTTTATTGGAAAGGAGATCATTTACAGTTTTTGTTTGGGCTCGGTTTTGCTTGATATTTTTCCTTTGAACTAAACAACATACTTTTCTTCCTAATCCCAATCAAACGGGAGCAAACATATAACTTTTAGGCATATCGAAAAGAATTTATTTTCATAATTTCAATATCAAATCTTTGACACAAAAATACTTAAAGGCATGTAAGACAAACTTACGATGTGGTTAGTTAAAATGTTTGCTTTTGCTTATTGGGATATTACATAAGAATTAGATAAATTAGACTCGTGGTTTAATATTCCCTCGGTAAATATCCATTTTTCCAAGATTGATTATCCACATATCAACCTCACAGACAATAGTTACTAAAGTAATATCTCAAGTTAAACTATAAAAAGTTTCCACTCACATATTTTATTTACCATTTCAATTCTCAAATTCTATTAGTTTACCTAATATGACTTCACGATAAATTACCATGTGAAACAAACGTGCGCTAGTTGAGAGAACGAAGATTTCCAATGAACTTTTATGTACCAAGCAAAAACGTCATCTGTGAAACGATAAAGTACGTTTAAGTTTGCAAGATCTGTTTTTAACATATTTCTTAATTTCAGTTGGAAACCCCCACCTTCTTTCAAGTCAAGTCAAGTCAAGTCAAAAACCTTTTATTTCTCTCATATCATGCGTGCATGATAAAAATGAGGACAACAGCATAAATACATACAAACAACGAGGCTCATTCATTTTCAATACAATGATTATAATAATGCTTATTAGAACATATTCTGGTATGATTTATATATAGCGTGGAGAGCCAATATTGAATAGAGTGCAATTTATTTAGAAAAGATTTTTTTTGGCGTACTGCAAAAAAGTAAAATATATTATATAATAATTGACTGTTTTACATGCAATAATATTTATCTTAAGAAGTACACAATATTGTTTTAACAAATCTGCAAAGTTTCACATATTCTGTTTTATTTTTAGTGTTCATTAGTGCATTTAGTTTCATGATATTTGGTCAACTATAGTAATAGCGTTTCAGCATTTTTTTTCCTATCCACAGTAAATAGCGAGCATTCGAAAAGATAGTGAAATTCATCTCCTATTTTATCACAATTTCTACATCGTCTTTCCCATGAATATAGTGCATTTATTCTAATTTATCATTAATACTTCAGTCAGTTTGTCGTTAGTATCAGTTGCCGATATGTCAAACATACCCAGACATAAGCTGAAGTGTTTGTGCAAAGTTATTTATAAATGTCTAATTTTGTTCTGAAAAAAACAACAGTCTCTATTTATGACTCCTAAAGAGACAGGGATATGGTCAATTTTATCTCGTTAATTGTTTTTTATTTATGAGAGACGAAAACATGAAACATTTCCACTAATGGTAAGTCTGATGGTACACAGTTTGTACTAGGTACAAAGGTACAAACTGCTCACAATAAGTTCAGTTTTCCTCTCTAGCTCATTTTTACAAATAACTTCACGTTTTAGCTTATATATCGTGCATAATACAATAGTCTGAGTTCAGTTATAAGCCTCTAAAATGAAGTAAAGTCAAAGAAAAAGGAGTTATCCTTTACCGATCTTGGATGTGGGAAAGTTTGTCAAATCCACTAGTAAGTCCAACTCGCTATTAAAAATCCGTTTTTGTAAAGAAACTTTGATGGTTTTAATACTGCGTTTCTAAGATACATACCGCTTTATCCCATGTATATGATCCATCTTTCAGTATAATAGGATTTTTATCAATAATAACTAAATCTGTAGGTTAATCGTTCCATTATCATCAATCTGTACACTTACTTGGACAACAGCACTAGTCGAAGTCCCTGTTCCGATAAACACAGTTTTGTTAAGGTTTAAGACACAAAGAGAATGACACCTATCAGAAATAACAAATGCTAGAATCAAGTCCAACAACTTGTTTAAAAGAGCAAAAATAAATGTTTCTACATAGCAATGATTTGTACAATCCTTATTGTTAGAATGAATTTAGATATCTATGTGTGTAGCATTAATATTTGTAAGTTTTGTGTACGTTAGGTAGAGAAAACTTTCATCATTGAGCCGTATAACCCAACCATTACTTTAAATTCATGTTTTCACCATACTCAGACCAGTAACATTTTAGTCGATTATTAAAACTGAAAATAACAAAACTTATCCCCGATTTCAAGTTCGAAGGTTATGAACACACAACTGCCTCATAAACTGTAATAATGGTAACTTTAAACGTTAATGGTAAATAAACATAGCTATAAAATTTAAGGATGGAATAAAATATTCAAAGTTTACAAGGACTATTATTTATCGTATGACAAATGCTGTTTGTAATACAATTTAATCATTACATATCTTTTGTATTACACACGCATTTTCCTTTTGCTTCAATTATTTCAAAGAGACGTCTTCTATGTTCTGTTTTTCTGACATACTTTGATCTGGAACTACTTGCATAGCCGACTTTTTGTAACAGTTTGTTTTTCAGTATAGTTGAATAAATATAGATATTTACGGCTGATTTGATCATGTGATAAAAAGAAACTGACACTCGTTAACATTTCATGTAAACTTTTATTCAACTCGTCGAGGAATAATGTTATTAAGCTCACCATAGGCTCGCTTAATAACGTTGTTCTGAACTCATTGGATAAAAAATTGTATGAAATGAAAACTCATGTCATATCCTACATAAATCTAACGGTATTGAAAGTTACCAATGGTTCCGAACATTCTCCTTTATTTTAATCTCAAACAGCTTTCCTTTTTCAAATACAAAACAGTCGGAACAATTGCAGTATTCTTAACCATTTTTTTGTATAAGAATACCAAAAAAATTATATATTCGAAACCCAAGTATTTTCTTGAACGGTGACACATTTTGTTATTGTCAGCAGTTTGAATAAAATAATGAGGGTCGACATTACGTTTTAGTAATAAGAAAAGATAGGTTTTGCGTATATTCGTATCATCTTTCTATCTACGTAAACATATGTTTAGCAATTTCTGAATTTTCTGAAAAAAAGTATAATTTCAATTAAGAAATTTCAATAGAGAAAATACAGCAGAAGTTTCCCATTACAAACTGTATTGCTATTACTTCTACTATGATTACCAATGTCGTATTTATTTCATTTTTACTAGCCAATGAAGTGCCAAAACAAAACAAAAAATGGGAAACAAACAAAAACAAAACAACAACAACAAAACCCTACTGTAATTTTGTCGAGGCTCAGTTTTGCAGACCTATATCTTCATGTTAAAGTATATATTTACATATATGATAAAATATTTATTGGAAAGATGTCGTACGTTATACATAAAAGAGATCTCACCAAAAGTTTAAATGGTGTAAAGATATGTTAATATTCCAGCGTCACAACAAAAAGGAATGACTCGTAAACACACAATTGGACTGATCATATCTAACGAAAATACTAAATCAGACTATAAATTTGTGCAGTTGATGACAAAAGATATGTTACAATTTATTTTTCCTTTCTAGTTAATATAAATGGAGTATTAACAACATAATGAATTATTGCATAGGATACCTTTTAATAAACAAGTCAGACATCGCTGAGTACAAAACGGTTCTTTGGTGCGGTGTTTATATTAAAATATTTAATGTTACATAAACAGAATGAAACCACCAATCAATCTACTTACTGTATTCAAGACTTTTTATATTGGGATGAACAGATTTTCAGGTAGAGCTTTAATTGGAAATTGTGGAGTTCTTTCTCTTTGACGTAGCGTTGTTAAACAGCAATAACGTACCAAATTCTAATTAACACTACATGTATTTTTTTCACTTTTCATCTTTCATAACATTTTCAGGTAGAGTTTTAATCGGAAATTGAGGAGTTCTTTCATTTTGACGTAGCGTTGTTAAACAGCAATAACGTACCAAGTTCTAATTAAGACTATATGTATTATTCTTTTTCACTTTTCATCTTTCATATTAATTCAGCTAAAAGTTTCCGATTACGGCTGAAAACTCTAGGGTTTGGTAGACATTACTATTAATCTGGTGGGTAAAAACATGTATGTTCAGTATGTACGCATGCATATTTCAATGAATTAAATTCTAGAAAAGAAATTTCAAAACAAACATTTTATTCAGAAAAAAAGGAAAACGAGACAACTTTCCAAAGCAAACTAAATGAATTTTGTTTGTCAAAAACAAATACAAAAAAATGTCTATGAACTATTAAACAATCAAGTAACGAAACAGTATATGAACTATTTAGCAATCTTACAATGAAAACTATAATCTATTGAAAAATTGAACAAGAAAACTGTTTATAATCTTTTGCACAATCAAATACAGAAACAATTTGCAATGTCATTGACTAATACGCGAAATAATTTTAATAGAAACATAAAATTTTGTTTACCTTCAACTCGCCTGAACTTATATTTTCTGGGTTGATTTGACTAACCACGAACGTCCAAACCATCTAAATGTAGCTTGAAATTATTTATCTAAAGGGGTAATTTTGGACATAATTAAATCGTCACATATATAAAAATATATGTTACTCAGCACATTATTTGATTATGTATACAAATAAATCAAACTGAGCCTTCTACATATACAAAATAATGAGAACAGAAAATACAAGCATATATAAATTTTAACACTAAATTATTTACACGAGTCCGTTAATCAGCACATGCGTATAATTACATGGCAAAAGGAATGTAAAAATAAACAAAATGAAGAGCAAGGGCCTCATACTTCTGAGGTTGCAAGAGGTAAGATTATACTGTGACTTACCATCCAGGAATCAGTCATAGAGTGCGATAAATATTAGCTGAAAGAACTTGTTTCCCAATTAATGTAAAATTAATTGGTTAAAATTGAATTATTTAATTGATGAAAAATATTGTTCCGAAAACATTAACCTTTAGAAGTTTTATTTTTACCAAATATATTTCTTTTACCTTTTCTTGATTTTAGCCAGAAGTAGTATGATTTGTTTTCGAAATCATTTTTTATGAAATATGTTTAAGTGAACTTAAACAGTTATTTTGCTTTTATTAATTAGCTTGTTGTCAATTACTGAGAATTTATGATTTTTTTAAAATAAATTAATTTTATCATTTGTTACAGTTTTTTTGTTTGTTTCAATTTGCTACATATTTTCATTTTTTTACATATATATTATTCTTACCATTTATACAAAAAGTTCATGTTGTATATTTCTACAGAATTGTTTATTTCATTGTTATTTCATGTTTTTAATCATATATGTACTACACACCATTCATTTTGTGAACAGACTCACCCTTTGTTCCACGCTTAAGTCATCAAGAATGGAATAATCCTAAATATGAGATTTCTCTTTGTAAGTTTAATTATTAAATCCTAAGTTCTTTTAAGCCTCACTTCATAACTTTTCAGAAACTTTAAAGAAGATATTTTATCGTGTTAAATTTGATGTAACAAAAAGTGACGTAAGTACATTTAAGAAAAGAGGGCAATAACCGCCAAGTACGCTCAACTATATGGAAAAATAGGATTTCTTCATTGCATAAAGTTAGTCAAACACTTTCTAGATGAAAACCATAAAGAAATTATCAGCATAGAGCATACTGGCAAATTTCAAAAAGCGGCTGTATGTGTATATTTGTGACATATTACATGAAACAAATTAAAGTTAATACAAACGCCGAGCTTTTTGTCAACTGTAAAAAAATCGATGATTTTAACAAGTGTCAGTGTACAAAAAAATAATTATATATTAACCAAATGGCCAAATGCATGAAATTCACATGCAAACAGCAGTAACAAGAATAAAGAGCTCAAAATTAGTCACATCATCGAGAGCGCTAAAAGCTACCGGAAGTACATGTTGCACACGTCTCGTCCTTAGTATTTATGGTTTCTTTGGATGAACAATGACAAATTAAAATGATAAACAAAAAATTTATTAAAGAATATAGCACAGTGTTCTTCTGTCGAAGGCTTGTAGCCGTGTTCGACATATAGTCAATAACAGGTGAGCTTAGAAGCACTAAACAGGGATAAGTCAAATTGTAGCAGGCCAACCGTGGTAGGGGTGTAATTATAATTGAGCTACAAAAGGCAGCCATCTATATAGAAATAACGATGTTTTCTAAAAACTTATTATGATAATGGCTTTGAGTTTTGCAATAAACATGTCAGAAATACTATATTTTGTAAGATACAAGCAAATTATACCAATTTAAAACATATTGCAGTATAATGTTATGTGAAAAATATGACCACATAATTGTATAATAGTTTAATTGTTGAAAAACCTAACAACATGAAGAAACATGAATAAATCGATGTGAAGCTGGTGAGAGTGTTAAATAAATTTTGTAATTCTAATATTGCTACATCATACTTCACATTGACAAGTAAATAATTAATGCAATTTGTATGCCCAAACACGCCCTCTAATATGAAATGATGAATATGAAATTGCCAATTTTTTCATCTTTTTCTACAAACACTTAAAACCGGTTTGTTCCAAACAGAATGTGTTTCATATTAAAACTTAGTATTAGTTTATACGCATGCACTATCAATTGCAGTTCTCTTCATGTATATTTTTCGAACTAAAAAGAACAACAAACAAGAGGCTTGATGTTTTTCAGAATCATTGTCATTGTACGTTGTACTGAGCGCACTGAATTCAACCACCAATAAAACAAGTTCGTTTTCTGCTTTTGGTCCTTAATTAATGAAAAATCAAACGATTTTTTAAGCACATATTAATCGACTTTTTACTAAGATTATCCTGATAACAATAATTACTCAGAACAGAGAATGCGCCTAATGTGACCTTCAACACAGGTTTTGCACATTTAAAAGGAAACAGAAGTGACAGTTTTCAACAACACACTGTTAAAGTTGATTTTAAGCATAATTCGATTATACGGTAAGGTTTTATTACCGGTATTTGTCAATACGGGTTGTACTGAAAAAAGCACAACTCTGCATTTGTCTGAAATTTTCTAACAATCGTCTTTCACACAGAAATTAAATCAAAAAAGATAAGAAAACAAAACAAACGGAACCGTCTTAAATTGAAATTATTTAGCGTTTCCTCTGTAAATCAAGTATTAAGTATATTAGAAATATATATATGAGTATCAGCATATGTAAAAAAAAGAAGTCTTTCTCCATCTTTTGATATGACAAAACCGTGATAATGGAACAGTATACAAGATAAAATAATGATAATAATCATAATGATATCATGATAACTATATAAAATAACACAGAGAACTTGTGTTTATCAACCACGCTTATTGTGAATAATGTCCAGGAGTGTTGTAAACGTAAAAAGGATAAACATGAAGGACAACTTTATTTATTTAAAGGACTTTTTTTTATAAAATCTTTATTATCTCTTCGTCTTAAATATTTCTTTTTAAATAAGGCAGCACGAATACCTTTTTATTAAAACAATAATACACTGATATTATCAAAGTTTAATCTTTTTTTTTGAAGTTTAATAATTAAGTCAAGAAAAAAATATCTTAGATGAGATGGACTCGTGTCGAAACAGCTGAGAGAACTGCAGTGACAGTCTTACAATTTATTATTATCTTTATTATCACCATTTCGGTTATAACCATTTTGATTTATCACCATCATTATTACCATCAGCCATGCCATTTCCATTAAGATTTTGTGAAGCTTCTTAAATCTCAAATTACAACAGAGACAGTAACAGTGGTCCTACTAATAATACAGACGGTATTTGAAATAATTAAAGGCATGGTACCTACCAGTAATAAATAGTTGTGCCTATGAAACCACTAGTGAGTAAGTTCCATACTGATTCTTCAGTTGTTTTTTTTTTAAATTTATTTCTAGACAACAGATGCCGAAATAACCTTAATTCATTTGATTATATTCATGTAGAAGTTAAGCCTTAGTTTAATGATATCATTTTATTTGGATTATATATGCTTTGTGATAAAAGTGATTATCATACCGCAACTTAAGTAAGAGGTTCCACTAGGGACTAAATCAAGCTCTTGCCCTGTATGTTTTTGTTAACTCGCTCACTTTACAAAATACAAAAAAAAGAAGAAAAAGAAACAGGATCTTGAAAAAAAACAGGACGTTTAGTAGCTAAGAACAAACTATGAATGGGGTAAATACTCTAGTTTTCTTATTATGTAAATAAGTAAGTAAATCTAATTATAAGAAACAAAGAAAGAACATAAGAAAATAAACATTTTGCAAATGCTTGCATTGCATCATCTAGAATTATATTGATAACGTAAGAGTTTCTAGCTTACTGAAGAAGAAATGTCTTCTTTTTTACGCGCACCATCCAAACCAGCCACTGCTTATCTGGAACTGATGGAGCAGAGTTTTTCGGTCCAGTTAAAGCCTTGTTTCCTGTTTAGATCAATGAAAGCCACAGTGTCCGCATAGAAACAATTAACTAAAAACTTAACACCATTTGAAAAAAAATCAACTACTCTCAAACAATCAAAAACAAAAAAAAACGTACGTTTCGTTGTCAAACCTGCTCATAACCCTTGCGTCTGATCCTCTTGTATCAGTCAGTGGACAGTTTTTGATGCCTTACTGTGATACAAACCAAATAAAACAAAATAATGCTCCAGTTGCCATTAACTGCAATTTTATGTCGTAAGTAGCATTTTCTCACGATTTATACGATAAAGAGAAATTCTCAGTGTGGCCAAGAAGCAGGTGCAATATAAATAATATATTCAATTTCTTTCTTAATAATTTCTTTCCTAAAATTTCAATTAAATAAATAAGTTAACAGTAAAATTGGGGTAAAATAAATATATGATAGCTAACAAACACTACATCCATACATTCAAGTAGTCAGTTAAGATTACTTTGATAACTTATCATGTTATTAAATCATATACTTTCACGTGCATATGTTTTACCGAATCAGATTTAGTGAAAATGTTTTCAAAATCTTTAAACGTAAACGAAAATAATCGTATGAAATTTTATATAAAATAATAATATTATGTATATAATATGTAATTTAATTAAATTTAAAGTAATATTTCAATGCATACACGTGATTATAGTTAATTTAACGGTTAAACATGAATTTCTTGAGAATGCTTGTCAATGTAATACAAAACATATAAAACATACAACATTTTTACTTTTAATGATGTATATAGAAAGACGAAAAATGAATCAATTCATGTTTTATATATTATGCAAATTTTCAGTTTTCAATTTTTGCCACTTTGACTTGAATGTAAGTGTTTCAACCTTAACCAGTATTCTAAACATGCAAGCCGCTAAAACACAATCACTATCAAAAGAAAGATGTAAAGTGTTTGATCCTTCACCAGTATTTAAAATACCCAAGTCGATCGAACGCAAACACTATTTAAAAATGCCATAGGTCCCTATCATAGGCTTACCTACTGGATGATAGGTGAGTGAATATAGACCAATATTAAAATAAGAGAAAGTCCGACCAAATTTGTAAACTAAACAAATATTGAAAAGTGACAAAAAGTGTTTATCTCTACCAAACCGAGACATGTGGTTATGTTAATCTAATGTTATATGAACGAAGATGGTATTCTGACCAGTCACGCGAATGTTTTTGTTACTTTTTCATATTTAATTAATTACAAAATGAATGATTTAAGTTTGTTATAATGGTTAAGGTTAATAAGCTTGTCAGAAAAATGTCTTGATACATTTTGTAATTATAAACAGTAGATCACCAATACGTTTTAATGATCCTGAAGCGCAAAGAGACTGATTAATTGCATCGTTTCAGTTTTTTCTTATATAAATAAGCAAAACAGAGTTTTAATTGTTTATGAGAATGATTTTTTCCCCATGACAAACAATATTTCTATACATATTTCTATGTATTACGAACATACATTGTAACGAAAAAGATAACATTTTGCGTTTACTTCTTGTGACTGTTTAATTGTTAAATATAATCTGTCATTTTCTTAGTTTGATATCATATATATTTTTGTTGTTGTTGTTGTTTTCAAATGGACGTTGTTTTTCAGGGTATATTATATACATTTTAGTATTTTTCTGCAATTAAATTCTTGGTTGATTTTTAGCGGCAAAATGAATATTACATCTCTAAAATATTTTAATGGTTGCTTCTGGCATGAACCTGACACGTGTAAACGTTTCATATGCAGAAAAAAAGGTATGTACGACTCGTCAGAAGCAGCTGTTATTATAAGTTTATATAAAATATTATCTCACGCGAAATACTATATTACGACACACAGTCGTTTACGTTTTCTTAACAGGACTGCCTGTTCCACGACACAGTTTAATTAAATTAGAAAACATATTTATTTGCTGGCTATTTTTCATCGAAAGATTAACTACGTTTGGGCGGGACTATGTTTTCTCCTCTAAATCTGACGTCAAGCTTTATATAGAATGTTAACTTATTCACTGTGTTTTAAATATGTACAAAGTTTATTTATCTTTACAGTTTAAACATTGACATTAGAGGTGAGCTGCATACGAGAAGAATATAAAAAATGTATTTTAAAGTTAAACTTCTTGTTCAACTTAATTTTTCTAGGCTAAAAAGGTTAGTTTAAAAGGAAAGATGTTGAGAAAAGATATTTTAAATAATATACTTTAATAATAAAAATATTTTCTAAAGACGTGTCTAGGCTTTAGATGTCAAACTGCTCCATAAGGCAGTGTTCAATCGACAAAAAGAAAGAAAGAAAGAAAGAAAAACGGAAATAAATAAATAAATGAAAAATATCCCCACACAGACACTAAACAACGCATTAAAACCCGCTGACAAAGTATTTGTGATTTTCAAAAATGGCTTCCATTAAATTTAAGTCCAGAACAAATTGGAATAGACACTTTTTGATAAAAGTCACGTGAACAGTAAGTACAACTAGCTGATTTCTCTGTGCCTTTCTTAATAATATTCAATGGATGTCTTCGACAAATAAGAAGTCTCAATGTAGTTTCAATGAACTGTAATAAAAATAACAGTTGTCTATGGCTCCAAGTAAGTAATACATGAAAAGAAAAGAAATAAACACGCCGAAGATAAAAGACGTAAAAAAATCTTATCTGTGAAGAGACAGCCTAGACATTTTTTTAAAAAAGGGTCTGAAAAAAAATTAAGGTATAAATAACATATAAATATAAAGATATGAATAAGAATAACGTAAATAAATAATATTTGGTGTCTAGTGAGAATTTAGACCATTTAAATCCTACGTTAAACTGTCCGTCAAATTACTTTTTATAGTCCAATTTAGAGTTTATGTTATTTAACATAAAGAAGGAGAGATCTGATTATTAATCCTTGTCACCTAAAATATGTGTTCTCTTTTTCTCTTTTTTAGACTTAAATCATAAAGTCTTTTTATTGAAAACTAGTACAATATATACTGTCAAAGCTTGTTTAATCAATCCATACTTTTCTGAATTACTCAGATGAAACAGTTAATATTCAGACGCATGGATACATTTAAAATAGAGACACAAGTAATAAGGATAAAATGATTTTCGACACGATATGTCACGTTTCGTTTTAGGCTATAGTGTAAAGGTTCCTCAACATACTGTTAATAACACAATAAAGTCCTACAAGTAATATTAAATAAGTTTCACAACGATCGTCTTCTTTTCTAAAACATAGCTTTTTTTCTGTTTCCACGAAAAAAAGTTCAACAGTCTCACTATAATTATAATCATTATTATGCAAAACCTGATTCAAAATAACCATACCTAAAACGACCGGCATCATTTTAAGTATAATTCCTTAAATGAAAAGGAAACGGAATGTGTATGAGGATATATCGGGAAAAGAATACAAAAAGGCTTTGCATGATTTCATATCACTGCCTCATATATTAAATCGAGCTTGAATCACTTATACTCATATTCTTTCAATGAATGATAATGACAAAGTGAACAAAAGACGGTGTTGATGACCTCTTCACGCCGATGACATACTGCTGATAGAGATCTCAACATAATTTATTCATGAGTCAGATTATAATCAAATTAGATTCAGCGCTGCTAACACCGGCAATGTGGCAATAAACCCGACAAAACAACGAATATGATAATGGACGCAAGATGAAGTAAAAGACAAGTGTTGTTGAATGGAAGTTTAACATTTATTGAGCATATGTCATATTGTAAACACAAGTACATCTAGTGCTTCAAAAATTAAAAGACATAAACCATATCAAATATTTTAAACAGTAAAGAATGATCGTATGTTATTTAAGATATCGTCCATTTATATACATAGGGTGTGTCTGTTAATTTGCTTAAGTTAGCTATCTCAAGTTTACAACTAGAGTTCCTATAAAATATCACTTTAATATATAAAATTGTGCAATGTGAATGACAAAAAAAGGTGTAACAAAAAAACAGAAGGAAAAATAGAAATAAAATGCGAGAAAACATATCACTTGCCTTAAGCGTTTGTTAAAAGAAATTAAAATAATACTCACTATACTTTATAGTCACACAATCAAATAAGTTGATTTTTTGTCACTAATAAATGTCAATACATCAATACAGATTTAAGTGATTAATACATACAGTAAAACAGATTGAGCATATACTTATTAGACTACACAAATCACAACTGACTACTCCCACTCTGTCACATTTAACCTAAGCAACAGTTATAATCTTAAATAGGAAATGCAAAGTTAGGTGAATTGAGCATTTAATAGTCAAGAGAAGTATATAGAGTTTTACCGTCTTTATGTTTTCGAAAAAAGTTTTCTGTATTAAAACAAGAAGTTTATTTAAAAATGTTATTGTGAAATTTACTTGCTTAGAATATCATTCACGTGAAATAATGTGTAAACGATTTTGTTTCCAATTTTGGAAAGCATTCACAAATAAATGCAATTTTATCTAAAACATTAAATTTTAAGAAATGTCTTTATATATTAAAATCTTAGTGGTTATGTGTCGCTTTGATTTAGTTGATAATGTTATTTATACAATTTGCTTTGTATAAGTGGTAGCCTGTTTACAAAATCGTTGCTCCTACAAAAATCTATGAATTTTAAATTCCCAGTGATCACTCAGCTGGATCCGGAATTATCTACATATAAAGACATTCCTGGATTCCCCGATTCTCAAATAATTGATCGAGATCACAAATGAAATACAGGACCATGTATGCTTGACATTTAATGCAGTGAGCATAAAATCTTACTAACACATGTCCAGCCATTCTGTAAAAGAACTTTGTAAGTCAGGAATGCAGATGATACTTATCATTCATAACTTTCCTATATTTTTAAGTCTGAATATTCTAGAAGCAGAATTTCTTTAGTTATTGATCGGAAACCCATGAAAAGACAAAATTTATATACTTATCATGCTCAGTTATCCTAAAAAATATGAGGGTACTGAAAGCAGTTCTTCTTGGGTTATTGAATTGAAATCGTTTTAAAGGCTTTACCTTTAAATCGGTGTGCCTAGAACGAAATGGGACATCTGCCAATCTTCCCGTAGAGTAGGAAGGTCCTAGTTGCCGATGTGCTTGAGTTATTGTTTGGAAATCATTTTTAATCTACAAACTCATGTTAGCTTGAACCATGACGTAGAGCCCCCGCCCCCCAAAAAATAAATAAATATGGTTAATCAACACAAGACAACCTCCCTATATACTACATGTTGACTATCTGTGTTATTTGCTCTTATATTATTGATGGGAAATAAAGTGGTCAACTGAAAGTCTATCGACCAACATCTGCAAACAATATGTCCCCTCTCAGTTGAACAAAAGCGGGGGATGGGGTGCACAATGAAAATTGTTTCTGATAATGCACATAAACAAGTACGTGTCTACAAAACTTATGCAGATGTGTATCTAAACAGCCCGCCACATCCCTATCCCAGCCGCTGCAACAAAGTTTGTATTCATTCATTTTAAAGACCCATTAATATTTAAATGGTTCCGTTCTTAAATTTCAAAAAATAGTATTCAAATGTCTAAGATCTGATCTCCACTTACTCTTTTTGTTTAAAAATTTAAAAGCTGCTTAGGTATTTTGCATGGCATACTAAATTTGCATATATTGGTAATCACTTGACGTTCCCGATTGTTCTTGTACAGTGCGTAAACGAAAGACGTCATCCGAAATAAATTAAAAACGTTAAATCAGTTTTATTGTGAAATGCTTCATTGAATAATGTCAACCCGCCTTTCTAAATATCCTTTTTACGATCGCTACTCTTCCGAAGAATCGGAAGTAAGATACTTATTGAGGTTTGGAATCATATCAATTTTCAAGGAGAAAAGAATACTCAGAATGATTGTTTTGAGCTTTATTAAGGTGGCTTTAACGGATGAAAACTGTCTAGAATGTTGTGTTCTGTACACTGATGACGTTGAAACAGAGACGCGTAATTTACATGTAAGTTTTAGATTTGTTTGACAAAAAAGGCTCGCTATCGGCATATAAATATAGACGTATTTAACAAAAGCATTTGTCACATAATATTCATCAAAGCTACGCGCTAGACTTTCTCAATGCATTAGCAGTTGTAAGATTCTTTGCTCATTAACTTGGAGTTTAATCAAATGACTTCACTGGTAAAAGTCTTTGAGACAAAACCTTTAAAGCGACTATCTCACAGAGTTAACTTAAAATCATTTTTCTATAAAATTAAAGATAAGTTAATATACTATGAAAAAAAACAACAACATAATTTTATGCTTATATATATTATGAAAACTAAAGAGAAATACTTTTCGACAGGATTCGAACCCATCCCATTAAAGTCAGTAAAATAAGGAGCAGCGACCTAGACCACTGAGCGACTACAAAACGTTCATGACTTATGTCAAATATAACAATATAAAGAAAATATCTACCCCGCGACTGTCGGGGTAAGTATGAATGAATGAATGAATGAATGATTAAGCATTTTTTAGTTATTCCGTTTTTTGTTAAACCTTTACAATTTTCTTTTTTGTAATATTTATAGAAGCAATTAGTGAAAGTTAACTGAAACCGTAAATCCTTATGATATGCAATTATTTGTTTGATAAGAGGGTCCTTGGTATTTTTATTGAACAGTCACATTTTTTCCTTTAAAGTTATTTCTTACGTAGCATTTAATAGCACAACATCGTAACCTTTACCATAAATTATGTTTATCGTAGAAAAAAAAATCGATTTTTTCTCAGTATTTGACGATGTTTGGCATTAGAAACGTTAAATTCATGGAATGTTTTTATTTCTGCAATTTTGTCAGATAATTTTTAAAACAACA
Organism: Cyclina sinensis; assembly: GCA_012932295.1. NCBI lineage: Eukaryota > Metazoa > Mollusca > Bivalvia > Venerida > Veneridae > Cyclina > Cyclina sinensis. The sequence continues at coordinate 2,690,863 of JAAONU010000019.1, forward strand.
TTCAGAATGAATTAAGTTGCTCAGTTTCCAGCCTTTATTGTTTTGCACAGTGGTTTTATGGCAGAGAGTTGTCTGTCTATCTACCTATTTTTTTTTTAATAAACAGTTTAAAATGATCTTGAACTTCTATGCTTTGTTGAAATCAGCCGGTCGCTGTAATATGCTACTTGCTTTATGACTGGCTGTTATTGATAAAGGAATATGATTTATTGATGTCTCCGCCCATTGACAGCTGCTAACCCATACATTTTAGAGCAAATCAGGTCTACTGCAGGTCCAAAGTTACAAAAAAAGTCACAGAAACGTTGAAAAAATATGATTTAGATAAAGATCTTTTGTTGGCCATTCATGTATTTTTTGGTTGCCTGTCAATGTTATTTTTATGTATTGGTACAAACAAATATAATGAGTTTTCGCTTATTAGGTGTCAAATTTTCCAATTATTTTACAATATGCCTATTTTAACGTGTATCATCTACCATATCTCGAAGTTGATTTGATGATAACAACGGTAGTTTAAAATCAATTCTGCTGTGATCAGCAGCTGGTGTAAATCATTTATGGTTATTGGACATTATAAAAAATTCTGCGTCAAGGTTCATAGTCCTATTAATTGGTAGTGTAGTATTCAATATTCAAAGGTTTGCGTCACAGCAGCTAGATCACTTTCACGGTATAAGGAAAAACAAATCATCGATAATTACGGAAATCAATTAGATATTTTGTAACTGTTTGCACATTTTTCTTAGTCTATTCCTTATCAATTTTGCAGGTGTCCTTACAGGAATAAACACAATTTCCATTAATTCAAAATTTCCTCAGTCGAAAACTCATTTAAAATCAAACAGGCTTCATACACGATGCAAAATTATTCGAAGGAAAATGAGTGCGTTATCACAATATATTACGGTGCCTGAAACTGATAGTCAAAAATACTTAATAAATTTTAATTTTAAGAGTGAGTCTTTCGCTTATCATCTCTGAAAGGAATACTTTAGAAAGAATAATATAAACTTTGACCTACATTCATGTACCTGTTTGAATCTTTTATTTAGAAAAGAAATACTAAACAATATGGTATTTTACACTGTAAGTAAATTAAATGATATTGAAACCATTTGCTTTTTATTGCCGCCTTGTTTAACTATAAACTCATAGAAATCGTCTTTTTCATTTAAAGGTACTTGAAAAAATAAAATTTCTTCGAGTACAAAAAGAAAATCATATTTGTTAGGACATTTATATACATTACTTTTTCTTCAATCAGATACGCACGTTACATGAATAATGTGTTTTCGGCATGTTTTGTTCGTATCCTTTTTGAAATTTGATCAAATATTCATAAAATACAACATGAAAGAACTTGTTATTCACAAACACACAAAAATTGGCAATATGATCGAAAATTAATTTAAATCAACTAAACGGACATTTTATTCAAAGACCAACAATGAGTTTACTTTGTTGTTTTCTACTACGTGTCGGCAACAATTTTGACATTGCATCTTAATACTTTCAATTAAGTCGGAATGTTTTCTTTTTCTGTATGATTAGTATTGATTCCACAATAAGAATACTTCTGCCATACCTTTTTTCCTACGTAAAAAAGAAACAACGACAAACACCTTATACCGAATACAAAATAGTACTCCATGTCAATAATCCTCAGTTAGGTGTTTATGCCCCCGGAGGGAGAGCATTTTGTTTTTGGTCTGTCTGTGTGTTTGTTTGTCATAACCTTGACATAAGTTAGTATATTAGCAAAACACAAGCATTGTGGCTGGATTAACAAGAAAAAACTTTGGATCATAATGATGTCCTCAGCGATAAACATGTCAGAGATGGAACTGAAAAAACAACAACAACACAAGACTGATTTATGTCTTAAAAAGTTTAAGAAAATGGTTTCTAGAACCTTTTTGATCAAAGAGATACCAATAACTTGACTTTAAATTAAAACAAGCGATGGCTTGGTGATCTTTGGTCTTCTTTCTTAGAACACATAAGTGCCTAGCGTTTTAACAGTCTTTAGTGTTAAGACTTAATTATTCAATATCACTTAATTAAACAAATTAATTAGCGTTATTTTTGAAGTTTTAAAATGAATAGCTTTTCATCAATGATAAATCAGACATGTATGCATGTTTAACATACATAACTGTTTACGCTTATAAATCTCAATAAATGAGATTATGAGTGTTCTAATCTGTACATACAAAACATTCAATGTTTTTTTATTGATTCAGTCAATGACAATCAATCAAAATCTTAATTTAAACATACCGTGAGCATAAGACATAATAAAAAAACAAAAGAAAATTGATAAACTTTGTAGTCCATTGGCGATGCCCTGGAGTTGTTATCCAGAGGTCACTAGTTCGACTCGCCTCCACTAACGTTACTGATTGTCTTGTACGAGACGTTAAACGGATGTCCAGTGTATTGCAACTAACACGTTTCTTTTATCTATTTCGATCCAAAATCATTTCAATATTTTGTGTAATTTGAAAGAGAAATTTAAATGTAGAGTTTCATGTTTATCATGTTTTCAAGTTGTTTTTGTTTCCCCCCCCCCCGCCAAATCGGTAAAAAAATGAGTTAAACTGGACACTATAAAGTTATTACTATAAAAGTAGATCTATTAGGTACACATTCTTAAACTGTTCATGCGCTTTGAACTTTTAAGCTCTTTTTTGCCATTCGTAAACTAAAAGCTAGCTAAAAAATGAAATGTGTGTACATGTTATGTTTTATTTTATTCCGCAGGACTTAGAAAGTCTGTTTTTAGAGCATTTGGTTGTTCAACAAAACAGTCATAACTTTCACACTATCTAAAATAAAATAGTTTTTTAAACATTTCTGAAAGATAGTACTGTTAAAATAAATGAAAAAGTGAAAATCAATTTTAAGTTACTACTTAAGATTTTCTCTACATCGTAGTCATAATAAACTTAAAACACCAAATTAATCACTTAATCAGTTTATCAAGGAGTCATCAAATGTTGCTTGCACACCTTCTGAATAATAGATTAACGTCCATTAAATGGAGACGATAGTTACACAATTTTCATAGAGGAATCCATATATCAGATTTTTGAAAGCAATCTTGACTTCTATGTTCAACACAAGGATAATATCCAACGTGCATTAGACATCCATAATGATTGTCTTTGATTAACGGATAAAACGTTAAAGGTTATCTGAAAATGATGTGTTTCAGATAAACTTAACATACACCCACACAAAAATAAACAAATAAAAAATCATGCGACGGGATTGGAAGGTGTTTAAACTTCATCCACCTTTGTCCTTGATCTTGATGATACCTCCTGACTTACTTCCTTGTTTTTGAAGCTACATAAATGAACTTTTAACTAGTATAATTTTTCATGCAGACTTCAACTTAACCTTGGTTGACCTTGACCTACAGAGCTACTTTCTTGTTTTTGAAGATATATCATTGAGATTTTAACTTTTTTATGTTTGCACACAGACTTCCGATTTGTTTTAGGTTTACCTTGAAATGAGGCCTTCTGTATTAGTTTAAAATAGTTTTTGATATCTAATACGGTATTTGAACCGTCTGGCATTTAGCACATGCGTTAGGTGCCCTCACCCCTCCGCGAATTGTTTGATAGTTTCTTTTCAGGTGTTTGAGCGACTCAGGACCATTTGGTCCTCTTGTCGTATATAATCTTAACTAAAGCAATAGCTGGTAGTTAACTGAAGCTCTAACACTCTATGGTACGCACTTATCATTTTGATAGAAAAAGGTAAAATTATTAGCGCGTTGTATTTAAATTGCTCACTCACTTTTCTAGATCACCAGCATGATACCTTTTTCCTTGAGTTATTTATCTTAAAACAGAAAATTCTCGTAATTTTATGATGCAGGTAAACGTTTATGAAGAAACTTTTGAATGTATGAAATTATTTCATTTCTGTGATTTGCTCACTGAAGTTTTTTAACAACATCCATAGCTTGAAACTTGAAAGTTGCTATGCAACCTGCCTGTTCTTTATAGTACTGAGATATGATGCAGTATATCGTATAGTAGAAAGTTGTCTGCCTTGCGGTCTGTCTGTCTGTTTCAAAGTGTTTCTGCACATTAACGCTTGTTGTAAATCGGGTTGTCGCTGTAATGTGATACTAGCTTTAAGATTGGTTGTTATTGAGCTTAAACCTTCCTACCCGTAAATTATAATTTATTGATCCTCCGCCCATTGAACGTTGCTACCTCACACATTTCAGTCTCTATTTCACATTAAGTAACAAAAAAACCAACTCAGAAATTTTCTATTAAATATTGTATTTAAAGATCCTTTGACGCCCTTTTATATATTTTCTATATGCTACAATATCGATGAGATAAGATTTTTATGTTTTCACACGGGTAAGTGTTACGAATTTTGCTCGTAATATTTTCCGATAATATAACTTTTTACTGTTCAGTGCACATGGTTTAAAGATACAACCTCTGACAACCTATCAGAGGATAGTGGTTTAAAGCGTTGGTTTTCGATGCGGTAGAACAAGAGTTCGAATCCCGCTCTGGGTGGTGTCTTTCAAGATGCATTTTATCTTTCTGTTACGAGCTTTTATGTCCGTAAGATAGGAGCTCTTCCGAGATAGCCCCTTGATTTAATAATAATATTTTTTAAATATGAAAATAAACCACACAATTCGTCATCATAAATGATGACTTTATGAAGACGGGATGTGTTACGGTCCAGAGCACAGCAGCCTTTAATTTTATAAATAAAACCTCTGACAACTGAGGCAGGGATTCGATGCTTTGGCTCAGTGGTTTAGAGCGTTTGTTTTCGATGAAAGAAGTCCTGAGTTTAATTCCCGTTTTGGGTCCATTTTTCCAGGATGTTTGGCAATTTTCTGTTACGAAGATTTGTGTTCGTAAGAATCTTCATTGTAAATGCATTTTAAACGTGTATCAGCCATACCTTGGAGTTGATTGGACGGTAACAACGGTTGTCTTTAATCTATATGTATCCATGATTATACTGTTGCTATTATTTTTATATTATTTTCTGCTTTGATCAGCAGCCGCATGAAAACAATAGGTATAAATCAATTCATCGTTATGAGATACTATGAAAAATCCTGAGCAAAGGTCCATAGTCCTATTTATTGGTCTTTTAACATTCAATATTTAAAGGTATGCGTCACAGGAGTTTGCTCACACTCATCGTTAATCAAAATTCACCTAAAATATGTAAAACAAAATATATAGAGGATATTTGTTTGTTTTTGTGGAAGATGAGAATTTATTTCATCGAGTGAACACCATATGTGATATTTTCACGAGTGGCGCAGCCACGAGTGAAAATATCAACATATGGTGTTCACGAGATGAAATAAATTCCCATCTTCCACTAAAAAACAAACAAATTTTCTTTTTATTTTATGCCAACACGTCAAAAATGGGTTTTTTTATGACATTTTTAATCAGGGCCTTCAATAAATTCCCCATGGTGAGCCCCAAATCAGTTAATGCGTACTTTGGTTACTCCGCACAAAAAAAGTGCAGACAATCTCCAATACATATGATAACTTTACTTCTGCTGAAATAAACTGAATACACTTTCATCAAATAATATTTATTTTTGTCTACACAGTTTATCAATATTTATTGAATTTTGCCATGCATACTTTAATTATAAAAGCGGATTAATACTCAATATTCAATAGTTCGGGCACAAACATGTATTATCAAAATGGTAATTAACTGATTCAAAACAGTGTATTATCACTTTTATCTCACTGATATTTCCCTATATTTCATTGGTAGGCATAAAATAAATATCACTTTTTAAGGAAGAATTACAGAAATTAAAACAATATTTCACACTTTAAAAAATGTAAAAAGTGTAAAAACTTTAACCTTCAGCCGTATAACAACACGTTATAACCTTCAGCCGTATAACAACACGTAATAACCTTCAGCCATATAACAACACGTAATAACCTTCAGCCGTATAACAACACGAATTAACCTTCAGCCATATTACAACACGTATTAACCTTCAGTCATATAACAACACGTAAAAACCTTCAGCCATATAACAACACGTAATAACCTTCAGCCATATAACAACACGTAAAACCTTCAGTCATTTAACAACACGTAATAACCTTCAACCATATAACAACACGTAATAACCTTCAACCATATAACAACACGTAAAAACAAACGATGAAGTCGGTCTCATTGTTACATTTTTATAGTCATCTTCTAGTTGTCATTGTCGTCATGATAAACCACACTTTAATAGAAACGAAACTTAAAGAGTACAATTTCTTTATGAGAACGATAAAAAAACACAATTGTTAGGACATACGTAATGCTTCATAAATCACTCTTTTATGAAATACGAACGTTACGTAAACAATTGATTTAGGTTGTTGCCAAATTTTGATATAATCTTCATAGTACATAAGAGTACATCTGTACCACAAGAAACACGTTTATTAATCGAAATAGAATTTACCAAGAATTTTGAGTAAACCCTATTTCCATAATTCTGCAGAAAACTTTTAGCTTTTTGGAGCTCTATTCGAAGTAAATAACATTCTGTTACATTAAAATAACAATTTCGCGAAACAATGACTGTTTCTTATGGAATATTTAGATAAAATATTCAGAAAAAGCTGTAGATTTTTAAGACGTTTTGATAATTTTTCTTATGAATTACTTTTTCCGAATTGGAACTTATCAACATACATTGTTACTTCGCTTTGGTAAAACCTGAATGCTTTCATTGATACAATTTTTTTCTTTGAATCGTGTAATATAATCGTTAAATGGTCGTTCATGTAATTGCATGCCTTCTCGAGCAAAACATACTCTCCAAAACATGTTTATCTCCAGGCTCTCCAATTACAAGTGATTTTTAGCAATTTATTTTCCCAGAACAATCAATCTTTTCCACAGCGATTTGATATAGTCTGCAAGAGACATAAATGTTAGAGTATTACTGTTCGAGTTGTCTAGTGTGCTGAAACTGTTATATTGTCGGCCAAGATCTGTCAAGGTTGAGGAGTCAGGTTCTAGCAGGCTTGCCGCAGGCCGAACAAACGTCCCTTGTTTTATACGAGATGCAAACCATGCGTATCTGAATATATATAAAACACGTAATTTTTCAACATAAAAAAACATAACATAACATGGTATGAACATTACATTACACAAACATAAAAACGACATTAATATTTCCATACCATTAACATATTTTAACATAACATGATCAAACCATTAACATAAGATTACATAACATTATAACAAGACATCTGTCTTTGTCCTTTGATACACTTTTATTTGACTGAATAACTGTGACAGTAGATGAAAGATGACACTTTAAATGTCCTAAGCCCTATTTATGTCTTGCAGTGTTTAAGAACTCTTGATCAAAGAGATAAGGAAAACAAACCACTTGAACCTTAGTACATACGTGACTTAGTAACCTTCGGTATACAAATGTGTCTAACAATTAAATTGTCTGTGATGTTAGGAATTCTGACAAGAGAAAAATCATTTCAACTGAAAATTGGACGACTCAAGTTTAATGTGGCGCGACTTTTGTAGCACTCAAATAAATAACCCTTTTTATCAATGATGAAATACTAGGCCATTTTTTAAATGCATGCATGTTAAATATTCATAACCATTTACGTTGAAAGGCTACATAAATGAAAAAATATGATAATGTCCTACGCTGCCTATAAATCAGTATGTAAAAACATTTAATAATCCTTCATCCAGTCTATCAAAAATTAATAGCAAAGTCGAATTTCAAAGGTTTTATAACAAGACACAATAAACTAGGTCATATTGTTTCTTCTCAAAACACATCAGTTACGTGGTAACCTAGTTAAGAAATACTTATGCTCTTGTTCTTTTGATTTTAGTCGGCAGTTTAGATGCAAGGCCAACACACGTAAACAAGTAATTTCCAACGTGCTGATTTATCATTTTAGGAAACATTCAGTGTTGATATGACGGAAATTGATATTCTGTAATTTAAAATAGCCATACACAATTTGTTATGTATTCTATATATCAAAGAATTTTCGTAAATAAAAAATACGATACATTATTCAATATAGATGTATGAAGTGTTTGACAACCTAAATCTTTTGATGAAAATTCACGTAAAAAATTCAAGAAAGGGTTGCATTTAAGTAAACGGTACCAGTTTCATTTTAAGTGCTCACTATGTAAAGAGTCATTCCTAAGACAGCTTTATCATTTCAATATTTAGTCTGTAGAACAAAAATGTTTTATGGCCAAACTAGTCAACGTGGAAAACCTTTTGAATGGAAATATTGACGGCTTAATACTTGTTTTCGACCACAATTGTTTAGGGAAAATGTAAAGAAATACTGTTGAAGTATTCCATTATATTTTCTCGTGCAGTTCTACCCCCGTTTACATTATAACATTATCATGATTTATTATGGTCTTGAAATTCCCCATTTTTTGTAGGTTTTTTATAGTATTACAATTGTATAGCGCTATTTGTTCATTGTTTTGATGCTCACCTATATACGAAAGGAGCTGCTTCGAGTTGTGGCAATATTTGTTTCATATAGCTGTGCTCCTTGTTGGGACTTGCTGTGTATGGGCAACTAAATTCAGTTAGCCATATTTTCTTCCCGTAACGCTCATACAATTCACGCAGGAAAGTCATGGTCTTTTCAGCATTGCAGCTGTAAAAATGCGTAGCTAGGTAATCCACACGACATCCATTGCAGTATTTAAAGAACTTGTCGAACCACTGTACTGTATCACCATGACATTGACCTCCACATGGGGCGGCAGATGGACTCACAAGCAACCTTCCGTTAGAAATCTGCTCTACATGCGGCCAGTACTTAGCCGCTTGCTCAGGAGTTAAATTCGATTGCTCAAAGTGGTTTGGTTCGTTGAAACCAAGAATGTAAGCCGCTTGGCTGGGAATAGTTGTATTTAGAATATTCCAACGTCCCCATATCATTGGAACATAGTTGTCCACATACTGGTCAATGTTAGAGCAGTTGCTATACTTTTTGATTGTATTCAGGTTGGCTCCCCAGTCATACCTAAAACAGTAACAGTCTCTTGGAGTATTTCGAGTCGAATCGAATTTGACAAAAGTAATAACACATTTACCACAATAATTACTATTATACATCCTTGACGAAAGATAGCGAGAAAAGCTAAAGTCCAACCTTTCATCTGTTGACGAATAAATTCCAAATCACACACACACACACACACACACACACACAACTGTATCAATAAACCATATTTTAATTGTCTTAAATACGATGTTATACCTACATGGAAAATGTATATATATATATTTCTAAACTTTAATAAAGCTTGTAGTGTAATCGTTCGCATGATACAAAGGTAACAATAGTTATTCAAGCAGCAAGGCGTCAGTTAATGTAAATGAAAATGCTTACCACCAGAACATGTTATTCAGGGCTTTAAAATCGTCACACAAGAAACTTCTAGGCCCAACTCCGACGCCTTTTTTCACGGAGCCCTGTATAAATACTGCCAAAAGCAAAGGAACGAGAAATAAACAATAGCACGATGCTTTATCCATGATTTCTTAATGAAATTATTTCAATCGTTTCTTCACTGTTAAGCGGAAACACAGCACTCATGGTTCTTAAGTACTTGCCTCTTAAGACAGCTTATAAGCAGATAATAGGCGAACAAATTATATATATAACTAACAAGTCATTCGTCCTTCATTAGTCATTTTGTTCTGTAAAGGACATACAATTTTTGTTTTATTTAAGTGTCTTACGTAGTCTATGAGGTTAAAATAAATTGGTTATTTCTTTAAGCACGTAAAAATAGTCCGAATTCTAATTGGGTTGTTAAATGTAAATGCTGACTATTCTAGTTTTAATGTCCGTTTGATAATTAACCATGAGAAACTATTAACGAAGAATCATCCTATATTTTAGAAACAAATGAAAACTGATTGCAATCAGTTTCCTGTCAGCTCTCATTGTATAAAGTCTCTCTAGCGAGTCAAACCATTGAATAAACTGCTGCATTTAGATTCGGCCATTTTATGCTTTAGGGTCACTATTTTGCTGGACGTATTTATCGGTGAATACTTTATCTTTAGGATTTTAACACTTTTTGTAATTTGGAAGTGTCATAGTTACAAAGATCAAATCAAAGCGATGAAGCAATGAAGGCACTAGCGTTTTCTGATGATGAAACGAGAAAATCTTCTGTGAAATTTAGCGAAAACATTCTGGCGACTCAATGCATGCACTGTTTAAATGTGTTCATAATGCCAATAAACAATTCTTATGAAATACACTTCTCTTAAAAGAAACAAATTTATTTAGAAGTACATGTATAACAGACTTGACTAAATCACTTGCCAATATTTCAGAACTAATCGTCTAAATAAAAACTAAAAATTCTATATTGAAATTACACACTATTCCAACATCCTTAAGCATCTCAGAATATATTTTTCTTTCTCTACTTTAAAAACTCTTGGACCTTCGTTGCAATCTTATGGACTGTCGGACCGCATTTGATCGCAAAAACAGCAAAAGACTGAGAAGATCTAAGTGAAACCAATTATCTTTAAGATATATATAGTACATAGTTCATTAATGTATTGTTAGACGTTTGATTTAGCATTAGTTTTGTTTGCAGTGTCTGTAGTTACAGTTATATTTAATCAAAAGATTAATTAAAGATAAATTAAAAAGACATTTTGTCCTTGGGTTTTATATAGACAGATTCCAATTCAACCAGGTACAAACTCCTCTTTGAGATCACAACGACAACCATTCTAAACATGTTTCATGAATATTGCTTCCACAGTTTTCACTAGGTTTTTCTTTTGTCTGAGCTTGTGACCAGATGTTTAGATAAAATGAAGACACTCACTCTGATTAAGTTTAACGATAGAGCATACCACTAAAATTACTGATTCTTTTGAACTTTTTGAGTGCACAATTGTCAGGATTGTGGAGAAGAACAAATATAACTAAATACCGGTGACAACTTTATTGAAAGATTCAATGCGTATAACAAAGAGTGAACGAAACAAATATGTCTATGAAAGCACAACAACACTATAAATTTACTGATAAATAACTAATTTTTAACAAGAATCTAAGTTGAACAAAAGCGGAAACTGATAGACATTACTTGATAAGCATTATATATGTTTAACGTGTAGTGAAGAAACATTACCGAAATTGTAAGTCTCTTGTTGTTTTTTTTCCTTGATAAAAAGTTTACTGCAGAAAGAATTCATGGAGTATGTTTTTGTAAAGCGAACTTTGTACATTTTCTTTACGTCGAATAAATAAAAGACATATAATTTTAACCGTTTTCTTTTAAGAACCAATAAGGGTATAAAAATATTGTATTTATTCTTTGCTTCAAAAGCTACGTCTTTTTTCTAAATACTTAACTGAAAAATCACCCTATTTAAGTAATAAAAATCAACATACATTCATTCATTTTATGAATACAAAATATTTTACCATAATTATTTTAAAAGTAACGAGATTAATTTCTGAATACAAAACATTTTAACACACAGTAAAACTTTATAAATCTCAATTCAAAGATAAAACTCAATGCTATTCTATTACGTTTGTTCACATAAAAATAAAACAAACTATGAGGTTGTCTTAGATGTCCTGGGCATTTTGCTTAAAGTTATGAAACGGTCAAAGTTTTGCTGAGTATTCAAGAGTTTTAATTCGCTCTAACGTGTATCCTAAGAAAAAAGAACAAAAAGAAAAATGTTAACTTAAACGCATCTATACAGCAAAACGTTTCACTCCCATTACGATCAATGCGGTAAAATCCCATATGAACGGCCTAGTTTATCAGATTTACAGCTTTACTAGATGGTATAATTCATTTTCTTGTTTCTCTAAGAATTGGCAGATGTTTTTGTCTTTTTGTATTTACAAATTGATCAACATTCGTGTTTTCAACATCTTTTCTTGACTGTCATGGCTGTTGGCCATTTTGAACATATACATGAAGTGAAATAGGACTAAAACATGATTTGTGTCTGTTCCTCAGAATACAGACGGGAGTTTGATACACTGAATATTTACATGTATAACATGATTTGAGTCTGTACCTAAGAATACAGACGGGAGTTTGATACATTTGAATATATATACATGTGTTTGCAAACACTAACACGAAAAATGTCACTAATATTATTGACGCATTTTTTGTCTGTTAACAAAACCAAGTGATTCTATGCTCTAGATTTAGGAAGAATTTAACTAAGCAATACATGACTTAAGACAACAATCAACAACAATAAGCAACAAATAACAACAAAGCAACTATGGCAAATATGTTCAGAGTGAAAAAAGCAGTGTGTACGATGATACTCATACTATTTTTATTTGCTATATGAAAATATCACAGAATTTCGTTTTCTATCACATCGCCCTATCAAAATAAATAATTATTAAGGATAAGCAATGTCTGAACATTTCAGAACTACGATCGAGTAAACCAAACGTATAGCGCATTTTCTTTCAACTCTTTATTAAATTTCGGATTGCCGCGATAAAAGATACTAGACAAACAAACAACTTAAACAGGTCATCAACTATTGCGTTCTGCATAATTTGTATGTGTTTTTTTCTATCCTGAACAAAACTGTTTAATCGCCGCTAAGTTCTTCTTACGTCAATTAGGAATCTCCAAACAATCATCTTATCATCTTTGTAATTTTTTGATGGCTCTACGGTCAGTAGTTTTTTATTTAATTAGTTACAGTAAAGTCAATAAAAGATGACTTATGATGCAGAACCCTTCACTTCATAAGGGATAATGAAAATTACAAGAGCAAAATAATAATAAAACAAAAACTTGTAACGTTTGAAAATGGTGAATTCAGTCTCTTAACTGTTCAGCACGTGACTGTAGCGTTTATCTTAATATTGAAACAATACCAGAAGAACCATCTGCCTGTAAAGACTAACCGACAAATGAGCCTGAATGGTCATGTGTTCATCTGTTCTTGCCTCATCTGAATGGTCATGTGTTCATCTGTTCTTGCCTCATCTGAATGGTCATGTGTTCATCTGTTCTTGTGTTATTGACATGGAACAATTTTCAATGCTGACGGCCACTAAGACTTTAAAATTTAATACAGTGACCTTAAAATCGCTTATGGTCATTTACTCATAATGGCCAATCAGATTGTTTTGTTCGAGAGACCCGTTATTAATTTGATACATTTATTAAGTGAATGCCAAAGCGACCTTAAAACTTGATGAAAAATACTAGGGCCGGGAACGAATAAGGAATGTGATGTTCGAATATTCGTTTTCAATGTTCGAATATATTCGAATATTCGTTTTTACAAAATTTGTTTCAATATTTCTCTTTTACGTAGTATCCGAAATTGATTAGGTCGAATATTATACTACTTTGATATGCTTGGAATAATCGACGATTAAGAAGACATTTTTTACTATGTCGAAGTAGTTGTTCTATTGATTGTAAATCGATATATGTATGAAACATTCTTAAGATAAATTTACCTATAACGCAGTAAATATCACATTTTTACGGAATAAATATCTTCAGACGGAATATAGACAGTTCCCATGATTTCATAACGCCGTGAACGTGAAATGAGCATCTTATTAAACATGTATGTTCTTACCTTTGTTAGATGTTGGATGTTGTGAATTGAGATGATTTAGTAGGTTAAAAGTAGTCCCTTTATACTCAAACACTTTCTTGCATAGATCGCAAGTAGCTCTAGACTAATCAAACGTGAAAATTAATTCCAAACACGGGACGGCATTGCTATATATTGACTTTTGATTTTTTCAATGGAGTAGATACGTTCAGAATCATCCCTTTAAAAAATCAAAAGCAATATTTGCAAAAAGTTATTGGTTCCGAGTAGAGCTTTAAATTTCCATTGGGTGAAATAGAGTTAATTTTAGAGTGATGAATATCGATTGCTTGATTGTTCTAGCATGATTAATACGTGCCGATTTATTCTTCTTCACAAAAAGTAAGACAATTATCGATTGATCGGAAAGATTAAAGTACAGAAAACAATAAAGTAAGATAAGTCGGAAAAAAATCCATTATAAACAGTTAAACAGGTGAATTACAAACTGTGAAACGGGTGTCCTTTTGATCAACTATACCCCAAACTTTTCACAGTTAATTGGCGATAATCGTTGACACGCGTTATACAAACATATGAACACCTGTCAACTGAAGGTCAAGGGTTTAATTTACGATCTTTGAAATTTGAAAGTAAAAAAAAAATGAAAACAATTTCAGAACATTTCTTTTTTTCGTATATTCGTATTCGTTTTTCGATGTTCGAATATTCGGTAGTGTTTCGAATATTCGAATATTCGAATATAATTCCCGGCCCTAAAAAATACCAAAACTTAATAGAGAATGAACATGTCTACCAGGTTAAAACATCTGTGATAGGCTAAATCATCATTTGAAACTAATTTCATAGTAAAGGTTAGTACAACCTTGACATATGTTGCAGTAAACTTAAAGAAGTCAACAGTTTCCACCCTACTTAGCTATAATACTGGACAATACTATTACTATTAACGATCCCAATTTCAGTTATTCAAGTTTAATCAATCCAAGACTTCTTTAGAAATGATGTTCACTGTGACCCTGACCTTTAACGAAAATCTATACTGTATATCATTAATACATGTGTGTCTTTTATTATGAAGTGAGCCGTTCTTCGCGTTCTTATGACGTTTCCAGGAAACAGACAGTTGCAAAAAATAAAATCCTACTTCTTTGTAATAGACTATACTTGAAAAAGAGAAAACACACATATATACTATAAACTAAACAAAACATCTGCTTTGATTTATTTAAGCGCCAGATTATATGTATATATAAAATGTAAAAACATATTGTTAATAACGTGCTAACATTTCGATACTTAGCGTGTTTCTTACTCATAAACGTCCTCCTAAAACATGTAAATAAATAACTATTTTCTCGGTTTAGAGTGAAAATAGTTCAATATTTTGAATCACTGAAATACTGTCATAGGGAAACAGAACTATTTTCTAAACATAACCTATATTGTTATTTACCTCACGTGGAATATCAACCATTTTAAATGCTACCAAGTAAAAATCCAAACTGCCTGATAACGAGGTAAGAAACAAGAAAAATGGCCATATTGAACGAAGGACTGCATGTTATAGCGCCACCTCCATCTCCGTCAGTTGTAATTTTAGTGGGTGTGTTTCCACTAGAGGTAGTGTCTGGAGCAGAGGTAGTCGACGTGGTAGAAGAAGTTGAACTTGTTGAAGTAGAAGTTGAAGAAGTAGTTGTTGTAATTGTTGTTGTTATAGAACCACTTGAACCGACAAAATTGTTGTACCATGTTCCAAGTTCGTTAAGTTCTGATGAATTAGGGTAGAAAAGATCAGCAGCGTATGTTACCCATTCATCTGCCGGTGCCTGAGAGCGGGAAACATACCAGGAATATCTAAAATAGATTGTGTTAAAATCTGTTCAATTGAAAAACAAATTTCATGATTAACACATTGTTATCAGAAAAAGAATTGTAACCAGTAAATTATAACTTCGTTTGTCGGCAAAAAGTTCTAGCAAGGGGCACGAAATGGGAATTTAATACACAGAACATTGTTTCGTTTATTTGATTTATTTGCGACATAACCGGAAATGATTTATAAAAAACCATCAAATTATACATATTATTTAACACAAACTAAAATCAGAATTGTCTGTAGTATCAGGAAATTTTGAAAACAATGAAGCACAACGACAAAAATAAACCAGATGTAAAAATCAAATAAATTACTAAATTTAAGGCTGTTTGGAAAATTTAAATCAAAGCACAGAGAAAATTGGAAAACACGTGCATTAAGGTTGCGCTGATCAAACGAGGAATCATGTTGTGTAGCATTGTGATTAAAACATAATTTAGAGTAACGGCTATATTGAAGGCATATCATTTTTTTTGTTCCCAGACATAATTCAGTTAACTGAAAACATAGGTACTATTGCTGGAAATGATCCGCACAGTTTGAATATAAGAATCATTTTGAACCTTTTTACAGCTGATGCATATATAGTTGCATGAAGTAAAATAGCGATAACAAAGTAGAATGTACTTACCTAAAAACATGGTCTGCTTTTTCCAGTTCAGGTAAAAGGGCTTGCATATACTTCAACTGTTCGCTTGCATCTGTTGTAGCTGCACATGCAAACTCCGTCAGCCAAATTTTCAGATTATATGTGTTGTAAAGTGTCTGAAGATAACTAAGTGTTTTTTGGACAGAACATTTAGTGGATTTAAATGGGTTGTACTGTGGGTAATGGTGAGTTGCCATGTACTGCATACGACAGGGTGTAGTTGAATTACAAAGACTGGTGAAAAAATCGTTAAACCAACCCTCAGCAGTAGTGGTAATACAATTCTCTCCACAGGGCGCCGCAGCTGGGCTTACGATAACTCTGTCAGATGCAAGCTGCTCCACATGAGCCCAAGCATTAGCGGCCGTTTGCGGTTGTAGGTTCGCCTGGTACCCGTGATTCGGTTCGTTAAAACCCAAAATATATTTAGTGCCTTCTTCAACTATAAGATCATCATACCAGCCTTCACCATACCCCCAAATCATAGGGACATATTTGTTTGTATAGGGAGAAAGGTCACAACCGCTTTGGCCTTCTATAAACTTTACACTTCCTCCCCAGTCGTACCTGTACAGATACACAAAAAGTGTAAATAATGTATTATATTTTTTTTCAAAAAGTAAATTGGTGAAACATGAAATAGTATAAATGCTATTAAATAACCTTATACTTTCGTCAGAGTAATCAGACCAAACAAATAAAATCAGGAAAAAGAACATGTATTTATCAAAGTTCTGATCACTTACTAAACGCCAAAACGAACTGATGAAAATGATGGATGTTAAATGCATAAATTTCAATATTTGATCATAAAGGAAAAGGATGAGTAACACATTTCGCTGCACAAAATATGACATAAAAGTATTGTTAGCAGGCATCAAGTTATCTATTAGCAAAAAATGCGAGTATTGGAAAAAAGTAATTTGCGATAGTCTAGATACGCACCCTAAAGAAAACTGTTTATCATAAAGAGTGGGTTGTCACTTAATATCGATATTAAAATAAAAGAAACACGAAGTAAAATGAGAAAAATTATGATACGTGTGAGAAGAATAAAACGTCAAAGAGATTTATTTAAGTAAATGTGCCAAACCCTAAATTATGCCAATCCTAGTAACCCAGTTATCGGAATGTTTTATTCCTTAGAGTATTATATCAAAAGACTTTTATAGAATATATCGATGAAAATTCAGTTGCTACGTAACAACCATGATGCAAACAGTTTTTTGTATAATTTTTCAAGTTTTACTTTAATAATATATCTAACGTCTGTTTTTACAGCAGAAAATTTGACTGTTGCTCAGAATCAAATGATGTGAGGAATAGTTGCTAGTGTATTACGGTAAGAAAAGGTATAATTTTGAAACTTTCAGAAAAGGTTTTTTAATGTTTCCTTTCCAGTCCTAAGTGTAATGGTCCAGCGCACACCGACTTTGAGTTGTATCAATGCAACCTCTGACAACTTTATCAGGGAATTGATTATTTGGCTCAGTGGTCTAGAGAGTTATTGGAGCACCCGAGTTCGAATCCCGCTCTGTGTTGTCTTTATGAAATTGCATCTTTCTGTTGAGAATTCCCGAATTTTTAATCGACACCTTAACATCATGCAAATAATCGTTCAACATCATAAGCATCTATATGATCTTAAAGAAAATGAATTTCTCTTAATCTTAGAGAAAATGAATTGCTCTTAATCTTAGAACCTCTGACGTGTTCGTTTTTATAATTTTCGATTTACCAATGAACTTTCAACTTCCTTTGAAATTACTATGGAACTATTTTTTTTCTTCAAAACGTGGATTTGTATGAAAAACTTAATCAAAAAATGCAAGACAAACAAAACTACTGAATATAAAACCAATCACCTAGTAAAACATTTTGTTGACTGTTTAATATACAAAAAAAATACATTTAAAAAAGATGCCAAAATTTTAAGTCATGGCTTTGGAAAAGTGCAGATGTCAGCCATAGATATATCAGAGATTTGAGCGAAAAAAAAACAAAACATTTTGATGTCAACTTATGGTGCGTAATTCCTTTTTCAAGATGAAAAAAGGTACAAAATAAAAACTGAATAAGAAACTTCACAGACTCACTGGTTTTTGTTCCATAGCTCTTAAACAAAGCATTATCAGACGTTTTGGTATTTGAGAACTTGTGCTTTGATGATACATTTCATTTTATGTTTTAACACTGAAGTGTAAAGTGATGTATTTTTCTTTTCAAATATTGAACGTTAAATAACACGAAGCCCCCTTTCCCCCTGCTGCGAATCTTTCTCCTTTAAAGAAGACAAATACAAACCACCAGGCTATATTATCAAGGGCTGCTAGGTCACCACATAGGTAGTCTCTAGGATTGACAGCCACACCTTTCTTTATAGACCCATTTACAGTCACACAGAAGACGAACTGGAGTACAATAAACAACGGCATATAACATGCATCCATGACTGAAAACAGAAAACAATAATTCATTAAAGTAAGTAATTTATCACATTTTACCGTGACAGCTTAGAATTTGCTGTCTTAACAAAAATATGATATGATCGTAAAACGTGCTTTGAGACTGGCTTTATTGTCTGTAACACACACGGATACTAGTATGAAAAGTTTAAACTCCGAGAACTGAATGTTAAATATTTTGCAACGAGTAGTATTTCATTTTCAATGTATACCGCTTTTTTGGGTAGAGTTCAATTTTTGTATTTGTTTTCTGTGTCAAAATTCATTTGCATTTGCCACTTTACAATAAACACTAAACTTAATCATCACTTTTTGAATCATGGCGTTAAACGAAGAATGCAAACTAAAATAGTAAACCAGAAGTTTATTATTGTAAATGTTAAAAAGACGTCTGTTAAAATGTCAATTCTACATAACTGTTCAACCTCTGATTCTGTTCATGGTCATATAGTTGTTGAACATGTTATGGGGAATTGGTTCTTTGATTGAGTTGTCCAAAGCGTTGGTTTTTGACGCGGGCAGACCTGAGTTCGAATCCCGCTTTGAAAGGTCTTTAGCAAGATGCACTGCTTAATACCATTGGTGAGAACTTAAGGATCAATTAAATAACCATTGCTAACAATATTCAAGTAAATGTCTATCTTATGTTTTATATGTATACAGTCATATATTTAGCTGCTACTTTATATTTCAAAATTGGTAAGAGTATAATTCAGAAAGTAATTATTACATGAAAAATATGCCTCGCAGCTGAGTCAGATTTAATCAAATCAATAAACGAGAATGAACCTGCTGTAGGCCTTCAACACTTGGAACACGTTGCATTCCATAATGCTATTTTTTATTGCTGCTCCTTCCAATTTCAATTTTCTTAAAGCGACTGACTCACATAATTAAGCTTTTAATCTTTTTCAAATGAAAGATAAGTATATATTTAATGGATAAAAAATAGTTTATGCTTCTAAAAATACACCATTAAAACTGAAGAAAAAAAAAAGATTTCTACAGGATTTGAACCCATAACCTTTCAATCAGTAAAACTGAGAGCGATGAAGAAAATCACTAAGCCACAGAATCTGGTTATAAGTACCTCTATATTAACAATATAAACACAGTATCTACCACGAGACTAATCGTGTAAAGTGTGTGTGTAAATTCTATTATCATGCATGTCTGTAACAAAAAAATGAGACAGTTAATTAGATATGTTATGTAAGTCTGTAAGTAATTTCCGAGTCTATTAAAACATGTGACGAATGCTTAAAATCACGTAACATGACCTAGTTTTTAATAAATCATGATTATTGACAGCTTTACACATAAACGCACACACACATTGCTTAAAAATCATCCTGCATCAACAAATATCAAGTTCTAGATAGTTTAAACACACCATTCATGTACATGAAGCATTAGGAATAATGAAAACTAAAAACAAAAACAACAAATTATGAAGCAGATGAACTGAATAAAACACATTTAGCATACATAGAAACTGAAAAAAACAAACATTCCAAACCACATGAAGCTTCATATTGTTTTAAAACTTTTTGTTGATTAGATTCTAAAGATTTTGATTTAGTGTCTTTCTGTCTGTTTGTTCTGTAGTTTTAATGTATCACTGGTGTCCAGTTTTTTTTCGTACCTTAAATGAGTACATAGAATTGAAGTATGTTAGGCAAAAAAACCTAGCATTTTTAATAATCACGTTTCCCTTGCAAATACCAATACACATAAATAACTTGATTCAACCATTGTTCTAACAGGTATTTAAACTTGTAACGAACGTTGGACATTCGTTATGGTTTAAATCTATCTAGGGTCTTATAAGTACCCACTGGTTGGTAACTTATTAGCCTGTGTATCCACTTATTTAAGTATATTTTAGCTGTGCCAGAGAAATGGAATTTTGCAAATACCAGCTTTATGTATAAACATTTTTGAAATCTAAGTAACATTTTAAACAAGTAAGTAGTATACTACTCAAAATTTGATAGGGATCACTTATAAGAATGTATATATTTACTACATAAGGTTGAAAGGTTACATTTTTTGTTGTGATTCTGAAAATATGTTCATATGACAACAGTTTGGTACTAAAAAATGAGTAAGTCTGTAAACCGTTGAAGCGTGACAGAGACTGAGCCGTGGGAGGGGCACGAATTTGGGATAACACAGACAGGAGATGAAATGAAACTTTTTGGAAAAATCAAGTCTATGGCCTGAATTTTGCTTTAATATCGCGTGTGGTGTCCGTTTGATTGGATTACTGCTCTGCACCGCCCTCTCATGCTGCTAATGAGTCTCCGGATGCTTTGTTGTGGGAGTCGAGCCCACTCGTCCAGAAGGGCCTTCTGTAGCACAGGGACCGTGGTTGGCTGGACTGGGCGAGCAGATATTGCAGTCTGGAGCATATCCCAGGCGTGCTTTATTGGACTGAGGTCTGGAGACCTTGCTGGCCGGTCCATTCTCTCTATGGCTGCTGCCTCCACGTACTCGTCGGTGACCCTTGCCTGTGAGGCCGGGCGTTGTCGTCCATTAAAATGAACTCAGGGCCTATAGCACCAGCGTACAGACGAACGTACACATCTAAGATCTCACTGACGTATCGTACAGCCGTCAATGTGCCGTTTTGAACAATGTGCAGGTCCGTTCTTCCCTGCATGCTAATGCCCGCCCACACCATGACCGAGCCCTCGTCATGACGGTCATGGGTAGCAACACATACGGGTGCCAAACGCTCATTGGCGGATCTCCATACCCGCACTCGCCTATCAGTGAAGTCCACACAAAATCTAGACTCGTCAGTGAACAGCACTGGGGTCCAGTCATCCAGCGTCCACCTGGCGTGATCGCCGGCCCATTGAAGACGTGCCTGGATGTGGTTTCGTGTCAATGGGATTCGGATTGCTGGCCTTCGGGCCCTCGTGCCAGCTGTATGAAGACGGTTCCTGATTGTTACAGTTGAAAGTATTACACCGGTGGTTTTCTGGAAGTCATTTTGGAGGGCAGTAGCGGTAACAAAGCGCTGACGTCGCTCTTGAACGACAATAAACCGGTCCTCAAGCTGAGTTGTGGACCTTTGACGCCCACCGCCATGCCTATGCGTGACATGCCCGTAAGTTTGAAACCGTCGCCACATACTGGCAACGGTGCTCTGGGACACCCCAAGACTCCTGCCACGTGCCGTTGGGAACGCCCAGTCTCAAGCATCCCAACTCCCCTATTCATCTTCTCATCGTCAATACGCCGTCTTTGCCGTAGATTTGCCATGACCAGTGCTAGGTTCGATATAAACGTTACCATGCACAAGCGAAGTCTGAATAAAACGGATGTGTACATGAAGGTACATGTCCGCAGTGCACCACTTTTCCAGGGGAATCGCGTTTCCCGTGCATCTCCAGCCATGTACAGGTAAACAATCAAGATTTTCTGGACAGGTCGGCTTTGCCATATGAATAAACTATATGTATGAGAAAAAATCAGTTATCTTGAGGTTATCATTAAAAAGATATTTAAGAAATAAAAAGTGATCCCTATCAAATTTTGAGTAATATATATCACAATAGGACACAGTGTTATATTGGTTAGCATAAAATAAATAGCAATACTTGTTATTTTGAAATTTTTAAAATCATGAAATGAATATACAAATATATTTTAAGTCAAACATTTGAACAAGAAGTACTTGAGCAAAAGTAAAACAGGTGCAGGTGCATTTGTTTCTTTTACGTAATTATGCCATCTGTAGGGCTTCTATTTGGATTCATCACATGCTGATCACCTCATAAATGTTGAACTTTACAGATCTTTATAATGCATTCATAGCCATGCTTGTAATCACGTGTATATAATTGATGACATGCACAATTGTAAAAAAAGGTATCAAAATGTGTTTAAAAAGTTGAATAGAAAACAGGTAGACGCTACGTTTCTATATTAGCTTATATAAATGCCATGCCGGAGACCGATGATGCATAAAATAGTGTACATACCGTCCTATATAAATACAACCTTTGACAACTGCATCAGGGAATCTAATCTTTGGACATGAGTTCGAATCCCGCTCTGGGTGGTCTTTCCCATGATGCATTGCTTTCAAGCTCGTGGGGGCTCACCCTGGATAGACCCTCATGGACTTAGGAGGAATAACAATATAAATAAAATCTTTCAAGGTACTGATGTAAAACAACCTACACCATTCGTCATCTGAGATGATGACTTTCTCAAATGGTGCTGTGTCATGGTCAAGTTCTTACGAGCTGTCTTTAACAGAAAGATGCAATGCATCTTAGAATACACAACCCAGAGCGGGATTCGAATTCCGATCTCCCGCGTGACAGGCCAACACTCTAACCACTAAACCAAAGAATCGATTCCCTGACGCAGTTGTCAGCGGTTGTATTTATACAAATATAGGAAAGTGTGCACTAGATCGTAACAAAGTGCTCATCGATCTGTATGAATATAATTTTTTAGAACTGCGAAAGGGAATCGATTCTTTGGCTCAGTGGTGCAACAATGACTGTCGATAAAAGAGAACCTTCCAGTCTAAATGCCTTGTTTAAGATGCATTGCATCTTTTCGTCACGAACTTTCATGTTCGTAAGATTCGCAGTTACTTATATTATAATTCGTTTCATATATTTGCCTGTTTCAATTTGTAAACCATCATGTAATCCAGTTTCAGTGTATTGGTTCCAGCTAACCATTTATCATTTGTTGCAGGAATTAGAAGAGTATGCGCATGGTATTGATATATGGGGATAAATCTTTGTCTTTTAAGGTTATTGTTCAAAAGGTTATAACAGTTCTTAATTATTTTCACAATGAAAACTTTATCAAAGTACTCAATCATACAGAGTGATTCTACTTAACAGTTGTTAGGCAAATAATAAACACACATTTTATTTTTTTTTACATTAATTACATGTATAGTTTAATGAAAAAATAAGCATGAACTGTCACTGAAAGACATTGACAATGCCCCCAAAGTGGTGTTTTGACCTTTGAGCTGAGGACCAGATTGAGATAAATTATAAATCCTTCAAAACAAGGTTTGACAATTCGACCTCAAGGTTAAATCATTACGGCGTCTAGGTAAAAAGGGGTTTCATTGGTTTTATTCTTGTCCAAACGGATGCTGTGTTTAAGTATAAAGTTAATCCAAATACTAATAAGGAAGTTATAGCCAATGATAATGTTTTGACAATTTGACTTTTGATATCAAGGTCATTCAACGGTTAAGGTTATATAAATATATATATATATATCAGTGGAAAGGTCTTCCACAAAGGAGTGCTATGTTTAAGTACAAAGTTAATCCATTCACTAATAAGGAAGTAATGGGCAATGTTTAGATGTTCGGATGGAATGACGACGGACTAACAGACGGACATTTCAAAAACGATATGCTCTCCTTGGGAGGTATAAAAGGCTAATGGGTAATGTAAAGTACACGTTAATATAGCAAGAGTTGACACAATCAAAACAAATTCAAAATGAAGACATGGTTTTGTTACTTATTCTGTAACGACTTCAGCGTTTTAAGAAAATATCATATAACTTCATTTCGAGATTAGCTAAGGCAGTTATGTCACTAAGAGCATTATGGAAGCCTTATATATTAACGCAACCTATCTAACAAAATAACTTTAATCCAAGCAAATATAAACAAAGCGTGCAATTAATATTTTTATTTAAATCTTACGCCTGCCGTAAATGATATGTCATAGTTTCTAAACATACATTAAACTGCAATATTCAGTTATTTAAGTAAATTTGTTGTTTAAACTGCATAGTAAAACACTTTTACTAGTTTTTAAACCAAATTACAAATCCATGTTTTGCTTTTCAAGGTGTAAAAGCCGTGCAATTTATTTTCCGTCTAATATATATAAGTTAGTTAAATATTTGACAATTTCCTAGCCACAAAGTTGAAAATGCCCCGATAAATATTCTTAAAATGTCTGCAGAATCTTGAGCTTTATTACATTTGCCACTTTTCCTAAGCAGTTTCTGACAAAGTAAATCTTTATATTTCGAAAAAGATACTTCATACATCTTGTTTTTTTTCTCTTCTAAACCCTCTTATTTTTTGACATTTAAGAGAGTCAAATAAATTTTAAAAAGTAATTACTTTTCTAATGTATAATTATGTTTAACTGATTTTGAATTGTACTTTAAGAAACTGCTTATCAAGTCTTTAATATATAGATTTTACATAATATTTTGTAGACATTCTTTTCCCCTATCGGTCCTTCCTCTTGCTATTTCTAGCAGTTTATTCCATGTTGTACGTTAATGAGAATTAAAGACATACAACAACATGGCATTTGATGAAAAATGTCTTTGGAAAAGTAAAACGCCATTAATATGTTAAAACTTTATAATTTCTAGAATATCAGTCTAATAAAACGTATCACACTCTGCCTTGACAATGCATGTCTTTAGCTTTGTTTGCAAAATTGATTGTCTTACTTTGAGATTCGATTATTAACAGCTTCACTGTTTACTGGTTTCAAAAGCTAGTTTTCTTTATTTGTGCAGAGCAGCAATATGCAATCAGAGAAGATGAATTAATTGTTAAATTATTAACGATAAGCATGTTGAAGTCTTAACTTTGTATCCTAGCATTTCCACGAAATGGATGAATAATACATATGAATTCAAAAAGAACGAGAGACATAAACCATTTATGTTAACATTTCTTATTTGTTTTATAATTTTGCAGTAAATATCCCCATGCAATTCGTTTCAATTAATAAGTCGCTTTATAAATTTAATAAGAATTTTAATACTGCTAAATTCACCACAGAAACAAAAAGTGATATCTTTTAAATCACAGTGTTTTAATTAATAGTAATGAATATAACTTGTATTTATAGCATTGTTGTGTTTATGATGCATTCGTGTTATTTCAAAAAGTTAATGCCTGAAGACAAATAGTTCTGAATATTCAGTTGTTTAAGTAAATTTGTTGTTTAATTTTGTATGGGCCGGTGGCCTTCTGTACAGTAAACATTGTAAAATTTAAATGGAGAAAATTTCATTAATTTATGGCTCCTTTATATCAGCAAATGACATTACTCATAATATTGTTCAAGGCAAATCTCAGTTTCTTTCGAAAAGCAAATCTTGTTCTATTAACCCTTCATTATCGACAGACAATCTGCTAGTTGGCTCATAAATAATGCAATTGCAAAAGCTTAAATTGATGGGTATAATTTCTGGAAAAAATCTTGCTAGAAGAAGTGGAATTTGTCACGCAGGAGATTCGCACTGTTTGTTTCTGACTGTTTTTGAGAGTGGTGTAGATATACTGTTAGGAAAAAAGAAATATGTTTGGTTTAGGGGACATTGTTAAAAAAAACGTAAGAAGGTAGCGATTTTTTAGAGCTGGCAAATGGTGTGACTGTTGATTTCTTTATGTAATATAAATAAAATATAGCTCATCTTCTGCAGTGTGCAAACCTGCTGGTGATGCAAATTTGTACACACATTATATATTAATTTGTGTACGATTGAGACATTTTCACTGAAGGACATGGGTACCCCTCTCAAGCCATTTTTTTCCTAATTTTTTTGCAGTTTTACTTTGTTTTCGTTTACAACATTAACATTTATTGAATTTAGATTTAATTCCTTTCATTTGAAATGTGATTCAATTTTAACAAAGCTTTTCAATATGGTAAATAGATGAAAATTGGGTAACTTTGATATCAGTTTTTTCTCTCCAAAACTAGACGGTAAAATATTTGATATTTTGCATAGTATTTGTTCCTAATAGTACATGAATAAATATAATTGTGGCTAATTTGAAGCTCCGAAGATTTATGTTGAAGTTGACGTTGATAATATCCCCTCATAATGAAGTGGGTGGGGTAAATTCGTGTCATGTTAATAATCATGTTTCGTTTCTTCTCATTTTCGGCTTTTCATTTTGTTTGCTTTTTGTCAGCAGTTAGCAGGTCTCTGTAATGTGAATGATTACAGAACAAGTAACAGTTGTTTTTAAGGTCACACTTAGAAAAAAACAACATTGTGTTTCAATATAGCTTATAAACCCAATATGTCGGGTGATGTTTGAAGTAATTGTAATCATTTCTTGACACTCCCATGATTAAAGTGTCTTATGTGGTCTATATCTTGTCCTGGGATAGTTTTTTCTTAAAAAGGCTCAATTCAATAAGGGCTGACAAAATGTTTATTAGTATTCTAATACCTTAAATAGTACACTACACTTTTGTTCATGAAAATCAATTTGAGGATGATTGTGGTATAGGACAATTAATTTCCTTTACATTGATGTAAGTATTTGAGGATGATTGTGGTATAGGACAATTAATTTCCTTTACACTGATGTAAGTATTTGAGGATGATTGTGGTATAGGACAATTAATTTCCTTTACATTGATGTAAGTATTTTGATTTAGATAAAGTTGATTGAAATTAGAGGCAAAGAATTGCGTATATAATATATGCAGAAAAGACACTTCCGTGAAATGGCATATACATGTGGGAACTGATAGAGGCGAAAAACAACTTGTCAATTAATTCTAATTTTGTTGAAGAAAAGACTTTAGGGTCAGCAGGAAAAATAGGGGAGGTCGTGTCCTCTGAACTACACATATTTTTTGGCCTTAGAGTTAAAACACTACAGCATTAATTGGTGTTTATTTGAGATAAATTTCTGAAATGAAAATCTGAAGACAGATAAGTTATGTTAAAAGATATTATTCTTTTTCTTTTGTTCTATCTTCAAAGCGATACATTTCATTTTTCAACATCTGTGTCTAGCTTTGATACGTATATCCGTTGGAAAGTTGTGACATGGCTCTATGATTCATAATAAAATAACTTACAGGTCCAAAGGCTAAAATGACGCCCTGAACAATGCAAAATAAACTTAGGGTACAAATGAAATCAGAGCGACGTCAAATGTCCGATCGCTAAGAGTTCTTTGTTTTGTTTTTTAGAAAAAGACACCACTTATTTAATACAAATAAAAGCATGTTGTCGGGTTAATAATAAAAGAACTTTTAGGTTTTGTAAATATCAGGCGGTATTATTTTATAAATATCTTATAAAGATATCAGTTAGTTCTCAGTCAAATATCACTTTTCAGAGTCGATAGATTCTCATACTGAAAATGGAATAATTTAACATTAATGATAATATATATCTGTTTGGCAGAAAAAAATGTACAGTTTCTACTAAGATATATTTGCTAAGTTAGCTATCGACACAAAAATAGCGGAATTTGCGAAATGCATATAAAATAGTCCATCATGTAACCAAAACATCAGAAAACTTAACAAGTGAAATGTGACATAAAATGTGCTGTTTAGATGGTATTTCAGATATGTAAATTTTAACCACTAGATTTTGTATGATAATGTATATAAGTAAAAATGTAAAACTTAATTGCTAAGTTAGCTATCAACACAACAATAGCGGAATTTGCGAAACGCATATGAAATATTCCATCATGTAAACAACTGAAATGTGTTATTAAACATGCTGTGCAGATGGAATATCAGATATGTAAATTATTTCATCAGTTTTACGACCAACTTTGTAAGTACAGCAAGTTTTAAGTTTATGAGAATGATATGTACAGAAAAATAATAAACTTTTATTGAGTTGTTGTTAATTTTCTCTTATAGGTGACTTTAAATTCAGGTATAGTAGCAAATTTAAAATACATACAAATCGATACGAATTAAACAATGCGTTTACATAAGTTACTTGATTATATATCAAATGATTTTATCGATAAAACAAATGTTTCGGAAAATTGGTCTTTTCTTCAGAAAAAGTGTTCTTCTTTTGCTCTGTTTTCGCTATTTGTTGAACGAACTTGATCAAACAAAGGTTAGACACAGTCCGCGAAGAGATTTTCAACAAAATGTTAATGTTCAATAATAAATTGACGTTTAATTATTATTATTGATATCGTTATACCTGAGAAACATGTTCCTTTTTACAAGTTGTTTGGATGTAGAAATGGATTTCATGTTTGTTTTCATTTAGTTTTGAAGACAATAAATCTAAATAAATTTTGTTCAAGTTCAATGAACGTGTTGTTTTGTCTTAAAAATACTTAACTTAGAAACATATCTTTTAATTAAGTAATTTTGGATCATTACGTGATACAAAAATTATATGAGATGATTATTTTATTTTGCATGCGGGCAAATGTACTAACATAAATATAATATTCTGGCAATGATTAAAGAAAAGTACTATTACACATGCAAACCTTTTAATACTGATTTACATAGCAATGCTAAAGACTGATATCTCATGTGTGACCAAACAATGTACTTACGTTAAAGTGTTCGTACTAAAGATGCAATAGATTATGTTTTGATTTAATTGATTACTTTTAGATTTAATGGATTTAAAGAAATTCTGGTTGTCTCAGACGAAAATATTTTCCTGCATCTTTCAGTACAGTGCAATTTAAAGAAAATCTCAAAATACAATTGTATCGTGCAAACGCTCTCATATGATTGTGAACAAAAATTACAAGGAGGCAATATAATTAGTGCATTACAACAGAAATACAAATTCCTATATCATTCACTTACACAACGTACAGAAATTACCAAAAATTCTAAATTACCTAATATGAATTTTTACATAATTTTATCATTAAAAAATTCAATTTTTTATCTATTTTTCTGATATGATTTACAACCTTCTTTTCATTACTTGAAAAAAGGGTTAAAAACTCATTTAAGTCTTTCTTTAACTTTAGTCAGAACATCAAAGGTTGACGGAAAAATGATCACTATTAAGCTAAGTGACGTAAATATTATAATACTATTTCCAAATCACCTGTAACTTAAACGACGACAATTCTTTTTAGCAATGATAAAAGATGACATAAAATGATAAAAAATTCATTAAAGAAAACGTTTCTTTTAATATTCAATTATAAAAAAACTAATTATATGATTTTGAAGAAAAGATACATGTAACTGTTATTGAGTAGACTTTACTTTGAAATTAGTCTCAATATGTTTTGTTCAATACGTTTGCTTTTTTTCAGAAACATTGATAGTATTGTTATTTTCGGCGAAAGTCCGTGTCATATGTGTTTCCAACACTATGTTGAATGTTTCACAGCTCTGAATTACTTTGCTTTTATACTGTCCCGATATATATTTCTTTAAAGAATGACAGAGATAGCAAGTTACGGTAATTTTTTTATATTTCGATGGGCATCTCTGAACAAAATCAGTAGTGGCCAATAGTCAAAGTTATGGTCACTCTAATAAGATTTACAGGAACGAAAATTTGTTGTCTTTGTTAAATTTTAGTGTGGTGTTAAAACGTTTCATGGATATAAACCGTTTTTATTTAAGCATGACGAATACTTACCATTCTTTAATTTTTTGCTGTTGAGGAACATATGTCCTTAAAAGTGGACACTCAAACTTCCATTAAATTAGTCGTATTTTGAAGGACATGTTCGGGTAAAAAGGCGATGGCCACAAATAAAACCTGTCATTTTTTGTTAAGTAATCCAAAAAGGAATTAGCCAATATAAAAATACAACGTATACATACGTTGGTGGTGAGCTTCCTTTAAAAAAGAAAATATTTTGTTGAAACGTGGTAGAAACGTCATTTAATAAACTATTCATGTCTTATCGTGTTTCAACAGTTTAGGAAATCGTGTATTTTCAAGATTTTCAAAGCAATATCTTTATAATTTCTAATATTCATATTATAGGGGTGTGGTATAATTACTTAACTGGATCAAACTACTTGAAGTCCTTCATATTCATAGTATGCACAAACTGTTCAGTGAAAATGTATCAAAATTTATTTTATAATGTTTCGCTTCATTCTCTTGTTTAGACCATAGGTGTCGTATTTCACGTTTGAAATACTACACAGGCGGGTTGACAAACAAAAAAGAAAATGGTTTAACTTTTGAATTCATTATTCCACCGATCTGTAAAGACCAGGTTACAAAGTGTTTCTCTAATAAAAGATAAAATAAGACTTCTAAAAATGTCTTAAATATTTAATTTGCAAACAAATGGTGATTTTACAATTGTATCATGCTGTTTCAATTTTGATGGCAAAACATGTAATGACACAAGGTTTCACTTGAAAATCAAAGCTTGATCTGAATGGTAACTTTCCTTTATTTTAGAAATACAATTAAAACGATCGAAGCTTTAGTTAAATTCATCTACATAGCATTCAGTCACTTGATTTTTTATAAAGTAGGTCTTCTTTAAATAAACGTAGAAATAAATAATGTATCAGCTATTTATTATACACCAAAGGGTATTACAGAGTAGCAAACATGGGTGAAACAAATAATAGCCATTTGCAAAAAATAAATGGAAGATGGAAACTTAAATCGAATAAATTATAGATATTCACTTAAAATAAACAAAATTCATACCATTTCGTAAATATTATTTGGTATTTCAAAGTAAGAATAAGAGTTTAATTATAGATCAAAGTTTACCTTAAAAGGGGAGGAAAGAATAAACATCTGTTACCGGAGTTTGTCAAAAGTTTCAGTAGTAATTATGCTCATCTGTGACTATGCCAGTTTTAAAATCAAGAGCAAATGAGGAGGAGCAGTGGTCGTGGGGAGAGTTTCCCGATCTGCGGATAGACTCTAGAGCAAATTTCTACATTCCTCACTTTCGTCGCCAGTTTTGGTTTAAACCAAGGAAGCAGTCATTGAGAGGGATTAATATAAGTTTTAAGAACTTGCTTTCCAGTCGATGTAAAAAAATAAATCATTTGCTGTAGTAAAGTTACCACCAACTAGTAACAAACAATTTAATGTAAATACTCTAAATGAGATATTTTAATGCGTCAGAGATACTTGAGTACATGTTTTGTTTGATAGTACCATGTAAAGCAATATCGTATCACTGTCATATATTTATCTATAATATTTTAGATTTGTGAGTTTAAAAAAAAAATTGTTAAATACATGTACACCTTGAATAAGAAAATAAGATCTGAAATCTCAAAACTCTAACTCAAACTATTATATTGCGATAAAGGCCTCCAGCCTATACACAAATATACAATACAAATGCAAACAACATCAATGTATGTGTGACTACAAGGTATATATAGAACAAATTTAAAGTACAGCGACAATATCATTTTTCAAAAATGTAGTATAAACACATCTTTACTACATCAATTATGACTTATGTATTATGTACCAAAACTGTTTTTCTCAAAGTTATTGCGTGGTGTACAAACATTGCAAGATTTTTTTTAAACAATTTGATTTTTATTTGACATCAGCAAATTAAACTTATGTACAGTAGGGTTAATAATATATTTTCTATTTATGTACGTGTTTCTGATATCATATCTAAACAAGTTATTATACCACACACCTTTAATAAGAATATAACGGACATACCAATAAAAAGTGGAATTCATTTTCTACCACATTATCACAGAAGAAACAATATCTATGTTCTCTTTCTATTCCAGCATGTCTACCCTTTTCGATCATCAATGAGTAAATGCAACTAAGTGATATCTAAATGTTTTAATATCTAATACGTCAAGATAATATTCGTAGGTAAAAGAAGTCTTAAAATATCTATATGCCATAAGTTTAGAACTATCACTACACTCATTGTTCCACAGTTGGATATACTGGTCTTTTAATCTCTGTACATAATGAAATAAAAACAATTTTCATTTTGAGCACCTTGATCATCCCATATATAACCAAATCCATTTTTATACAAATCAAGCTTTATATATTTAGTCCAATTTTCGTATCCAATTCTGTCATAATATAAAAGCATGTCATAACATTTTCTAACATATCTATCTTTAGGTAAATTTACAATTCTTAGCCAATATTTAATACAAAGTTTGTCTCCAATAATCTGCATTGGATATCTTTCACAATCACCAATAACTGCAGCATTACATGCTCGAAGTGGTGCTGACATAAAACGTTTACAAGCATATATTTGAACTCATTCAGTGTGTTCCATATGATGTAGTCCCCATATCTCGGACCCGTACAATAATATCGGTGCAACTTTTGCATCAAAGAGTTTGAAAAAAAAAACATATTTTGACGTAGACATTAGGTGATCATTAGGTGCCATAATGATAACCACATTTATAATTCGTATGTTGCGTTTTTCTGTGCTGTTTGGAACATTAAAAGTTTGAAAGCAATTCAAAGCAGAGTCGATTAATGCAAAGATTAAAAAGATGAAGTCACTTATTATGCGTATTTGAATTTAAGCATAACCGAAAACCTTTTATGCTTTTTATCTTAAGCGTTGACAAATAAGTATTTTCTTATTACGGAATGAAAAAGTGTAATCTCCAACCGAAAACAGAAGCAGGCCTCGTCATCAAGTATGCCAAGTATTTAGTCATTTTAGCTCATCAATACTGATGGAAAACTATTGTTCTTCAACGCTTAAAAGAAAAAACAATCAGACTACCATGATCTTTTTATTTATTCATCGTTTGCAATTTGTTCACTACTCTATCATTTGGTCCTTATACTATAAATTGTAGCCAGTGGTTAAGGCCTCATTGTTTAATCAATTCGTGATCTAGTTGACAGAACAATTGATTATTATAATTGATTGATTGAATGGGCCAAAGTGACACAAAAGAAGAATCACGAAGTAGCTATTATGGAACTGAAAGAAGTAAATTTCTTTCTTTGGCACGCGTATGCTTATACTCAGATAGATTCAAATAACTGAATTCACCGATTGGTTATCCGTTGATTTTGTATTTACTTATAATTGTATTGCTTATGTATACATACTGATTAAATCATCTAAAAGTTTTGTTTCATCCCATGTAAAGTCGTCTATTGTAAATTTTAGCTACACATGTACATGCAATGCCTTGTCTTCTTCTTACTTCCAGTGCCGGTACCTTTCGGACAAGTTTCACTCTATATTAATTGTACATTTAGAATATTATGAAACAGCCCTTGAAACATGAAACAACCCATTAGAACCACTGTATTTTCTTTGTTTATCAAACCGATCGTCATGCCTCGTAAGTAGACCTACATTTGTTAGCCAGCTACGTTTGTGTTTGTCATTTTTTAATTTTTTTAATGCCAACAGTTATATGCAATTAGAGGAAATCAAGGAGTTTGTTAAAACATGTTATAACACATACCGTTTGAAACTGAAACTGTGATGCATTCAGTATGATATTTCTTTGATAAATTGAAACTGAATAAAAATGAATACTCAAAGAATCAAAGGCATAGATCTGTACGAGTCTGTTCAGGTATTATTTTGTCGC
The DNA here is from genome assembly GCA_012932295.1 of Cyclina sinensis. Taxonomy (NCBI): domain Eukaryota; kingdom Metazoa; phylum Mollusca; class Bivalvia; order Venerida; family Veneridae; genus Cyclina; species Cyclina sinensis. The sequence continues at coordinate 2,724,850 of JAAONU010000019.1, forward strand.
ATGATGCTAACAAGCAAGCTAGCTCATTAAATGAATAAGTTGCGATGATAAAATCTTTGTTATTAAACCAGTTTCTCAAAAAAAACGAACACCTGTACTTTTCATTTTCGGAAGACTTCAAAGTCAATCATGGATGTCGATAAAATACTACAAAATAACACAAAGTCATAAGTCGTTCATTGATTTCATTATTTCAAGCACATTTTTTGTCCAGAATATGCACACCGAGTTGCTTTGTATTAAAATGACTTCAAATCTGTTTCTAAGAAACACAGGAATAGTGTCGCACATCATCTAAATGGAGATTCAGTTTAACACTATTTTCCATGTATGTATATAGTTTCTGAATGCAATTGCTTCTAAAGAAATATCATTGCTTGGTTTAAACTCCAAGAGATTTAAGCAAAATATTCATGTTTAGATTATCTAATCATTCAACATGTGACAGAAGTATGTTGGTATTTAATAATCCTCCATACAATTTGTTCAGTGTATTTTTTGGATAACATGACTGTTTGTCATTTGATATGATTAAACATCTGACGTGCATGTGATTGTATTATAAAATTCAGTAATCTTCACATGATACACTTCAGAGGAGGAAATATTTGAGAAGTCTTAATCGACACTGATCTTTCTATTGAAGAAATCTATATGATTTTTTTCATTTTCATAACAGACTGTGTAAACTCCACATTGATACAAAAATAATACTTGTAACGATTAAATATATTGTCAAGATTTTTAAGCTTTTCCGAGCACCTTGATTTCACTAGCCTTTGATAAGAATTCAACTGGACAACATGTCCAGAACGAAATATGAAATGTGCATTTTAAAAAAATACTCGATATATTATACCTCTACTAAAATTGTACTTTTTTCATGTATCTTACTTTAGTTTAGTTTAAACATATTTATTCCATTACATTTTTCACATATACAAACACTTACAATACATGCAATTAAGGAAAGGATAAGAACGAAAGACAAGGTCTTATAGAATTCTTCTCCTTGGGCGGACGATTTTTACATTGACAAAGCTTGGTATAGAATGAATAAGAATATGACCTAAAGATAGAGGTGAACAAATAATATAATACAGTGTGTGTGTGTGTGTGTGTGTGTGTGTGAGGATGAATTTTTCTGGTTAAGTTTAACTTCAAGGGTTAGAGTAAAGTTTCCCGAATCCCGAATGTCTGGTTACTGATAGGTTAAGACTCAGCTCAAAGAAATATCTTAGTGTCTGAAATGTTGGTGTGAACATGACTAAAGATTATGATATTGTCTTGGTCTGAGAGACGTGGGTCGCCAAAAAATACAAGTTCTAAGTTTATGATGTAGTTCTGGAGGTTATTCAGAAGTTTATTTCGCAATACACTGTGGAGGCTGCATTCAAGGAAGTAGTGAAAGCTAGACTCGATATAGCCACAGTGACACAGTGGTGAAGGAGAAATGTTTTTCAGAAACAAATGGTAATTAAGTACACTACACTTAGTGCGAAGACGTGTATGAAGCACTTGGCGTTTTCTAGTTCCTGTATAGTAGTATTTTGGGGTATGCCTTTTATCTACATCGAGGTAAGTTTTAAATGTGCTGAGTGTTGAAGTATTTCGAACATGGGAAGGAATAAGATTCCAGTCACGTATAACTGAGGGTAAAAACGAATTGAAATAAAGCGTAATTCTAGCTGGAACTGCATGAATGTCATCAGAGTTTCGTAAGTTGTAGTTTGAATTAGTTTGCTGAGGAATGAGATTGGAAAGATATTCGGGTGTCTGTTTATTTTGCATTTTATAGAATAGTGTTAACCTATGTTTGTATCTACGTTCTGATAAAGTTTCCCAACCTATTTCACTGTGCAAGTCATCCAATGAGATTAATTTAGATGCACCGGAAGCTATACGTGCACACTCATTTTGAATTTTATCAGGTAGCTCAAGTTCATATCTAGTACAATTACTCCAAACTACATATCTTACTTTATCAAATATTTATCATATAACCGACCACTATGCAAAACACTTAAGGTTGTTCACGCGTAAAGAACAAAATAATAAAAAGAAATTATTTGACATATTTTCAAACATATATCATAACAGACTTGAAATCGGACGATTATTTAACCAGAACGGAAAATGTCGGCTAAAGTCGAGTGATAAAAAGATATTTTGTTGAAGATTTGGAAAAAAAAGTTCTAATGTCTGTTATTTCAAAGGTAGGATAAGGATGCATGGATTTTAAACGGATAAATAATCATTAACATTCACTTGTTTACAAGATGTTTTTTGTTTTTAGATTAATTGTATGCTTTTATGATTGTATTATCATATATTTAAAGTGTCAAAATGTTGACGCGTATAAATATCCAACAAATATGGTCACAGATACTTAGTAAAAGATCACACTGAATATTATTTATAACATTATGCATTTTAGTAACGTTCTTTTTGTGTTTTGTATATATTTATGTAATCGTAGGTACTTAGCAGTTATACATTTTCACTTTTCATTGTTTTGGGGGACAAAACAATGTTTAGCTTTGTCGTTTCCTCTAATTACTCAAATCATCAAAGGATCCGGCATAGATGAGGATGACGGGTATACATAAATGTGCGTTAATTTTGATTTTTCAAATATTTTAAATACCAACATAACGTTAAAAGTTAATTCAGCCGTTTGGTCTCCTTTTCATGTCTACTTACAGGTATACATTTAAAGCTTGACTCAGAAAAAAAAAATCTAGTTGGTTACATGTTAAGTAGACTTTCGACCTAAAGATTTATTTGTTTTTGCTGATACACACTTTTCTTTATGTTTTACAATTATCTTTCTCAAAATCTACTTAATATGCGGTCATGTTAATTATTTTCAATCGCATTTTCACGAGACTTTCTAAGTATAGTTCTTTCTTTATTCAGAAATAGCACAATCAGAATACACTGCTCATTCAATTTACACACTGCAGCTAACCATTATAGCGGATACACAACTTAATGTGATACTGTAGTAATACTTCAATCAATACGCAATCAAATAAAATATATGTTTGATACCTTTTCATTGTGTACGTTCCTGTACCTTATGGAATTATAGTACGTCAAATATAACGTATACTAAACTTCATAAATGAGGAAAAAACATATCCTTAAGTCAAACTGAACTTACACCGGAGATTTTCCCAATATGCACAAAAATGAAAACAAAAGGTCGGAGAAGAAAATAAACATTCTAAGTTGAAAAAAGCTATCATTACATTGGAAACAAATCTAAATGTATAAATTCAGAATACGTATATTAAAACTTAAAAAAACCAAATAAATCAAAAGCTATTTACCTCAGCTTAAAAAAAAACAAAAACAAAAAAACAACTCAGACAACTGACTAATGCAAAAATATATTTATATCATTGTCAATATTGACTGAAAAAAATGGTAGTTTAATTTATGAAAGGCTGAAACATTAAAAAAATAAAGCAGTCATTTGTTTGTTATTGCAAAAGAGCAAAACTATTCTTTCAGTCTTTGATAATAAATAAAAATGAATTAAAATGAAGGGCCTGCCTTATTTTGTCTATCAGTACTAGTATTTAAACATACTACCTTTCTACTTCTATTCCGCTCACTGTCTACGCGATGTATGCTTACGACCGGTTCCAGTATCTGCGATGACGTAAATCAGCCATCAAATCAATGAATATACAAAACAAGCCGAAATGACATGAACAGATACGATTCTCAATATCGTTAAGTAATTTAATAATTTACTAGTTTAGACTGACGCAATCAGAACATGTACCAATTTCGATAAATTTATGCATATAATATATGTTTCCACTGAATTAACTGGCATGATATAACTTCAAATTTGCAATAAGAGCTAAAGTCGAAAAATACCTGTTTTAGATAATATTTCTCCCTAAATTTTTATCAGTATTTTCGTTCTCGATATGAGTGCGTAAATAAGATATTTATTTCTTAACCATAAAATCTGATACACACAATTAAGGTTTTGTTATGGCCGTACAGGATATCGGTTTATATAGATACTCTTTTAAGCAATTTTATTTCGAAAGGCAGAAAGGCGATACAACTGTGCCCAGATATTGAAAAAAGCAGAGCCATTCATTGACAGACAAAAAACTGTATCTCTTTATTTTTAAATTATAAAATTGCTGTGTAATCCTGCAATGTGTCAGTGGGGTCCTTCTGTGTGATTGATTGTGGTCATTAATGAAACAGATGATAACTGTTTAACATTTTTCTTCATTAAATGAAATGATGATATTTATAAAAAAAATGGGTGATGACTATGGTTAGTTTATCGTTTCTTTTCAGTCCTGAAGTGGCTGAGAGGACATTAGATCAGGCACTTTATGTCATGCCGAGCAACGCTTTCGAGAATATGGGCATATTTTTAACGGCTCGATTAATGATTAGGTTGTTAGAGCTTGACTTGACGAAAATGTTGTTATGAAAATTGAAGACTGCATAGAGTGCTGTTTAATTAGATAAAAATGATTCTCTTTTACTTAAAAGAACATGGGTTTTTTATAGATAGGTACACCAAAAGTACCTTAAATGACATAAGACATTGCTACACATCTGTAAATAATGTGAATTGGAAGCAAAATGAAAAAAAATCTAATTCAATGAGGAAGACATCACAAGGTAAAGACATATTTTTACGAAAAATTAAAATTCATTACACATACAGGGCCCATTTTAAAACATTTCAAGTAATTTTAAACGTTACAAATCCTAATACAAATGATCACTTCCTGTCATTCTTTTATTCGAGAATCATTCTTTAAATTCAATATATATATATATATATATATATATATATATATATATATATATATATATATAACTCATTTTATGTAAATTCAAAGGGAGCAGGCCGAGAACAAAGTAGCTATTTACACAAATGACTTTTAGATATTACGCAACTTGTGGAAGTATGTACCCTTAAATCAACTAAAAACAACACTTTTATAATGAATAAAGCTTAGCAAACATTAAACTTATATTTCGACAGCATTTTAATGAAAGTCATGTGTTTCATAAAAGAAATTTAAAACATTTTAAATGGAAACGAAAGGAAAACAGTCAATGAAGAACTGACTTAGTGTTGGCACTTACAAGAAAGTTGTGTTTTACGCTGCGTCATGCTCAAAAAAAGTTGACAGAAAAAGTATAGTTGTAGAAAAATATTTTTCAAATTTATTGATAAATAAAAATAGAAAAAAACGGCAAATATAGTTTGTCCTAGTTTTTCTTTAAAACATGGAAATCATGTTTTCACATGCCCTCTAGAGAAACGTCATCACGGTAAAAAAGGGCTATAGTCAGATTTAAACAACTGGGTGAGATCAGGCGTTAGTAATGTACTTTACTGATCAAAGTCATTTTCAAACAAATTAGATCTTTGAGTAAAATAGTCTGTATCCATAACATTCAATAGTCTACGTGGGATAAGAGTGACAAAAAGAAACAGGTACCGTTTTAGCATATCCTAAAACTCTGATGGGGGATCTTTAAAAGAATATTCATCAATCATTTCATCTCCCTAATCATTCGACTTCAGTTGACCATTAAATAATTTAAAATAAGTTGTATTCAAGAAACACGTGTGCAATTTGTTCGTTTTTATGTGCAATATATTAAGTTGTATGCACATGAAAGGGATTACGCGACTTTTGTCATTCAGGAAACTCAAGAGATCTTGTCATGATAAATCAAATTATATCATCTTAACAGTAGACTGATGAAAATATTTTATAAATCTTATTTAATAGATTATAAAACTGTTAACAATTTTCAGCAGTATTAATAACGAAGGGTCTGTTTATTTCAAATCAGAACAATTTACGAAAGAAAATCTTTACTGACAAAGAGTCCGACATTAAATAAAAAGAAATAATTCTCTTTTAAATGTTTCAGAAAATGAAATTTTCCTATTTATATTCATTGTGCATTTATTTGACTTATATTTTATGAAATGTCCTAAAAATTGTCCGTCATTAATTAAATATTTTGCGGGGAATATTGATTTGTTACTGACGATGAAACCGACACAAATATGCAAGAGCTCGAATGTGTGTGTAAACTATTTTGTCTATTCTTGTAAGAGCATATCACTGAAATATCATAATAATAAAGCCTTAAACAAATCAAGCAAATGTTTGCTGTCCAAAAACAAATTTTAGCCTAAATGTTTCTGTGAACAAACAGTCTTTTTTGAGAAACATGTACTGAATGGAGTAATACTGACTGACTTTGGCTGAGACCTTGCAAGTCTTAAAAAAGTTTTTCTGTAGTTAAAAGGGAAACTTTTGTACATATGTCAGTTTACAATACCGATTATGGGATTGAATTACCTCAACATCGTGATAAATTGAAGTTAACGTATTTTACAGTAACATTTAATATTATATCCGTTTGGTATAAGATATAGCCATTAAAACATTTTTACACAGTGAAAAGAAACACTCCACCTTATTTCAATCGGAATTGCATGTCATCAGCCGGAATGTATCAGGGCTGAGCAGAATATGAAACTATATTAACCTTGGGAAAATTTATATTGTTTCATCAAAAATTCACCTAAAGCTTTCTAACTTTCGACGCCCTTATCAGTAATTCAGTAGGGCGGATAGATAAACTTACCAATTGAATCCTGATCTAGAAGAAAGGTGAAAGACCATAACTACGCAACTATATTAACATATCATATTATGGTTGTTAGAAATCTAAATCTCTGTTTCGTTTAAACGTATTTTATTTGCATAAATAGACAGGCTCCAAATATCAGAAGTTACACACCGTAAAATTAAGTATAGGTATCAATAAGATGAGAAAAGGGTCTGTTACAAATTATAACTGCTTTAAAAAAGATCTTCTCCAAATAAATAGAAGTTACGAGAGATATATACACGTTCACACAGTAACATAATCCTTGGAAATGTTTTAAGGATCTAATGCATGACAAATATGTAACGACACACCTTTCTAAGCTACAGACATAAAATTGCATATTTCTGTTTTGAGTAAGTAAAGATAAATGCCTTAAAGTTTCTATTCGGATAAAGCATAGTTAAACACCAATTTTATTTTAATTGATTAGATAAGCAAAACGTACTTTCATCACATAAACATATGTATATATCTATATACCACACATATTTACTGCTTTAATCGTATTATCTATCGCCTTAAAAGTCTTTTATTAGCCGATATTAGTATTTTCAATAGAAAATTGGATTGTATGGGATTTAACGTTATTATGGACGTAAAACTGGTTTAATTTAAACCAAAAACTATTTGGCAATGCTTTGATTAGTGTTTCAGCTGTGCGATGACACATTTTTCTTCGACCTTTTTGACACTCCGTATAAGAAATAGTTCAGACAGAATTTTAAGCATATTCTTGAAAGATTAAGTAGCAAGTAATAGCATTTCAATTATGCTTAAAACCGATGATAGAGAAAGTTTTAAAGACTTTTTGGAGTCTTTTCTTGCTTGTATTAATATTATTGCAATATAAAATAAGGAGGTCTAGAAACAAGAAAATCAAATTTGTTACTTCCAGATACTACTACTACTACTACTACTACTACTACTACTAATAATAATAATAATAATACTAATAATAATAATTTACAATTTTACTGCATGTCAAAGATGCTATATGTCTAATGTATTAATAGCACAAGTTATAAATATACAGTTTGTTTATTACGCATTCTTTATCTATAAAGATTTTACTGTTTTAATAAAGGATGAAAGACCTGTCTGACTTAGACCTTCTTTTCTTCCACAAATACGGATAAGAACTTTTTTGGTATTTAATAAGAATTTCACCCATTAATTTGGTATTGAACTGGGTTAAGATACATCCCACATAAAAGAAGAAATATTTCTATAAGAAGTTGAAAGTACTTTCGCATTCTTTTTTATTCAAAAACTGAATTTTGCAATTAAGCGTGTTATATGCTTTTATATATATTACAGAAAAACACAAAAATGGCAAATCTACTGTTCAGCACTTTTATCAAAAAACACCATCATTTTCTCAGCCGTCACCGAAACGATACTGCAACAGCATGAATGCGATCTATTCAGTGTAACTATTTCAATAAATTGAAATGAATTGTTGTTCAAAATATTGAAATGAAGAAAACAACTAACCTTTAACCCTCATGAAAAGTTTATGATACACCCATCGTGAATAACTTCCTAGTATCACTTGTCGTACATCCCTTGTGTGTAAAGGCATAATTTATATTATCCTTATAAAAGCGTGACAAAAAAAGGAAGAAAATATGTCAAGAAAATCAAGTCATCTTTGAGATGTATCACGTAATGTGTATTTACTGTAATATGCGCAGTAAAATATCTTTAGATATATTTAGGTTGTATTACATTTACGTTGAAACTATAGAATAGCGTTAGTGATCTAAGACACAGTTGTTTGTTTGAAAGGAGATATGCACTTACTTTGTTATTTACCTTTCGCAAAAGAAAGAAGGAAATTCAGAATTACCAATAACAATTGGCAAATGTTTTAATGTTTTTAGTTTTTTTTGTTTGTTTTGTTTTGTTTTGTTTTTTTTTAAACCCCGCTTAACGTAACTTCGCACTTTTTTGTATTATATTCAATGATATTGTGCAAACAGCTTAATGAAAAGATATATCAATATAAGATATTTAAGTTCACCTCAACTTTGATAGGAAGCTCGCAGTATCTATTTTCATGGTTTCAATATATCTTATACGTTTAAGTTCTTCTTTTAATATTCTAAACTGTTAACGAAGTTACTTCAGGCAAACAAACGTTCTTACTATAACAATTTCCTCATATTTTGATACATACATCATATTACCTATTTTGATTAAAAAATGACAATTTTGTAAGTGTTTCATAAGTTTTATAACCAACTCCTCTGACGTACTCATGTGTGACGAGATGTACGTTATCTATATTGTATCTTTTATTTATATTCAGTTTGTCTGCCGTACGTGTAATATCATGATATCAGTGCATAGGTTAAAATCTAGGGTTCAGAAGTATACACGGTCATGTAGAACATGCAAATGATTTTCAAACACAACAATAGTATATATTTGTCTCGTCTTTTCGTACTTCAGGACATACCTTGCTTTATAACTTAGAAATTTAGCATTTAGCTTAAAAGATGTTAGGGGTATTAAATACTTAAATTAAGAATGAGTAGTCAATCAGAAATTTTAGACATAATATATGAAAAGATATTTGACATGTAAAAATATAAATGAGTATATAAACTGAACACGCTTACTCATACGGTAAATATGGCAATCTAGAATCGCAACCACCTAAATCATGTAGGGCAGACTATTAATTCATTAACTTTTAAAGCATTTTTAAACCTTTTAGCTGTAACTTGAGTAAACAATCTTTAGATGACATCTACAAAAATATATTAAAACAAAGCACCCATAAAACTTTTATCTACTTCACTTAAATCGCAACAAATACTTTATTTAACAAAAGTATTTGATTCTCGTTTTTGAATTAAATTAAATTGTTAGATGTTATGTTTGATGAATTTGTTTTCAATTAAACATTTAAGATGAATCAACTAACATTAACATTAGAAGACAATGGATAATTCTTATTTTAAATGCAAAGCAAATTCTCAATGTAAAAGAAATGCAGTCTAAAGAAAGGTAATCAAACTTGTCGCCCCATAATTTTATACTTAAACTGAATATCAAAGCAAATCTGAGAATGTAAGCAGAAATAAATATATTCTTAATTTGATTACGGTAACATATTCATGGCTCTTAACGATCAGATTCGTAATGTATCAATGTGTCATTAGATTCATGAATTACTTTCAAAACTGCACATTCAAACTGATGCCTAACTGCTAATAGCTTCGAATGTCTAAGGAGGATCCTATTGCTGAAGAGACAACAGATAAAACTCAATGTATAATGCATTCAATGCTTGTGTTGCGTAAGACATTTACATAGTAAGTAATTACAATCACTGTTAATTCAATGCTGTATGAGGTTAATTTCTATGTAACTTTTGAAACATGTAATGCATATTGCAGGCTTTTAAGACTTCGTTACAAATCCAAATATTTATATCAAATGAATCACAATCGTGTATCAACTACGAAATCAAGATTAAATTGGTTTTTAAAAAAGACAATGTTTTAAGCCGAAGTTTGCGTTAAACTTTAAAGGAAAACAATGATTAATCGTGTAATTTAACAGTTTTCACAGCACGATAAAGCATATGATTTAGCAAATATTTAAACGTTAGATCTTAAGCTAAAACAGAAGTACGTTATTCAAGATGCAGATGAATAAATTATAAAGTATTATGCAAGGCTTACTTCAATGACTTCAATCAGTCAGCAGTTTATATCACATTTACCTCCTCCAGAAGTATTTTTATTTTTAAAGCTGAATTAAACAATATAAAAAACTCTATTTTATATATATATTACTCTGTGAAACTTCTGTATTTCAAAATTAAACGAAACAAAAGAAATGTTGGACATTTTTCGTCACACTTAGCAAAATGTTTGCACGGTTAAATAAGTTCAGAGGAAGAAATGGGTGAGGTAAGCTGTAGTGTGATCATGTCAAACATTGTATTATATTAGCATCAGAAAAAAATAATACCACAGTAATATCTGTTCTCTGAAGAATTGTATAATTGACTGTGAGACATTTATGAAAAGATTTCAATTTCAATTGTACTGTGAAGCCACGCAAAGGCAAAACAAACTTTATATTAAACGTTCTCAGTCCTAAATACTGAGCCCAAGTAAACGTAACCTTTAACTATAAAACAGATGAAACATCTGTGGCCTGAATACCAACCCTTGGGTATAGCTTTCCAGTATCATTTGCCGATAACACGTGAACAGATAAGTATCAAATTATAGATTTAGAGCAAAACAATGAATTGTTTCAAGTAGAATAAGTTATGTTTGAAATTAGGTAGCATTTACCTACGACAACTGCAGAAACAAAATATTGTTTGTCAGATATGTTTTACAATTTGTTACATCCACATTAAAGCTGTTTTTGTATTTGATAGTTACATATTCATAGGGAGTGATACATGTTTGTAACAGAGATCTATCTGGACTTATTTGTTATAACAGATGAAACTGAAGAATCATTAACTACTGGTAAAGTTTTGCTGGGGAAATATTAAGTCCGATAAATCAAAATGATGCCAAGTTACAGAATAAATGAAAGGAGGTGCTTTCTTTTTGTCTTCTATAATTTTTCATGGATTCTTTCTTCTTTGCAAAACGCTCAAAATGTCGGTTTAATATTTTAATAATTAATACATAAAGAATTCACCTATATCAGTTTTTCTATCACTGTCTTACAAGTAATGTCTTAAATAGTATGAACGCATGCATGTTAAAGAATCAACAAATCTACAAGCATTATATTTCTTTCCCATTTAAATAATGACACAGACAAAGTAAACGTTTGTTCTGAATAAATTAGATTATTTACTATTTTGCTGTTTGTTTATAACCCTCGTACTCCTTTATTCACTACCGTTTTAACGACCGCAGATAAGCTTAGTGTTCTCTATCGTACCTGTCATCTGCTTTTACTACGGTTTGTTAAATATCATGACGTCAAAACATAACAAAAACAAAACTAAACGTTATACAAAATGTTTAAATCACCTACATGAAAATCATGCTTTACTCATGCAATATGAATTTGGTTATCCCTACAATACAATAAACGTGCATTTTATTGCGTGTTTGTGTATGATAATGATAAAATGAAAAATAAGACTCAGAAACGTTTGGCTGTACACATTGTAATACATGTTTTATCAGTTTCCATCTTGTCACGTTTTCCCCCATTAAACAATAAAATATTGCAAAAGTTATGAATAATCCTGATCGATGTAAAACAACAATTTGAATTTAATTTTTATCAATGATTGTTCCTCATGCAGTATCAACGGCTTAAAACTAATAGTTGATCAATGATTGTTCCTCATGCAGTATCAACGGCATAAATCTAATAATTGATCAATGGTCCTACACATTAATATTTATTGCTTATATAAGATACACAGTTAGTAGATATACAGTTTTGAGCAAACAATTTATCTTAAGATCAAACAAACGAACTTTACAAAAAAATCCATCATTTACTCAAGTCACTACAACAAAAGAAGAAAAGAAATACATGACATATATCATATATCCAAATTCTAAAGTTACTCTGATCTTGAGTCTCTCAGCTAATCCACGTTTTGATTTGATACAGAAATTCAGTTCTCTGATAGCTTTGATACCAAACATACTGCATTTATTCACATTTTTAAATCAAAAGCAAAAATATATTATCCTTCCCCCAAAAATATAGGTCACAGTGAACAAACTGTTATAATGTTATCACAAACATTTACGCATAAATAGTCCGCATCGTAACTATCAAATGTGTACTATTACACATAAATGTTAGCCGCTTCACTCGACAGACCGAACAACTTATATCTTGATATTAAATTTTGATTTGGTCTAGTTAGTTTACTTTGCCTTTGTCTTTGGCTAAAATATTTGCGACAGAGACAGATAAACTACGCCATCAGAACATGTTTACTTAAAACATGGTATTAAAAGTAGTTATTTCCTAGTCCATGATAACCGTTGCATCCGGAAATTTAATCTTGTCTACTGTGTATCAAGTTACATCCAAATTTACAAATTTTAGAGGTTCTGCTATATTTCGTCGTTTCCAAAATCCAGTTTTACTATGTGAGAGTAATCAGGTCTTTGCAGGATTTTTCTTGTGAAAGTGTAGGTTTCGTCTTATTAAAATCACGGTAAAATCATAGAGGCAAAAGTGAGCCAGACAATGTTTCAGTATAGCTGAACGAAGTGTGCGAGTTTTTTTTAAGTGCTGTAACAAATATGTCTGCCCACTCAAGTTCTTCATTAAGAACTGATGTTAACTAATCATTAACATTTCCATGGTGAGTTGCTGGAAATTTGTTTTGAAAAAGCAGGACATGCTTCATGTGATCAGAAAACAGTTAAAAATGCAGTTTATGAACCTTCTGAAATTTTGCTTCTTCAAAAATATCTTTGAAACCACACACACACACACACACACACACACACATTTAAATATTCAGTTTGATAAATCAAATAATCATATGACTTTCTTTACCTTTTCAGTCGTACCAACACATGCTTATCGCCGATAATCTAAACATTAAACAAATATTTTACTAGTTCATCCTGAATTCAGTTAAACATTAAACGGTTAACATGTATCATTTTTGGTTGCATGACAAATAGTCGTTCTCGTCCGAAGATAAAATAAAAGATACGATTTCTCAGTTTTCGATTTTTGGCTCTGAAACGTTTTTTTATTGTCGTTTAGGTGAATGTATGAAATAAGAATCGTGTAGAATCTGACATAAATTGCAGATGGTAACGTTTCTGCCACACTTTTATTGTGGTCTAATCAATTGCTAACAGTTATAACTCGAGTGTCCTGGACAATTCTACGTTATTGTTATTACTCTATTTTCCCATTAAAAATGATATACCAAACATTTCCACTTAGCTTTATATATTTTATTTTAGTACAGTTCAGTTATGACAACAAGTACCAGGAACATAACTGGACACTTCACAGACGTGTGAGTAAAAACACCCGAGGTCTACGAGTATATCAGAAAGCGAATAAATTTGTTTCCACTCCGATCTCGTGTTCAAGTCCGACAATTAATGTGTAATTATATATTTTCATCGAAACCCTGATAAATACCAGTCCTAGTAACTCTTTACACTTTACACAGTGTATATTCGTAACAATAAATTAGTACGTGTTAATTCAGTTTAGCGTCACAAAACAGAAATAGTCATTGGAGACTAATCATTTTTCTTCACAATATGTACTTCAGAATTAGCTTCTCCTGTTACTATTTCGATTTATATTTGAAATTCTGATAACTGGATAGCAAATTGGAAAATCTTATGAGGTAACACCAACAGCAAAACCTTCACATCTAGATCGAAATGTTTGATACAAATGTTTTATAAAAACGCAGTCAGCCTTGACTTGAGAAAAACACAACCCTCATTGACTTGAGAAAGACACAGCCAGCCTTGACTTGAGAAAAACAACCAGCCTGGACTTGAGAAAAACATATTGTAGCTACTCAGCTTTAAATCACAGCAGCTTTTCAAACCACTCTCACCATTTACTCTGGAGCACAAGTCGAGCGGTGATCAGCGGACTGGTAAATAGTCAATGACTTAACAATCTCTGGTCTGTTAGATAGAATAAGAGAATGTCCTACTCTATCTAAGCACAATTGATCTATTGATTCACAATAAATCAACGTGATAATAAAACCACTACAAATGCATATAAAATCGACGCTGTGTGTGGTATGAGAAGGGTGTATACAGGAACAATAAACCAGGTCACATGACAGACTGAAGAATCTGGTACGCCACTAAAACTCGTGACCTTATGCGTGAAACTGGGCTTAAAGACACACTTAAATATTTGCAAATTGATTTATAACATGTGAAACATGTTATTGAAGTTATAAAATCATATTAAATCTTATAAAAGTATTATTTTTATAGTCCACATGTCACAAACAGTCTATGTTATTGAAAGTTTAAGAGTCTAGCATTTAAAATTTAAAGTATTATAATTAAAAAAAAAGAAAGGAAAATAACATGGTTATCTACTTGGCCTATGTTAAACTACATTTAATTTCCGAATTCATCCAACAGTTTATCATACAATTTTAACTCATTTTTTCATCGTTCTGTGCATTTTTTTTTCATATTCTTAAAAACTCATAATTCAATAACTATGTCTTTGAGGTAAACTTAGTTGAAGAGCAGGAGAATTATATCAGAGCACTGAACGCCATTAACCTATTAGCATTTGTCCCGTCTCTCTGATTAGAAATGAACTGTTTTCACCTGTCCGTCATTCTAACAAAAAATTGAGAAAAGCTTGAAAGGTCAACTGACTTTGACATTGTGTATCAAGAATACGTATCAATTTATAGTTTTGCTTTCAAATATAACTACGAAATCACCCCATCAATCCCCAGCATTGACGTTTAACAAAACCTAAGACACCCGAAGACACTTTGTATTAAATTGTTATTTAATGGATAAACAAGTATGTAATTGCCGCATGCTATTTTTGGCTTTTTTTATTGATTTTGTATTGTTTTTCTCTGTGATTTTAGCAAACAAAAATCTGTTCCGTTCTGTTCACAGAAATATTTCGGATTAAAATTAATCGGTTTGCTTAGTTAAATATTTGATCTATACCCAGAAGCTGTATTATAGAGAATTATTTCGATATTATAAGCAAAGTTTAAAATTTCTTTTGTCGGACGGAGGGGGTAAGTTTATTGAACTTCAGAAGACAATACTTGAAAAATTATCACAGAGTTTTAAAGGTTTTGATGTTTGAATTATTATTATTATTGTTTATGAATCTATGCATCCGCCATTTTCAATTTGGTGGCGACTCAAACTCCCGTAAATGTAAAATTTTAATTGTAGAGATACACGATTGTAAAAAGTACACCAAAGAAACACTTTTCGATTTATTTGATTGTTTTCGTTCTACATAAAATACAAACAATACAAAACCATGAAAAGATAAGTTGTCTTTCAATTACGATCAATATCAGTGTACATAATTAAAAATATAAAAACAAACGAAAATACCTGTTTACAAGTGTATCTACCATAATCGCCACATACTCTAATGGTAAGCTCAACACTAGGTATATATTTTAAAAAATCCTCCAGATATTGTTTTTAATAGCTAATAAATGATTCAAGCTCTGATTCCTCAAGTCCTATAAATAAAACGCACCTTTTGTAAACAACGCATAGAATGTGCAGTCCTATACGCATTTATAAATGACATTAATCATATAAACTTTAAAAGAGTAGAGGTTCTTTTTTGATAACTGAAGCCTAGGCTATAAAAACCAGCAAAGAATATAAAATACAGTTTATTGGCAGGCTCCTCAATAATTCATCGGTATTTATTCATCTAGACCAGAGTAGAATGTTCGCAACACAGACACAGAAAACCAAAACAATATGATATAAGCAGATTCTTTTCACATTTTTGGCAGGCCAAATTAGGCATGTTCTATTTTAAAAAATGAATATTAAAGAAATAAAATGTAAACAATATTGATATGAAGTTGTTCTTTGTTTAAAATTGATATTATAGTTGCCATTATAGATATCAGAGTCATTTAAGATCTAATTAAGGTCTGTCAGTGTGTTTAAAACGTTTGAACTCATTTTGACCGAAAAGTCAAAATTCATTTGACATTGAAAATTTTTGTACTAAAAATTTTTAAATAACAAATTCATAAAGTTAGTATTTCAGAATCAAATTACTTTAGTTAGTCATAAAGAAAACGAGTGTGGTGAAATTAATAACATTTATATAGACCAAAGCTTTTTTCACTTTAAAAAGACATTCATTTGGTAGATTATTTACAAATAAATGCAAGACATGTATTCCTTAAGAGATGGCGATCAAATACTGTTCAGTTGCATAGTTTTGCAGTAAATCTACCCTCATTTTGCATTCTTGTGCTTAATGATGTATAATGAAACTTGATAGTGAACAAAAGATGATAAGATGTCAATGTGTTCGCTGTTGCCTTGCTCTCAATTGTGCGTGCTAAATCATTTACGTTTCACGCATGGCTTGCAAGGTAGATAATTTAGACTATAAAGAACATTTAGTGATTAAATGAAATGTAAAAAAGATAATGTACAAAATATTAGTTAAAGGTAGCATAAATACCACTTTTGTATGCTAAAAGGGAAAGCAACACTAGACAATATTTTTTCTAAACTGCGTCTTTTAGTGTATGAATATTCCTCAGTAAAGATTAAAAAGTTATTTAACTTGACAAAAATAGCAAAATGATACTGTAGAAATATTCTAGACAGCGACACATCAAGTTCAAATTACAACATCATTTTTATATGTTACCGAATTCAGTTTTTTGTCTACGCAGAATTTCCGGACCATGTGTGAATATATTTCTTTTTAATTCATGTATATTCAATTAATACCTCTACTTTTACAGCTATGACAACAACCACTAACATCGTCATCATCACCATAATCAACAACAACAATATCATCAGTGTAATCATTTCTTTTATTATTTTTATGTTTACTATTATAATAATAATAACAGTATAATAATTATTATTACTTATACTACTATGGTTACTGCTATTATAATGTATGAATAAATAAAATCAAACTGTAATTCAATTACACTGCTGGCATAAGCTGACACTGTTGGCGCTCTATCGATGTCAGCTGGTGCTTAAATATCAAGATGTTTTTTTCCGTAAGTCGTGAAAAGAATTTAATTACGTTTAAGTAATTTAATACATAAACATTAATCAATCTTTCTATTGTGATGGTTATTTTGAAAAATGTCATGAGGTAATATGTTTAAGCCATTGTAAGCCATAATGATGGTAAAAGTAATTAATAAATACTGAAAGAAGATGCATTTATGGTCTAGACTTAGTTTTAAATGTAAGTCATCTAAGCAAATGAAACTTCAACTGAACATCAATAAATAATAAATCTATTTTTACTTTGTTCTTTTAAGTGTTGCGGTAAAGCATCTTTAGACGATCAATTTTTAAAGATAGTTTTAACGTTTAATGACTGTTATTTCAATAGATGTCTTTAATGCTCCTATTTCTGAAAGAAATATTAAAATAAGAGTATGCGTCTTTTTGTTACGTATACATCACATAGTTGATATTTTTATGTATTAAACAATTATAATCATTGTCCATGCACCTGTCAAAATCTTTGAAAACTTTTAATTATTGTTTTGCATAATCAACAATTTTATTTAATTTTATTGCTGAAGAAGCGATAAGTGTCCCTTAACGCAGACTCTATAGAAGAAATGAGAGAGAGAGAGAGAGAGAGAGAGAGAGAGGATGAAAGAATGGTTAAGCAGTACATATGGAAGATATAATTATTAATTTAAAAAGTCGTAAAGCTGCAAATGTTTCGTACAATATGGTGACATAGCCATACATATAAAATAATTTAATGTTTTTCAGTCAAATAGATATGTTAGATAAAAATACAAATAAATAATTTAAAGATTCAAAAGGTGCAAAAGATTCATTTTAGTTCAAGTGTTACAGGTAGATTTATTCACAAAGGTGTTTTATTCCTAACTTTCTCTGAGAATACACGTTCACTAGAGTTGTGTATTTAGATAAGTTATTTAAGATTACACGATCTATAAAAAAACGAAACAATTTCCTATACAAATATATACATATCGTTAATAATGTATTATTCATATAGTTCCAAAGTAAAATACCAAGTAGACAAATGTGTTGTTAAAAGTGCCTTTTCCTGTGCAAATTAACATTAAAACATGAGTGTTCATTGTTTGTCTACCAGAGTCTTTTCTTCAAATTTTTTTTAAACACTCATTTGATTTATAAGGCTTTTTCTGAAAACTTAGTTTAGAATAAATTCACCTCTGCATTATTGAAATGCGCAGATAAAAGCTTAAAGATTTAAAATAGTAATACTACCAGTTAAAGAATTTACTTACAACACCTTTATTTATCATAATTCATTATCCAATTAAATCATTTTGACATTTAAATAATATGAGTTTAACAATATTTAGCAATAAATTTATCATAATTCATTATCCAATTAAATCATTTTGACATTTAAATAATATGAGTTTAACAGTACTTAGCAATAATAATAATTAGAATAATAATAATATTTATTATTATTATTATTAATGATTTAAAAAGAGAAAAATTAGTAGAAGCACGTTCCGCTCGGAGAGTAAAAGAAAGCATACCTGAAGACCAAAATACAGCTTCTGTATCCACCAAATGTTCAGCGGTTTATGAAAAAAAAAATAGATATTCAGTCTGCTAAATAAGCTTAAATTCTGTTTGACAGACCTATATTTTTTCAAGACGATGTTTAGTCACGTTATTTTTTATGACATCAATTATGTAAGCGGGTGGTCTCATTCGATTTGGATCCTTGCAATAAAAACCCCGTAGAGGATCTAAGATCAAACACTATTGGCTGGCTGCTTAATTATTCAACGGTTTGTATTAACGTTGATCTGGTTACCTTTGTCCGGAATGTCCACGCACAAGAAGTGAAGCTTGGTACACTTTCGATAATATTTGACCAATAGAACTCACTAAGGTGAAATAACATTTTGAAATCTTACTTCCTTTGTACAAAAAAATCAAGACTATTATTTGACTAAACTTTATACAGAAGGCATTTTCGAATTCTTCATTTCTAATAAATATTCAAAAGAACAATTACTTTTTTCATTGTATAATCTTTAGTCTGGTGAAGATTTAAGGGCATTTACTTATATCATTAAGCGAATTTTGTCTTCGATTATATAAAAGTGTTCGCACAAAAATTGTCCTACCACAGTTTTGTCTTCAACAAATTACAAACGTTTTAGAATGTTACAATTTGACAAATTCTTTCTTTGTATCTGTCACTTTTTTCTGGATGGAGATCTGACGATTCCGAAACAAGGCCTAAATTTTTATTTCGGTTATTTATGAACATCAAGTTATGTTTATTTCATTACATATTTTACTTAAGTGAGCTGTAAATTTCAAATTTTCATTTCAATCATCGATTCATTACCGTTACAGTCCAGATTTCACATCATATTTAGAATGATATTGTCAGTAAAGACTTTGAACTTCGTCCTTTTTTGTATTTTTCTCTTATCTTTATAACGTATGCGATTTGCCTACTTTTTAAAGACCTTTGTGCGTCGTATAACAAAATAATTTCTTTTTCCGACCTGCATGATAGAAAAAAACTATGACGCAGTCTGTCATATTTTAAGTGATCATAATCTTTGTTTGTAAGACTTATATCAAATCCATCCTTCAAAAAACAAGAAGTCATTTCTTTGATCTTATAGAAACTTTAAACGATCAAGAGTCTTTGAGTCGCTTACATGCATACAAATTCCAGAGAGGTCATTTTTTTATCAAAGTGGCTTCCTTTGAAGATCAAATTTATTTTTGTCATTCTTCCTACACTACAATATATTGTTGTTGTGTCAAATCCTCTGTTTTAGAGATAATATTTTAGTAAATGCTATTGCAATCATTTAGTTATTTTTGTTCCTATTAGCTGTTGATTTTGACCGTATGGATTTATTATATTTTTCTATTGTTTAAAAGTTGTAAAAGGAAAAGAAATTCCGTAGGGAAAGAATAAATACATAAATATATACTTAAAAACATTAAAATTATCGGTATATTACTCTCTCTTTGAGTATTTTTATCGTTGGTATCGGTAGCCCATATGACGGACGCCCTTCGCAGATATTAGTTCTTTTATGTTGTTGGGGAAAGTGCAAGACACAGAAAGCAACCCATTCAAGAGATACCCTTGGTTCTTTTCTATGCTCAGTGTATAGTATCGATATATGAGTCTTTGGTTTAACGTCTCATCCGGAAAACAACTAGTATTGTTAGTGGAGGAGCGGGGATCGAACTGGCCACCCCTGGATTACCTTTCAGTAACGTTCTTCAGAAAGTTTTACAAAGTTATTCTACAATTCGTTTTGAAAGAAAAAATTGTCTTTAAAAAGGTGACAAATAGAGACGATATCTGTCTTTTGCATGATTTCAAACTGTTTCTTTTATTGCTATAAACACTTGTAGTGCTTTATCCTGACTGCCGTGTTTGTACGCGTTTATAATTAAAGCCGATAAGGAATGAAAAAAGGATATACCCTGGCTCTTGTTATCCGCTTGGTTTTTGTGTGTGGCTTTACTTTTGTTGGTTTCCCATTTAGACTGTTTCTTGTTTTTCCTTCCTTGAAAAAAAAGACATACAAAAGTGTCATAATGCGAACCAACCTATTCTATTTTTATATACGTAACTGAGAGGAATCAACTGTTTTCTCTGGCCTAAGTCCATTTGACCTGCATCATAAATGTAGGTAAAGCTCATGTGTACTAATGTCAGTTATATCACAGATTGCGCCTCAAATACTGCATTCACAGATATTAATAAATGCTTTCCCACTACCTGTCACTGATCGTGAATAAAAAGTCAGTTTAATTTATCTGAAATTTCGAAAGTTATTTATTCTCAAACCTTGTACAATGAAATATATATAGATACTCGATTATGCAATGCAAAATTAATCAAGACTCTTTTAAATCAAATTGTATAATGCAAAATAGTTTTCAAAGCATAAAGGGTTTGTATCTATTTATATTTTTATTTTTGTAACGAGATTTTAGGCTTTCATTTTATTCGAGTACACGTATATTGCTGCTTTCAACAAAAGTAAAATCGAAAGGTGTGATAGTAAAGTCGTATATGAACTGTTAATTCAAATGGTTTGCGTGAATCCGCTTTTTATTGACAAACCTTCCGTCACAACTGAAATAAAAGACTTCTACGGTATAAATTGATCTTAACAAGTAACCCAGTTTCACGGGAAGTGCAGAAAATCGGATGGCCCATATATTACTTAAAATGGCTAGTTAGGAATGTTGTCCTTTGTTCAGATTTAGTACGTTGAGCATCTGCTTGTACAAATTGAAATTGCATGTTATAAAGGCATAGAAAAAATATGCTTTAATTCTACAATACCATGTTGGTTATTTTTTCGTTATTACCTTGTCATTACTATCTTCATTAAAGACAACATTCTTAAACAGTATTTGTTTTCAGCTTACTGAATCTAAAAACAATTTAAATTTGTTGCTAACACAAATTCCGACTAGCACGCAAAAATAAAATAAAGACAGGAGAAAAGTGGCTCAAACATTTGATTTGGAAACCATTAGGCGGATGCATATGTATTAGCAGGCTTTTACTTAGTGTTTCACCATGTTCTGTCTTTAACCAGAACACGTTTATTAACGGTCTTCCTGAAAGCATTATGATTTTATTTTTGCACCTTTGTTTACTGACAACAAATTTCGTTTTCTTTCGGAACACCTTTTTCCTTTGTGTTAACGTACGTGTGGCGTGCGAAAAACAATATGACATTTATCTTGCGATTTAACTACAATAAAACAATCGTCAGATTGAATTAGCACTTGAAATGATTGAGAATTATCAATTTTTTTATTTATTAAAAAGGTAATTTGAAAAATGATATTGAATGAACTTTAATATGTTACCCTGACTGTTATGAACATATGGGGTATAATATGGTGTGTTACTGCACGCGCCGCGCGGAGTTGTAAGAGTCAATATACGCTGCCTCGAAACCTGGTTAACACTAGGCGCAGGTTCGTGCCTCATCTAAGTCGTTTGGGAACAGGACAACGTCACGCTGTCAATTCACCCGTTGAACTTGATTTATTTACAACTCTGTAAGACCACAGTAAGTAACGTACTAACCAACTTACCAACGTATCAACAAAGCAATGCTATCTGCTTATCCCGAAAACTTAGTAAATTGAATTTCTAAAAGTTAATCCTTTTCGAAACAAATTACCTTTCCGACTGCCGACTAGATGCGCGATTCTAGAGCTCGCACTTATTGTGCAGTGTCCCTAAAAATATACAAAAATATCAAAATAATGATTTTTCGTCTTAGACGCGGTTCCAAAAGTAGATTTTCCGAATAAGGAAAGGGATCTAGCGAGCTTTGGATGAAATGAAACAGAAACAACTAGCCGGGGATGTAGCAATTAGAACTGTCTAACAATAGGGCACACAAGGGGCAAACCAGATAAAGATTCAAATATACGAGCCAATGTTTCTTGAACTTCATATTCCAGAACATCTAGTCTCCTACATTGTGTAATATTGTTTGCATCAATTAGAAGCTATACAGGACTTCGTCTGATGTCATCTCTTGCTGTTGTCTTTTTGTTGTTGTTTTTGGTTTTCTTTTTGTTCTTTTGGCTCAGTTTATAATAAACGTATACTTTATAAAAAATCATAAGTTGAAAAGCGTAAAATTGCAGAGCATGCTTTGATATATAGATTAATATGATATATTATTTGTTTACGAACTTGTGCTAAAATGCCAGCTTATCCGTATAAATTGAAGCAATCAGCACAATGCATTGTGTGCCCCATGTGAATTGTTGTTTGTGACTGACATTCATTGCAGAGTATCGTTACCGCCTAAAACAGTTACCTTCGAGCCGGTTATTCCCGTCTGCATCGGCAACCAATGTAAGATTCATATATTCTTTCCGTTATATTTTCTTACACAAGTAGGAGAATCGTCCTCATGACAAATATTGATCATTTTGGTTATGGTTCATCGTTGCCGTCGAAAAAATTTACATTTACAAGATGATTTTATTTTGACACGCAAAAACATTTTTTGTGTTTTGTCCATTTTTCCAGGGAATTTAAAGGGAAAACAGTCAAGTGATATGCTAATATGTTAAGATTCAAATCACAGTCTTTTGATAAGCAACCAAATCCTAGGAATAAATCATAACCGAACATAAAAAGTCCATTAGTGCTTTTAAACTAAGTTCAGTCAGTCATTTTAAAGGTGAATACAGACTAAACTGATTTCTGTTCTGAAAGTCAAAAATTCAAATTACGTCAAAAAAATCTTTCTACAAAAAACTGTGAAACTGTTGATTTTTTTTTTAATTTCTTAAAAGATTATTTCCAATTTTTATGAGATATTTTCTTAATTACGAACCGTTCTCATTTAAATAAATTGTCAGTCAATATTTATTTTCTTTATCATTTTTTTATGAATAGGAATGTAATTATTTCAATTATTATAAGATGTTTTGAAATAATGGTTGAGTATTTTCATAACACTAAGCAATTTTATTTTCTAACCATAATATCGAACATCAAACTTCGAACACAGGTGCTGAACACAGAAGAGACCAATGAACTTCTGATAGATTATTGCAATAGATAATATTAACTGCGTGTGTGGAGTTGGGAGTTTTTTTTTTATTATTATTTTTGTGCATGTTAAGGGTTTTGGTTACATTCATAGGACCCGTTGTATTCGACTTCTTTCAAACTACTGAAATAAAATCAAGTTTCCATTTCAAGTTATTAATTATATTGTATATATGAGGTTTTTAAAGATTGACATAATTGATCAAAATCTTTTGTAGTTCTTTTCTTTTCAATAACCTGCCCATTCAATTAGGTTTTAAAGTTTTCAATATCGTTTATTTACCTGTCAGACACCGGTTGGTCATGTCTATTTAATATGTAGATGTCATTACCTTACGTGAATTAGCTATGGTATTAAGCCATAGAGATACAATTTAAATTTGTATAACGGTTAAATTTAGGTCGAAGAAAAATATAACATACATTTATGTTGTACTTAAATAAAGGAAACAAAGATTTCTTGCAATGCTGACACCTGGTGATTGAGTATGCAATGTAACCCCTGTAGAAAAGTGCAATGCTTCAACTCACCGCGTATTTATTCGTTTATTGATAGTTTCATAATGATTCTGCAGAAATTTTGTGTGATACTTGCAAATGCTTTCTTAGTTTTGAAGAGTGGTTTTCAATAGATTTGATTATGATATCAAAATTGATATCCTTTCAGTTGTCAGCTTAGCATTTTTTTGATTGAGTAAGTACAGTTATTTATTTCCCTCTGAATGAATGTTACATAAAATGTCTAGTTGTTAAATTTAAGATTTATACGTTACTTTAAAATGATTAATGATTTTAATTTTAGCAGAGTCTAAATAGAGAATATAATCAGATTCGTATTTTGTAAACAATCCAGCTAAAAAGCATTTTGTCAAAGGTAAAGTATTTTGATAGGAGAAAAAATAAAATGTTTTAGAGAAAAAAGTCAACGGAACCATATTGACACAATCTGTTAAAGTATTTTCCATAAAACAAAAATAATAGAACCATATATTGAAATAGTACGTTTAAACCATTTCTACTAATTATGATATAATATTATCATGATGTTTACGGGAATATTTATCTACTTCTAGATATTTAATCAAATGTTTCATAAAGAAGTCTTAACTTAAAGGCAAAAAAATAAGAAATAAAAAACCGTTTTTCATTTAACGCTTGAAAAATGTTCACGGTGATCTAAAATATTTCAGGAAATAGTGTAAACTAGAAACTTTAGCAAAGTAAATTGTAAACTACACATTTAAAAAGGGTTTTAAGAACGAAGTTTTGATGTCTGCCCTTTGACCCTTGAAAAGTAATTAAAACACTTTTGAAGGTTTTATTCGATTTATTGCTAAATCAATTTCGTTGATATTTAAAATACTTTATGCTCGGAAAAGGGCAATGTCATGCAAATAATGAAATAGTTCTATTTCTAAAACTAATTAGTATCATATTCAAGAATGTTTACGTTTATGTATTTTGCGGAGTAAGTGTTCCTGTCTATTACACAAATAATCATACATGATGTATTATAATCTAGTTCATCCATGAACATATCTTCCTTAAAACACTTCTAAGTTATTTCTAAGGTATTGGCTGGTTTACTGAAGTAAGTTAGACAGAAAACCTCACGAAATATGTCGCCGCAGAAATTTAAGAAACGATTTAAATGGCTGTATTTGCTTTAATCTGATGACCTCTATTTAAGTGCTTTGAACGGTGTGTTATAAATCAGGTTAACTGCATCAACACGAGAAGGTGATCCCAGGTAACGGTAGTTACATTGAAGGAAGACAGAATGTATGACACAATATCCCAGGTAACGGAATTTACATTGAAGGAAGACGGAATGTATGACACAGTATCCCAGGTAACAGAAGTTACATTGAAGGAAGACGGAATGTATGACACAGTATCCCAGGTAACAGAAGTTACATTGAAGGAAAACGGAATGTATGACACAGTATCCAAGATAACAGAAATTACATTGTAGGAAGACGGAATGTATGACACAGTATCCCAGGTAACGAAAGACACGGAAGGAAGGCGGAATGTATGACACAGTATCCCAGATAACGGAAGTGACATGGAAGAAAGACAGAATGTACGACACAGTATCAAAAGTTACGAAGTTACGTGGAAGGAAGACGGAATTATGACACAGTATCCTGGGTAACGGAAGACATGGAAGGAAGATCGAATTTATGACACAGTATCTCAGGTAACGGAAGTTGCATTGAAGGAAGACGGAATATATGACACAGTATCCCAGGTAACGGAAGTTGCATTGTAGGAAGACGGAATGTATGACACAGTATCCCAGGTAACGGAAGACATGGAAAGAAGACGGGATGTATGACACAGTATCCAAGGTACGGAAGTTGCATTGTAGGAAGACGGAATGTATGACACAGTATCCAAGGTACGGAAGTTGCATTGTAGGAAGACGGAATGTATGACACAGTATCCAAGTTAACGGAAGTTGCATTGAAGGAAGACGGAATGTATAACACAGTATCTCACGTAACGGAAGACATGGAAGAACGACGGAATGTTTGACACAGTATCCCAGGTAACGGAAGTTACATGGAAGGAAGACGGAATGTATGACACGATCCCAGGTACGGAAGTTGCATTGAAGGAAGACGGAATGTATGACACAGTATCCCAGGGAACGGAAGTTACATGGAAGGAAGGCGGAATGTATGACACAGTTTCCCAGGTACGGAAGTTGCATTGAAGGAAGACGGAATGTATGACACAGTATCCCAGGTAACGGTAGAAACATGGAAGGAAGACGGAATGTATGACACAGTATCTCAGGTAACGGAAAGTACATGGAAGGAAGACGGAATGTATGACACAGTATCCCAGGTAACGGAAGTTACATGGAAGGAAGACAGAATGTATGACACAGTGGTTAGGCCAAATATTGACTAAATTCAACTGCAAGCACAAAGAGATAAATGATTCGATGATAGATAAGAAGTTATGCAGAGAATACATTTTCGCCCAACTTGCTCAGCTCAAACGGCAGTTAGACGAGTTTGAATTTAGTTTGTGTCCAGTCTATATCTAATAAACGCATAAAGGGGATTTTAGAATTTCAAACTGAAACCTCATTTAACCTGTTAAATCTTTTAAATTATAATGTTTCTTTCTTTTCATTTTCATTATATTTTGTTTTCTTTCTTTTTTTGAACAGAAAAACGCTTTTATTTAACCAAGGAATACAAGGATACAGTATGGGTGTTTTGTTTTCATTGTACTGTATTGTCATTGTATTTTATAAAGACCTTTTTAGGGGGGGGCTTGCTATTAATCAATTCCTTGCTGATTTCTAAATAAAACTTGAATGAACTTGAATTATAGCATCGGGCAATAGACAGATCCAGATAACATCTAAGATGGCGGTCATGTTAAGGAAAGATATGTGCAACATTCTTCAAGTTGACGCTTTCTGCAGTCCATTTAATGTTTAATCCTTAAACTCAGTACAATTAGACAGACATTGAGTTTGAACAAGTAAATTCAGAGTAGACGTTTCAGAGATATTTAATGAAAGGAAAATAGAAACCAACACTAAATGATTTTTAAGTATTGTTCCTGGCATGAACTCAGCAGAATATTGAATTTAACAACAAGTATTATCGAAAGCATTAAAAGGCAAATGGTCGTACGGTTTTGGATATTTAATACGTACATTAATATTATTGTGTATAAATTACTTTTGTATAACGTCTTTGCCATATCTCTTACATAAACAGACACATCACGACAACAATATATAACGACATCGACGGTTTACGATAGTATTAACAACATGTAAAAATAAAAATGCGATTCTACGAAAATGCGACATTACAAAAATTTTACAGGGTCCAATGCATATTCGTAGCATCGCGAATGGACTGTATATGTTAATGACCAAAGGCAAATGATTTTGCTTATATGCATATAAATTTGAATTGAAAATTATTTTGTCTGATTTTGAGATCCTCAAGCCTAAGTAGTTCGAAATCGGGATCATATTTTTCTATCAGAGGCGAGATTCTCTCATGATCTTCACATTCCTCCACGCTGCGCGAATACTGGTTTGGAACCCAGGAAGCAGTCATCGTGCGTGATGAATCTAAGTTGTAAGAACTTGTATCGCAATCGATGTAAAATAAATGAGTCTAAACTAAACTTTTCCTATGTTAACTAACGTTAACTGCAATAAATAAATAAACGCAATATTTCCTTAACACAGCTTCTTAACAGTACTACCTGAAAAGGTCGTGAGAAAAAGTCAACTTGTAAATTGAAAATATGAATACAGGATGTTGACTAAATATAATTAAGTAACGGGATATTTGCAATTCTTTGAAGTGAACATGGAATGTGATGACAAAATTATTTTATCTTTGAAGTCTGATATATTAATGATAAAATATAAGAGTCTGCGTGATGATTGCATTAACGGTTACTTCCAAAGAATGTGTGTAATCTATATCACTCTAATTGCATATCCGCAGACAGTAAGTCTTATAGATGTTAAGCAGATCATAAAACACTTAAAATTGACCCTTATGTCATTTTAGTCGCCTTTTAATCATTGAGTGGGAGAATTTATATAAAAATACACACACAATCAACATTTCTTTTTATAAATGACACTGCTGATTCAAAAAGCATTTTTTCCAATTTAATATATTCTAAATGCATTAAATAAATGTTTTATAATTTTATTATTGGTCGGAATATCTTTTTGAACAGAATGAAAGCTATTAATACCATTTTGTAATAAGTTTCATCCGTAATAAAATTCAAAATGTGACTTTTCTTTATTTCATTGGAATGCTTTTAGTTCAGTTTTGTTGAAAACCACATGAAGTTAAACCCGATGGCCTAGGGATTTCAATTTCAAATTTAATTTCAATAGAAATTGTCGTGATACGACAACATTATTTTCACATTATTTAAATAATTTTTAATCTATACTTAATAGCTTCTTTTCATGCGATGGAATAAAGTAACCTAAAACTATAATCAACGTATATTTTTAGCTCACCTGAGCACAAAGTGCTCAGGGTGAGCTTTTCTGATCAGTCTTTGTCCGTCGTCCGTCGTCCGTCGTCCGTCAGTCCGTCCGTCCGTCCGTCCGTCCGTCCGTCGTCAACTTTTCATTCAAACGACATCTCCTCTGAAACCAATGGGGCAAATTTAATGAAACTTGCCTGGGATGTTCCTTGCATGAAGCTCTACCAAGATTGTTCAAATGGTTCTGGTCCATTGCATTTCTGGTTCACTGGAGCTAAAAATAGATTTTATAAGTTGGATCTTTAAAAATCTTCTTCTCCGAAACCACAAGGCCTGGAGCTTTGATATTTGGTATGAAGCATCATCTAGTGGACCTCTACCAAGTTTGTTCAAATTATGTTCCTGTGGACAAAACTGACCCCACCCCAGGGGTCAGTTGATTTTACATAGAGTTATATAGGGAAAACTTGAAAATCTTCTTGTCAGAAACCACAAGGCCTAGAGTTTAGATATTTGGTATGTAGCATTGTCTAGTGAACCTCTACCAAGTTTGTTCAAATCATGGCCTCTGGGTCAAAAATGGCCCCGCCCCGGGGTCACTTGTTTTACATAGAGTTATATATGAAAATCTTAAAAAAATCTTCTTGTCAGAAACCGTAAGTTATAGAGCTTAGATATTTGGTGTGAAGCATTGTCTTGTGGACCTCTACCAAGTTTGTTCAAATCCTGTCCTCTGGGTCAAGAATGGCCCCGCCCCAGGGGCCACTAGTTTTACATAGAGTTATATAAGAAAATCTTAAAAAAATCTTCTTGTCAGAAACCGTAAGTTATAGAGCTTAGATATTTGGTGTGAAGCATTGTCTAGTGGACCTCTACCAAGTTTGTTCAAATCATGGCCTCTGGGTCAAAAATGACCCCGCCCCAGGGGCCACTAGTTTTACATAGAGTTATATAGGAAAATCTTAAAAAATCTTCTTGTCAGAAACCGTAAGTTATAGAGCTTAGATATTTGGTGTGTAGCATTGTCTAGTGAACCTCTACCAAGTTTGTTCAAATCCTGTCCTCTGGGTCAAAAATGACCCCGCCCCCAGGGGCCACTAGTTTTACATAGAGTTATATAGGAAAATCTTAAAAAATCTTCTTGTCAGAAACCGTAAGTTATAGAGCTTAGATATTTGGTGTGAAGCATTGTCTAGTGGACCTCTACCAAGTTTGTTCAAATCCTGGCCTCTGGGTCACAAATGACCCCGCCCCAGGGGCCACTAGTTTTACATAGAGTTATATAAGAAAATCTTAAAAAATCTTCTTGTCAGAAACCGTAAGTTATAGAGCTTAGATATTTGGTGTGAAGCATTGTCTAGTGGACCTCTACCAAATTTGTTCAAATCCTGGCCTCTGGGTCAAAAATGGCCCCGCCCCGGGGGTCACTTGTTTTACATAGAGTTATATAGGAAAAACTAAAAAATCTTCTTGTCAGAAACAAGAAGGCCTACAGTTAAGATATTTGGTATGTAGGATTGTCTAGTGGACCTCTACCAAGTTTATTCAAATCATGGCCTCTGGGTCAAAAATGGCCCCGCCCCGGGGGTCACTTGTTTTACATAGAGTTATATAGGAAAATCTTAAAAAAATCTTCTTATCAGAAACCGTAAGTTATAGAGCTTAGATATTTGTAGTGTAGCATTGTCTAGTGGACCTCTACCAAGTTTGTTCAAATCCTGGCCTCTGAGTCAAAAATGGCCCCGCCCCAGGGGCCACTAGCTTTACATAGAGTTATATAAGAAAATCTAAAAAAATCTTCTTGTCAGAAACCGTAAGTTATAGAGCTTAGATATTTGGTGTGTAGCATTGTCTAGTGGACCTCTACAAAGTTTGTTAGAAAAATGTCCCTAGGGTCACTATTGGCCCCGCCCGAGGGGTCACAAGTTTTAAATAACAATATAGAAGAAAATCTTTAAAAATCTTCTTGTCTGAAACCACAAGACATAAAATTTTAAAATTTGGCATGAAGCAAGCTTTATCAAGCTTTTTCAAATTATTGGATTAGGTTAAAGGTCACGGAGGCTAAAAGTAGATTTATCTACTGTACCTCATAGAGCCTTCATTTATAGACCAATATCTTTGATATTCAGTATAGAGGTTCCTTGCATGGACCTCTACCCATGAGTAAGGTTTGAGGTCACTGGGTCAAGGTCAAGGTCACCATAGCTTATAATAGATATTTCTACTTTCTGTCATAGAGCCTTTATTTATTGACTGATATTTTACATATTTGGTTTGTAGGCACTTACATATTTTCAATTAAAAAATGAAATGCTGCTTAACAGCAAACCTAAGTACTCAGGTGAGCGATCCAGGGCCATCATGGCCCTCTTGTTTCATAGGTCAGGTGGATGACATAATTTCTCCGTAAAGTTCAATCTTCGGTTGAGAGAACTTTGCAGGCATTACTCTTTTCAAGGGAGATAATTATGAGTATATTTATCACCTCCGTGAAGGTGGAGTTTAGTCTAATGATCTGTATTCTGCAGCAGACCTTTTCACAAAAAATCTTACGATTTATCTTAAGATTTTGACTTAATATAATCGTAAGTGAAATCTTAAGTCATTTTTACAAAACCAATCGTAAGTTAAATTTTTTATCTTATTCTTATTCAAGATAAAAACTTATGATACTTTTTACTTGTAAATGTAACATTTTACACTTACGAAAGGGTAACATCAATCGTTAGGTTAAGACAAATTTTACACTTAAGATTTGTTACGATTATTTTGTGAAAAGGATATTTATCGTAAGATTTCTCTTACGAAAAAAAAATTGTCGTAAGATTTTTTTTGTGAAAAGGTCTGCTGAACCTGAGAATAACATAGGCTGCAGTACACGTATTTCACATTTGCGAGGAAAAAAAGAATGTACCTAATTGGTTTTTCAAGCTAACTCTCTTAAAATGGCAATATTCTCAAATCCCAAACAGGACAAAGCAGTTCACAGGAACGTAGACAAAAATAGTACTTAAATACCAATTATCTGAATTCAGCTTACTTCTTGTTGTTTAAGCCATGCTCGACGTTTCGCTATCTGATCACAGCTTACGTTTTATTATTTAAGCCATGCTCGACGTTTCATAATCTGCAGACCTTTTCCCAAAAATTCTTACGTCAATGTTGGACTAAACTCCGACTATCCATTTAATGTACTCAAAATGATTGTTTCTTGGAGATAATGGGACTTCAATATACAATATTTCTGTTTCTTTCCTGGCTACATGATGTAACTCTTCAGTTCCCAAACCTTCACGTCATCTAACAATGTGACATATACTTTTCAGTTTACAGATACAATAAAAAATAAAACCAAGAAAAGATTTACTAGGCGTCATGCCTGAAGGATCTAGCACTTAAAACAACAAGGTCTTATTATATCCGCTTTCCATAGCAATAAAATATTGCTTTAGCGCAAGGACATATACGTATTTGCTTAGAATGTACCAAGACGTCGTTCAACAAATTGTCCTTAGTCATCGTTAGCCTATGATGTGTGTTAACAAGGTTATGAAAAACGGCAAAACAGAGAAGCATATCGCCGTATATTAGCGGTAATATATTTCTTTCTATAAGACATGTGTTTACTTTAGTAAAAAAAAAAGCTGTTCATTTTGCATCGAGGTAGAAACACGGTCTTGCAGTCTATAACACTCGATCAATGTTTCCTGGATACAAAGCAGTACTTGCACCGAAAAGTGAAATGATCAAGCCTCTATAAGTAATTTAATATAGTCATTTAATAGTCAAGTAGCACCTGTCATTTAATAGTCAAGTAGCACCTGTTAAAGGTACATACAAAAGTGCACTTTAGAAAAGTACAAAAACTGCTATTTTTGTGTTCTTATGATAGCACAAAAATGCACGTTACAGGTAGATTTTGAAATATACATTCAAACATACCAATGAGCTAATTTAATTTAAACCGACACAGTATTGCTGATCTTGAACAATGCTACCTGAAAAGTACTATGTAAGTAGCCCAAACAGTCAGAAATATGATATTTTCTAACAAATTTCCATTCCTTCTTGCATCACTAACAATAACAGTTCCATAAGTCGTGCTAAAATTTTTGCTTGTGGTAGTATTTTCATAATTTCCTGCAGAGCTTGTGCTGAATGTTTCGCTTGTGGTAGTATTGTCATAATTTCCTGCAGAGCTTGTGCTGAATGTTTCGCTTGCGGTAGTAGTATTGTCATAATTTCCTGAAGAGCTTGTTGTACTGAGTGGTTTGCTTTCGGTAGTACTTGAATGATCTGCTGAACTTCCAATATATTCATTATAATAATTTCCCAGGATTGTTAACGTTGATGTGTCTCTCTCTAGAAGGTTTACTGCAGTACTTATGAAAGAATTCGCCTGTTCATCTGTAACACGTGAAACATACCACGCATATCTGTAAATAACAGAGAAAAATATGACAACAAAATTAATGTGATTACCACTTTTATATAAGATTTATGAAAATTGTTCTAATTACCACAGTAGTCAAGAAACCTACGGATCATAAATTTTATACAAACCAATTGTATCCAATACCTTTTCAGTTAAGAGCTTAAACCTAAGGCTTTAAATATTTACCATCATATAAATACATATCTCATTATGTGAAAAATAAAAAACATTACAAAGTACGTATGGTGCCAAGTAAGCGATTTTCGCACATATCAGGGAAATGTTTTTTTTTCAATGTGAAGAGTTTAACAATAGCTCGTTTTAGAATCAGAGAATTAGCCGATCCTTAAAACTTTTAAGCTTGGACCCTAAGGAGAGATTGAAAGTCGATCAAAAGCGTTTAATTTAATTTTTGCACAGCTCAGAAGTCAGCGTTCAAGCTAATCGATGTACGTTTCAAGTCGTGTGTACATCCGAATTATTAACGAACGTTTATATCTTTATCTTTGCTTACAGGTTATTTGCTTTGTACACAGATATATGCAAGACTTCTCGAGAAGTAATATAATACTACGCGGCTTCGGGAGCAGAGTTAACATGAATGAACTTGTGAAGAACGTGTGCATATCTCTCAGTTTTGCAAATTAAGTTACATTGCATTGCATACGCTTGAAATGAAATCATTATCATCTAAAAATAGAGTTACTGTTTATGTTTAATTTGTAACTGATAGCCAACAACACAATTCTCCAAATCACAAGCCAATCTTTGAATTTTATGATTCAGCGTGCTACATAATTGTAGTCCGTTTGGTTATACACACCTGATACCAAATGTATTACACATCTGGTTTATCGAAAAATATTGACTCCTCGAAATGCATAAATCAAAGACAAAATATTAAAATTAATTAAAAAGCGAAAATATATTGTCAGTAATTTTTTCCACGTCATTCAAATATATATAAAATCAACTATTGTTTTGTTGTTTATTCTAACTCAGTCATCCGACCAGCATCTATAATTTGTACCATTGGATTCAATGTCATGTGATTTTTCGTATCGGACGGTTTGGTTCATAGTACATGTGAAAATTAAACAGTAACATTTATAGTGATATCAGATTGCATGACAGTAAGATTTATATGTAATTTAGCATTGTTATGTACAAAACAGACAGTAATTGGATAAGTACACTGCCATATGTTCATGTTTGTTTAATTGTATTATATATTATAGTAAGTATATGTCCAAGGACCCCATTTGAAATAAGCCTTCGAGCTTTCATGGGCAGTGCGAGGTAATTTCACACTACTATATACATGCTTTTGCTTACATAGTTACATATTAAATACTTCTTATCTAGTCAAACGCAAATTAAGTAAACAAGTCAGCCTTGTTTTAGCTCTAAAATTGGTGTCTTTCAAATAAGCTTACTGTGATACAGCTATTTATGTCAAACTAACAACATACTTTTTTATAAATTATGTACCTACATTTTACATCGATGTTGTATAAGTGTATTAATTGTGTATATGTATATGTGTATTTTAACCTAAATAAATATCAATCAATCTATCAAGTGCACTGTTATATGTTCAGCTAATCATGTACAATAAGTACAGAGTTAACTGGATAAGTTCACTGCCATATGTTCAGTTTATTATGTACAATATGTACAGTTAGTTGGTTAAGTACATTGCTATATGTTCAGCTTATTATGTACAATACGTACAGCGTTAACTGGATAAGTACACCGCTATATATTTTAACGAATTGTAAAGTTGAATGTTATATATTTCAATCATTTATCTGAGTTTTTAAAAATCTTGCAAAAAAACCTTAAAGGGTTTGAAAACCCGTTTGAATGTCATGCAAATATATGAAGAGATAATGACTTTCTATTGTATTTTTCATGTAAAACACAAAATATAAGTGTTTGCATATACATAATAAATTTAGCTGTAGAACAGAATAGCTTTACAAACTTGATTGTATTTTTTTCCACAAAACATTATACACTTGTCCGTTGCGGAAAACTGTATTTTTTGTTGAGTCACCGCCAAATGAAGTTTCCTGGAGTGTGGTTGGATCACTTAATCAGAACCGGAAGCACAAGAGAGGTATAGTCCGGACAAGTTTTGTGATGGACGGACAGACAGACGACGGAGAAGTGATCCCTATATGTCGCAGCTACTTTGTAGCAGGCAACACAATTATATAATGTGTGTGAACTAAAGTTTAGTTATGAAGATTATCTTGACATGTTACCTGATTATTTGACAACATTTATAACTAAACAAGATTCTCAGAATACAAATCTGTAGGTGTGCTAGAAATAGAGTAGAGAGAATTAAACGCTACTGTCAATGTTTTTCTTTTAAAGTATATAAAAGACGAATTTCACTTTAAAGTCATATACCCTTGTTATACAGAAAACTTAATATAAAAGATATAATTTCGTAAACTCAAGTATGTATAAGTTGAATGGTTTCAAAGTAAAAAATAGAAGTGTCCCATATAAATAAGCAGTTAATTATAAAAAAGTCCATGACAATTTTGAATAGTGTTCAGTAATAACACATATGAATTTAGATAAGAACTAAAAAATCTTCACCCTCTTTAAACTGTTAAATTCTGATCAATTAACTTTAAATAAATTGTTTAGAAATGTTCATCATTTGATTATTTCATTGATTACAATGACATGTATATTGTTAAATTATATCTATGATCATTTGTATATAATGACGTACATTGTACAAATCACATGAAATAAAATTTCTGTTCTGTTCATAATATAAAGTATGACAAGTATACCAGTCTAAGTCACTAACACAAGTACGTACGAAATTTACCAAACCATTCCAAATTTCACAAAGAGATTGAAATAACTGTACAAAAATATATCTTATACTATAGAACTTATATTTGTTAATCTACACTTAGTGGACACTTTAAGATATTTAGCTAGTCTAAACAACTCATTTCTATTTTACTAAAACAGTGCAATAAAAGTTTTATTCTTATATCTGAATACAGCAGACATTTTAAAACGAAATGAAATTCATTTTCCAAATCATTTAAATTACATAACTGACAAAAAACGTTCTTTTCTTGGTATTCTGTGTCTTGAAAACCTTCCTGTTTGATTGTGTAAAGAATGTGAAAATAATATTAGTTTACATAAGTAGCTTCTTAGGTTCATAGGTAAAACATCTAAGTACTGTTCATACACAAATGATAATTTAGCATTACTATAATATTATCAAAAAGAATGCATTTATCTTGCTTACCATTGTGCCATTTTTGTAAGTTACTGATTAGTACTTGCTTGAATAAGAAAATAATATTATTTAATAACTGTGGGTTACACGATGCCAAGTCGATTTTCGTTAGTACCACCCGATAATTATCGCCGAAAGGACACTTGCAGTTGCGAATTCATTGGAAGATATTCATCGATTTGAAAGTGATCATCATCGCTGTGATGACTACATCAAAATTTGCTCTATAAAAAGGCGGTAAGTATCGTGTTGGAGGCGAAAACTATCGTGTTGTTGTCTTGTATGTTTATCAATTCAACTTTAATGAGAAATAAACCTTCAAAACGATGATAATCGCCATGTGTAGACTAAATGATTTTCATAAACGTTTTCTAGTCTTAAATATCGTAAATCAACATAGCAATAACTGCTCTCTTCAATATGACTATAACTGAATCATGTTCGTGTGTTACACCGCATAGCGGGCACAACGAATAGACGGGTTGAGATTCCGTTTATGCGACGATTTGCAAAAAGGCACCTGTCGCCGCATAAAAGGAACAAATGATAACATACATGACCGTATGGGCTGCTACAATAGGAACATATACTGATTCGAATTTATGTCTAAGTGCTTCTCCCGACTTATACCGCTGCAGATCGATGACATTTGCACGAATTACCAAACTGTTCCTCGTGGCCGGCACAGTTCGGATTATGTCATTTAAGTGTAAGTTCTACTTTTAAAGTCAATGCCACCGCCATATTATTCAACAAACATTTGAAATCGGCCTAAGATTGTACAGCGCACGATTTGTCTGTGTCAGTGCAGGTGCCGTTCGTTTTTTCCAGTCCTTTGACGCCTAACTGTAGCAACTGATCTTTGGATTCCCATCGTCGGATCGCGCGTTCGCCGTAGGAACCTGTTCAATTAATATAAATAAATAGACCATTTGGTTGTGTACCAATCAAAGTAAACCACGGTCCCCTTTCCGGGGGAAAAAAACGGGACTTTGACTTTTCTAAAGTCCTGGCACCTCGGGGACATGCAAAAGGTAAACACGCGGCTCATTGTACCCGCTCCGTTTCAGGCTATAGTCCCGGTTGTTTTGAAAAAGGTAAAACACCCGATACTGACACCACGGGGACATCGAAAACGATGAAAACACTGGTCGTTTCACTGGGACCACCCGGGATTGGGATCGGGGTTTACATTAACTAGTGCATTATGTGACATAATACAGTACAAACCGTTCAAAGCGACCGATCAATTGCTCCACCAATAGATGAAAAAAATGTCTCCCACGGTAGTTTAGCGTTTTGTAACTGTCACGTCCCTTTGAGAATTTTAGAGCAATCCATGCATGCGACAAGAAAGCACAGTTGCGCCGCATAAACTGTTTCATTCCCTTGATGCGTTGAGCTTCGCCGCATAAGCGTCTTCATTCCTTTTATGCGTTGCAAATCGCCGCATAAACGGAATCTCAACCCGTCTATGCGTTGTGCTCGCTATGCGGTATCATTCGTGTCATGTTAACTTTTGCTATTCCTACGCGAAAATAACCGCCTTTAATACAATAATTTTCTCAGAAGGAATACTTAAAGAAGTAACTTTTAAATAACTGTGTTAAAGGCGATAATCATCGCCAGTTTTTCATTGAAAATTACATTTCGCATTCAAAATGTTGACGGGAAAACACTATTTAGAGTGAACTCGTTGTTTCTTAGTAGAGCTTAGTCATTTCCGAGAGTAAAGGACGGTAACAGAGTCTCTACATACAATTATTCCTTTTAAATTGGCGTTAGAGATTTATGTACCTTAAACTGGAAAGAGAAACCTCGTGAAATACAGAAAAATACGAGACTTTTAAATCCAGTCACGGGATATATTTCACGTCCTTATTCCTTTTCAGCAGTCCGTTTACATGTAAATATTTAAGGGTTCAAGATTAAATCAAGATTTAATTAAATTCAAGAATACATAAGATACAAGGTAGTTTTTCGATGACACTTATTCAAGTTTTAACTTTTAGTACTGAACCTGTATTACCTAAATACAAAGTCAGCAGCTTCCAGCTTTGGCAGTAACTCTTTCATGTATCTCAACTCTCTCAATGGGTTTCCTGTGTATGGACATGCAAACTCCGTCAACCAAATCTTTCGGTTGTATCTCTTGTACAGGTCCTCTAGGAATTTCATTGTTTTAAAAGCGCTACATTTATACACATGTGTGGCTAAATAGTCTACCCGGCAATTGTTACAGTATTGAAAGAACGTGTCAAACCATTGCGTTGTGTTACCATTACATCCGGAACCACACGGAGCAGCTGCGGGGCTTACTATAGGCCGCCCGTCAGCAAGCTCTTCCACTTTACTCCAGTATCTAGCAGCGTCTTCTGGCTGTATATTTGACTGGGCGTGGTGGTTAGGCTCATTGAAGGCGAGCAGATATTTTGCGCTGTCGTAGATATAATACTTTGAGAAGTAGCTACCGTAGCCCCAAGTCATCGGTACATGGTGATAGGCATTTTCAGTTATGTTCACACAATTACTCCTTTTACGAAGGTTGTCAAGATTAGCTCCCCAGTCATACCTGAAAAGAAGAAAAAAAATACAGCGAATGTATATCCGTCTGAAGTTTTTATACGTACACATATCTCCTGCAGAAATAATGTTTATATATACATACTAGACTATGTGTGTGTAATTTATGCAGTAAGAGGTTTTTCACTAAATGCACTGCAGACAGCTGATCAACTATTCCCTGTTTTCACTTATGTAGACAACCTTTTAAAAACAGGTCAAACGGCGGTGCATTACATTTTGTCTTTTAACCGACTTTGACTTTCAATATTGTTATACATACCACCCAATGAGACTGCGTCTTTTGCGTTTGTCTACAAGTTTTCATGTTCTATTTCTTAAAACATAATAAATGGTAAGAAAAAACTGAGTTATCAACATTTTGAAATTATTTTAGCACAGATAAATCTTCTGTCTTAATGTTTTTAAATCAGTTTTGTTTTGTTTGTGAAACAATAATCTGTTTAATGTAGAATAAACGTTCGAAGTTTTTGTCACATTTGACTAAAATACAGTCAAAAGTGTTGGTTTTCTTTGTTAAGAACCCTCCCCTACACACTCCACAAAAACAAGACGATGAAAGTGACCTTTTTATGACAATGCCTGACACCGCCCTGTACGTGCTACCTTTTTAAATTTTTATTCATTCATCCAGTTTTATTGATAGATAGATGAATTCATTCATTCATTCATTCACTCATTCATTCATTCATTCATTCATGTATTATTATTCATTTGTAAGTCTATTCATTTTTTTTGTTTTAAAGTGGTGACGAGAACGATTGAAATAAGATTATATGATTCTCAAAATCTATTTCTCATAGATCGAGAAAGCTGAACTTATAAAATTCCAATTCTCCACAAATTTTATGTAGACGAGACGTCTATTTCAACATGGCTGCTTTAAAAATTCGAATTTCCCTGCATGAATATTTTGAAAGCATTGCCTAAGTCCGGCATTACAGCCTGTGACTTCGGCGCTGAGTTCCTGCGCTGTACGTCACTGCGTCTCCGAAGCTAGTATTCATTAACTGATCTGGCATACCTATTTGCCTTAAAGACAGTAAGGTGTAATGCAGAACCTTTGAACCAATGAGTACTCCAATGCTATTAAATTGTGTTGATATGAGACCGTTTCACTGAAAACTGTGGGTTTGATCCCCTCAAACTATTTTTTTTATCTTTAGCTTTCGATTTTATGATTAAGTTTTTTTTTTTAACTTTTCTTTATATTAAAATTAGACAGAATTGTATCCCTGTTTAACATACTTCGAAAGTTCAAAGTTTTTAAATATAGTACATAAACTAAAATTTAGTATCAACAATTTCTGTAATTATTTTTTCCAAACCTACTCGATATATCTCCTTTATATTGTGCTTAATGTTTCATGGCAATATAAAAATAAAATTCATTTAATAAGCTAATTTGAAACTCTATTTACATGTTTTGAAAC
Organism: Cyclina sinensis; assembly: GCA_012932295.1. Taxonomy (NCBI): domain Eukaryota; kingdom Metazoa; phylum Mollusca; class Bivalvia; order Venerida; family Veneridae; genus Cyclina; species Cyclina sinensis. Next base: position 2,765,603 of record JAAONU010000019.1, read on the forward strand.
TTTCTTTGATATCTTTCCATGATTTTGAAACGGTCGGAATAGACTGGTTAGATGTTTGTAACCACATTTCAGTAGTTCTCACTATTCTATATAACATTTTTGTTTTATTCTCAGCAGTAATAAGGTTTTTGTAATTCTGAATGATAACAGATTTCATTTCTGTAGTTTTTGTGGTCATAGTGATTTGAAGTAGATGCAGTATCTTAAAATTCTCTTACTAAAGGTGTTTCATGTTGTTTATATTTTGTAACGAGAAAGTTCTTTTCTTACCGGAGGCTGAAAAAAAGTTCATAACACTTAATTATCAATTATGGATCTTATCTCGTCTTCTTGCTAATTTGACTCCAAGTGCTCTGGTCTCAGTAAAATTATTAAGTACCGACCCGTTTCGCTCTACAATGCCATTAGCTTGTCATTAGCTTTTTATGTTTTATATGATTGTATGTTTTGCATGCAACAGTATCGCGTTGATGGGTGAGTTGGAGTTAATTCACCAAAATAACTTGCTCTTGTTTGTTTTTATGAAAACCTGTTGGGGCAAGTGTGAGGTTGGTGCACCCTCGAACCTGGTTTAAACCCCCAGTGGCAAATGTTATGCCACTGACAGTTCGAAGGCGGTAACCCATCTGGTTTTTATTTTCGTTATATGTTTGTGGTGTCTTATTTAATTGATTTATAAATAAACTTATGCTATCTTTTCCTCTACTTTTTGACTGTGTAGGAAGGCGGTCTTTTAGTGTAGTTTTTTCCTGATATGCGTCATTCCCCTTTTTTACTGCTTATTTATTTACTTTTTTTGTTTTGGACAGACGCTAGATAACATGTTTTCCTCACATTGTTGTGAAGCATGTTTGTAAACATTACAAACATGTAAAATAATCGGTATAAGGAAACGTTTAAACAAGATAACATCTGCATTTCTACATCTTTTAGTATATTAAGATTCCTGTTTACTTCCTTAATCAACACGGGAAAAGAAAACTGCGTTCTCCTTTTCGTTCGTTCTAAATATAGAAGTTGCAAATCTTGGTTTACATATAGTTAAATGTCAAATGAATGAATGAATGAATGTCAGCTCAATTACAATAACTTTAGACTTGTGTTGTGAAAGCTTTCGTTGTTTCAATCTTCCATAAAGTGGTATTAATTATTGTTTAGTATACATAAATAACATTCATTTTTTTGAGCATAAATATTTCTAAATCATAATCATAAAAAAGTATAAAATGAAAACAAAATTGTATACGTACCACCATGCTATATTATTTAATGCTTTGAAGTCATCGCACAGAAAGCCCCGAGGATTCACGCTGACACCCTTTTTCAGTGACCCTTCTGCTACCAAGGCAACCATAAGACAGAAGAACGAAATCTGCAAATCCAAAATAAATATATCCATCCCAGAATAACAGCCTAACAACTTTTACATGTGAGCAGCATAAAATATATGCGCCTGATATTCACTGCATGAGTAATCTTCAAAGCATATGCGTACTGAGTAGTTTTTAGCAACATATTATAATGCAACCTTGGTATCAGACGAATGGTTAACTAATTTTATGTAAGTAGACTAGGCAAGCGGAAAAGCTTACTTATGATTTAATCTGATTATAAGTGGGGTATTTAGTACACCACTTCAAACGTTTACTAAATTTTTTCTTTCTTTTAATCAAATATAGTACTTTTGCTTTCATGTTTTAGACAGCATTTTTGCAATATTTACATATTAAACAGATAAAAAAACTATGAACTTTCCGTTTAATTGTGTAGCATGAGAAATATATATGATCCTGCCTGGACTTGGTAGTTATAAGGTGGTTCAGGCGCATGGCCTACAAATTAGTTCTAAACAGTTCAAACGCAATGTGTTGCTTGTTTGCATTAAAACATATTCTGATTTAAGTTTTTTAACCTTTTTCTTTTTTAACCTTTTAACCTTTTCTTTAATCAAGCTTTAAATTAAAAAACCTAGCGTTGATCATTACATCAAAAGGATATTTTCGGCGCGAATCTCGTAATTTCACTGAAATAGTACTAATGACGTAATCTTACTGAAATATCACCGTGACCTTACCTCACTAAGACAGTACCAATGCTTGAATATTACCCATGACGTAACCTGATTTAAAAAAGTACCAAGGACGTAACCTCACTTGAGTAGTACCAATGACGTTACCTCACTTAAAAAGTAGTAATGACGTTACCTCACTAAAATAGTAACAATGGCGTTACCTCACTAGAATAGTACCAATGTCGTTATTTCATTGAAATAGTACCAATGTCGTTATCTCACTTAAACAGTACTAATGACGTAACCTCACTGAAAAGTACCAATGACGTCACTTCACTTAGATAGCACCAATGTCGTAACCTCACTTCAATAGTAATAATGACGTAATCTCACTTAAAAGTACCAAGCACGTTACTTCACGCAAGCAGTTCTAATGACGTTACCTTACTTAAACACTGCAAAATTATGTAATCGCGTTACCTCACTTAAAAAGTGTCAATGTCCTAACCTCACTTAAATATTATCAGTGACGTAACCTCACTTGAATCACCCAATGTTTTAGTGCAATACATGAGGATAATGCAAATAGAGAATTGTTGAATATGTTAAAGTGTACGTGTGAATAGCAGGACAATGTATAAGAGAAAAGTACCGTTATGTTATATTACAAAGAAATGGGACCTCCAAGATAAATATGCAGATTTTGTATGACTAGCAATTATAATAAACAAAGAAGACAGTTCATAGATTCATACAATAATTTTAGAAGAATGAGAGCCAAGGTAAGGATAAAGTTAAACACATCTACTGTTGCAGCAACAGTCATTTTAAGTAGAATTTATTATTTAGCTTTAGAAAACGAAGTTCATTTCATAAAAACTATTGTATAGAAGAATTATATTTGTGGAAATGGCCATCGAAAAAGGAAAGCAAATTGCTCAGCAATAAAAGTAGTTGGTCAAGCAGTCTGTCTCCTCCAATATGTGCAATAAAAATCTGGTTTCTGCGTGGTCTTAACTGGCATAATACTAAGTCTACCTTCTCATAATGTATTTGATTAAAAAGATCACTTAGTACGAAAAGTTCGTTGGGACGTTGCAGCTAGTTAACATAGCGAGGGTTTCAGTATAAAATTATTGTAACTATATATAAAGTAAGAAAGAGATACACTAGCTTTGCACTGAACCGTCGAAAACTAGGACTGCCAGTTGATTAAGTAACAATTGGTTAGTTCCGGGTGCATTTCAAATGTAAGATAAAACTGCATACAATGATAAAGGTTTAAAGTAGTTCACAGAAGTGGTCCCGATGTTTCTTTATTTATTTATAGAGCAAGTGGTTTATGTCGATGACCAGAAATTTTACCTCTCAGTTAGTTTAAACTTATTTATTTTACATCGATTGGGAAGCAAGTTTTTGCAACTTATTTAAATCCCTCTCGATGACTGCTTCCTGTATTCAAACCAGTACTCACGCTGAAAATGAGGAATGCGGGTAGTCACTGTAGACTCTCACATCTGGCGGGATTCGAACCAGCGACGTCCGGATCGGGAGTCCGGCGCTTTAACCCCTAAACCACTGCTTCTCTCACATGATCGCTTCGAGTCCCGCTATGGACCATTTCTACATATGTGAGAAATTGGCAGCTTCTTATGGAGATATGGAGTCCAGTATTAGTCATTCAAAGGTGCAATGGTTAGATAAACTGCTTGTCAAATTGTAAGAAGGCGTTAAACAAGAAATCCTTACCAAACTTAATTCAGTTTTCGAACCGTTCTCATAATGAAATGATAAATACGGAAGTGTCCTTCATTTTCAACAAATGCGAACCAGATCACCTGGCTAGAAGTTCGATGAAATACCACTGTACTACGCATTATAGTCCATGATTGAAATGTGTAATAATACTCGACACAAGTTTGCTTTTTTTGTGTTATTGATAAAATCTTTTAATGTTGTTGGGCGTCGGTAAATTTCCTTGTTCTTTTATTTTATGTGTATATTTTACGTACTCACGCGCTCTCTTTTAGCTTAACTGTTTTCATAGTTTTATTTACAATATATTTATGTCTTAAAATGCCATAGACTTAATAAAACATTTTATCGAAGAATTATAACCAGATCTGAGTAATGTGTTTTTCAGTCTGTAAGATGTTAACTAATCTTGTTGAAACGTAGTTCGTAATGTGATAAAATGCACTATATATGCATTTATATGTTGTGAACTTGTAATATTTAGAAACATCACTGGTAATGAGTTTGCCAGAGCGTCAAATCTTTAGTTTCACTGATTCAAAGTTCAAAGTAGATTCTGTATCCCACTTACCGAGGCAAGCTGTTTTTGTCATAAGTAGCAACCATAAAGCATGACCTATTCGTTGTGTGTGGCACAGAATCATAGCGCTGAAGTTTTCGTTGGCTGGCTAACGAGTACAACACATTTTTTTAATTACAGCATGGCTCGTACCTTGATTCGCAAGTTAACGATAAGCTCAATTGAATACAACTGCCGAAAAGATAATGTAGGTTACAGCCAAATATACCATTCACTACATGACAAAATCTTTATATTACTAAAACGTAGTGATCTTGTGTACCATACATTCTTTTAAATGATTTATATCTACTTTATACACATTTGCAAGCACAGAAGGCAGAAAACCTTGAATTGAGAAAGTCCTGTGTATATTTTTGACCAGTTACACCAATTGTGATATGATGTTGCAGCTGACATACGATATTTTTGTGCAATACAATTATTTCCCTCCAGGTCGATATTAGTTTTAATCGACAATAAAAAACAAGATATATATCAAAAGCGTAGCTGAAAGACAGAAATTTTGTTTTACAACTTTAGAAGGTTCAATCAATGACACGAAAAGTTTAGTACAAAACTTTGTTTACAAAGTGAAACGCATCACATGCTTTTTTGCAGTGTGTTGTATACGTCTGTAATAAGCTGCTTCTTTATTTATCATTGTTCTCGTGATATTGTCAAAATGCAGTAGGAAAGGAGGGGGTTCTTTTCCGAAGGTCGCTGGTTCTAACCTCATTAGAGGTGAGATTTTTCAGTGAATTTTCTTAGCTGACGCTACTTTCAGCGTGAGTATTGGTTTGAATCCAGGAAGCAGTCACCGTGCCTGACTAATATAGGTTGATTTTCAGTCAGACATTATTTTTTTCAAACAAAGGCCTTCTGAAGCAAATTTAAAAACATAACTTAAATAAGTATCTAAAGCAACTGACTCACAGAATTTAGCTGATTTCTTTTAAATTTAAGAGAAGTTAATATACTACGGAAAAATAACATCATATTATTCTTCTATACATCATGGAAACTGAAAAAAGGTTTTGACATAACCAGGATTCGAACACATGACCTTTCGGTCAGTAAAATATAGAGCGACGATCTACACCCCTGAGTCACACAGACAAGTTATCTTGTGCCCTCAAAAATAATGTTATTACTAAAGTATTTACCCCATGACTAACTTGGTAAATTTTTTACCGATAAAAGTGTGTAAAACTTCATATTTTGATGTTTTTTCTGTTACAAAAATTGAGTCAGTAACTTAGTTTAGATATGTTCTTCACAATTACAGCTAGAATTTCCAGCTGTACAAAAATTTTCTATTTTTCATCGTCGGCCCATCTGTGAGTTAGTCGCTTTAAGTACCGTTATTATTTTGCCACTGGATAAATTTGTTCCAAGTACAAGATGAGCGCGCTGCTTTTTCTCATTCACACGTGACTAGTACTTGTATTACTTCATAGTTATAGTTGCAACTACTGATGTGTAAAACGAATGAAAAAAATACTAATAAAGCTTTTGACTTACCGTAAAATGAAAGTAAAACCAACTGATCCTTTCCAAGAACATATCACAATATGACATGCAAAAAATATTAATAAAAGTAAACTTATATGTCATATGTGATATGTTTCCACTAAATGTTAAAATGTAGTTATGCTACTTTATTTAGGTGAGTTAAGAAGTACATATTTAAAAGTATATTTACATTTTAACTAAAACGTATAAATGCTCATTTGTAAAGATACACGTCACATCTTTTCATCTGGTAAAAGCTCGATTCACATGATTAAGTATCAGTAGTATATTTATGTAAATGATGGTTAGTATGAAGATATTTTTATAAATTATTTAATAGAATCCAAACTCCTCTTTGGAGCTCAATTTATTATTTGATTAAAATGCAAAGTTCCAGTATAGATGGTAATCAAATTTGTTACTGGGTCGAAAATTTCTTATAGATATTTAAGTTCAAAAATTCTTTCCCGTACAGAAGGAAATCTAAATTATGACCAGGCAAAGTATTTCTAAGACAGATATAAGTGCAGATATGCCTTCTAATATAGTTGTTATGACTGAACCCATCATTTCCTAGAGATATATAAGTGCAAATATACCTTTAAGTGCAGTTGTATATCAAATCTATGACTGGGTTTATCGTCCGTAATACCGGAGTATCCGTATTTTCGGATTGGTAGGAAGTTAGCAGTAGCAGCACGCAGTAGCAGTAGGAAAAACGTGAAGTTGGCAGTAGCAGTAGGAAACACGTGAAGTTGGCAGTAGCAGTAGGAAAAACGTGAAGTTGGCAGTAGCAGTAGGAAAAACGTGAAGTTGGCAGTAGCAGTACCAGCATTAGCACTAGGAAAAACATAAAGTTGGCAGTAACAGTAAGAGCAGTAGCAGTAGATAAAACGTGAAGTTGGCAGCAGCAGTAGCGGTAGATAAAACGTGAAGTTAGCAGTAGCAGTGTCAGCATTAGCATTAGGAAAAACGTGAAGTTGGCAGTAGCAGTAAGAGCAGTAGCAGTAGATAAATCTGTTACTGTCAACTTCACATTTTTCCTACTGCTACTGCTCTTACTGCTACTGCCACTGTTACGTTTTTCCTACTGCTACTGCTCTTACTGCTACTGCCACTGTTACGTTTTTCCTACTGCTACTGCTGGTACTGCCTCGCCAAATTCACGTTTTTCCTACTTATACTGCTCTTACTACTACTGCCAGCTTCACGTTTTCTAATGATAAATATTTGTGCAAATTGAATTATTTGAAATATTCAGGGTCATTATGCCCCCTAAAAACTTTTGACATCAAAGAGAAATTATGAAGTAACAGTGCTTGAAATTATGTAGTGAGTATACAACTAAAATGTCTAGGCTTTAAATTTCTAGTATGATTAAGTTACTGAAACATTAATTCTAAAAATATTGTCATTATCACCTTTCAAATGGCCATTAAAATTGAAAGTAAAATTGTAAATTTGTTATAGAACTTGATCTAATGTTAAGATACATATTTATTCATATGAGTCTCATCGGCATGCATAAAAAACATATAATATATGACATACAGTCAAGGATAACATACACATGTGGTACACATGGCTATTTAGGTAGGTAACGCCGCTTCGTCTTACCAGTGTAAGGCGCTATCAGATAATGTTTACACACTTACCTTATAGTATGCCTTAAACTTATGTCTCTTATACTGTACATGAAGCAATGATTTCTTTCTTAATTTTCAGAGAGAAAACGATATATCTGATGCTGTGCAATTATAAGGGACTAATAAAATCAAAGTACATTGTAGGTCTTAAATCCATTTGCCCATTTGATGCTTTAACAAAAACTGTTTCTGAGAGATAATGTGTTTGTAATATACAACATTTGTGTTTGTTATACACAACATTTGTGTTTGTTATACACAACATTTGTGTGTGTTATACACAACATTTGTGTTTGTAATACACAACATTTGTGTTTGTTATACACAACATTTGTGTTTGTAATAAACAACATTTGTGTTTGTTATATACAACATTTGTGTTTGTAATATACAACATTTTTGTTTGTTATACACAACATTTGTGTTTGTAATATACAACATTTGTGTTTCTTTTCTTTTCAACTTTCTTCTCTTCCTGACAAACTTCAGGAAATGTCACGTCCACACACTGAATTTTTCTTTTCAATTCCCGAATTTTCACTTTGTAAAAAAATCCCAACTATATATTGCTTTAGCATTTAGAAATGTACATATAAGCTTAGAATTTACCCAGAGGTCGTTCATCATTTGCCTACGCAGGGATGTTGACAGATTTTATTTTACAGTTTTGGTGCTCGCTTTTGAAAATGTCAGAATCGCTGTATATTAGCGTTAATATTTTTCTTTCTATAAGGCATGTATTACATTTGGTTGAAATCTTTTCATTTAAAATCGGCTACAAAACAAGATCTTGCAACTTATAAAAATCGATCAATGATTATAGATACAAACCAGTACTCGCACCAAAGTCTGGAATGCAGATCCTCTGTAAGGAATTTTTTAGTCACGTGGCCCTTCTCGAGTTGTTCAAGCTAGATCAACAAATGGCTCTATGCAAAAGTTAAAAAGCTATTCTATTATCTTATTCTGTTGATAATAAAAAAAAGCACGTTATGGGCAGTTTTTAGAAAATCTACACTCAAGTACACTTTCGAACAAAAATGTCAGAAATAGAACATTTTCGAATAAATCTCTATTCCTGCTTGCACCATTAGCAATAACAGTTCCATTTGGCGTAAATTAAATGTAACCATAGAAGAGCTTGTTGTGCTGAAAGTTTTGCTTTTGGTAGTATTTTCATAACTTTCTGAAGAGTTTGTTGTGCTGAATGTTTCGCTTGCGGTAGTTGTTGCATGATCTACTGTGAAGTTATTGAAATACTCTCCAAGGGTTGTTAAAGCGGATTTGTCTTTCTCTAGGAGGTTTACTGCAGTAGTGATAAATGAATTCGCCTCTGTAACACGCGAAACATACCATGCATATCTGTAAATAAAAAAATGAAAAAATGTGATCACAACATCAGATACCTGAGAGGTTTTACTGATTGTAAAGATTATACGAACCTACTGTATTTTACGGGTCTTCGTATCGTCTGTTCCTATTCTTAGATATATAGCAACATATAGCGTGATACCAAACTGCATGATTAAGATGGAATGTTACTGTAAGAATTATATGTAATTTAGCATATGTTCAATACGAACGGTTAATTTGAAAAGCACACTGCTATGTTTGCCTTATATGTCTTCTCGGTTGTGTGTGTGTGTGTGTGTGTGTGTGTGTGTGTGTGTGTGTGTTTTGTTCTTGTGGTTGTTATTGTTGTTTTTTGTATTGTAGAGATGAATATTCGATATTTTCAGATGAAAATTTCAATTTTAAAAATCACATCAAAAAGAAAGTCAGACAACTATGTTCAATTACCTTAGTGTAAGAAATATCAGAAAATATCTTAACAATGACTCTACGGTTATTCTTGTTTTGTAACTTGTTATTTCACACCTAGATTATTGCAATGCAATTCTTTATGGTATTTCCCACTGTGATATGCGCAAAATGCAAAGGATCCAAAACATGTGATCTAAGCTCGTTTTAAGACTCAGAAAATAAGCTGGTTCCAAACAAGCACTTTTTCAGCTGCATAGGCTGCCTGTAAAGGCAAAAATTGAATTTAAGATCTTGACTGTTATGTATAATTGTTCAAAGGGCCAAGCTCCAGCTTATCTAATTGAATTGTTAACTGAACATGTTTCTAGACGTAGGCTACGATCAACAGATCATATGTCTGGTTGTTATGATGTACCTTTCAATAAATGTAAAAAACATTTGGTGATCGAGGATTTAGAACTGTAAGGCCAAAGTTATGGATTTCTGAAAAATTCCGATTCAATAGACATTTTAAGAAAAATCTGAAGACACTATTCTACAGGAAGTTTAATTCATGGTCTTAAGCAATATAAAAGAATTGATATGAGATTGTAGCGGGGCCATAATTGACTCATTGTAATGAAAAGAGTATCAGCGCATATCTACAACAGCTCAACAAAATATGATATAAGTGTTTGCGATTTCTAAATCACATTTTTATATTGCTTGCTTCATATTTCCGGTAAGTGTACTGAAAAAAATGCATAACGGATCATGTTTTATGAATATACATGAACATATGTATATTTTTAATAGTTTATTGGGGCACATGGTATATTTTCTTATCATGTGTTTGGTGTTTCATTTATTAATTTCACTTGTCTATACATTGTATTTGAATTGCAATTAGTTGATAGTTCTTTCATTGTACAACGCCAGTGAATATACTCCGTAGTTAAAGCGTTTGATCATATAAAATAGTTTCAGTTTCAGAATGTTAACTCAACATTACAATTCTATAACTAATTTATAAGGGGAAAAATAGCGACAAAAAGTCTTTGGAAAAACCCTTACATATATACACTTATAGTACGGCATATAAATTTGACGACACCTGAATGGTTAAGACCTTCCGTATACAAAGCTGTATATATCGTGAGCCAAAAAAGCTGTATACACCGTGAGAAATGGTTTTGTTTACAAAAAAAAATGGCAGCCATCTTTTCTCTCGATTCAAAACTTTAAACAAAAATAACTGCACATTTGTAGTACCATAGGCATGAATCTGTCTAGTATCTGTGAAAATCCAGAGAAATTTAAAATATAACCTTATTTTGTGTGATTAAAGCCTACCGTATAGAATACTAGACTGAACTATTCAAGCTAAAAACATTTCCAGTTTGAGGTTTAAAATGAACAAGAAAAACTTATTTTCTTGTGTTCAGTTCACGAACAATGAAGTTGTGTCAACTTATCAAATCTTTGAATAGACTTATGCTGCCTGTTGTTATTGTCCGCTTAACTGTCCTTTTCTTTGGCTCTCATGTTGTACTATCATAAACGAGAGTTCACTGCTGAAGTTGCATTGTAAACCGCACACTGAAGGATACTTATTTTAATTAAAATCATTTCACGGCTGCGTATTGTCTGTTCGAACGGATAAAACCCACACCCGGCGGCTCATATTGTATTAATCTGACCAAAATTTGAGGCCGTTTATATATTGTTTATTTTATATATATTGTCTTATATATAATGGTACAAGTAATGCGCGAATATATGATAATGTATTAGATATATGGTAGTATTTTATAAACACTTATCCGTGTTTGAACAGTTAGAATTATACCTGTATTACCTAAATACAAATTCGGCAGCTTCCAGTTTTGGCAATAACTCCTTCATGTACTTCAACTCTCTCTTTCGGCTCTTTGTATGAGGGCATGCAAACTCCGTTAACCAAATCTTCCGGCTGTATCTATTGTACAAGTCCTTTAGAAAGTTCATTGTTTTAACTGTGTTACAGTTATACACATGTGTGGCTAAATAGTCTACCCGACAGTTGTTGCAGCTTTTAAAGAACGTGTCAAACCATTGCGTTGTGTTACCATTACATCCGGAACCACACGGAGCAGCTGCGGGGCTTACTATAGGCCGCCCGTCAGCAAGTTCTTCCACTTTACTCCAGTATCTAGCAGCGTCTTCTGGCTGTATATTTGACTGCTCCTGGTGGTTTGGCTCATTGAAACCAAGCAGATATTTTGCGCTGTCGTAGATATGATAATTTGAGAAGTAGCTACCGTAGCCCCAAGTCATCGGGACATGGTGATTGGCGTTTTCAGTAATGTTTACACAATTACTTTTTTCACGAAGGCTCTCAAGATTAGCTCCCCATGTATACCTGCAAAGAAGAAAAGCAAATACAGTAAGTAAGTAAGTAAGTGAGTAAGTAAGTAAGTAAATAGTTTATTAACGTAACTTGTGCATTACAGTTTCACAAAATATACAATGCATAAATACATAAATTTTAGCACCCGGCCCTATGGCCCTATAAGTCACTAATTACATAAACACAATCATGTTTTCGGATATGTACATAGAAATGGTATTGTTTTGTCTCAATTTAAACAGGTAAGTGTGTGTAGAGGGAATCTACACTTAACAAAATTTTATACACCAAAGTCAGTAACATGTACCCAAGTATAAAGTAAGTATACATTACTATTAAATTACTTAAATTATGTAATGATAAAGAAGTGAAATACATGTAACGCGTTCGATTTATTTCCATCTAAGGTTTTCACACGTACATGATTGTATGAACTACAAAAATATGTTTATATGTATATACTTGACTGTGTGTGTACTTTATGCCTAATTCTAAACGTAACTCTAACACTAACACTAGAGAGTTTTCACTCAATGTGCCGCTGTTTAAGTTTACTAATCTCTCACTAGCAAATATACCTTAAAACCTGTCTAAAACAAGCAAACCAGACGATGGTCAGTTTAATTTTCTTGATCTTCAATATTGCTATTCATCCCATACAATGAGGCCTAATATTTTGCGTTTCTCTACTGTAACATTTCTTCTTTTTTTTCCATTACTTGGAAATGGCAAGAAAACCGATGAAAAACTTCTTGAAATTTTCAAAGAATTTTAGCACAGATATATGCACAGTTTTCTATCCTTGTGTGTTTAAATAAGTTTTGTTCGTTTGAAAAACAATCAACTGGGTACCATATAGCAAAACTGCCCTTTTCGTTTTACATCTGCCTGATAGCGAAACGTTTTCGAAGATATTGTCAAAAAAAGTTTGACTAGCGTGCTCTCAGAACATTTTTGTCATAAAGAGAGTTACTTTTCTTTATTTAGAACCCCAACAAATGCAGTTTGAACAGGCTAAAAAGGGAAATTTACTTTCGCTTTCAAAACAAGTCCTTGAAAGTGACCTGATTATTATTTTCATATCCAAATAGCGAAGTGGTATCTTTGTATTTATTATTGATTTATCTATTTATTTATCTTTCATTAACGTACGTACGTACGTACGAACATATGTACGTTTGTATTAATTTACGTATTCGTTCGTTAGTTTGTTCGTTTTATTTATTTCGTCGTTATGTTAGTGATAACTTTCCGAGTCATTCTCGTGTATATGTTTCTGTTAACAATATAATGCTAATTGGCCGTATAATTTGCAAAATGTATTTATAGACAAGGAGCTTATAAGCTCAAGTCTGAAAATTAAAACTATGTTTTGTTTTGTTCTGTTTATTTTTTTATTTCTTATAGTGCTGAGAACGATTTCAATCAGATTATAATTATGATTCTCCAAATTTAAATCTCATACAGTAAGAATTCAATATCTTCAAGTTTTAAATTCACTTATTCATTAATCATCGTTTAGTATACAATGAAAATTTGTTGATATAGGTTTAATGTTTCTAAATCATTATCATAAAAAACAGTTTCATCTGAAAACAAAATTGTATACGTACCACCATGCTATATTATTTAGGGCTTTTAAGTCATCGCACAGAAAGCTCCGAGGACTCACACCGACACCCTTTTTCAGGGACCCTTCTACTACCAAGGCAACAATTAGACAAAAGAACGAAATCTGCAAGTCCAAAATAAATGTATGTTCATCCTGGTATATATAGACGATAACAGTGAAGAGCTGTATTAAATCAAAGCCATGACAGCGCTCTGAAGCTGGTGCCATCATACAACACTTGTTTCAAATTGGATGTAATTGAAATAGCTCTGCTGGTTTACTGGTAACTATTTTAAGATGAAAACAAACCATAAATTTGCGAATTGTATTTATTATCTATACATGAGGTCAGTATTAATAAGATATAGATATAAGAACATTCGCAAAAGTTTACAATCTATTTTATATGAAGGAAAGAAAGTAGAATTTTTCGTACATGTCACAGTTTCCTATGGACTTTTTTCATCGCTTTGGTGAAATGACCTGCGATCTAATCAGGCGAAAAAATTGATCACTTGACAAAAACATAATCAAGCAATTTTGAGGGCTGTGCATAGTTTATCCGACATTAATTATAATCGAATTCGAATAGTTATTAAAACAGAAATAGCCTATGAGACTGGGAAGTCTTACACAAATTTAGATAAAAAACTTTTTACATATTATTATGTACAGCTCCAATTCAGAGTTTTAAAAGACTCTCTATTAAGCTGACTACTTGCATGCACAGTTAGTAAGAGCAGCTGACAAGTGATAAAGCCCTGATAGACCACAACGTGATAAAATGTGTCACATGTGTAAGAAATGTGTAACGGAAATCAAGCACATATGTAACATATTTTGTGACGAATGTGTTCCATGTCGACTTTTGATGTGACATAAAATCACATTCGTCACATGTTAATTTTCATACAAAAAGGGGAACAAAAAAGTACATATTTACAGCTGAAACACATTTGTCACAAGCTGATAGTAATAAATGTTATAACAAGTAATTTCTTCTTAATTACAATTGTTTGACACTGGATTTAAATAAAGAAAATTAATAATATATGACCTGATATTTCATTGTAAAACATTTTAAGTATAAGACAAATCTTTTAACTTACCGTAAAATAAAAGTAAAACACACTGATCATTTTCAAGAACATTGCACAATGAAAAGCAAATAAATAAATGAAAACTTATATGTTTCTACTGACGTTAAATTGTAGGAACATAATTTAATACGAATTCAGAGGTGTATTTTAAAAGTCTATTTACATTTCCACTGAAATGTCTTAATGCTCAATTATGTAGATACACTACTCATCTTTTCAGTTCGTTAAAGCTGGTGTCTGGTGATTGTCAATATTGTATTTATGTAAATCGTGTGAATAAACTCGTGACATTAGAGTTCATGTGAAAATGAATATTCAAATATCTAAAAGATCCGAATTCTGAAATCTGAAAGAATTTACATTCTGTATAAGAATGGAGACAAAGGTTGAGAAATGATTTCAAACAAAAATAAAACAAGAGGGCCATGACGGCCCTTGATCTCTCACCTGAGTGGTTTGTCTGTGGGTCTGATGCTAACTAAATGTCAAAAGCAATATTATATTTTCAAATTGAAGATTTTCAAACATCTCATGTTTTGTACAAATAAAACTCATGGGGCAGAGGAAATTTTGAACAAGCAGCTTGTGAAGAAATGTCATTTGAAGCAAAATGTTCACAAATGTTTTAAGCTATGTCTGCCATTTTGTGCAATGGAGTGGAACCATTTAAGCAATCTTAATAAGTGGATATATAACATTCCTCTGAAATAAGATGGATGGAAAAAGACTTTGATGTTCAAAACCAAATGTCATTTGTATATGTTTTAAAGCTCTGCTGATGCCCAGGCGCAAAGGAGTGCAACCTTTGAGGAAATTTCAGAAAAAGGAAATATAAGGAATATTTTTCTGAAATTTGGTTCAAAAAGATATGAGGGCTGAGGAAAAGTGATTTGATTTTTTTTCTATTTTTAGCTCTTGCAACTTTTAAATGCAACGGAGCAGGTTTGTTTGAGCAATTTAAAAAAAAGGCATTATACGAAGAAATTCTGTAAAGTTTGATAAAAATTGGCATAGCGTTTGTGACAAGATGTCATTTAAAGCCAAATATTGACCAAAATCTAGTTTTAGTTTCGGTGTCTGTTTTGTGCAATAGTGCGATTTGACAAATTTTAATAAAGGGCATGTAAGGAACATTTCTGTGAAATTTGGTGGAAAATGACCTTGCAGATTACGAAATGATTTTGTGTGAATGTGTTTTTGCAGCCCTTATGTAAAGTGGAAATGAAGATTTTTTTGGGGGGAGGGGGCTGTTCTGGTGGAGTCAAGGGGGGTGGGATGGGAGGAAAAAGTTCCTATGCACATATAAATTAAAAAATGAAAAACTTTTTTTTTTTTGGGGGGGGGAGGGTGATCTGAGGGAGTCAGGGGGTTGGGGGCGGCGCAAGTAACTAAGCATAGAAAAACAAAATATCGTTTATATAAAAAGTTGTTGTTTTGGTTTTTTTTGGAGGGGGGGGGAACAATGGAGGCGGGGGATTCCAAGTTGGAGGGGAGAGGGAAGTAAATAAATTCCCATCCAATGTAAGTAAAGACTTAATTTTTAGGCTTTGTGCTTTGCCATTAAAGTTGTTTCTGCTATATACGTCTATGCAAAACCAAGTGACCCTTGGGTGGGGCTAAAGTCACCAAAGGGACATATGAACAATCAATATTGATCCTGGGGTCATGGTTGCAACCCACATGGTAGAGGTCTACTAGACAATGCTATACACTAAATATCAAAATGTTAAGCCTTATCGTTTATGAATAATCAGCAGCATTAAGGTATTTGCACGACGCTGATGCGATGACAACGACGACTCAGTGACCTTATAAGCTCGACTTTTTCTTCAAAAACAGACAAGCTAAAATATGGACCTAGATTATACGTGTAACACTCAGGCTCATGATCATTTGTGATAGAATCCCTAAATTCATGATTCATGATTACATAGATAGAGAGTACGAGACATCAGTGTTCTCCAGTCATAAAACTAAAACTGGATCTCGTGATTTAATATCGATGACTGCTAATCTCTAGAGTGACTGTAACGGGGTGGAAATTATCTTACTGGACAGTAGTGGTTTTTAGTATGGTAGTGGTTTCTTGTAGAGTATAAGAGTTAGCTCCCTCGTAGTTTTCCGGTAGTTAAGGTCAGACGTAAGGACAGGAAAGTTTGTTGGAAGTATCGGTTGTCATCGGGTTAGTGTTTGATGCAATATCATGTAGTAAGTTCTAACATCACCATACGTTCAATGCAGCACATGAGTGTTACAGAGTGTTTGGGGTACCATATATTCCGACGGGACTATGCTGTAAACACTTATAACATGAGCTTTGCTGGCATCAGAGGTTTTTAATAAACTAGAATTTAAACTGACCAAACTTGTGTCATTTGTTGACCTTCAAAATAACCAGTTTGGTACATGACTAGCGGAACTCCAAACAAATGGAATAACTTGTTACCTCAAAACAGGAAAGGCTAAAACAGACGCGTATCCACGTGCTAAAGGCAGCAATGCCATAACCACAATGTTTGTCTCGTGGTTGTTTCTAAATTCTGGTACCGTCGTCTCACGCGGGGCACTTTGTATTTTCAGACAGGGGTTTATTTATTTAATGTAGTCGGCGATTTGAGAATTTGAGAAGCATTTTCCTTGATGAAAATATCAATTTGAGTGTCATCACCACACGGGATTGCCAAGTATTCTAAATCAATGCATTTTTTGTACACACCTACCTGTTCCTATGCTTCCAAATTGAAACCGGAGACGCCTCTCGAAATTTTTGTCGATACACCGGTCGGTGTCGAGCGGGAGCATAATTCCGGCGTTAGATTTCTTTAACAATCTTATCGCTCTGTTACAAACTTGGTGTCCACGGAATCTGGGTGCATAACCACATCGAAAGTCTTTCTGAGAAATCTGCTTTATCGGCGGCCGATTATTCTCGGCTGTAAACACAGTTTGCGATGATAGCTACAGACAAAATTGAACGGACATCAGTTCAAACAACTGTGTTGTTTAAAATTAAGAAGTGCAGGGAATGTAAAAATATATTTGCTATGCATACAATTTCTTGTAGACTGTTCATTCTATAGAGAAATGAGATACACTATGTTTACAGATCAATTTTCAGATCATCAGTTTAACATGTTAAGTAGTAGTGAAAAAATTACCCTTCTTGATTTATGTCCAAGAAGCTTTGCTAAATATCTCGTTCAAGCGTATTTTAAAGGAAGAAGCAACTTTTTCGAACAAAACTTACTTAAATAATCTAAGTTCTTACTTAATGACTGGTCACTTGAACAGGAACATTGTTCTTCTGAGTTAAATACATTAATCGGGTCATTGTTTTTGTAAATTCAAGGTGTAGATTTATTATAAATATTTGTGTATTTTTCACCTCTCACGTGATTATCTGAATAATATGAAAATATGCATTGGTGACTTTAATAAACAACTCACTCACTCACTCACTCAATCACTCACTCACTCATTTATACGTTAAATTCATTCGTTAGAAGTATTTGAAATGGAAAGCAGAAACTATACGGACAATATATATGTGCACCGTAAGGCTGTTTCCTACTGATCTTCCCGTTTAAACCTTTAAAAAATCAAAAACATTTACAGAAAAAAAGTCCCTTAAGAACTATTACATATAGATGCTTTGCTCGAGCGCGGCTACAATTATCAACATTATTTTATTAAGAATGTGTAGAGCTTATTATATTAAAAGAAACTTTCAAATGTAGCCGAGCGAGGTTAGTTACTTTGTGCTCGGTAAAAAAAAATTGGCATTGCCGGAAGACTGTGTCGGTTGGAAACGTAGCATGTCGAGACAGTGATTTGGCTATGTATCAATTTAAAGGATAAAATGTGAAATGTTTATATCTTAATAGTAAATTAAAGATAAAAAAAATACGGTTCGTACTGAAAGCACATTTTCTGTGGCACTTGTCTTAATCTTAGCGTGAAAGAAAACTTGTTCTAAACTGTTAAATTCAAAATGGAGATGCGTGAAAGAAAACTTGTTCTAAACTGTTAAATTCAAAATGGAGATGCATGAGATTGTGTTCACATATTTGTCATCATTTAATTTAACCACTAACTTTTATCACTGTAACATGAATAAATATCGTAAAAATTAGCTCGGCTTTTTTTTTTTGGAGTGCACATGTAACTAGGAGCACTGTTAGTGAAGCTGATCCCGGTTATTCTGACCTCTGCTAGAAAACTTCCGGTAACACTGTTTGCGTATAGTTGTTTACGTGACATTGTGTTCGATATCCGACCACGTCTGAAAAAAGCAACAATTTTGCTACTTCATTCATCCCGATAGTCCATCAAGTCCATAAATAACACTTACCACTGTAATATCGGAGATTTCCCTTCAGCCATGCCAGGACGAATAATGAAATTGTCGACTTTTTCTTGCGCAGTGAACAACTTTTGACTAACAGATTCGTTATTAATGTTTATTTAGGATTATTACCTTGTTTTCAGGCACAGATATGATTGCTTCATTAAGTAGGTGTAAAGTTTTGTTAGACATCTACTTGTTATAGTGGCAGTGTTTGTATCTTTTAACTTCTAAATCTTGAAATCAAATCACATCTTTCTATAAAAAGTCCTATACTTAATATTCGTTAATCATATGTTTTGTGATTACCACCGACCTGAACCCTCTACGCAAGAATGGGAAAAATACGTTATTACAGATGAAGAGGCTGTCGTCCCAATTTGTATAAATTCAACTTTTATGTATGGGGCCATGGAATTGATTGTTTAGGATTGTCTAGGACAGTGGTCTAGTTGTTTTTTTTTTCATGAACAAACAGCGTAGGTTTGAATCCTCTGAGGTCTTTGATTTTTCTGATGCGTTGTATCTTTCTGTTACGGACGGAAGTTTGTAAGTATATGGACAAATGATTGATCAATTACGGACGGAGGTTTGTAAGTATATGGACAAATGATTGATCAATTACGGACAGAAGTTTGTAAGTATATGGACAAATGATTGATCAATTACGGACGGAAGTGTGTAAGTGTATAGTCTAATTATTGATCTGTTACAGACGAAATTTTGTAAGTTTACAGTCCAATGATTTATCTGTGACGGACGGAAGTTTGTAAGTGTATAGTCTAATTATTAATCTGTATTTATGATAAGGTAAGCGTTTGTGTCAAAACATTAACAATTAACGCAGTTTGTTAAACAGGACACAACTTTCAATCTGAAGGTTATGCTAGTGTACTTTGTGTTTATAGATCTTACTATTTTGAAAAATGCTGAAAAAATGTTTTTAACCATTCGCATTGTTCTTCAAAATGGCAATTTTTCTGTATGCCTAGGACCTATAAGAATATTTTTACTATGATTGCTGAACAATGCCTATCTGAGAATACGACTTCTTATAGGATTGTGATATTTCTTTTTATAGTTAATTGTCCAAAATATTTATTCAATTCATAATGCATTTTCCTTTTAGCTTTGAGTCACTTTACTCACCAATATATCATTATAATTTTGAGTTAAAATTAAACTCTTTTTTTACTTCAGACATTTTAGTCAAGATAGCCGTGTTGATAGAGTGCTGGTCATAGATGCAAAGACAATTACACACAGTAAGATAAAGCTAGTTTGTCCTCTGTTAATTGCTTACCTATAAACACAAAATAAGATGATAAAAACAATAGTTCCAACCGTGATGAAAATTATTCTGTGCGTGAGAAAATGAAGACATAATAGAATGTTCGATATGTTTAATTGACTGAAACAGAACTGTCACGTTTGTCTATTTCGCAATAGATACGTTAAAAATACCGATAGCACGCGTTGACCCGAAATGCTGATCAAGTCGAATGCAGAAGTTTACAATCCTGTTTGTCATGGTTGTGTGCATCAAAGGGACGAGAGTGCATTTTGCGTGCGCATGGAATCGTCACGTTTATATTTTGATTTATCAAATCTAAATCTAATTATCGTACTACAGTCGTTTCTATACTATAATCCAACGTACAATTACGAGGGGTGATTCAAAAGTTCGCGGAATTTATCTCTAAATCATTTATTTTTTCACCGAATCACATTAAATTTCGCATAAATATAATTCAACGTATTTTAACTAACATTTTCGTTTAGTTTATGGAATATGTGTAACCGGAAGAATATAAATGGTCTCCATAGCAACCACGGTTAGGTGACTTGAAGCAGGCCAAAATATTTCGTTTTACTAATTCACTTCAGACGATAGTATGTTTTCAAATGTTGCTCAATTTTGGCGCGAACGTAACTGACGTTAGAATGACGTGTTGACGTCATTTCCTATAATTTTGATTACATTACGTTGAACCGTTACTCCACAGCAGCGAGTTGTCGCCATGTCTTCAACTTCTTCCGCGACGTCAACAAGTGAATTGGAGCTACGCGCAGTTGTGAAATTTTGTGTTGGACTCAAACTTACACCAGTTGAGACGTTGAATCAAATTAAAAACTCGCATACATTACAACCTTGTGGTAAATCGTTTGTCTACAAATGGCATGAGCGATTTCGGAACGGCAGAAAATCGGTACTTGATGACGATAGAGCAGGTAGACCAGCATCCGCTATGACGACGAGCAACGCAACGTTAGTGAGAGAGCTTTTGGACAACGACCGGCGCTTAACGGTTAGGGGTATTGCAGAGGAACTCTCCCTATCGTATTCTACTGTGCAACGAATTCTTACAGAAGAGCTAAATATGTCCAAAGTATCTGCGCGTTGGGTGCCCAGACTTCTGACTGATGAAAACAAGCAGCGGAGGTTAGAATGTTCTCAGCAATTTCTGGATCTGTACGACGCACAGGGTGACGAGTTTTTGGACAAAATCATCACGACAGACGAGACATGGTTATACCATTATGATCCAGAGTCGAAACAGCAGTCGTCCGTCTGGAAGTCACCAGACACACCTCCACCAAAAAAGGCCAGGACAACACGCAGCTGCAAAAAGGAAATGTTCATCTTCTTCATGGATAGACAAGGGCTTTTGCTTCAACACAAGGTGCGCGACGGATGTACCGTAAATGCCGACTATTATTCAAAGGTATGCCGCATTTTAGTCATACAAACGATCAACACTTATATATTATTTTTATAACAAACTAATATTTTACAGTATGTATTGTTTCAAATAACAAAATATATAAAAATATTATTTAAAATGTGCCGCTTTTTACTTTCTTAAACTTAAATTATTTCATGTTTTCCCGTTTGTTTGTTTGACTTCAGGTGCTTAGACGCGATCTGATACAGGCTCTGCGCCGCAAGCGCCCCCTGTTGGTACTGGGGCACAGAGTACAGAGTTAGAGATTTCACTGCTTGGTTTCAGTCTCTTACCACATCCGCCGTACAGCCCGGATCTAGCACCGATGGACTTTCGTCTGTTTCCAGATATGAAGAGGGAACTCAGAGGCCAGAGATTTGAAACAACATTAGAGCTACGCAATAAGGCTCGTGAAGTAATCTCTTCATTCAGTCAGGATTGGTTTAAGGTAACATTTATGCAATGGGTACAAAGGCATAGGAAGTGTGTAGCGACGGGCGGCGATTACGTCGAGAAGGTGAATCGTACGCTAGAATTTGACCGTTAGTGACGTCGACGTCGTGATGGCGTGCGTCAAGTGCCGGTCATGTATACAATTCAAATATGTACAAACGATTTATTAGTAAATGTATTTCAATGAGATTACGGCTCTGCTTTAGTATTGAGTAAACGTATCGAGTGATGTAATTTTTGTGTTTGTATTGTCTTTTCCGTTCTAGTAATAAAGCAATTCCGCGAACTTTTGAATCACCCCTCGTATGCTAATTTACTAAAAGTTACCCTGCCTAGAAGTGAATAAGAGAATATATTGAATGGATGCTTTCTTCAACCCAAAGTTAATTAATCTCTGTTTTCGAGAAAAAAAAAAGAATTTAGAGAAGATACAACACTCTTGACTTTTCAAACAAACCAAGCAAATCTGCAAAACATTTCAAAATTGCTAAAATCTAATCTCATTATAATAAAATGTATCCATAGTTCATACTTTATAATTCATAGTTCATTACTATTTATAATACATACTTCACACTTCATAATACATACTTCACACTTCATAATACATACTTCACACTTCATAATACATACTTCACACTTCATTGTTCAAACTTCATACTTCGTTGTTCACACTTCATAGTCCAAGCTCGAAACTTCATAGATCAAGCTTCACACTTCATATTTCACGCTTAACAGTTCATTTGTCTCACTATAAACTTCAAGAGTTGTCTTCAAATCAATCAGTTAGAAACAGAAACTTGTTAAACACATTTAAAGTACACGTGTTTTTTTCCGAATCTGTTGTAGTAATATAGTGAAGAGTTGTTTTATAGAGTTTTCCTTCCTTTTCAGTAAATTAATCATGAAAAAGGAAGAGAGACTCATGAAGAGAAAATAAGATTTTTTATTGTTATGTATCATTTTCAGAAATCTGGTTGTCAGAATGCTGTCACGATTCTAAAGAAAAAAGAGGATCAAAATATTTTTTATCTACTGATTATAGAAACATCTTTAGAACCCTTGTTTCCCTATGATGCCGTTATTGTAACAACTGTTACACTTGGAACAATACACTTTTTTATCACTTTTTTAAATTCTTTGTTACATATATTCAGATTATCGTACAACTAGATATTCAGCTTGTTTCGATTAAATATAGATAAAACATCTAAATCACAGACAACATTTGAAAAAGTTTGAAGTATTATAGTTTGAAGGGAGAAGTCTGAAGTTAAAGGTGTGAAGAATGAAGTGTGTAATATGAATGAAGTGTGTTATATGAAGTATGAATTAGCAACTTTGTCTTTCGTAGAACGTTTGGGAGACTTGTATGAATAATCGTCATAGACTTCGGAATAAAAATGGCTCGTAAATGTTTAAAATGAAATTCAAGTAATTGTTTTTTGCTGCTGTTGTTTTTTCTCATTTAAAAGGTAAAGAGGCAAAGCGTAAAAAATCATTAACTAACGCTCTAGTCCTCTGAATCGAACAACTTACCGAAAGCCGACGCTGAAGATCACTAGATTGATACATTTACATTAAGCTACCACTGATTCGATAAACTTACCGAGACGCTCTAGACCACTTAATCGATATTCTAACCGTAAGCTATCGCTGTACACCACTAAAAAGATTAATTTACCGATAGCAGCCGCGCTCTAGACCATTGAATCAATGAACTTACCGGAAGCCGACGCTTTAGACCAATGAATTGATAAACTTACCAAAAAGCCGAATCGATATACTTACAGTAAGCCAACATTCTTCACCACTGAATCGATATACTCACTGTAAGCCAACGCTCTAGACCACTGAATTACTTACCGAAAACCAACGTTTTTGAGAATTGGATCGATATACATTACCAAAAACCAACGCTCGAAACCACTGAATTGA
Organism: Cyclina sinensis; assembly: GCA_012932295.1. Lineage (NCBI taxonomy): Eukaryota > Metazoa > Mollusca > Bivalvia > Venerida > Veneridae > Cyclina > Cyclina sinensis. The sequence goes on from JAAONU010000019.1 coordinate 2,789,395, forward strand.
TATACTTACTGAAAACCAACGCTCTAAAATACTGAATCGATATACTTACCGATCGAAAGCAACACTCTGGATCACTAAAGCGATATCCTTACCGAAAACCATTGCTCTACACCACTAAAGCGATTTTCTTACCGAAGCATATTTGCAGTCGGCGTTAGTAAGTTTATTATTTTGGCATCATATACATCCTCTAGAGAACTAAACTTCAAGGTCTTGTTAGCAAGCACATTAAATTCGAAATTAGGCTATTCACTGTCGAACTGTAAAAAATGCAATGAACGTCTTCTCCTCCGACCTTCGAACTAGAAATTTGATGGTTTCATTCAATTCTTTTGGCGTTATTGACAAAAATAATATTGATTTCTCAACATCATTTATCTTACAAGATCGTGATATTAAAAATAAGTAAGGACAAGCGAGGTTAAATAACATATATAAAGGAAAGGGAGATAAATACGTTTAGCGAAATTACAAAAAGACTGTAGTTGATTTTCCTTTAAACTCGTTACTAATTGAGAAAACGCTAATGACACACATGAAGTCAAGAAGAAATAATGCTGCATCATATTCAAAAGATAAGGGGGGGGCATGTACCTGTCAGATAGTATCTTATAGAATTTCTTTTAGAGTTTTGCCGATTAGTAGCTAGATATACAAGTCTTCTCGTTTGTCTTGACATGTCTCTGTATACTGGGTAAAAATATTGGGATAAATTTATATTTGTTTTGATATTGGAATGCCAAAACAAACATGATGTACCAAAGTAATTTAAAAATAAAAGGTTGTTTCCGTCAACGTTTATGAAAACAATAAGGTAAGTAGACTGGTATATGTCGTTTATTGGTGATTCAAAGCGAAACGGAATGCAAACTGAATTGTTCACGTTGATTTCACCTGAGCATATGCTCAAGGTGAGCTTTTGTGATCGCCGTGTGCCCGAAGTGCGTCTGACACGTGGTGTGTGTCGTGCATCGTATATTCAAACCTTTAAACAACATATATCCTCCTGAACCACTAGTTTAAAGTTGATAATATTTCACAGAAATGTTCCTTGCAGGAAGCTCGGGTTGTTCAGAAACTAAATGAAAGTCGTTCAAAAAGTGAATTCCCCAAGAATTCAAAAAACCTATTGCAAAAGAAAAGTTAAAAATGAAAATCTTCTTGTCTTAAACCACAAGGGCTAGGGGTTAGATATTTTGCATTTAGTATCATCTAGAGGCCCTGTACTATGATTGTTCAAATTTTGTCTCCATGGGGTTATTAATGGTGCCAACCCCGGGGTACATTTTATTTCAAAGAGGTTCATAAAGGTAACTCTTCAAAAATCTTCTCGTCTGAAACCTCAACGCATAAGACTTAGATGTTTTACATGGATCATCATTCACATGTCCTCTACGAAGATTGTTCTAATTATGCCCCCTGCCCCCGCGGAATTATTAACAGCCCCAACTCTGGGGTTCATTTTATTTCGAATAGACATATATAAGAAATACTAAAATAAAATCACTTGTCTGAAACCTTGCCTTTGAACTTAGATATTTTGTATGTTGCACTGTGTAGTGGACCTCTACCAAATTTTTCAAATTATGTCGTTTGGGTAAAAATTTGCCAAGTCCCGGGGTGTGGGGGGGGGGGGGGGGTTCTATTCGAGCAAAATATTTAATCTTTGAACATCTTGTCAGAAACCATGGGCTTTAGATCTTAGATATTTGATGATGTAGCATTGTATAGTAAACCTCTAAAATGATACCTCAAATTATGTCCGAATGGTAAAACTTGACTTTGATGGGTGTTTATATGTTTTGCATTGAGTTGTGCAGGAAACACTTTGAAAGTCTTCTTGTTTGAAATTAAATGCGATAGGGCTTAGATCATATGTTGTATGTAGCATTGTTTTTACTTAACCAGGATTCGAACCCATGACCTTTCGGTCGGTAAAATATAGCTAAGTTACTGACTCATTTTTTTGTTATAGAAAAACGTCGAAATGTAAAGTTTTACGCACTTTCATCGGTAGAAAATTTATCCCGTTAGTCACGGGGTAGATACTGTAGTTATAACATTAATTTTGACGGAACATGATAACTAGTCTCTGTGTCTCAGTGCTGTAGATCGTCTCTTTATATTTTACCGACCGAAAGGTCATGGGTTCGAATCCTGATTAAGTCAAAACTTTTTTTCAGTTTTCATGGTGTATAGAAGCATAATATTATGTTTTTTCCATAGTATATTAACTTCTCTTAAATTTTAAAGAAAAAAAATTCGTCTAAATTCTGTGAATCAGTCGCTTTAAAGGATTTTGTTAAAGAAATGTTTTCCTTTAGATTATTGATTATTTCTTTCAATTCGTGAAAGTGTACCAATAAAATGCATCCGCAACAAATCATCGGTTAATATTTGGGTATGTCCTTTTAAAGTATAGGTAATTATTGCTGAAATACCGCTTAAATTAAGAAAATTAATTACAGAAGTATGCTGTTTTTTCCCAGATTGATTATGTAATTCCGTTGGTTATGCAAGCAAAGCCTACCTGATCTCCAGAAGGTTGTTTTAGATATTTATTATAAAGAGGATTATTCTACGTATTACCGCTATTACAAACTCAAATTATATAGTCTTTTTAAGATACGAAGATTGTTTACTTTATTCATTTTGTTTCTAAGTAACATTAAAAGTGTCTAGGCTTCTTGCTAATTCTCAACTGAGTTGTCTTTTTAACGTATGAAGAAGGCGGCTTGTTAATTACTTCGTATCGATAATATTATTAATTTAAGATGCATCTTGCAATTGCCTGCTTTCACTGATTTTTAGCTTACCTGAGCCTATGGCTTATGGTGAGCTATTGTGACCGGACTTTGTCCGTCGTCCGTCAACAATTTCATTCAAACGACATGTCCTTTGAAACCTCTGGGCTAAATTTGATGAAACTTGCCTGGGGTGTTTCTTGCATGAAGCTCTACCAAAGTTGTTCAAAGAATTTAATTCCATCAAGAACTCTTGTAACTATGGCAACTTAGAGGAAACACTTTGAAAATCTTCTTGTCTGAAACCACAAGGCCCTGAGCCTTAAGATTTGGAATGTAGCATTGTCTAGTGGACCTCTATTAGATTTTTCAAATTATGCCCCTGGGGTCAAATTTGGCCCCACCCCGGGGGTCAATAGATTTTACATAGGTTTATATAGTGAAACTTTAAAAATCTTCTTGTCTGAAACCACAAGGCCCTGAGCCTTAAAATTTGGCATGTAGCATTGTCTTGTAAACCTCTGACAAGTTTGTTCAAATTATGCCCCTGGGGTCAAATTTGGCCCCGCCCCAGGGGTCAACTTATTTAACATAGTGAAACTTTAAACCACAAGGCCCTGAGCTTTAAGATTTGGTATGTAGCATTGTCGTGTGGACCTCTACCATGTTTGTTCAAATTATGCCCCTGGGATCAAATTTGGCCCCGCCCCGGGGTCAACTTATTTTACATAGGGAAAACTTTGAAAATCTTCTTGTCTGAAACCACAAGGACCTGAGCCTTAAGATTTTGTAAGTAGCATTGTCTTGTGAACCTCTACCAACTTTGTTCAAATTATACACCTGAGGTCAAATTTGGCCCTGCCCCGGGGGTCAATTGTTTTAACATAGGCTTATATAGTGAAACTTTAAAAATCTTCTTGTCTGAAACCACAAGGCCCTGAGATCTAAGATTTGGTATGAAACAAGCTTTATCAAGCTTTTTCGAATAATTTGATTAGGTTAAAGGTCACCGAAGCTAAAAATAGGTTTATATACTGTACCTCATAGAGCCTTCATTTAAAGACCAATATCTTTGATATTCGGTATATAGGATCCTTGCACGGACCTCTACCAATGGGTAGGGTTTTAGGTCACTGGGTCAAGGTCAAGGTCACCACAGCTTATGTTAGATATTTCTACTTTCTGTCATAGAGCCTTTATTAATTGACTGATATTTTACATATTTACGTATTTATATTTACATTACTTACACATTTTCATACTGCTTAAAGAGGCTGTACTCCAGATTTGACATAAAAAAATGTTTTTTCATAAATTATATATTTAGATGCCGTGAGATTATAACAACATGATATTTTACTTCAAAACTGATTATAAAAGTGAAAATAGAATAAAAAAAATATTTTCGCTCCAGCCTGATTTGAACTCTGGACCTTCATGTTAACAAAATATTTCCAACGCTTTTACTGTCACCACCATTGCCGCATGTGATATTACAGATATTTACTTTAAATCTTATACGATATAGTAATACCGTCGCGTTACGGTATAGCACTATGAAAGGGAAAAAATCAATTTATAATGTAATTATTTGACTTATTTTTTGTCAGTAAGTTATTTTTTAAGCATTTATCATAAATATTACAAGAAATTTATAATACAAGAAAACTTTCTTTTTTTGTCATCTGAAGCAAAGCCCCTTTAACTGCAAACCTACAGCCAAAATACTCAGATGAGCGATCTAGAGCCATCATGGCCCTCTTGTTCTATTAAGCAAGCGGTTGAAAGTAACAACTTGAAGGTAATTATTTCATTTGTTTCACTTTCTTATTTGTTTGAAAGTTTTATTTTTTAACTGTAATTCGGATTGTAGTTTTGCACTGAAAACACCTTACCAACTGCCTAGAATGAAACTTAATCGCATATTCTTACAACGGTCTTAAGTGAATATAAGACATGAAGGACAAAAGAGATATTGTTGAAATAAATACGAGATTCTTTGAAATGTTATATAAATTCATATTTTCCTTTCATAGTGATTACATTTTTCATAATGCTATAAAATTAATTTGTTAATATATATATATATACGTACATAATGTGCAAAAGCACATGTGAATACCGAATGTTTCGTTGAAACACATCAAAATGTTTCACCTGCACTTTTTAAAAAAAATGTCATTTTTTGTGATATATCAAAGTGTATACTTTATAAATGTGCGCTGCGACACGTGACCTATTTTATATTAGAGTTAACTCTAGTAGAACATATATACATTTAAAATGAATTTTATGATATATTAACTATTTCGAAAGAAAAACCATTGAAATGTTTCACCTTTTAAAATTTATTGAAAGTGCTACAAATAACTACGGTATTAAAGATATGGATTTTATTGCTTTTTCATACAGATTTTTTTTCGAGCAATGAATATATTAAATAACATTTTTTCTCAATGCAACGCCAACTTTTGAAGCCATCATTTAAGCCATTAATTGATATGTTGATTATATATTGTATGAATATACAAGTATTGTTTGATTATGATACAATGAGTATTAATCCGCTTGCATTCAGAAACAAAACCTCTGACTGTATTCTCTCCTTGCTAAGAAACATCTTCATCTTTCCGATTACCAATACATGTCCTGTTTGTACAACCATAATCCTGTCGACCATACAAAAATCAAGCACGGCACCGAGCCTAAAATATACATGTATGTATACATTTCATGTATTTCTTAAAATTTGATAAAATGCTTCGCTTGAACATTTACAGAAAATGTAAAGGCGAAATGTTCGTGTACAACATAATTTTCTAAGTATAGCTCTGAACTAAATCTGACCACAAATAATCGAGTTATGCTATGCATGTCAAAAACATCTGCGATTTTAAAATATTAGATATTTGTTATTAGAAAGTATCTAAATTTGGTATACCCATAAATTTAAAAGGATATCTACATTAGGTTTCGCGTTAAAACTAGGCGTAGGAGTACATCTATTTGTGATATCGCCATGAATATCGCGTTTTTATTTACGATCATATTTTTATTTGGTATTGCCGTAAAACTATGATCATATCGACGATTTTTATCGCTTTAAATCTAGGGCTTATTTCTCTGTAAATAAACGGACATATCTTTTTCGTATTGCCTTTCATCTTCGAGCATATTCGGCCGTTAACCTACCAACATAACTACATTTGTAATCGCCGTAAATCTGCGGGCTTAACCATATGTACCTAAGAGCATGTCTATATTTCTTTATTTGGTACCATAGTAAATCTTACAATGCAATTTTTGTTATCGCCATTAATTATCGAGTTAGCATTTACACGCTTTTGTCTCTTCTATGAAGCTTTTTATTGTTTGGATACCACCACGAGCGCTTCCAGTACCATCACGAGTGCTTCCTGTAACTTATCGGTTGTTCTGTGATCGCACATAATTTATGAAGTAATTAAACAATTTTAATTATTGTTCATTTCACTTGAGTAAACATTAATGAATTTAATCAACAAGATTATTCATGAGTAAAGTGCACCATGACAAGAAAATATGATTGTAATAAATTATTATACATTTAGGTAAAATTTATTTTAAAGTCATGCAGTATCCTTTCAATCACCGCTACACCGAGGTCAAAGGATTTGTAAAAAAATTAGGATGCAACGTAATGAGAAACGTTTTGAAGAAACAGTTTATTTTGCATATATGACAGCAGTATAAGACTAAACACTTACTTATTTAAAAGAGATACAACAAAAAGTACCAATAAAGTGTGTCGTAACGGAAATAAATTCAAACAGACAATAAAACTAGTATAAATATAAAATTGTCCAATAGTCCAAGCGATAGTTTTGTTTCAGTTTTCTTTTCATATCCTATTAAGAAGATCGCAATGCTATGAGATATACTCAAGAACAAAATTTTCACTTTTTAACTCTGACAAAGTAGGGACAATACAACTGCCTATACTTTTCAAAACAAAACATCAGTATTTCAATTGGTCCTGAAAAGATTCAGATATCTATCTATCTTGATAAGCAGTGACTAATACGATAGCACAGGGGTGACATGCACTAGTCTTCTTTTATAATTGAACTTCTCTTGTTTTATCTCGTTTCTATGAGATACTTACAACGTGGGAACGACTTAGTATGTCGTAGTAACGAGTTAGCCGTTGGAATGAGATAATAAAACAAGAAGTGCAATTTAAAAAGGTATGGCATTGAAAAAATGCTAGCGCAATAAAAAGAAAAAAAACTGTTAGAAAAAAAAGAATAATGCAATGAAAAAAGAGTCGTTGATGCTAGCTATGTGGAGGGAACGAGTTAGCTATGTCATTCCCACGACTTAGTAAATTGTTACTACCACATAGTATCTCATGGAAAAAACATAAAAATGAAAAGTGCATTTTTTAAGTATTGCATTGAAAACGAGTAGCGCAATATCTTGCTGTCTCGTTCCCACGACATAGCTAACTCATTCCAACGACATAGCTAACTCGTTTCTATGCGATAGTGTTACGGTCTAGTGCACACCTTCCTGTAATTGTATAAATAAACCTCTGACAACTGCGTCACGGAATCGATTCTTTGGCTCAGTGTCACGCGGGAGATCGAGGTTCGAATCCCACTGTGTGTTGTGTATACTAAGATGCATTGCATCTTTCTGTTACGGACTTTCATGCTCGTAAGAATAGTTTACCCGTTTCTACGAGTTAGTAAATAGTTCCCTCGACATATCTAGTTTGCACTACTTTTTTTTGCACTATTCTTTTTTTCTGACAATACTTTTTTTTTTCCAATGTAATACTTTTGGTTTGTCAAAATATGACCCCGTGACGAAAAAAATATTTTCAGGCTACATTGTTTTGAACAGTAAAATTCATCGTATAATATAGAAAGCTGAGCATTCTTTGAAAAGTATACTGATTTCTTAATGAACACTTTGTCCTCAAAATGGGCTGAGATCAAAAATAGTCTTATTACATCATATATCGTTCAGAAGTTCAAATAAAGAATATATTAATCGAAATCAAACACAATCAATCAACATATATGAACTATGCCGTACACCTAACGTACTTTTTAAGTTTAATGACATGACCTTAAAAGTGAAAAGTTTCATTTGTCATTTCTTGACTACGTTACAAAGAGGACTTTGAAGGTTTAAACAGTGGCCTTACAAGACAAATAAGCTAAACACTTGTAATGTGTCACAAACAGTATTTAAATATCGACATAAAATTGCAAATATCAACAACCAACGGCTGCTGGTTTGAAACCTAAAAGCCCAAGGACCCTTTTCAAGGCCATGTAAATTTAGTAAACATTGCAGTGAGTGAAAAAATGTTCAGTTTAAAAATGAAGTACGATAAATGAAGTTTGGACGGATTTAAAATGTTCTTATGAGTTCAGTGATCATATAAGTTATATTACATATAATAAGATTGTATTCAGGCAGAAAGGTTGCCTTCCGTCTTGAAGGTAGGTTGCCATTTACAGTGAAATCCCTCTATTAAGACCACCGTTGGGACTGAGAAAACATGGTCTTAATAGTGAGGTGGTCTTAATTTTGGAGTAGAAAATAGTGCAAAACTGTAAAATGGGACATTGAAATAGTAGTCTTATTTTCGAGGTGGTCTTAATTTTCGGGGTGGTCTTAATGAGGGGTTTTACTGTACTTTTATAGAATTAGTTTCTAACAAAACCGTAACAGTAAATGTTCAAACCCAGAATCGTGTTTCTATTTCGTCATCATGAAAAGCAAAGTTCTAGATGAAAATATGTTTTACAAGGTAATTTGTTTAAACAATCATAGAGCTTATATAAGTTAGAATCATGACGGCAATACAGACATTAGAACTGCCAAGCAACGATAGGCCGCTGTTTGGATTGTTTGTGGTAGAGTCAACATCGCTTACAGTGTTTGATGACGTGGTGCTAGAAGCTGTTGTAGAGACTGTAGTTGTTGAAGTAGCAGTCGTGGTAGAAGTGGTGGTTGATTCTCCAAAGTTGTCGTAAGCAATGCCAAGCGCAGTAAGCTCGGATGTATCCTGTTGTAGAAGACTCACAGCCGACTTCACATACATGTCATCAGTTATAAGTCGTGAAATGTACCAGGCATACCTGTGTAGCACATGAAATGTTTTAAATAATTTCAGTAAGACTGTAAAAATTGCCGAGTAAGGTTCCATGCAAGGATAACATGTAATTGTTTTACAAAGAATATCAATGTAAGGGGCGCCTTAATTATAAGCCTGAAAATGAACCATGAAAATACATCATGTATTATTTGAAAAGAAATAAATTACCTATGTAAGTGCGCTTTATAATGTACTACACAAGTATTTGAAAAAAGATAACTTACTTGGGTGGGCCTTAAATATTAAAGGGAATTGTACTTTCAAAAGTGCATAATAAATTGCTAAAAGAAGGAATACAAATGTTACAATGTCTGGAATATCAACCGGGTAATGTACCAAAAAAATAATAAAACATTATATACAAACTATTCCAATGTCCATCTGACATTATTAGCTGAAATAATTACTGAAATACTATAAGCTAAGCATATTCCACCATAAATTATTTTTAAAGGAATATAAAAATGTCAGTGCCCGTGAAATGTTAAGTGAAGAAAAATACCAGCGTAAATGTTCCTTTAACGTAAGACAAACAATGTGTACAGTTTGCGAAGAACCATTTCAAGTAGAACAAAAACTGTCACTGTAAGATAAATATAGGTCAGTGGGAAGGTCTTGTCCACAGGGGTGTTGTGTCCAAGTATGAAGTTAATTGACTTTCTAATAAGAAGGTAATGGCTAATGTTAAAAAAATTTTGACAAATGGATCTTCAAGGTAAAGGTTAATCAGGGGTCAAGGTCAAATAAATATAGGTCAGTGGGAAAGTCTTGTCCAAAAGTGTGTTATGTCCAAGTATGAAGTAAATCCACATACTAATAAAAAAAGTTATGGTCAATGTTAAAGTTTTTGGACGATTGAACCTTTAACGTGAAGGTTAATCAGGGGTCAAGGTCAAATAAATATAGGTCAATGGGAAGGACTTGTCCAAAGGGATGTTTTGTCCAAGTATGAAGTAGATCCCCTTACTAATAAGGAAGTTATGGCCAATGTTCAAGTGTTTGGACAATTGGATTTTCAAGGTGAAGGTCATTCAGGGGTTAATGTCAAATAAATATAGGTCAGTGGGAAGGTCTTGTCCAAAGGGATGTTGTGTCCAAGTATGAAGTAAATCCACTCAGTAATAAGGAAGTTATGGCCAATGTTAAAGTTTTCGGACGGACTGACGTACGGACGGACAGACTGTAAAAATAAAAAATATCAAACACTTTAGTTATTTCTGTGTTAAGGATATAAAATTGATTTTTATTGTTCTTTTCAAATTCAAGCTTTCCCCGAGGTTAGAAGTAAATGCTAAAATACCTGAAAATAAATCCTGCACTTTCGAGTCTTGGTAATAACGCCTCCATAAATGCAAGTTGTATTGCAGGATCTGTTACATTGGGACAGGCAAACTCCGTCACCCAGATTTTCAGATTATACCTGTTATAAAGATCCTCAAGATAAGACATTACTCTGTCAGGCTCACAGTAGTATACATGCGTAGCTAGATATTGAATATTGCAGTTACCATTGCAGAGCTCAAAAAATCTGTCAAACCATTCAGTTGCATTGCCATTGCAGTTCTTTCCACAAGGAGCCGCTGCTGGGCTGACCAAGGTTAGGTTATTTTCAGCGGCAAGCCTCTTCATTTCTGGCCAGAGTTGAAAGGCTTGTTCCGCCGTCAGATCTGATTGGGCAATATGATTTGGTTCGTTGAAACCAAGTAGATATTGGGCAGTATCCTGTATATAGTAATTAGGAAACTGGGTTCCATTCCCCCACGCCATAGGAACATGCAAAGGTATGAATGAATCGATATTCGTACAACTGTTTTTGTTTTTTAGTTTCACACCACTAGCGCTCCAGTCATACCTGAAATATACAATTTTAAAAAATGAGAATAATGGCTATTTCTTAAAGTAGACATACTTTTTCGATAAAATGTAATGACTGCTATAACAAATATAAGAATGACCGATGTTTTATTAATGCAAAATAAATAATATTGAAAAACGTTAATAGTGAACAACTTCCATCTTCATATATAAACGTTATATAAGAGCACAGAATGAGCTCAAGTTTTACACCATGTAACTTTAATTTCATAACTTTGAGGTTTTACTGGCAAAATATTATTTATTTGAACGTGTATGTGGATAATATATACACTGCTATTGAGAATGCTTTAGATATAGAATACGAGCGTTTTTACGATTGGCCACAATGTTACAGAAATACTGACCACCAATTTATATGCTTAAATGCATAAAAGTCATCACATTTAAACTGTGCCGGTGCCATACCGATCCCTTTCTTCTCCGAAGCTGACACCCAGGAACCAGCCAGCAAGAACATAAAAAAAAGATGCGCCTGTAAGACTCTACCCATGTTTCCTGAAATAAATGCCAAAAATGAATGTTTATGTCATGCTAGTAAAAAGGACAAAGACGAAAATGCCAAGTGTAACTAGCAAGGTGTGCGTTCGTGCGTGCGTGCGTGTGTGTGTGTGTTTTAGGGTGGATACAACAGTAAGAACGATCTAACATACAAAAATGACTCAGAATAGCGCGTTACTAAGATATTATGACATAAGACCCCTTTGTATCCCACCTTTCTCGAATGATACGATACGACACTGACCTTGTTGTTTTCTTTCAGACTTAATTGCTGAGCTGTTATAAACAAATATAAATTATCGACTAATTTATTTTTATGACTCTTTTACAAACCCTACCTTCGTAGAACGCTATTATGACCCAGACAACAAAATAAATTCATTCATATTTATCGCCCTGCAGACCTTTTTTGCATTTTCACTTTTAATATCCCATCAATTATGGCTGATGGGATATCATAGAGAGTTCCATGACGAAAGAATGGTTACAACGGTTTTCCATAAAGAAGTCCCAATGATTGCCGATAGTTTATCAAACAAACAAAAATAAGTAACCCAACTTAATCCATCGTCGTTACCCCCGGTTTATATTCCGCAAAACTACATTATGAACAGAGTGAAACAAAATAGATCGAACGTGGGTCTCCGACGATGACTTAATCAAAGACTTGCTTAAGGCTGAAAAGAGACAATTTTAGCGTTCCAAAAATGAGTTTCATATGTAAGTTGAGCTATATATCTCAGTAGTGACAGAAATTAGGAAATAGCTATTTGTAGGCGTCTTTATTGTGTCAAAATGCATTGATAAGACGGCAGGCTATAATATGACACATTTTGAGTGTTTATTTATATTCTAAACTTCATTAAGAATGGATCATGCATTCAGTCAATATGATTTGTTCAAGGTCAACATCAAATGTTCGAGATTGATATCACTTGATTGCGGTCGATATGATTTGTTCCAGGTCAATATGAAGGGTTCGAGATCGATATCATTTGATCACGGTCGATATCATTTGTTCGAGGTTAAAACCGTTTGTTTGAGATCGATGTCATTCGTCGAGGTCGATATGAGTTGTTCGAGGTCGATATGAGTTGTTCGAGGTCGATAACATTTGTTCGAGGTCGGTATAAATTGTTCGAAGTCTATATCATATTATTGAGTTCGATATGAGTTGTTCGATGTCGATATGAGTTGATCGAGGTCAATAACATTTGTTCGAGGTCGGTATAAATTGTTCGAGGTCGAAATGATTTCTTCAAGCTTTTTTTGATTTGTGCAAGATCGATAAATCAGTTTACAATTCACTGTAATGGAACAATTGTATTATAAAAAATGAAATGAGTCGAAGAAAAACAATAAGAAAAATCGATTAAAATAATAATAATAATAATGATAAAGTTATTTGTCCCAAGGACAATTAAGTCAAATATACCTTTAATATATTTCCAAACTTCTCCCTAGTTCACTGAAATATGAAAATTTCCCATTTTGATCACGACGGAAGACAGCTTAGATAATTAATCACGTATATGTTCAGTGATCAACCATTATTTACAGCTGACAGAAAAAATACGATACGTGTATTCCTTTATATCCAATTATGTTTCAATGAACTTGCGAAATTAATATTTGTAAGTTCAAAAGGGAATTTTCGGTTGATCTCGATACTATCAGCATATCTTATCCAAATCATTGAAAATATTTTAATATGGTTTAAAAAGGTAACTAAAATCAGCCAGAAGAAAAAGCATCTCTAGCGCGCATTTCGCAATAAAGCAAACCTTTAAAAATATATACTGTTATTCTATATCATCGTCCAATCGGTGATGTCAGTTGGTACCACGTGACTGAACAATATGTTTCCGATATTTTTCTGTACAGGATGGTTCGGTACATCTATGCTTGCTTAAAAACGTTGTGAAATAACCGAATAATTCAGAACAAAATTTAATACAAAGAAACAGTAAAGAAGGGACAATAGTTCAACTATTTTTAAAAAAATGAATAAATATCAGATGCATTATACCAGGAAAAAAGTCCTTTCATGTGTTCAACAAATTTATAACTGAATTTTAACCATTCTTTCTTTACGCCGGTCCTGGTATAAAACCTCACCAAGATCTATAAAATGACTAACGCATAGTTTGTTTTCATTTTTCTCAGGTTGATACTATTTTGAATCATCCTAAATGGGATGGTTAGTTATGTCATTTGACGTACGGCATGTTTACACATACCCAAAGCAGTACACAGCACTTTTTAAACTAGAATAATCACGCTATCACTTTTTTGTATTGCTATTTCTCGAGAAATCATAATCAACTTTTTTTCCACATTTGGCAGAACAACTTATCATAACAGCAAAATACTACATCGACCATTCCTAGCGTAGCATCTAGCCACCTTTTTCTGATGATAATAATGGATTTATCTAAAACGAAATATCTCATTTGGCGAGAAAAAAAATCAATACTTAGATAAAACATAAGTCAATGGTCATATCTATTTTGTTTGATTCCTTTAACGTTAAGGTTTCATATTTGTTATTGTTTTTACTATTTTTCTTTTGGTTGTTGGTGGTGATGGCGAAAATACAACTTATTTTGTGATAAGATATTCTTTTTTTAACAGTTTGACAAGACCGAACATACTTTATTTCAATTTAATTGGAACTTACTTTTGATTGACCAATACTTTATTTCATCAGTTCTATATAAATGTTTCATAAATTCCATTCCAGTTCTCGCAAAGAACATCGGACTGTAGAGGTGAAGGTCAAATTTCACTGAGGTGATGCGGTGAGGTGATTTACACGCTATTACATCATTTTTTAAAAGTTTCTTTTCTACATAATTCTTCTACATGACGATAAAATAAACGAGTTAAAAGAGTAAAACTTCCAAAGGGAATTAAGTAGAACATCTTTTAAAAAAAGAGTGAACATATACATAGATTTTTAAATCAGACTGGAAGACACAAGAAGTGTGCAAAAATGTCCTGGATTTTAAGCTCTGTTCTCCTTGTTCCTTCTTTAGTAGTTTCTAAACAGATATTTATAATATACATGCACCTGTTTGAAGATACTATCACAGTCATTAAGACATAAGGAGAAGTAGAAAAAATAATATATGGTAATTAATGATACTATTATACAATTCTAAAATTTACAATAAAATTTAAATAGATTTAATCTTACTGTTTCCTTCGATATTACGTAGAAATCCTTGTATGAATAACAAAATTCTTATATGTATTGCTCGTAAAAACTTCACATTAACAATCAACAAATTGGAAAAACATTTTTGTTTAAATGTTCACTGGGCTTGAAAGCTAAATCACGTGTCATACAACATTTGAATTAACAATCAGGCTGATTTAAGTATTCACAGTATCTAAGGTGTTTACTGCGGACTGATCGTATCATACTTTTCTTCACATTTTGCAACGAATGTCGTGCAGAAATTAATCTACTGAACATTGTGATATTTCATTAATATGAAATAGCCTCAGTCGAAGTCATAAATGAAAAGATGATTTTTTTGGTCAAACCCATGTAATATTCATTGGGCTTGATGTTAATCCGTTCGCACTTGAAATGAACACGACTTTTTATTTCTTCTCAGATGCATTTCTCTATAATTCTCATGGGAATAAATACATACATTAGTTAATCTAAGATAATGTCGATCATAAATAATGTTTTTGCAATAAATTATAAAAACAATTCAAACAAATACTGTATATGAGCACTGTTCAGTTATGAATAACAAAGTGGTAAGATACAAAAGATATGATTAATAATATTTCGTTGAAGTAATGGATAATTTCCAATTTATTACGGCTTAAAATGATCGTTTGGTCTATTTTCTCTAAATATACTAGTTCATATGTGTTTATTTTTTATGTGGTCCTTTCACCAGATAAGAAAAATCGACTGGTATCCCTATTAGATTTTATTCAAAACTCATTAAGCAAACCTCTGCAGTCTACGAAAAACATTCATACATAAGAAAAGTTTGCCAGCCTGACTGTCCATGAATTATATTAATAAATACATGATGGCCGACACGCGCCATATTGGAAATAACTAGTGGGGCTGAATAAACCCTAAAAAACTTTATTTCAAAAATCTGCGCATTTCTTTAACTCTAAGGACATTTATCATAAAGACATCAGTTCCAGTGATATAACTGGTTGAAGCTAGTTTGGGAAGTTAACACACTTCATCCATATCATATTGAGTCACATGAACTGGAGATTGTGTAATTTTTGATCAAGAATTCATGGGTATAGTCATCTGCAAATATATTGGTGCATTAATGATTTTTTTGGCATGTGCTGGCAATATTTCAGCGTAACCTTGACATTAAGAAAAAGAATTGTCTTCCTACCAGCAATGATAGTGACAAATATAATTAAAATTGCATTCATTTTACAACTGGCATGGAAACAATATCGCTAATTGCAAACCACCAGATAAAATCCATGAATATTGAGCATTTCTGTGTTTTTTGATCGATTCATTTGTATAAGGTTACTTTATTCTAACGAAAAATGTACTAAACATTGTCTAAAACTAATAAAAACGAGAACATTAATGTGTTTAAAACAGGTTTGCTCTATTGTCCTATTACCATACATTATATGCAAGGGTATTACCGTCGTCTTACACCCCTGAAGATATTAAACGCGCAACGGCTACTAGTATCCTGAACATCCTGACACAACTTTGATGTCCTACGTTGGATTTAGCTCAATTTCACACACCCATTTTTCTATGCTCTAAGGTAGAACTCACACACACGGTACTGGATTGGGAAGTTATTATTATAATTCAAAATAATTTTCGCATACAATCCATGTAAATTAATTCAGATTCGTATAAACACTTTGTTGTAATTGAACAGTGACACGATTAATAAAGTAGATGGGATGAATGACGAAGGACAAGAAAGAATATTTAAGAATAAACTTCAAAAAGTAATGAAATGTTTAAATGTACTCTCTTGTAAAATTTCTAAAACAGGAAATTGGCATAGTAAGTCGCCGTTATCCGATAAATTTTACAATGGCGGAAACTTCTCAGCGGTCTAGTTTATCAGCATGGTATAAAGGAATTGACACGTGCTGATAAAACATATCTGGCACGTGTAATATCATCAAGAAACCCTTTGAATCACTTAAAGTAAAGGTTCGAGTCGATCATGTACAATTATATACCCTTAGTTGAACTATTAATAGAAAGTGCAGCTGTAATATTCAAGGAACGTGAATGAAAACACACCATACGTTTCTTTTTTTTTCAAATACAGATAGAAATAGAAGGTAATAATTTAAACACTGCACAGCTACAAAAACAATACTATAAAATTTTATTATTACATGTTTTGTTGAAATATATATGGGCAAAATTATAATGTAAAAAGAACAACTTGTTGAAAACATGTAAGACCAAATTTTAAAGTAATTATACTTTTTTTAAAAGTCATATTACTGTAATTCCCATCAACGCCGTATATCTGTTTTTAATGATATTTCTGCTTTTAATTTTACGAAATTTTTCTTTCTTTTCTTTTTTATTGTTCTATTGTTCGCTTTCGTTTACAGTATTTACTGAAAATTTAGCAATCTGATTAAGTTTGTATTGAAAACATAGACATACCATACATTTGAAAGAAAACGTAAGAACCAATTTTAGTGAAATAAAATCTTTTGACCTTCTCAGTCCTAACAGCTGCGAAAAACAGAATAATTATTGTAATACCACTTGTTAAAATTTAATGTCAGATCAGTCTGTACATTTAATTAGGTTTCTGCACATATTCATATAGTGTTGAGAAACTCTTTCCATCATGACGTAAGTAAGACTTTGAGGTCAATAAAAGTCAATAGCGACATGTAAATGAGTCAAACTGAGATGAGAGAACGAATTACAGGTGGATATTTATACATTGCAGTAAATGGAGTACGTTGATATGAAGTAGTTTTTTTTAAATACAGTAAAAATGGCACTGGCGATACTATCAGCATTTATGTTTCTATAATGATAATGAACACACGATGCTTTGAGCATGTGGTTAAAACATGAAATGCCAACAAAGGAAATGCCAGTTTGCTTTCTATCAAGTCAGAAAAGTAATAAAACTCACTAGATTGCTGTCATAAGCAACACAATTTCATGCTGTTTTTACCTAAGAAAAAAAATTAATACGCAATGGCGCTGTCTGATACTGTGTCTTCTATTCTCATCCGATGAAAAAAATGACTGTCTGTAAATGAACAGAAAGGATTTTTAGTTAAAAACGACGTTTAAAGACTTGAATATATTACCTAATGTATAAACATACTCCGGCAATGATACATTTGACAGCCTGCAACAACAGGAATGAAGACAAACTAACTAAGACTGTATTAAAGCATGACGCATACACAATTGCACACGAATAGACGAATCTATTGTCAGTCAGTCCTAGGTACATTACTTTCACTAAACCCCCGTATAGAATAAACGGGAACATTATTGATAAGTTATTGGAATAAAAAGCGCCGTTTATAAATATTTATCAACATTTAAATTATCTTTTATGTTATTATTCATCCTTAATATGAAATTTGTATAAATCGCTTGTTTTTGATTCATGGTTGTTAACTACCTGGCCTCTAGTTACAGGAATGTCTACTAATTTATTAATTCAAATATCAGATGCATATTTGATATATTTTATTTCATTATTTTTCCTATTTAGATTTTAGTTCATCATCCTGTATATACATACATTAATCTCTATAGCAAAACACCCAGCCGTATCAATGAAACGCAACGGTTGTCAACAGCCACACCGAAGTGTATCCATTTGTCGACGACAATAAGATTCCTTTTACCAAAAAAATCATTGGACACTTAAAACTGAAACATATTTGAGTCCCTGTAAAAGATTCCAGCCTTTCGCATTTTTCTACATTTTATATTCAACAATTTATTAAATATTATCTTACTTATTTATTCATTTATCAATTTATGTATTTACTAGTATTTTGTTTTGAAAAAGAATAAATATAATTAATTTACCAAAAAATATCAAAACTAAACAGTGTTACCTTTATCTCTACACCAACTTCCCAAACTTGATAACACTTTATCATGCAATCTCAAGCTATTGGTCTGCATTCTATCAAACACAATTCGAGGACACCAGTCTTTCAAACGGTGATCAATGTTTGATCGTATTGATATATAGCTATATGGATCTTACTCGCAGAAACTTCAACAATATAATTATTTAATCAGCTATATAATATTTTGTAGATTGATGAAGAGGAACTAGACTCTACACAGACAATCTGCAAAGTCAAAAGTGTACAGTCAAAATTTTGCCATCAACTATACCGCAGTCGTAGTGGGAAAAGTTAAGCCTTTTCTACCATTGATGGGGAAACAAGTTCAGATTGGGACCTCAGACATGCTGCTGAAAATTACAGATCCTTTGAGAGTTATTCATATTAAGATGATGTTAATCTTTGCAGTTGATGATTAGCGCCGTATAATGACTGGGAATAAAGATTTGAAATTATATAACCTTTACCGAAATAATTTGATTCAGTTTAAATGGCAAAACATGGGAATATGAAATAATCTTATTTACAGTTTGTAAGTTAACTTATTTCTTTTGAATTCATTTCAAAAGACGCAAAGCAAAGCAAAAGCAATGATTGCTGAACAAATTCTAAACTAACTCGCATCTAATCAAGAATGAATGAAAACATGTTTTTAATAATGTGATCAACATTAACGTTGAAATCTTATTTTAACCAGACAACATTTTAAAGCAATGTAAAATAAAGGCAAACGTGCAGATTTAAATAGATTAACAGTTACTAGCCTTACACCTTACATCAAAATGACTTTATCTTGTTATTACACATTATTAATTGCCTCCTTGGTAAAATATGATTTCTTCCATTCAGTCATTTAGAAGAGGGAAATTTTGCCATCATGTGCAGTGGCATAAATGAACAAAATTAATTAAAATTAATATATCTAAGCTTTGTTTTCTTTTCATATTATTTAATAACAATTGTACTGTTTAGCTGAAAATAGTTTTTGTAATAAGTACGAATTCTTAATAATTCAGAAAAAGTTGGCTTTTAAATATTGTCAAGTTATCCTTTCACAATGTTTTACTTCATTTTTAACATCTAAGAAAATAACTGGTCCAGGAAAATCGATGAATATGTGTTTAATGTGCCAACGAATGTTGGAATGAATGAATGAAAATGTTTTTTCCCTCTTAAACCAGTTTCAAATTTGTCCCTAACATTAACAAATGCAGGTATCTGGTACCAAGATCTTCCTAAGCGTGTGAGCACTGTTACGACGCAAATTGTAATAAAAACGCAAATTGTAATAATTATTACAATTTGCGTTTTTGTTACAATTTGCGTTACAAACCTAACGCAAATTGTAATAACGCAAATTGTAATAAAAAGTCATAATCGTGAATTTAGGGTAATTGCAATGTATTATTATCTACAATGGGTATATAATCCATTTTAAGACATTTCCCGAAGAATTCACTACTTTTAGAATATATCGAATACTAACCTTATGAAGGAGAAAAAAGTTTATTACAATTTGCGTTTTATTACAATTTGCGTTGCAAACGGTAACGCAAATTGTAATAACGCAAATTGTAATAAAAATTCAAAATCGGAATTCAAGGTGGATTTAAGGCTATTGCAATGTATTATTATATAACATGGCTCTAAAATCCATTTTAAGACATTTCCCGGGAAATTCACTACTTCTAGAATATATATCGAATACTATCCTTATGAAGAAGAAAAAAGTTTATTACAATTTGCGTTTTATTACAATTTGCGTTGCAAACAGTAACGCAAATTGTAATAACGCAAATTGTAATAAAAATTCAAAATCGGAATTCAAGGTGGATTTAAGGCTATTGCAATGTATTATTATATAAAATGGCTCTATAATCCATTTTATGACATTTCCAGAAGAATTCACTACTTCTAGAATATATCGAATACAACAATTATAAGGGAGAAAAAGTTTATTACAATTTGCGTTTTATTACAATTTGCGTTGCAAACGGTAACGCAAATTGTAACAACGCAAATTGTAATAAAAATTCAAAATCGGAATTCAAGGTGGATTTAAGGCTATTGCAATGTATTATTATATAAAATGGCTCTATAATCCATTTTATGACATTTCCAGAAGAATTCACTACTTCTAGAATATATCTAATACAACAATTATAAGGGAGAAAAAGTTTATTACAATTTGCGTTTTATTACAATTTGCGTTGCAAACGGTAACGCAAATTGTAACAACGCAAATTGTAATAAAAATTCAAAATCGGAATTCAAGGTGGATTTAAGGCTATTGCAATGTATTATTATATAAAATGGCTCTATAATCCATTTTATGACATTTCCCGAAGAATTCACTACTTCTAGAATATATCAAATACAACAATTATAAGGGAGAAAAAGTTTATTACAATTTGCGTTTTATTACAATTTGCGTTGCAAACGGTAACGCAAATTGTAATAAAACGCAAATTGTAATAAACTTTTTTCTTCCTCATAAGGATAGTATTCGATATATTCCAGAAGTAGTGAATTTCCCGGGAAATGTCTTAAAATGGAGTATATAGCCATTTTATATAATAATACATTGCAAAAGCCTTAAATCCACCTTGAATTCCGATTTTGAATTTTTATTACAATTTGTGTTATTACAATTTGCGTTACTGTTTGCAACGCAAATTGTAATAAAACGCAAATTGTAATAAACTTTTTTCTTCCTCATAAGGATAGTATTCGATATATTCTAGAAGTAGTGAATTTCCCGGGAAATGTCTTAAAATGGATTATATAGCCATTTTATATAATAATACATTGCAATAGCCTTAAATCCACCTTGAATTCCGATTTTGAATTTTTATTACAATTTGCGTTATTACAATTTGCGTTACCGTTTGCAACGCAAATTGTAATAAAACGCAAATTGTAATAAACTTTTTCTCCCTTATAACGGATAGTATTCGATATATTCTAGAAGTGGTGAATTTCCTGGGAAATGTCTTAAAATGGATTATATAGCCATTTTATATAAAACAATTGCAATAGTCTTAAATCCACATTGAATTCCGATTTTGAATTTTTATTACAATTTGCGTTATTACAATTTGCGTTACCGTTTGCAACGCAAATTGTAATAAAACGCAAATTGTAATAATTTTTTTTTCTTCATAAGGATAGTATTCGATATATTCTAAAAGTAGTGAATTCTTCGGGAAATGTCTTAAAATGGATTATATACCCATTGTAGATAATAATACATTGCAATAACCCTAAATTCACGATTATGACTTTTTATTACAATTTGCGTTATTACAATTTGCGTTAGGTTTGTAACG
This sequence comes from Cyclina sinensis, assembly GCA_012932295.1. Classification (NCBI taxonomy): domain Eukaryota; kingdom Metazoa; phylum Mollusca; class Bivalvia; order Venerida; family Veneridae; genus Cyclina; species Cyclina sinensis. The sequence goes on from JAAONU010000019.1 coordinate 2,811,117, forward strand.
CAAATTGTAACAAAAACGCAAATTGTAATAATTATTACAATGTGCGTTTTTATTACAATTTGCGTCGTAACAGAGCACCTTTACAGCCATCAGCATTCTCTGTTCCCTGGACAACTGCTGTACATTAAAGTTGTTTGTAATTTAACAGCCTATCTGATTATTTATTCCTAAAATATCGCAGTGCAAAACATTTCAGAACTAGCTAACGACAGCAATTTAAATACATTCCGAAAAAAAAATAATTAAATTTGATCTTCGTGCACTGATAAATTTATAAGATAAATCAATCCTATAAAAAATGTATATGTCACTGTTTGCCATTTCTTAGTCTACATTTGTAATATAGTAACGACATCATAACTTGAATTATAACAAATAGTTACAATAATGATTGAAATAATGTATTTATTTTTTTTATAAGTTTTGGTTGCACTAATTTTCCACGCTGATCGTTAATTTGTAAGAGTAAATATTCGACTACATGTATAACATACACCTTTAACAGAACTACGGGAGACACTAAAATTATATAAACTTGTCATTCATTCATTCATTCATTCATTCATTCATTTATTTATTTATTTATTTATTTATTTATTTTGGATAAACTACAGTTAATTAAAAAGAATACTGGGCAATGATTAGTAGGGTCATTTTTAATGACGATGCGTACTTTACAAGGCAAATTGTTTTTAAAATGGGTAGTCATTTACTCTTCACAGTAATTAATTGGGCTTGTGTACCTTAATAGGATTTTCTGTGAAACAGGAAATTGTAACGCTTCACGGTATACAGTTTTGAATAACTATTACAGAAGTTTCAATGATATACTCACGATAATTTTACTGTAATAAATGTATATAATATCTTTGTCAATGGGATTTGGCATACAATAAAATTAACATATCCGACATGGAAAAGGCCTGTAAAATACCTTCCAAATTAAAAAGAAAATAGTATGACTTAATTGCCTAATACCATGTTCTATAAAAAAAAAACTCTCTATAACTCAGTTCATTTTTGCCCTTTATAAATTGTGTATTGATCATCACGAAAATGATCTATAATATCATGACAAGCGTCAATCATTAATATTCATTCACATCTCTGTTCATGAATTGTGTACAATATTGTTTTTTTCTTTAATCAGTGTGCACTGCTTGGCTTCTGGTTTAGGTTAAATTGCATCCTTTGCTACAGCTATTGAAATCAATTACATACATATACATGTATATATATTAGAATATTTTAAATTCAACTTAATCGAAATACAAGAATTCATTATTAATACAAAATGCTAGATGCGTGCTGCATGCATATAATAATAATGTTAACTATCCAAAACAGTAGCGGATTTTGTAAACACACACACACACACACACAAAACATTTTTCTTGTCTTGTTTTTACACATTGTGAAATAAGGCGATGTTCAAATGTGTCTTGTGAACACAGTAAAAACGAATAAGATTCAAGAGAAGCAGTTTGTAGTTACATCTGAACTCATAACGAAAATAACAACATAAAAACAGAGATTAAATGGCTAAAATTTAAAATAAGAAACAAGCAAACGCACAAAATACACATACAAAAATTGAGTTGGCAAATCTTGCCAGCAGTAAATTATCCTAAAATGCAGGATATTTCAATTGCAATGCAATGAGGCTGACATATAAACTAGACACTTCTTTTTTTTCATTTAAATCATTTGATAAAATGTTTACATGCTTGAGTTACAATATTTTACCGCGTTAAAATTATCCACGACGTACATGTTTTGACCAAAAATAAAATTTCATATAACTTGAAATTCATATAATTTGTTAATTTCGCAATGAAAGTAAAAAAAACTGTTGCAAGTCTTTCGAAATGGTAAGCAAAACATTTTTTATAGCGTACGTATATTACATTAGTGATAGTTCTATCATATCAACTTCTACAGAAGAGTTGTTATATTTACTTTTGACTTCAAACATATATCTCCAGCAATCACAGTCCAGATAAATTTCTTTACCAGTGTCTTTCTCTTTAATCTTTAAATCATTTACTCTGTAAAATATTTAAGACAACGATACGTTTTCTATAAGCAAATATTTATGGCAATGTAAATAGAAATAAACAATCATTAATTAGTGAACGAATACATTTGTAGTTTAGGAAGAATCACTATAACTGATGCTATCAGATCATGGATGTTTTAATGCACTGCATTTTATTTTGCAACAAAGCAGAAAAGATAACTTGACAGAATAATTAATTATATACTGATTAATGATTCTTTAAATAACAGTCAAGATATATGGAAGTGTATCAGAGTCAAAGCGTTTGCATAATGCATATGGTTAATTTTAACTCCAGTGCTGGAATGTATTCTTCTGTTCTTTATTATTTTAAGTTTTTTAATGTCATTTCCGAAATTCCTTCCTGAAATATTCTTTCTACATTTTTTTTCTTCTGATAAATTTTGCATTTTTGGTACCGAAAATGCTTTCCGGTACATGTATATACATACGTCTAGTCGGTCGCGGTTACCTATGGTGTTACATCTATTTGTCTTGTCCTGAATTCACTTTCCGCTTTCCGTTTAGATAGCCTTCAGCTTATTATCGCTTATTATCGGTCAGACCGGACTAGGGTTAAGGAAACATGTTTATTCAGATAATAATAACGTGCGTTTTGTAACAATCTAAAGCGCTTCTACAAGACGATAAGTGAAAAAAACAAACATTACTTTAAGGCAAAGGCTAAGGAAACAGAACCGGTTCTCTTGACAACCGCCATAGACATCAGGAATCGGTTCCCTAGTGCATATGCCGGCTTTTATGTAGGGAATGGGAATTTTCACAAGGACGAGTCAACGTAAATACTTCCAATTCAATCAGTGTAAATTGTCATGACAATAACCAATTTACATTATGTAATTAAGTAGCACGCTAAACTTGACTTCCAATTTCTTTGAGTCTAGAGAACCTTCTTCTACGATCGCTATTGTGTCATGCTGTTATTAATACAATACACGATAGGGAACGATTCTTGATGGTTAATTTTGTTGTCTAGAGAACCTTTTCAAACTGTTCAACTTCAAAAGGAAGTCCCTTCGTAGACGTTGTATGAACATTTTAAAAGAAGTTAAATTATAAACATCTCTTTCCCTAATAAGATTAAAGGAAGCAAAACATTTTTGGGGAACATAATATGAACAAAAAATATATATATTAACAAAAACAAAAATACTTTATATATTCACTATTATACCTAGAAAAGACAGTGTAAATAAAAAAAGAGACAAAACTAATGATTAATATCATTATATGGTAACTGACGAAATATAAAAACATTAGAATTTTGACCTTGATACCTTTCGATGGAAAAAAATAACTGTATTTCTCGATTCAATATTAGTTTGATCACCTTTTGTTAGACACTTCTAATTACTATCTGGCCTTTAATCTTCGTTTGGAGCTAATTAAACCTCACTTATAATAAATACATTTTTTTAAATATAAATCGCTGTGAGATTTGGCTTCGTGCTTTAGTTAAAAAACAAAACATAAAAAATAATATAAAAAATACACGTGTAAGGAGGGCAATAACTACAGTTACTATAAGAATACTATGACAAGAATATCAATGGTAATAAAATGTTTAAAACCCAATGGCATGTTTCTGTCAACTAATGGCTTAATGTTTGGTAACGTTAGTACAAAGTACATATCAGATAAACTTATGTATTTGTCCAGTAATTTATGTAAAATATAGATTTCAGATAGATAGTTAAGATTACAATTATTCCAACATCACAGAAGACAATAGGATTTTACATTAATTTGCAATTACCTGTCAGACAGAATACGGGATGCCCTTTTGTTACATATAAGCTAGCTGCAAGGCAAACCCTCCTTTTAAAGTTTCCGAAAAAGTTTCAAGCTAAAATATTTTTTAAGTACTTTTATTATATAAAAGTAAAACCTCAAAAAAACTAATATATTTAAAAAATTTAAAACACCTTATTCCCTTACAATCTTCATAAAGCAAGAGAATTACAGATAAACATACGGTCTTGTTTAATTCTTTAGTAAAAGTTAATGTTTGTCAAATGAAAATAAAATGTTACCTGTCATTATTTATAATTAAAAATCCTTGCACACACCTTTTGTTCTGCTTTTACTTGCAACAATCTTATGTCAGTGAGAAACAAATCAAAATCGAGTCTGTTACACGATGCTTAAGATTGGAGAGTCTGTTTGTAAGTCACAATCTCCATAAAGCTTGTCAACTTTTGAACGGGTAACACCCTTGACAAAAATATTCAAAAGAGTCACTGACGCTTATGGAAATTCATCCTGACTTAGTCAACATTTTTCAATCAATTTGGTGTGAATGTAACGCCTTTGTGGCCGATTAATTCAATGAATTTATGAGCGTTTGTATGTAACATTTGACAGTTTAGTAAATAACTCTGTGGCATTTTTCTCAATGGACATGGTTCTTTAGAACAGAAATATATGTAAGTATATGTCATTGAGTTGCGTGTGGTATCTTTACTTTGAGTGAGATTCCTTTTGTTTTGAAACACTTTTTTAGCGTTAGCAGAGTTTTATGCTTTAATTACGAATAAAGAGAGAGACAGAGACAGAGAAAGTGAGAGAGAGAGAGACAGAGACAGAGAGAGAGAGAGGAGGGAGTGTATGCTTGTAATTAAACCAATTTATTTTACATAGATTTGGAAACAAGTTCTTGCAACCTTTATTAATGCCGCTCGATGACTTCTTCCTGGATTCACACCAGTACTCGCGCAAAAGTCACTGGAGAATTTCAGCTCTAATGGGATTTGAAAAAGCGATCTCTGAAACAAGAGTCTGGCATTCTAACCTTTCGACCACTGCTCCTCCACCAGCGACAATGGCAACAATGTATTGGTGCTTAATTCAAACAGTCTAAAGAAATATTACTTTAAGCCGTTAAGTAGTAATTGCTTTGAAGTAAATATCTTCCGTTCTAGTGGCTACAAATATTTTGAGACAATTCTATGTTGAAAATTTGAAGCTATAGCTTCAATATGAATTTAGATTTTTCTCGTCACTTGTAACTTGGTATAACCTTTGCGTCCGATGGGTTTTCTTGTAGCTCGTTTGATCAACAACAATTTACCTAATCAACATATCATATGCGCTATCAACAATATTCAAACTTTGATACTTTGATAAAGAGATATACCTTAATTTTGTATTATACAGAATGGCTATAAAATAGGTTTCAATGAATGTTTGATCTACGATGATGGGAAATTGATTATGATTGGTAAAAAAACATATCTCCTGTGAAAATGTAGGCCATTTTACCTGCCAGAAATTTACGATGCGTAGTAAACTCAAAGGCTGTTCCCATAAAACTCATCTCCGAACAATCAAATCAATCAAAAATCAATCTAATTTATTTGAATGGCAACAACCCAAATTGTACTCGTATATCATGGTACATTTTTTCAATACGTAGGTCTGCTTCTATCATAATCAGTTTCAATGAAAGCAAAGTACACTTAATTATGGAAATGCATAATAAATTAAGACTTATATAAAGAATTTTCACACAAAAAAAGTAAACATACTTCGTGCAATGTTACCTGAACTAAAAGGGAGGTATTTCCCACCAGGCTAATGCAGTTTCTACTTTGTATTTTCGAAATAAAAGCTTTACATTGAGAAATCGGTAGACTCTGTGAACGACCTCTGAATGTTACATTTAAAGTGCATTTTAAAGTAATAATTTCACAAATACAGACAAGTGTGAAATAAACAAATTGCAAGAGGAGGATTTAACCAAAGAAACAGTCATCAAAGCAGATTAAATCATTTGCAAAGACTTGGTTTCCTTATCAGTGAAAAATAAAGAAGTTTAAACGAACAAACAAGTCGCTGTGTGTTGAAAGCAAAAGCTGATCTCAACAGGGTATTTTGTTACAAAAACTATGTTTCGGGACAGAACAAAATGCCATAATTATGCAATACAAAGCAAACCCCTCTTCCATATTCATAGATTAAATTTTTCTATTAATTTTGAAAATGAGATTAATTATTTATCTAGGACATTTGAATATAATTGTATGATGTTTTTATTTATCATCATTGTCTTATATTTCTTCAGGTGTTTCACTAGTTTTAGATTAATAAAAGGCTACTTCTTGACTCTAGAAAGAATTCATCCTTTAAAAACTGATAGACATTTACGAAAATTTGAGACCAGTTCTAAAATGGTATGTTTAGGTGGTAAAGTAACAAATGATACATAAATGAGATTGCTTCAGTCCTCTGAAAAATATATTTCCAAGATCTGAAAAAGCAGAAACAATCGCCTGAACGTTAAACAGTTTCTAATAAGCATCAGTTTTAAAATTGCATCACGCCTTCTGTCCATTCTAATGTGTAAACAGTATCGACAGAATGTAAAATATTGCCGTTCGGCACCTTATAAAGATATCATAACATGCATCTGTAATGACATTGTAAATAAAGTGTGACATGGTTTTACTAAAAGGTTCAACTACTGTTCGCAGCCGTCGATAACGTTTTGAATAACTTGACCTTTTCATCTAACAGTTTTGTTTACACCATTATGTTACAGTTAGGTCTAATCCTACAGTAATCATGGATTTCTAGTAAGATTTCTAGTAAGGTTTTAAACTACGTACTTTACGTCTCTTTTATGCACTCAATATAAATTGAGACAGTTTGGTACGCCCTACATATTATTGACGTAGGCTAAATACTGCTGAGTCATTAAGAGAACTATGAATATTTGTGCAATGTAGTTTTTGAGCGAATTTTGAAAGAAAAATATTTATTCAAAATATATTTGAAAAAAAATATTCAGCGAAATTCAAGACTGGTTAATTACCTACAAATTAAATTAACAACATTTGCTGAGACGATAAATAAAATAAAATAAAAATAATGTGCACACAACATTCTAAATCATTTTGCGTAATTCGTTTAATGACACAGTATGTGCCTTCATGCAAATTCGTACAAAAAGCATTGTTGAAAACCTTGAAAAATTGATGTTTAAAATCGTGTAAGTTTGACATTTACAGCCTAAATTCATTTATTATATAAAATCTTTCCCTTTGAAAGAGTGCCGCGTGTCCAAACGTTTTATTTTCAAAACTTTTTCTTTTTCTTATTTATGTTTAATATTGCCTTCTTTTGTTGCCTTTCTTTTTGTGTTTCTTATCTAGTATATTTTTACAGTATGAAAGTACGAGTTTAAAATTCTAAATTTGACACTATCCGTTCACTCGATTAACTTGATAGATGGAATATTTTTTTCTGATTCTTTGTAAATAAACTTTCTTGAAAAAAAAATGATTGTTGAAAAACAAAAAGGCGTTATTTTATGAACACTCAAGATATTGACTGATGTCAGTATGAGAGATATTCTGATTTTCAGATGCAGTGGTTAAAGGATATTTTTACAGATCACTGTTGATGCTATACAGCAATTAATTAGATCTATAGAATAAATTAGTGAGATTTCTTGATACAGGAAATTGAGAAGTAATTTTGACACGTTTTTCTTTTTATACTTCAATAGCTTCAAAGATGTTCTCTGTGGTAATCAATCTATAGACATCTATTGGCAATATCAACCGAAGTCATTGTCATGTTCAAAATATGTCCAGCCGAGAAAATATCAGCAAGATACTATTTAGCTCTACATATAATCACAGTTCAAGGCCATTTCAGACTGACGTTATTCTATACATTACAGATTTAATACAAGATGCGACGTTTAAACTTTGACGGCATAACTAGTTTACTATAACCAGATATTCTGAATTCTCCTGTTTTTAAGAGCTTCAGGGAATGTTGCAGTTTTATTCAAGAAAGAATGACATTAATGTGCAGTTATGTGATCGCCTTCAATGAACTGTTTTGTAGATGAAAGGCAACAATTGTAGACTCCTCTACGTTGTTTAACCATAAAATGCTCGGAGCAAATTATTTTATAACGGTACGTGAAGTGGCGGCTGTGAATGTACTTTCTATCAACATTTCATGATTCAAATGGTATCGTTTGTATATCAAATTGTTTATCTATCGAGTCGTATGAAATACTATAATATTTCTTCTATTTCTTTGATGCTTTTGGTTCGTTTTTTTTTCAATTATGTTAATGGATATTTAAAAAAAAAAATCCAAATTAGGTAATAGATATGTTTTGGTAAATGTAATAGCTATAGTAATTAGTTATTTTGAGTCATATTTAATTATATTTTAAAATATTTTATCTTTACTCATTTGTAACATTACGTAAATATTTTTCAATTAATTAAAATTGAATATTCTATAAATATCAGATCTTTCACAATCTTCCGACTTTGTATTTTTCATTATTATCAACTACAGTGACTATTGTTATAACAAAGCAATTTGCAGAACGAAACACATTAATTATGCATATATGCAGAGTTTTACATTTTATGCATTGAGTGAACTCTTTGATTTCAACTCGCATAAATTATCTCGTAAATTATTCAATTTGTAACGAAATATTGACATTCCTTCAAGGCTTCTTCAAAATTTTAATGACAGATTTTGAACAGAAATACGAGTTTTGCACCAAGTTGTCCTAGCATATATTTTACAGATTTCATTTAAACATTTATCCCCGCTTATTATCTTTATTGTTAAGTCGTTTAATGAATAAAGAACAAATACCAGCATAAAACGAATATTCTCCAAAACAATTAAAACTTTATTAAATATATTATTTAGGAGAAATATTTTCATACATAGTGTTATTTGAACGCTGATATGTCAAAATAAAATAGCTTATCAGTCTTGGAGTCAGCGACGGGCACTTGCTAAGTAAATCGTTGTGTGGTGTCAACCGCCAACAAAGGGCTATCGACCAAGTTACTGCCACTGCAACTTCTCAGCATTAGACAAATGTCACATCACGCTACATAAACATTAAAGTTGCCTTACAAGGCAAAAAGACATGGACTCACAATTACTTAAATCTGATAGACTTGAATTAAGAATGAATAATTGCATATTTTCAAATATTTGTAACCTCATACAAACGTTAATAACGCCAAATTAAAACCAGTAGATTTTTGCATTAAAATACTGGTTTCGATCTCTTCAGTTGCAGGAGGTTAGAAATATGTTTAAAAAGCTGTTGCCTCAGACTTTTAAATAATGCTGTCGACTAGCAATGACAAGTGCCTGAATCTAATAACCTGCTTTGTAAAATTTACTTTTCATATTAACGTTAGTCATTGCCGATTCACATTGGTCTGCTTTTGGAAATATGTAAGAGCATTTTAATCGCGTTTTTCGAACATCTTACTTTGTTAATTACTTTTGTCAATAAAGAAAACACAGCTGCTTTTGATTTGATTATCGAATGCATTTGTTGTTTAAAAATAGTTACTACTGCACATCCACCCTTGAAAAAATATTCGTGCGCTGATAATTAGGGACTTTCACAGGTAGCGATTTCCGCCAATTCAGAAAATCGCGAAATCATGTATTGTAAAACCGAAGAAAAGAAAATGCACATTGGTCTAAGTATTTGGATCTCATCAACCTACATCGAAGGCAATGCTGTATGAAATGGTATTCTGACTCAATATCATTTTGATTTACAAAATTTGCAGACAAAAATATGAAAAACGCATTTCAGTAAAACCGGTATGAGACTAAAAAGGTCGCAAAACTAGAATTTTGTCACAGATGGTGACTAATACCCCGCACTGCCTTGTCACAGGATGGTAGCCCAGATGGAACAAGTTGCACATAATCTTTAATACTAGGTTTCAACTATCATCTTACTTTGACCTCTGTCGAAAACCCATGAAAAACTAGTTCCTTATGTTTAAATTTTCTCAGGATCACTATGTTTAACTTATGTTTCAACTTTACTTTATTCTCAGTAAATTTGTTGGAAAAGTTCCAAGTACTTCAAAAGTGATCTCTGGATACAGTTTTTAGGGAAAGACAAATGTACCGAATTTTTCAACAAAGGAAGAAACAAATCAAAGTTCAAGGATGATAATTCTGACAATTTAGTGCTAGAATTATGAACCTTGTCACATATGATGTGGGTGATGATAAGAAACCAATATTTAAAGTTGAAGTAGATACGTTAAGAAATAATGAAGATATGTACAAAAAAACACATTTTTTCATGAAAATTCTAAGTTCAAGGGGGATAAATCTAATAATTTTTAAGCTAGAGTTGTGAACCTTGAGGTTGTATACAAAATTCTCCTCTATCGACGATAAATGAGTCAGCATTTTTACATTAGCTTTATTCAAATAAGAAAGAGATTTCTTTATGGATTTATATATAACTGATTAGGGGGAACGCCAAAGTTCCCCCATTAACATCCAATAGGTATCTTTAAACAGAAGGGCCAAGATGGCCCTATATCGCTCACCTAAGAATCATTGCACCGAAACATAAAAAATCAGGAAGTCCGTAAGTAGGTCAAGGCCAAGATCATCCACGGTCAAAGATTTAATCTGGATGCAAAATTATCTTATGTTTCATTTTGTAGCTGTACAGGAGGTCTTCTAAGAATAGGCCCTGTGACACATTTTTTTACCCTGGATAACCATATATACAATCCCATCCTAGATCTCATCAAGACAAACATTCTGACCAAATATTAGGAAAATCGGATGAAAAATACAGCTTCTATCGCATACACAATCTTTTTCTAAGATTTGATCCCGTGACCTAGTTTTTGACCCTAGATAACCCATATACAATCCCAACCTAGATTTTATCAAAACAAACATTCTGACCAAGTTTCATAAAGATCCAATGAAAATACAGCCTCTATCGCATACACAAGGCAAATGTAAACAGACAGACGACGGACATCCAGCGATCACAATAGCTCACCCTGAGCGTTCGCTCAGGTGAGCTAAAAAAGAATACGTAACTTATCAACTTCTGTACAATTATATACACCCCATACTTCACACCCATAAGGTAAGATCAGAACAATCATCGAGTAAAAACGGAACAATTTCGTTTTTATTTCAGTTTATTTTTTCGTTCAAACACATATTAGATTACTAAATGCTCTGAGGGCTTGACCCTGCGTTGACAGCATGAATCATATTGCCAGTACACGTGAAAACCAAAGTAGACGAAGTTATCAGAAATTCCAATCCTTCGATCTACAGTATAAACTAAAGGTCTTCTTTTTTGTCAAAAACAAGAAGGTAAGTTTTACTTTCATTAATGTTATCCCCGATTTTATAAAGTAATGGTACATTTAACAAAAAATACACTTAAAGTGTGACAGATAGACAAACAGCCGACGGACAATGCCAAATCTATATCACTCTTCTTCTCAACAAAGAGGAATAACTCAAAAGGTGTCCAGTAAAGAGTAACAGTTCCTATGTACTGTATGACTTCTTAATTACATCTATGCACCTTTAAATTTTCATCTTGATTCTCAAATACTTTTAGAGTTATGGTCCAAACAAAAATTAAAGAGGCAAAATAGCGAAGAGGAATAACTCAACATTTATGAAGTGAAGAGTTTCAGTTCCTATACACTGAAATTATGCTCAGTGAGATTTAACCATATATGAAGTTTTCGGTTTATAATAGAGTTATGTTCCAATCAAAGTGTGACGGGCGGTAAATCTACTGCATAACAAGCATGATATATGCAATCCGCCAACATTTCTCAATTTATATCAATTGCTAGTTTCTAGTTTCACACTGTGATTAGTTCTTGTCTCTTTCTTCGTTGCGGTATTAATGCCTACCCTTTTCAGACATGATAATTATACTTTAAAACCACATGACCCAGTCACATGGTGAGTGAAACATATTAAGAAATTAGATTAGCTGCTCACAAACATCATATCAATTATGTAATGAACTTCGTGCCGTACTGCTATTGTTGTGTGTGAAACCCTTTCAAAGAGAGCGGTTTTAAAAATTATATCAGCTGATAACCTTGAAGTAAACTGTGCATGATCAAAGCTTGATTGGATTCTGTGACAGTTTCAATGCCGTTTCTGTGATTCAGAGAGAAAAAGAAAAGAACACGGAAACTATATAACGGAATGTTTATTACGTTGCAATGTTGTTATGAGCGTGTATAATTTTCATCTGTCTTTGACCTTTGATAAAACAAATTCTTTCCTTCTGGTGAGATGCGGATAAAAAAGCGTTTTAATAAATGTGACAAGAGATTGTCTTTCAAATTTTAACCGGACCTGAATTCTAATATTGAATTATGAGAGAAAACATTTATTCAAAACTGGTTTAATTTGATATTGGGCTGATATGTTTTTACAGTTAATTAGGAAATATTTTGTTGGCAACTGATACAGCAAATGTATATTAAATGAGTAGTAAACATACTTTGGGGACGTACGTTAACTATGACTTAATTTATCATTAATTTTGAAATTGAGATGCAATCACTATTCTTTTTGAAAAGGCCATTAACAACCTGCACAAATGACGCCATCATTGTAATGAATTGAATAAAAAAAGAAGAAACAAGAAATATCTTTAAACAGATAATCGGCGTAGATACAATACACAATTAATGCCCCATTAGTGTATAGTTTCCGGACGTGGCAAATATTGAACGCTCATAGCAATCGAATTTTATTTCCATAACAGATTAGGCTATAAGCAAAAAAATGTCAAGTTTAACGCTAAAAGTGTCCAATAGTTTTTTAGTAAAATCAAAGAAATATTTAGTCATATTTATTATATATGTATTAACATTTTGATATTTAATGTACGTCTGTATTAATGTTATTAATACACCATTATTTTCAGGGACAATAAACTTAACAATTTTGCCCTAAAGTTTCATAACAGAAACGCGTGTAACCAATAGCAAATTTTCTTCTTCAGCTGAAGATTTTGTATCTAACAATTTCATTCGTTACAAATGTAGGTCAAAATCGACTTTAATACAGCTACGCCGACAAATATCAAAATCGATTTAGAAATTCATATACGTCAAACTAGATTTTGGAATCAACCAATACGATTTCCCGCTGACATTTATTAATAAAACATCTCAGCATAATATAATACACCACACAGGGTAATATTTTCACGCAAGTACCATGCTGACAATTTCGTTCATTTTTTCGAATGTTGTGTCATCCAACTGTTCGTTTTTATAAATGGCAATGTAAATTCTATCCATTAATTTTCCGTGTAATTAAAACCCTGATTTGGAATAAATGTAGTCAAATGTTAATATGAAAAAAATCAAACAGTTGGTGTTAAAAATTGGGCATACAAATATTTCAAAAAAAGATAACTTTTTGTTGAGTATTATTTATCCTTTTCCTGATAAATTTTATTACAATCACAACAGGGGGTCATATCAATTTAATAATCTTCATTCCAAAAGAAGTGTAAAATGGATTCTATTCCTGTCCTGGTATCTGTCAACAGAATAAAGAAGACTTTGTTTATTTATTCCTAACAAAATAAAAAAATCGCAAACAAAATGAAAAAGACTCGCTTTCTTCATAAACGAACAAGGATATCGTTGGAAACGATAGATGCTTCCCAAAGGTACATGGAAGTTTGCAATACAATTTCCACAACTTTCATACCTCAAGTCTGATCTGTCCGTAAATTTACAGACAGTCCATAAATATGACCTGTTATTGTTATTCGCCAATTACTGAAACACTAAATAACACAGGATCTGACATGGAATTTTATCATCGTACATTGAGTATGAATCCTATCAGTCAGTATTGATAACACACGAAATGACACGTTATATTTGGTTGAAAGTTTATGGGAAGTAATGAGTACGAAAATATTTAGGACGAAAGGCGTTGAAATTAAAATGGAGTTTTCCTTGGTATTTGTAAATGGTAAACTGAAATTATGATTGCACTATGTTTATTTTATAATAATTGAACAATATATGATAACTATTACAAAAATTACCCTAAAGCGGAAACTAGATCTTCGAAAGGAGCATGATGCAAGAAAACTGCGCAATCAAAATGTAAGCAGTCTAGAATTACTTCCCTTGCCGTAGAGCTAGCATCATTCTCACAATATTATGCAAAAAAATCTGGAAACTACTTTTTCCTATTGAAAGAATTAATTTCATACAGAAATACATTTACGGCTTGTGCCGATTAACGATTAATTTGTTCAATTAATCATTTACATTTTTCTCGAACTTTCTGAGACTGAAAATTGTGTGTGAAGGGGGAGGGGGAGGGGGAGGGGGGAGAGTGGAACTTTTAGGACGATATTTACTAAAATTTTCAATTAAAGGTGCTTTCAACCCATTATCTAGTTGGATTTTTAAGGTGTAAGGGGCGTCATAACAGTTCTATATAAAATGTGCAATATTCATACATAGCTAGGCCCATTTTCAGATTACAAATCCAAACCTTATTTTTGAAGAATAATACAAATATCAAAGAAACTGAAAGATATCAAGATTATACTAAAACCCATGAATGATTTTGGGATAACTCCTTAGAACAAAAGAAAGGGAAATAATTGAAAAAAGTAACCAAAACTTATTATTCTTATTCAGTTCATTTTCTTTCCATGTATACTTTCACTTCATTAACTTTCAAAACATGCCTTCAGTAGCGTTGAAGTTATAGTACAAATAAATCTGATCAAAAAAATTTCGACAAAAGAATATAACTTAAATTAAATAAAGGGAGATAATTCAGAAAGTGAGCTAGACAGAATTATGGTTCTTGCACAAGGCAACTCCTCTCACTGTATTCTATCATTCTGTAAACTTTCAACAAAATCACTAAATGAAAAGGCATCATGGCATAAATCTATGAAAAATCAATGAACCGGGACATGCCGGTAAAATACACACGTGCTCTTGGTAGTGCAGCTTCCTAATGCGTTTCAATGAATTCCAGTCAGTGGTTGCTGAGGAAAAGTTTGGACAAAAATTATAGCTGAAAATGTATCAAAGGGGTTTAACTTTGTGAAAAATCACTGAACCGGAACATGCATGTAATATGCATACCTCCTCTTTGTAGTGAAGCTTCCTATGATGTATTGATGAATTCCAGTGAGTGGTTGATGAGAAATAGTTCGGACAAAAATGTCAGTTGAAAGGGCATTAAAAGGGCATAACTTTGTGAAAAACAATGGACCGTATTAGGCTGCTAATATTCACAGCTCCTCTTGGCAGTGAAGCTTCCTATTAAGTTTTAGTAAATTCAAGCCTGTGGTTGTTGAGAAATTGTCCGGACAAATTTCGGGACGGACGGAGGGACGGAAGGACGCACGGACAAGGCGACGACTAAATGCATCCCCGTTGGGGAGCATAAAAATATTAATTGTTGGCAAGTTTGACACTTGCATATTACATTTATGCAACCACAAAGAGTGGCAGATAATATTAATTCAGTCACAAATATCATGAATATGCTACCTCCTTTTTTGGATAAGTAGACGGACGTTTGGACAAAATAATACCTGTCTGGCAGCAAAATCGAGACCACGAACCCCTTAACATAGAACGGGTGATTCTATCTCGAATTTTGTGAGGCTGTCGTATAATTACTTTTTAGATTGACTATGCGGAGTCTGTAATAAAACAAAATCCATACAGTGGCAGCAACCTGCTACCAGAAAAAAAAGACAGACAAACAAACAAACAAAAACAAACAAGAGGCGGACTCTGAGTTCTGCTACGTTAAAAATGTTTTTGTAATTTCTTGGCAATCTAGAAATCTGTCTGCCAAACTGCATTAAATGTATTGCTAAAAAATTAAAAACATTTTTTATTCATTAATACTGTGTAATGTAACATTTGTTGCCTTATTACTTCTCAAATTATTAGCTTTTTTTTGGAATATATCTCTTTAGGAAACAATACAAAAATACTGATACATGGAATATGCATAGCCTTTCAATGCTTATTATGTGTTATCAAACATCTTCAACAGCATCTTTGATCACCGTCAAAAACAAAGATAAAATACTGTTTTACGTGGTACTCTTGGCATTCAATAGGTTTATATCTTTGGATATCCTCGTTTCAGCAGGCTTCAAATATTAGCTGACCCTTTTCAAGTGTTCACAAGTTGTAGTTTTTTTATGGAAAAACGTGAATGATCACTACCGATGAAATACTTGATAATTTAGCCAATATATTCACTAAATGTATATGTAGTATAAGTGACAATATGATGAATTCACATTAATCAAATGTAACCCAAGTAGACATTTATTTTGTTCAGTACGTTAAACTAAAATTCAACTTAAACTTATCAAAAGGAGAAATCTTTGTATTAAAAGGAGAAATATTTTCGTTTCAAGATAGAAAAAGATTACATCTTAAAACACGTGTCCTGTAAAAAAGAATTGTCAAAAGATAAAATTGAATTTACTCCTTTCCGTTATGCATATCAAAAATTAATTGAATATGAAAAAGGTTTATGAATATTAGGAAAGCTACTTTAAGAAAAAAAATGGACAAGAAAAACAAAATCAAAAAAAAAGAATCGTTCCGTTCATGCATCGTGTAATTGAACGAACGCAATCATTAAATATTGTCTAATAGTACACTGGAATTTATTGTATATTTGTTTTACGCTCAGCAAACAATAAATTAAGCTATGATAAAAATTTTCATCAATTACTTCAATATTGTTGGGCCAGATGCTCTCAAGATTACTTATTATAACAACGAAAACATGCATCTAGCCTAATATTAGAAAATAATTTACTAGCGCTCTAGAGCATAAGAGTGTTGTAGGAATATGTCCGACGAATCTCAATCTTAAATTGTCTTTAATTTTTTTTTGGAAAAAAATGGCAATTTACTATTTGAAGCACTGTAGAGTTTTTTTATTGGAAATTAATAAATATAACGCTGTGACGCTGTGCTGGGAACTATTTCAACATGTGCCCAGGAGAATAGACAGAAAATAAAACATTTAGACCTTTTATTGATAGAACATAAATACGTTTGTATCTTTTGCGATCAAACTTGATGTTTTCAGAAAACTGAACTAGTAAATCTTATTTATAAAGATATATTTCCAAATGAGCAGACATTACATATCAAATGCGTAAAATGCCAAACAAAAGACAATCAGAGTATCGCGCACTAATAAATTAGACAACAGTTCATATTTCCCCACCTGGTTCCTGTATAATCATTGTCGCATCTTTGTGTTATCAGGTAAATAGAGTATCTAAGTCTACTTGACATTTACTAATTCCTGATAATGTCATTCACAATAATTTTGTGTCTTTAATTAACGCTAAGATTAAAAAATGTCTTAATAATACAGCCCCAGATATTTTTCACAGTTATCTTTTTATTATATATAGTTTGTATTTATGAAAATTTGAAATGAAAAGAACATAATAAAGCACATTAAAAGAACAGTTATTTTTCTTCCTTTTTCTGAATACAGCTGAAATGTAGCCTATTTACCAAAGTAAGTCAAGCAGATTTGCAAGAACCTAGGAAACAAATGGTACTCTGATGCCCCTTATTAGATCTCCACTTATTCTGATGCTCAAAAAATACAAAATGTAAAATCAGCTTTTGCATTTAGAATGAATGTGAAAATACTAAATTTGTTAACATTTATAATTTGCGGGCGTTTCCCATGACTTAGGTACCGCGCCTGATCGAATGACGTAAAGCGAGGTTATTTAAAACAGGAGTCATGTAAATTATAAATTGTAAATTATATTGACGTTGTGCAGGGAAACGAAAATGTACTATTTGTATTTTTAAATAACATATTTGATCAGTTCTTTAGAGGTCCATTTTGCTATGCATGTTCTTTCATCCTGTAACTGAATGCAGCAATTTCAAATTTAGGTGGCTTCCCACATGACTCTGATGAATTCTTTATAAGAAGTTAATATATGTAAATTTTTGTCGATGTTTATCAATCTTTTTAATGTTATATCCCGCTGACCGTCTCTTCTTTTTATGTTCCATTTTGTAAATTTATTCAAACAGTATGCTTTTATATCTCTCTCATGTGACGATATATATAAAAACCATATTTGTATTTATAGGTCCGTGTAATTAAGACCCAACCGGATATAATGCATTACGTGTAGGTTATAGAAAGTTCAGATCGTATACCTGAAACTTTGTGAACACTAACAATTCAAAACATATAAGCATATTCATAGAATCCACGTCGTTGAAATTAATTTTACACCCAAATTACTGTTATCAAAAGATCGATTTTACTTACTTGATGCGTAAACTTAATTAAATAGAAGCAGCTGAAAGGTAGTTTTGTACACATGAATACATAAATGAGGTAAAAATTTTTGTAGGGCGTGATACTTTCATTCCAATGAAAAATAACTTTCACAAAAAAAATAATAAAAATAAAAAAGGAAATTTAATTCAGGACTGTAAGTATTGCAGTTTTAATCGAAAAGCGAGAAAGGAGAATTTGATCACGCCTTTAAAGTGTGATTTAAATACTTTCGTTTGAAAAAAAAACTGTTAGAATTTCAATGCCAAAAAAGAGTAAACATATATACTCGTTTGCACTAGAAGTACTTTCAACTTATGATTTACAATTTACTGGAGTTATATATATATATAAAGTGTTCTTTAATTGTTTTGTTTTTTTATTATTTTTTGTAGCCAGTTGGCCAGTTTCGCTATTTTTAAATGGTCTTTTCAGTACATTTATGGAAATCAGATTTTAAAAAAAATCACACTAAGCTTCTGAGTTGGTCTTTCATATGAAGCTGTTTTGATCTAATACGATGGAAAATTTGAATATAGTTCACATATCATATAGAAGTTTTACCGTTATATTAGACAAAAGTAGTGTGATGTAGATACACTATTTTAATAGACCAATAAAGAGTTATCTGAGCATAGCTTAGAATGAGAACCTGATTATTTCGTGTCAGTCTTTCCTAAATATTTAGTGGTTTTTGCCTTTATGTATGGAAGCCCTGGAGGGACATTTAAAATTAAATATGAACTGTAAATTATTAAAACTTATAACTTGAATCTTAAAAATTAAAATTTAGTTATTAATACTTAAATATTAGAAATACGGTAAAGCTATACATAAAAAGCGGCAAACGGCCATTAGTATATACGCAGTGATGGCCAGCGGCAGTGATGAAAACGAATTCAAGGTAAGGTAAACTACACATAGGCCCAATTCTACTGACAAAATGAGACACAGCAGACAATTTGAGACTCATTGCCGAAAAAAAATATTTGCACGAGATCGATCTGAGTAATTTCTCGGACGGTTTTCATGAAAATGCCTCGGGTTAGGACGGGACCCTGACATACCAGTAAACTATTTAGGTCCGTTTATCAGGTTTGCGAGAATGGTGGTAATGATAATGATAAAGATGATCATGATGATTATTGTTACTTGCATTACCTCCCCAATTGCTATTACGCCATTATTTTATAAAAAAAAAAGAAAAAAAAAGAAAACGAAATTTTCAAGCATTTTAATCAGAAACGTATGAAATAATTTGATTTGTTTAACCAGGGCAGTAATTTAGGCCCTGGTTTATCACTGATTTCGTTCCAGCTGTAGTAAAAAAAAATCTTAGCATTATTCCATGAAGTTTTGGCTCTTGAAAACATTACTTATATTTGGATAATTGTATATTTCGGATACCTATAATATATTATAGCAGTATATTTACATAGTACCCGGAGCTATAGATTAAACTTTGATCTTTCCGTACCGGAAAACCGGTACGATGATAAAAGAGTTACTTCCCTTTTTATCAGTGTGCCATTTGTAAATTATGAAGACAACAAGGTATATTCTAGTCTCACGTTGCTTATTTCAAGTTCATATTCAAATCCATTGCAGGTCTAAATAGTCGGACGAGGTATAATCCAACATAATAATCTGTATTTAACGTCGGCAAGGTACAATTAACAAACATAAGCTCATACCAGCTTTTGAACCGACCGCACTGATGTTGGCGGGTATCCAGTCATTACCTGATTACTCCCCCTGGACGTTACACATCTGGTCTGGACATTACTCCCTCTAAGACTAGTCTTACACCTCCCAATATATAATTGTACAGTTTTGTAAGGTGTGATTTATCAAAAACTAAGGGTGTGAAAACACTCCTTTAATTATGTTTGTTAATCACATCAGTCAATTAATCAGTTATTTAAGTAGATCAAAAGCCAGATGCATAAGGAAAATTTTAGAGCAATTATTACGAGAGGGACTAATAAACTTAAGTAATCATATATATATATTACAGTCAGTTTGTTATTAAAAACATAAATCTTAAAGTTTGATATTATTAAATCCGTTTACTCTCACCAACTCACATGCATGACAATTTTATACACATAGTCAATCCTTTTATAAAGTGTGCCTCATTAAAGGTGTGATCACACCTGACTAATTATATCTTAGGAGATGTAATGACTAGTCTTGGAGGGAGTAATGACCAGAGGTGTAACGTCCAGGGGGAGTAACGACTGGAAACCATGTTGGCGTATGGTGGTCTCACTCATTCGCCTCCAGATCCGAAGGTGGAGCGATTTTATACGGTGACATTTTAAGTGTGTCCACCTTAAAGGCTGAACAAATGAAAATATCAGATCTATAAAATCGGTTCAACTCTTTAATCATGATTAATAAGGCTAACTGATAGTCCTTCATTTAAAGACTTGGCACATTTAAAGTTTTATTTTTATGTTTTACGTTTATCGGAAAATGCGAAGACATTCAAGCGGATTTGACCAGTGCAAAAAATTATCTTCAAATCTGCTATATATGTCTGAATTATTTGGACTAACTGTGACAGGAAATCGGAGAAAACCCACCTGCCCGATCTGGTGACCACCTGACCATCTCACATCCTGCCCATGAAGAGAATCAAAGCCGGACCGCATTGGTGAGAAGCAAGTGTGCTAACCACTACGCCAATCGGTCATTTTTATGCAGTTTTGACTGTCAGACTTAGGGCAAAGACTTAGAATACACTATGTCATTCTTCGGGTCTGTTTCTTATGGAGAGGTCTTTTTTACCAAAAAGAACCTAGTTGTGTCTAGTTAACAGTGCGATCAGTTTTTGGTTAACTTATAAAGGGCTAGACTTCCTAACAGCTCTGTCTTATTTTCTCTTTAAAGAAGATAAAATTATGAAAAAAATAAGCTATTAACCAACAATTTTGACAGAGTTTTGATTGAGTTATGGATTTTTTAGGATGATGAAAAAAATTGAAATTAGTTGCAGACCTTGTAACAGATCACTATATGAAGTCTTCAAAATTTTACAAAACACAAAATACCTGTAATCATGTAAAAATGGCTTTTTGCTATTTGCATGTAAACACATCACTAATAGTATTGATTTCATGACTGATATTAAAATTCAATCTTAAATATCAAAACTTAAATCTTAATTATCAATAATAAATAATTATTGATAAATAGTTAAAATTATAATCTTAATAATTAAAACTTAAATCTTAATTATAAATGATAAATAATTATTGATTAATAGTTAAAAATAAAATGTTTAATCTTAAATATAAATTATAAATTCTTAAATATTAATGATTGATATTTAATCATTGAAAATCAGTAGTCATTATTTTAATACTGGTATTGACAGGTGATCCAAGGGATATTAGACACTGAATTCAGGTGATCCTTCAAACGAAAGTCCAGCAATGAGTATTATGATAGTCATTGAATTGTACAGACTACAGTTGTTTCATACATTCACAAGATTTTATCCTGATTTATCAATTCTCTGCTTTGACCTACTAATTAAGGGGTACTAGTCGTTTCTAGTAGAGGACATTGATAAGTAGCGGATTTTCAGTTCAAATCAATGTAAAAAAATGTTATAGTGGCCATAACTTTGCTATTACCATGCAATTTTTGTTTTACTTGGTCACAAAATCCTTCTGGCAAGACTTCAAAGCTGACCAGTCTTATTGTGACATTGACTCGCATGGAGTCATGACATTTATTCAAATGAAGTCCTGGTTAGTTATTGTACTTTTTAGCTCGACTATTCGAAGAATATGGAGAGCTATCCTACTCACCCCGGCGTCGGTGTCGGCGTTGGTTAAAGTTTTTTACAAAGTCCAATAACTTGAAAACTACTTTAGATATTCCTTTCAAACTTCATATACTTATTTTCTATTCCTCCAACAAGTGACATAACTCTGTCGATTGTAATATCAGAGTTACGCCTCTTTTTGACTTAAATTCAGGTTAAAGTTTTAGCCTGTATTTCATATTCCCCAAATCAATGATGATACCCTTTTGGAAACTTCACACATGGGTTGTGTTAGTGGTGAAGGTCATTGTGTAAGGTCAGATAACTCTTACCAATCCTGTTTTCCACATTTATCTCCCTTTTTGACTTAGAAAATTTCAGATTTATTCAATTATTGCTTGTTTAAGATTTCAAACATCTTGCAAGTCCATCAAGATATTGCTTTGATACTTTGCATACATGTTTACCATTATCACCTTAACCTGAATACAAGAGTAGATAACTCTGGCCTGCATTTTGACCAAATTATGCCCCTTTTTCGACTTAGAATAAAATGTTAAAGTTTTTTAACATTTCAAATATTTTGCAAGTCCTTCAAGATATTGCTTTGATACTTTGCATACATGTTTACCATCATGACCTTAACCTGTATACAAGAGTAGATAACTCTGTCCTGCATTTTGACCAAATTATGCCCCTTTTTCGACTTAGAATAAAATGTTAAAGTTTTTGAACATTTCAAATATCTTTCAAGTCCTTCAAGATATTGCATTCATACTTTCCGTACATGTTTACCATCATGGCCTTAACCCGTATACTAGAGTAGATAACTGTCAAAATTATGCCCCTTTTTCAACTTAGTCTTTTATCATACTATCATACAGCTCTTGTGGAATGTAGATGGAGAAAATATTGTTATCCAAATCCCAGAAACTATAATTTTCTATTGCACTTGTACAATACAGAAAAGACTTCATTGATTTAAATATTATTGAGTATAATAGACTTAATCACCTTTGAAAATATGTATTTCAGAAATCTGAATCAAGGGAAGAAAGATTGAAAGAAGTCCAGTCTTTAGTTGATTCCATTCAACGTGAACAGAAGGGAGCTGGGGTAACAAAGAGAATGGTAATAATTTTAATAATAATGACAGCTACATATACAGGAAAATCTATACTAGCAGCTTGCCTGGCTAATGTTAAGCTACTAGGCCGTTAGGGTGCTAATTGCTATCTTTAGGCCTCCAGGCTTTTAGACTGCTAGGCTGCTAACTTCATGTACAATCGCCTTAAGTCTAGACTTATGATTATAAGAACATAATATATAGTTTGTCAGTTTAAGCATAAGTAATGTTTATATTTATATTTCAGGAAATGCGAAGTGCCTCCAAGAAGATTAAGCTTGGGAGGGGCCAAAGGAGGGAGTACAAAATCAGAATTGGGTGGGAGAATTACAGGAGAGATAAATACAGGCTGGTTACTAAAGCCAAAGGTGGTGAAACTAGAGAAATTCCCTTCAGCATTGGAGAAGATCTGACAGTGAAAATGATTAAGGATAAAGCAATTGACTTCTTTTTCCCAGATGGGAAAAACATTCACGGCAGTGTAGAACAGTTCGAATTCATGCTGGTCTCTACCTCAGGAGATGAATTGAAAAACATGGATTCAACAATTCATGAGTATTTAAAAGCTCGTGGTATATTCGCAAGCCAGTGCCATTTGTACCTAAGATCTAAGAAAATTGAGCAATTGAACTTTTCAGTAAATGGTAAACCAGTCAACAAGGTAGACAATCAAATACACATAAAATACTCCAAGCTCAAAAGATCATTATATTCCAGTGACGCTTCGGAAGTGTTGTGTAATACATGGACAAGTTGCAAAAATATATCCGGTTCTCCAGAAACAGAGTATGATGTGTTTGAAGATGGATATTCAGTGGTTGGGATTTCTGTAAATAATATTGTCTATTTAGAAAGAGATGAAACTAATGGAATAAACTTGTTGCAGGTGCCTACATGTGAAAATTCAATCCTAAATGGTCCAGATGAAATATTTGGATTTGAAACTGATGACACTGAACATTTGGTCATTGGGGCGATTTCATTGGTCCACAACAACAACTGCTTCTACAGGTGGGAGAGAAATGGAGAATTATACAGACAGGGTTTAAATTGTTGTGTAATCAAAGTAAGGGATTCAGGAAAGTACAGAGTAACAGTGCAAAAAACAGATTCATCAATTCTGGGTATATCTGATACTGTGGAAATTGATGTTGTACTAGTTGATAATGACAAAATGTGTGTGCCACAATCGAGAAATGAACAGTCTACCATAGTCACAGGAAAATCAGCAGGAAAATATACCCAGGATGTGACAGTTGGACAGTCTACCGTGGTCACAGGAGAGTTAACCCAGGGTATGGAAGTTGGACAGTCAACCGAAGGCACGGGAAGATCTACTCAGGGTATGGAAGTTGGACAGTCTACCATAGTCACAGGAGAGTCTGCCCCAGTTATGGCAGTTGGACAGTCTACTGTAGGCATAGGAGAGTCTACCCAGGGTATGGAAGTTGGACAGTATACCGTAGTCATAGGAGAGTCTGCCTCAGTAATGGCAGTTGGACAGTGTACCGTAGGTACAGGAGAGTTAACCCAGGGTATGGAAGTTGGACAGTCAACCGAAGGCACGGGAAGATCTACTCAGGGTATGGAAGTTGGACAGTCTACCATAGTCACAGGAGAGTCTGCCCCAGTTATGGCAGTTGGACAGTCTACTGTAGGCATAGGAGAGTCTACCCAGGGTATGGAAGTTGGACAGTATACCGTAGTCATAGGAGAGTCTGCCTCAGTAATGGCAGTTGGACAGTGTACCGTAGGTACAGGAGAGTTAACCCAGGGTATGGAAGTTGGACAGTCAACCGAAGGCACGGGAAGATCTACTCAGGGTATGAAAGTTGGACAGTCTACCATAGTCACAGGAGAGTCTGCCCCAGTTATGGCAGTTGGACAGTCTACTGTAGGCATAGGAGAGTCTACCCAGGGTATGGAAGTTGAACAGTCTACCATAGTCATAGGAGAGTCTGCCCCAGTAATGGCAGTTGGACAGTCTACCGTAGGTACAGGAGAGTTAACCCAGGGTATGGAAGTTGGACAGTCTACCGAAGGCACAGGAGAGTCCGCCCCAGTTATGGCAGTTGGACAGTCTACCGTAGGCACAGGAAAGTCTACCCAGGGTATGGAAGTTGGACAGTGTAGCGTAGTCACAGGAGAGTTTGCCCCAGTTATGGCAGTTGGACAGTCTACCGTAGGCACAGGAAAGTTTACCCAGGGTATAAGAGATGAACAACCTTCCTTACTATTAGAAAAATCTGACCCACTCATTAAAGGTGAATCATCTGGATCAATCTCAGTAAAGTCTGCCCCGGACAAATTAGACATAGTTGTTGAAGGAGTTGTTGAAATAAGGCCGTCTCAATTGAAGTATACAGAAAAGATTAACAACGGTGCATTTGGAATTGTATATAAAGCAGTTTGGAATGAAACAACAGTAGCAGTAAAGACGATACCAGTGAAAAGAATGAAGAAATCGAAGCATTTACTTGAAAGGGAACTGAAGGTGAATGGCAGTATTAGGCACCCTAGTATTGTTTTGTTTTTGGGATATTATGTAGCAAATAACGAAGTTCAGTTGGTAACAGAATATATGAATGGACCAAACCTTGAACAAGTTCTCTTTGAGGAAAGTGAACTTGATTTCCCTTTGAATAAAAGGATATCCACAGGATATCAGATATGTTCAGCTGTGTCCTACCTGCATTCGAGAATCCCCGTGATCTTGCATCGGGACATTAAACCTGAAAATGTTGTCTTGTCGAAATGTCTGTCTGTTGCCAAGCTTTGTGATATGGGACTGTCGAAGTTCAAGTCTTTTACAACTGTCATCACTACCATGGCAGGTGGGACACAGCCAGGTACGGCAGCATACAAAGCCCCGGAAGTTTTTCTGTACAACTCGTCGGCTTCCTTAGCTTCAGATGTGTGGAGCTTATCAGCCACATTAGTGGAACTGCTTACGGATGAGGTTATCTGGGAAAATTCTAACGACACAGACAGTTCTTTGGAGGAGTATATATTTACATCGATGAAACATGAGGAACAACCTGATGGCCTCAAATGTCTTGAAAGAAAAGATATACCCATACAAATTAAGGAAGTTGTATCCACTGGTTTGGAGTACAGAGTATCTGCTAGACCGGCCGCAGTGAAAATCTGTCAGCAATTTAGAGAAATGTTGCGAGATTAAAACATAATGTTTGCTTGTAGTGACCATGTAAGTGAATATAAAGATGATGTGTGTTTTAAAGAGGCACAATAATCCTCTACATCTGTACATGGTGTATAAAGAACACATAGTTCTTCATAGTGCTAAGTGCTTAAAGAAATATTTGAAAAAAGAAAAAATGTGTTTCTTGTGCTCTGTTAATTATATTCTGTATAACATATGTTTTCTCTAAGGTAATTTCTTTTAAAAGTTTACTTAGATCCTTTAATGATATATAGTTTCCTTTGAGTTGATTACTGAGTACCAAAAAATACATCGATACTTTCTCAGAACATAATTCATCATATTACTTGATATAAGACAATATGTTATGTTGTTTGTTTGTTTTGGGGTTATTTCCTTCATATTTAACCATGCATTTATTATGACCATTTATCCATTGGTTTCCATCTGTCTGGTCATTGTAGTGTGTAAAAGTGACTCCGATTTTTAGCTCACCTGTCACAATGTGACAAGGTGAGCTTTTGTGATGGTATGATGTCCGTTGTCCGTCCGTCGTCAACTTTTTCTTTAAACAACATCTCCTCTGAATCCACTGGGCCAATTCTATTAAAACTTCACACGAATGTTCCTGGCAATGTCCTCTACCAAAGTTTTTCAAAAAATTCCATTCTATGAAGAACTCTGGTTGCCATGGCAACCAAAAGGAAAAACTTTAAAAATCTTCTTCTATAGAACCATAAGGTCTAGAGCTTAGATATTTTGCATGTAGCATTTTCTAGTGGAGCTCTACCAAAGTTGTTCAAATCATGACCCCCGGGGTCAAATTGGCCCCGCCCTAGGGCTTATTAGTTTTATACAATGAAATCTTTAAAAATCTTCTTCTGCAGAACCACAAGGCCCAGAGCTTAAATATTTGGCATGAAGCATCATCTAGTACACTTTGGCTGGCCTTTGTACCCAGGTTTAACGGTTGATCTCAACATTCAATTTTTTCACACATTGTTGGTCTCTCTTTCCACTTTAAATGTTTGAATCATCAGACAAAATGAAACTTTGATTACCTTTCTGCAATTCTTTAGGACTACTTGACAGGTGAGCGACCCAGGGTCCTCAGGACCCTCTTGTTTTTCATATCTGGCATGTGGTGCACTTACTCAAGTACTCTTTGAATTACCAGAATTGAGACATATTTTACCATATGTACTCAATTTCTTAATCATTGCTTCATGGTGCTTGTTTTGTATCTATAATTACTAGTAATAGTTCACATCATATTTGTACACATTTTGTTTTTATATGTTATCAAAAGTGCTCGAAAGTAATTGTTTGCTTTTAAACGTAATTTTGTTATTGAAACATCTTTTTCACTTTGAAAGAAAAGTAGATGCGCCAATATGTTGTAATGGTTTAGTGGTGTTACACCTATGATCAGAAGCATTATTTTATATCGCAAAATATACAATTAGTATTTTACTTGATTTTGTTATAAAATAAAGTTAATTCCCTTTTTAGCTCACCTGAGCACGAAGTGTTCAATGTGAGCTTTTGTGATCACCTGTTGTCCATTGTGGATCTGTCGTCAACTTCTTTTCATTCAAACGAATTCTTCTAAACCGCTAGGCTAAATTTAATAAAACTTGGCAGGGATGTTCCTTGATTCAAACTCTAACTTTGTTCAAATAGTTCCGGTCTGTTGCATATCTAGGTCACAGGGGCCAATAATATAAACAAGAGGGCCAAGATGACCCTGTATCGCTCACCTGAGATCAACTGGCCTGATGAAATTAATTAAATTTCAATTCAATCCAATAAGTACTTACTGAAATATATCCATTCTAATTCAAAATAAATGGAGGTAAGTCCATATAATATCAGACCAGAGTTATCAATCCTGATTGTATGAGTGAACCTGAAGACATTCATGAAATTTCAACCCGGTCAAATTAGTAGTTGCTGACATATATTCATTTGATGTAAACATAAAGGGGGGTAACTTGTAACAATTAAACTAGGTAGAAGTCAAATAGACAATACTTCAAACTAAATAAATAACTAAGTTCTACATCTTATGGCATCAGAGAAGAATATCTTAGGAAGTTTTTTCTCATAAGAGCTTATGTAAGATCAAGTGACCTCTGGGGCAGGGTCAATTTGGGCTTGAGGTAAGGATTTTACAAAATCTGGTAGATGATGCTTCATACCCAATACCTGCGCCATATGCATTGTGGTTTATTTTAAAAAAAAAAACTGAAGATATTTTACAATGTGCAAACGTGACCCCTGGGACGGGGTCAATATTGACCCAGGGGTCATGGTATAAACAAATATGGTAGAGGTTTGCCAGATAATAGCTCTTGCCAAGTATCTAAGCTCTAGGCTCTCTGGTTCATTTTTAGGAAAATTTTGAAGATTTTCCAAATTAACAACAAAGTGAACCCCGGGGTGGGTCAGTTTCGACCCAGGGGATATGATTTGAACAAACTTCGTAGAGGTCCACTAGACAATGCTACACACCAAATATCTAAGCTCTAGGTCTTGTGGTTTCTGACAAGAAGATTTTTAAAAATTTTCTTATATAAGTCTATATGAAATCAAGTGACCCCTGGGGCGGAGCCAATATTAGCCCCAGGGTCATCATTTGAACACACTTGGTAGAGGTCCGCTAGACAATGCTACACACCAAATATCTAAGCTCAAGGTCTTGTGGTTTCTGACAAGAAGATTTTAAAAAAAATTTCTTATACAAGTCTATATGAAATCAAGTGACCCCTAGGGCGGAGCGATATTAACCCCAGGGTCATCATTTGAACACACTTGGTAGAGGTCCGCTAGACAATGCTACACACCAAATATCTAAACTCAAGGTCTTGTGGTTTCTGACAAGAAGATTTTTAAAAAATTTTCTTATACAAGTCTATATGAAATCAAGTGACCCCTAGGGCGGAGCGATATTAACCCCAGGGTCATCATTTGAACAAACTTGGTAGAGGTCCACTAGACAACGCTACACACCAAATATCTAAGCTCTAGGTCTTGTGATTTCTGACAAGAAGATTTTTAAAGTTTTTCCTTTTGGTTGCCATGGCAACCAGAGTTCTGCATGGAATGGAAGTCTTTGAATAAATTTTGTAGAACTTCAAGCAAGGAACATTTCTGCGAAGTTTTGTTGAAATTGGCCTGGTTGTTTAGGAGAATATGTTCTTTAAACAAAAGTTTAAGCACGCACGCCTGGATGCACGCAACGACGACAGACGACGGACATAGCTCACCTTGTCACTATGTGACAGGTGAGCTAAAAACATAAAAATTTTCTTATCAGAAACCGTAATGCCAAGAGCTTAGATATTTGGTATGTAGAATCGCGTAGTGGACCTCTACCTGTTTGTTCAGGTGGTGCCCCTGGGTCAAAATGGGCCGCGCCGTGGGAGTATAATATACTGAACCAAAAAAGAAACTTTCGCCAAGTTTGAATGTAGATATGTTGGTACAGTTTCAATCCTTTTGGCTGAAAGCTTACATTTTTGTAAAATAATGTATTGTGGTTCTTTTAAAATCGTCATTTTGGAGGAAAGGATCAGATTGATTGTTGGATTTTAAATTAAAATAAGGTAGGGGTCGTTTCTAAAGTTAACAATCAGTAGCGTGTGTGACCGCCGTGTGCGATGCTGACTGCCTGACAGCGACGTCGCATTGAGAGCAAAAGTTTGTTAATTTCAGCCTGTGGAATATTATTCCATTCTTCAATCAATGCTGCTCGAAGGTCGTTGACGTTGTTTGGAGGGTTCGGACGTCGACGTACGCGTCTATCCAGATTATCCCAAAGATATTCAGTAGGGTTCAAATCCGGACTTTTTGAGGGCCAGTCGTCGATGAAATCAACGTTATGATTTTGTAAATACTGTATATTGACACGAGCAACATGGGATGTGGCATTATCCTGTTGTAACGTCGTTATTACGTTATGGGTCTGAAGCAGAGGGATAACATGAGGGCTTAAAATGTCTTCCCTGTATTTTTGGGCATTTAAATTGCCATCAATAACGACGAGCGGGGTTCGATACCCGTAGGCAATACCGCCCCACACAATAACTGAGCCCCCACCTCCAAAACGATCCCGTTGCAGTACGCAGCAGTCGGCATAACGTTCATTCCTGCGTCGGTATAATCGTACACGGCCATCAGCTCAAGACAATGCAAACCTTGACTCATCAGTAAAAAGAATTGTCCGCCAACGCTGTCTTGTCCAGTTTATGTGTCCAAGGGCCAATTGCTCTCTATTATTGCGATGGCGGCGCGTCAAAACCGAGCCGACGTACGGACGACGTCCGTGCAAACGGCTCTCGGCTAAACGATTCCGTACTGTCTGGGCGGAAATACGGTTGTTGTGAGTACCGGGGGTAACAGCAGCTGTAGCTGTCGCTGTTCGAAAGCGATCGCGCAGGTGCTGGTTCAAGATATACCGGTCTTGGGCTCG
The DNA here is from genome assembly GCA_012932295.1 of Cyclina sinensis. Lineage (NCBI taxonomy): Eukaryota > Metazoa > Mollusca > Bivalvia > Venerida > Veneridae > Cyclina > Cyclina sinensis. Next base: position 2,841,920 of record JAAONU010000019.1, read on the forward strand.
AGACGTTACGCGCGGTCTACCGCTCCGCGGCAAGTCCCTTGTACTCCCGGTCTGTGCAAATCGCCGCCGAAGGCTTCGGATTGATTGCACGGATGCACCAACACGAGCTGCAACCTCCGCAGTTGTGCACCCAGCTTCAAGCATGCCCAAGGCCCTCTGACGTAAATTTTCGGGAATTCTTGGCATTGAAATTTCAATACAAAACTTCAATTAAAAACGTTTTTCGATTTTTTTCTACAGCTTTACGACTATAGCAATATTTTGGTAAAGACAAATATGCACCACGTGGAGCGGATATGCCCATCCCTAACGCGCACGTAAAACTCGAATTTTACGTTGAAAAAACATATCGGGCTTTTATACGGGGATTAGCTGACCGATTTTGCAAACAAAACGAGTTTTACAAGCTACTACATGTATATATGTGTGTACATCTAAGTGGTACCCTTGAACAAATGGCTCATACTTTGCGAAAGTTTCTTTTTTGGTTCAGTATAGATTTATTTTTCTTTGACCAAAAATAACTTTTATCTTTATTTCAGGATTGCCCGTAGTCGACCCTTATCACTTAGAGGTTAGCGGATCAAAGGTCAAGGTCACCGTGACCTTGAAGGTAAAATTGGTTATTTTCAATAACTGGAGTACCGTTTGACCTGCAGCCTTGAAACTTAAAATGATTATTGAACCCTATTATTCCAAGGTCAAATGTCAAGGTCAACATGAATTTAACTTTAAATACAGTTTAAGTCAACAGTTTGAATACTAAGTCAACAGTTTGAATACAAATTTTTTAAGGGGTCGTTAGGTCAAAAGTCAATGTCACCGTGACCTTGAAGGTGAAAAATGGCATTTTATCAATAACTGGAGTTTGACCAGCAGCCTTAAAACTTCAGATAGTTGTTCACCATATTGTCAAACATTTTTTCAAGGTCAAACGTCAAGTTCACCGTGACCTTAAAAGTGAAATATGGCTTTTTCTCAATAACAGTACTGTTTGACCTGCAGCCTTAAACCTTCACATAGTTGTTCACCATGTTGACCCCCATTTTTTTCAAGGTCACAATGTCGATGTGGATATTCCTTCATAGTTTGCTGTGGTCTCTCATAGCTAAGATTCGTTCATGAAATACAGAAAGTTCAAATAACTACGCTAAAGTACATATAAAGCTTGGAGTGCGCGTTATTGGACTGCGTTTATAAAATCGTCAGTTCATGTGCACTCCAAATCGTAGTTTCACGGCCGTGATAATATAATGAGATATGAAATGAAAATTACAAAGGATGATAGTTTCAGTACATGTATTTCCAATCAAGAGTTAAATTGTATCTAACTCAAGTTGTACTTGTTCATATGCATGCATTAATTCTTCATACAAGTCCAAGGCATTATGTGCATTCAAAGGCATCTGAAGACCTGGTTTGAGAATATGAGCCAACTCGGAAAAAGTATCACTGCAAATTTCCTTCGGCTGGGCGTAAAGTTCTTGGCAAATGGAAACATCTTCCATATTGACCGGAACTCCATAATTTCTGGAACCAAACAGCTCCGGGACATTGAATAATACATCTGGTTTGCCAGTACAAGCCAGTGTATTTTTCTGTTGTCTTACTTGGTGTAAATTCCAATGTATAGCAATGCGATCAAGTTCAACTTGAAGTACACCCGATACACAAAAGCGTAAGCATTCTACATGCATTGGGTTCGAACCATCAAATCGACCCAGATCTCTCAAATCCTTCAATTTGTTTATCCACCAGCCAATGCAGTGTTGTTTCAGATATCCCCACCATCGTTCTATTCGTTGATTTGTTGTGCTTTTACCGTACATAAAACTTTTCAAGCCTGCCATGGAATCTTGTTGGGTTTGCCTAAAGAAAGGTTGGAGAAAACTGATGTTGACATTTTCTGTACCTCTATCGGCTCGTACTATACGTGGGACAAACTTGTGAGCTGCTACTGTGTCGAGATAATACTTTGCAATTACCCTTGGATTATTGTTGGTTGACGCAACTTCTAACCACATCACTCTGCGGCTGTACCCGTCCATCGCACCGTGTATGCATAAACCGAATTGTTTCAATTTGTCATACCCGTCGATATGCCAACAGAAATTTGGACCTGGAACAAGATATTTACGTCTTTTTAGTTTATGCCCTTTCCTCAACTGCACGCCATCTAGGTCAATCTCTCTTAACAAAAGCATCACAACATTTCTTTTAACTTTGAAGTGATAGTCATTTTGTAGACGCTTCCACATGCTTCGATACCCTAAACCTTCCGCACTAAATTTAAGTTCATTTCGTAACGTTACTTTTATGATTTCTATTGGGGTATACATGAGACCACGGCGTCGTAGGTTGTTAATGCGAAGCAATCGTTTCAATTGTCTAAGCCCAATGCGTATATTATGTCGACAAAAAAGAAGTAAAACTATTTCTGCATATTTGAAGCCGGCATAGAAGTACCCTTTAATCAGTTCTAGTCTGTTATTTTCATCCAGTAAAGGTAATGGTGATGGTACAACTGATGAGACATGACCAACTTCTGTTAGCATAAGAAAAGTTATCACCATTATTACTGCCATATTCAAATCCCTGAAACAAAAAGAAATAGTACAATAGAATAAAATATTATCAGTGCGTAGTATCAGTTTTTCTTTGAAACATTTTATATATTTTATATCATATCGTTTTCTCCAAAATCTTAACAATTAAATATGAAAAATGAAATATTAAATTTTATATTTAAAATGTTATATGCAAATTCAAAAAAACTTTGTAATTAAGAATGAAATATTATCTGTAATTTCTAAAATGTTAATAATTAAATCTTAAATATAAAATGTTAAATATAATTTCTAAAAACTTAATATTTAAAGATTAAATCTTAAATGTAAAATATTTAAGATAACGACAATGGGTCCAGCGACTTTTACATATATTTTTCTTCAAAATGCCATATTTTATTATGAATGCAAAGTAAATAAAAGTATACATTTTCTGAAAGGGTATGAAGGGAGAAATCTATTTAACACTGTAAAGTCTTGTTTACTACAGTAAAACCTGTCTGTAACAACATCGACTGGGCCCGACACCTAATGTAATAGACAGGTTGTAATACGGCGGTTATGCCAATTCTTACCTAAAATCTTTACTCTTCTGAACCTTGAATCTTATTTTGATATGTACCGGGAAGATTTTAATACTATTAAAATTGATGCCATACTGTATAATAATGATTATAAAGTGAAACCTGTCTCTAACAACACCTCTGTGTAAAAATAACCTCTTACTAACAACATAACATTTCGGTCCCTTAGAAGAAATTGTCATCATAACTAAACCTGTGTCTTACAACACCCTGTCTTAACGGGACTGTACTGTACGTTATTTTATTTTATCATCTATCATAAAAGCATATTTTTGTTTCATTCAACCTTAATCATACTTGTTTTCCTTTTAAAATATTTACCCTCCACAGATTACACTTAAAAGTATTTTTTATCTATGCTGTCTTTTATTAATCGGAATATTAAAAAGTGATAAAACCAATGGATCAAATAACAAGGAATAATATTTTCTGGCAGTATGTATATGTACAAAATACTGTATTGAAATTTATTGTTGTAAATTTTATCAAATAACAAATAACAATATTTCATCATGATGTTATGTAAACCATGATTTGAGTGTACTTAAGTACTTTTCACTTGACTTGACTTTAACAACCTTAAAATGCGGTCCCAATTTACACAAATCAGTGTTGGTAGAGACAGGTTTTACTGTATTTTACCAAAAATATGTGAAATTATTCATGATTATTAAATCCTGAAACATGATACACATTTGATATTATTAGTTTAAAATTTGATGAAGGTTTTGAATACCGGTATGTCCATACAAAATGTCATATGAATCATATTGCAAATTTAATTAATTTATGTCAACACTTTCATAACATTGAATAAGTAGGGAGATAATTGCATTATAGTTAGCATTTTCCTTGAATGGATTATTATAATTGTATTATTATCCCAAACAACACTTAACAGTTGTTGTTGAATAATTGCTCAACTTAATTGTTGTTATGGACATGTTCAATTAAGTGTGAAAATCATCATTGGGACTGAAAAGTTCTAGTGAAGTTTGACACAGATTTTCTTAATAATTCTTCATTCAACTTAGCTCAGTAGGTAGATCATTAGGTCTTTGGATCTCGGGGTCGTGAGTTCGATCCCTGGACGAGGCACATGCATTCCCGTGAAGATTTGGTTGATGAATGATTGCGTGTTATACTATTCTTCCTTCACCGCTGTTTCAAATGATTCATGTGGAGAAGTTGGCAGTTACTTGCGGGGACGCAGGGTTACTACTGGTTGAGAATCCAGGAACACTCAGGTGATTGCCCTCCTGTAAATGACTGAAATAACGTTAAAAACGGGCGTTGAACCCGAAAACAACAGCAATAATTCAAAGTTTTCATTCGATTTCGTACCCACATCCGGTATATATCCTGGTCAAGAAAAATCAATGGCTCATAAAATTAATTCAAGAGAAGATATCATAACATTGAGGAAAACTTCACTAGGATAATGAAAGGGCTTTCAAACGCCAACTTTATGCGAATTGACGAATTGTAGCATAACGGACCACTGTATACGGCCAACATTTACACAGCAGACAAAACTTTCTAGTGTTAAATAGAAACTTCCAGAAAATGTATACTAGTACTTTTGATGAACCGCAAGACCCAATTTTACCTGTAAGTTATGTTCTCTGTGATGCCAATGGTGCAACTTGTCGTGTCCTGCAGTAATGGCTCGTTGCCGCCGTTTAGTGTTGTTTAACCGTATTTCTAATATTTAAGTATTAATAACTAAATTTTAATTTTTAAGATTCAAGTTATAAGTTTTAATAATTTACAGTTCATATTTAATTTTAAATGTCCCTCCAGGGCTTCCATATTTATGTAATACGAAACCGGTGTCATATGAATTTTGGTTAGACATAAGTTTACAAAAGGTGATAAAACTTCAATATTGATTACTTCCAAAAGTGAGTTTGTTTCTTAAAGGTTAGCACGTCGTTTTTTTATACATTATGTGTCAAAAGTTGTTGATAATCGGTGACGAGAACCAATAAGAAAGGATGTTATAGCTAATCTGAGAACTACAGTTGTAACTGAAAAAGAAGCACTCAGTTATAATCTGTGATACAGTGATAAGATTTTCTCTATCAGATAACCTAGATTTTCATTCTGTGTGACTTGGTTCCATTCTTTGGTACGCATAACCAAGTTTCAGAGTAAATAAAGAACATCAAAAGTGCACACATAGTTTTTGTACTGATCTGAGTAGGTAACCTATATTTTGGCCCTAAATGACCCATTTTATAATAACTTAAGAAATAATCAGGACAAATATTCTGACTAAATATCAAGGTAACGGGGAAAAATATGACATCTAGAGTGTTCACAAGGTTTTCCACTGATCTAAGCGACCAAGATTTAAACCCTGCTTGAATGAGTACAACATTTTCCTTGAGATTATCAATACAAAACATCTGACCAAGTTTCAGATTATTATGTAAAATATGTAATCTTCAGCGTATTCACAAGTTTTCCCACTGATCTGGGCTAAAGAACTAGGTTTGCATCCAAACTGACCCAGTTTAAGATTCATTCAAAAATGATAAAGAAAATATTAGATGAAACTTCCATGAAGATAAGTTCAAACCTGAGGGCGCTACAGTACTCGTATGTAAAAGGTTTTCGATTTTAAACTGATATGATTTTTGTTTTTCTTTTCTATCTTTTCTTTTCTTTTTTTAGTATGTGTGTGTGTGTGTTGGGGGGGGGGATCAACAGGACATAGCTTAACAAAACACAACCTCCCACTACAATGTTCAGATGGGTTTCCACTGATCTGAGAGTGATCTAGATTTTACCCAGTTTTTTAAATTCTCTGGGAGATCTCTAGGACAATTTCAGATCTTTTTTTAAGAATATTTTTATGTAAACGCCATTCAATTTTATTCTTTGATTTTGGCCGGTGTCCTAGTTTTAGAATCCAAATGACTCGGTTTTAAACTCCCTCGAAGGATCATCAGGACAAATCTTTAGAGCAAGCAGCATGAAGACTACATAAAAATGTGACCTCTAGTGTGATCACAAGTTAGAATGATAACAAAGCATGACGAATATAGACCGATCACAAAATCTCACCTGGAGCACCTTGTATGAAATACATATGTACATGTACATAGTGAAATTAATCTTTAAATTTTCTTGCAAAAAAAAAACTCGTTTTATAACAGTTTTCTGAGCCTTATTACATTTGACATACTGCTCTCAAACGTATTTAAATGACAGAATTCGCAAACAGAACGATTAAAACTGCTTTTCTGATTCACTCATAACGCTTTTATGCTAAAAAGAAATGAGAAGAAGCAAAAAATAGAAAAACGAGATTAGCTAAATGGTAAAAGACTTTATATAACATTAAAGTATTTCCTGGAAAAAAACAGCAGTACAACAGAAGTAGTGCCTTTATATATACTACGTGTGTTGTAATGCTGTTTATATATATACATATTTAATTGTACATTGATTCATCTAGAATAAGTCATGTTAATATTGTACATTGATTCATCTAGAATAAGTCATGTTAATATTGTACATTGATTCATCTAGAATAAGTCATGTTAATATTGTACATTGATTCATCTAGAATAAGTCATGTTAATATTTCTGGTTCTGCAATTAATACATTTCTGATTATTTTTAAACATGATGAAACTATCTATCAAATTATACAAAATTGGTTTTTATTTCACAGTATCGAAGATTTTTAACTTAGACGCTAAACGGATGTGCAAAGCTCAAAAGATTTAACTGATTTTAATTCTTTAATATAGCTCATATGGTGCTCAGGGTGAGTTTTAATGATCGCCCTTTGTCCGTCGTCCGTCATGCGACGTATGTTATCAACATTTCAACTTGTGAACTATCTAGAGGTAAATTTTCTTTCTAGCCTTAATTTAACTTACTATGAATGTTTGTCCTGATAACAGCTTGAACATGTTTGAAATGGGACATGTGGGTTAAAATCTAGGTCACCAGTCTATATTATAATCATACTTTGTGGGCACTCTAGAGAACCTTGTTGAAGTTGCTCAGAATGTTTTCCTGGATAATTTTGCTGTTGGGCTCGAAACTGGTCCACTTAAGTTAAAAAAAAAAACTAGAATACAAGTTTATCATTCGGAAGCTTTGCTAATACTCTGTAGGTCATGTTTTACGTCCACTATTCATAAATTTTCTCAATATGTTTCTCCTATTGACTTCTTCAGAAAGTTTGAAACTTGGTCCTTAGGGTTAAAATACCAAGGCATCAGTCCAAATTGAAGGGAATTCTGTTAACGCACTAGAGACCCAACATGAGGCAGTCGACCTGAAGCTTACTTAATGTTTCTGTTTTCATGATCTCTTTGCAAAGACGGTCGCTTTGAATTTAAACATCTCGTCAACTCAGAGCAGTGGAAATCATTGTGAATACTCTTGACGTCACATTTTGTAACCAGTTTTCATGAAACTAACTCATAATGTTTGTCCCTCTGATAAGTAAAATTCTGTGTCTTACTGAATGATGATGTTTTCTCATTTTATAGTTTGAATTTAGGTTGTGTGGTGTAGACAAATTAGAGCATATAGCAGATATTTTATCGCCCAATCTTCATAAACTTATTCTGAATGTGTGTCTTAATTATCTCTTGTAAAAATAAAAAAGAAATCTTGTGCCAAACTGTATAAAAAGTTGAGTCATCAACTCAAATCAGTGAAACATACTAGAGGGCGCGCGTTTTTGAACTAAACTTCATGGAAATTGGTAACATTTTTTATAAGGTCTTGGATGAGTACAAGACTTGGACCTATTTGGTCAAAATCAGTGTCACTAACTCAGATCACCGTAGATCATTTTAACACTTCAGAGGTCAATTTACGCCTTGACCTTCGTGACACTTTTTCAAATCAGTAGAAACTCATGAAAACTCTTCCTTTAAGTCAGATCACGAAATTTACTTAGAATGTTATTTGATAATCTCCAAGATAGGTTTATGTGGAAAACAAACAGCTCAAGTCGATGGAAAACTATGTTGAATCTTTGCTCCAGTCTTAAGACAACTTGGTCAGATTGCTTACTTTGACCGTCTCTAAGAATTCGAAACTGGATCATGTTTGGCAAAAGACTAGGTCACGTATAGGAGGAAAATGTCTAAAATTTGAAAAACGAGAAAAAACGTGGGATGATGAAAACAGGAGTTTTATTAATTAAAAGCTCTGTTTATTTCCATAAATAATATGTTTAAATATTAGGATATACAGGGTGTTTTTACAATATATGTCACACATGTAAACATTAAATCAAAGAATAGCAAACGGTATGTTATTGTTATCATTCTACTTTTACTATAATGAATCCAAAATGTATTTGCATAAAGGAAAAAAATTAAATTCATTTGTCATGGCAATTATTCTTTTATATGATATGCTACAGGTGATGTCTGTCTTGACTCGAAATTTCCTATATCAGAAATATTCATACAGTTAATAAACAGCTTAAGAAATTTAGCAATTTCGGATAATTTACCCTGTCAGTCTATTTTTTCTGGCCGGCAAAACTTGATTCTGAATATTTAGAACAAACAACAAACTCAAGCAAAAGAAAAACCTTCATTGGGAAGACACCCTCAAGCTTATTTTCTTTCTCTTCATTTCCTAAAGGCAAATTGAACCAAAGCCATTGTGCTGCTCTTACAGATATAACTTTTTAGCTGCCTAAAGGATTAAAATTGTTTGAAACGACAGTAAAAAATTACAGAAAATTGCAAAAATAGCTAAAATTCATCTCAAAACGAGTGTTTCTTGTCTTTATGGTTTGGCTGCTTTGAATCCCCTATAACTTCCTAGTTAAATGCATCGTTTGGACCCTGAAGTTTTACCTGATGGTTCATTTTGTGTTATTATACCAATGAATATACTGGGCTCTACTTTCACTAAACAAGCTATTTTATATAATTGTGTAAATACTAATTATATACTGGTAATACTTAGCACTCATTCGGTTGGTTTAAGACGCAAAAAAAAGATATTTACAGTTTGACCAACTTTCTTGTCCAGTTAAACTGTCCGTAATTTTTGTATTTCAAAAAGGATATTCTAGTGAATCTCTGATATGTCGAATTTACTAGATAGAAAAAATGCATTATGTAAGCAAATTGTGTAAAGGCCTAGTCAACATGTATGAGACTTAAATGGACAAGCTGTTGGCTTGAAATCGGTCACATATCAAAATCTATTACGGCGCCCCGCAAAGCTACGCTTGCGATACATTAAAAATGTTATATAACCATTAACAAATGCATATCGGTATAACTTGTCTGTGTACCTTTTGATTTATTCATACAGCCAAAAAATAAGGCCAATGTTTTTAATGTTTACAAACATCATACTCCTTTTACGTATCTATGCTGTAACCAGTGAACAGTTTACCAACAATATAGGAGAAGCAAACAGTTTAAAGTTTACAAGATTTAATACTTAGAGCTCTCTTCTAACAATTCTAACAAAAGGTATTATTCCTGTAATAGTTCTGTCTCCATATGGCATGACGTTCTAGAAATGTAAACCTGTAAACTGATTAGCAACTAGAATGAAGTGGTCCAGAAGTTCTAAAAGTAAAAAAAGGTGTTAATCGTCTTAAAACTCTTCACAGAAGCTATTCACAGATATACAACTATAGATATGGTATGCAAGGATAAACAATTCTAACCGATAGCAAGACATAAAAAAGTCAGAAACAGGGCATAATCGGATCATAACATTCACTTCAATGGTATTTTGAGTTCTAATAACTGTCCTTCTCAATTCCGTAAAGCAGTAATTGCAAAGAAATTGAAAAATACAAACAATACAAGCTATAGTTTAAGTTAATGAACGATCAAGTCATGCTTTGTTACTCAGCTAGTGCAATAAAACTGTATTGTTATGTACTTTATTTGTCATTTTTATAAAATTCATATAGTTGCGATCAATTCATGAGAACTTAAATCATATATACGAAATTTAAACAAAACTACGCATTAAGCATTAGGCCATGCCAAATTGTTCTTTCGTTTAGCGTCCATCCAAAGTTCAAAAACCTATCTAGCTATCCTGAAAACACAAACGAAGCCCCAAAAAATAAACAAGTCATACTGACTAGTATCTACACCAGGATATAATTATCAAGTTTCATATTCCACTTTGTAGAGACTTTTAATGCATTTCTTAAAGTATTTTCAATCAAACCACCTATAAATTCAACTGAAAATATATTTCTGCATAGGTAAATTTACAACTGAGTCTATATTTGGAGTCAACTTGTCAATATCAACTAAGTTTCAACAATCTATAAAACTGATGCACATTCATGTTATTAGACAGGTCCTTCCATCCTATGCCGCCACTAAAATCCAAATGAGGTATCACTGTAAAAAAATTACAAAAGTAAACACTACTTAAACATTTAATGCTGAACACCAAAATATAATTTTTACTGGTATTTGTTTTTCTCTGTCTGTTTTGTCTGTCTGTTGGCTTCACTGCGAAGATAACACAATTCTTTTAAATGAATTTGTCTCCCTTATGAAAGAAGAATTCTCAGCAAAAATGTTACAGCTTAGTGCTTAGTGAACTACTAACAAAATGTCATAAATAATGTCTTTCGACTCTACCTATTTGAATTACATTAAACTTCATCAACAAATTCTAGCTGCAGCTCGCGTATACACTACACTTGAGAAATTCGACTGATTGCGAAAACATAACAAATACTTCAACGCATACAATTTACATAAAACAATCATTTACTTGCTATTATCTTGAAAAACAATAAAAGGCATTAAAATCTTATCATAACTGACCAGAAACTAACCTCTTCTGACGTCGCCAACAAATTTATGCACGCATGGAACTTTTTTACACGACTCAATAAATACAAAATGTGGGTAAAGATGCAAAGGAGGTAATAACACTAGTCACGTATAAATTCTCGAACATATCGGAGAGCATTTAATACTTTGTACAGTAAGGTCGTAAGGCAAAACAATGTTGTTGTTTTTTCCTACCTAAGAACCTCAAACCTATCTGTCCGCGGACGCTAAACGAAAGAACGATTTGGTATGGCCTTATACTATGATTATAAATATTTCCTATAATTGTCTTATAATCCCAAATAAGTCGTTGCAAAAAAATGACTCAAGATAGGCAGTAATGAGTCAATACATCCCATATCATCGCTATTGTTACTGGTATAAACAAAACTAAGATTTGCAACCTATCACAATGATTATTAATATTTCCTGTATGTTTCATAGAAAAACACAGAGAAATTGAAAAAATATGGCTTAAACAACAAAACAAGAAGTTAGATGAAATAAAAAAAGACAGTCAACTCTAGTGTTGATTATTCAACCTATATAAAATTCTCAGGTAAGATATAAGTGTCATTATACATATTTCCTGAATGATTCATAGACGTTCGTAGTGTAGCTACAAAGAAATAGCTTTAGAGGTATATCTGTACGATTGAAGTTTAATTTATGGCCCCTTGGTCTTCTATTCATCGAAGTTTTACTGTATGTCGTTAAAAGACCCCAGTGATGTTTGGCCTCTTTGGTATTATTTAGAAGTATTAGGTTGCTGGTGGTAATTGTACACGACACGACAATGACATCAAGTTATCTATACTTATATATTTCGGATTTGTTTCATTAAAAAATGATGGCAAGTCGCTCTGAAAATTACGTCTAACAATAAAACAAATGAATCCTCTTCGTATGTATTAATAATAAAACATGGCAGCTAGGGTCACTAGAATCGGAATCAGCACGTTAATAATATCAAACTTAACAAATCTCCAAGTTGTTATTATTTTCTCGAGTTTATTATATTTGAAGTTTCCCTCGCTTCCATGTTTCATTTATATGACATAGGTCATTTTATTCATATTTCTATCAACAAATCGGCACCTTCAGTCGCCCTTGCTTTGTATCGTACTGAGTTTCCGGCATGTTAGTAATGCGCACGACTTCGTTCCTGCAATTATAAAACTATATTGTTTAAATATTTCATTTATTATTGATGTAGTATTATTTTGAATCTTTATGTTTATTGTAAGACCGTCTTTTTCGATTCTTTGTAATTAAAATACAGGTTAAAACGTTTGATTCCAACAAGAATCGAAAAGAAAAATTTGATCAGGACTTTATGATAAAAATAACAATTTCAAATCCGAAAACAACATAGCAAAGAAAATGGAAAATATACATACCATATTTCGTCATTATTTATTTCCTCCTGTGATAGACACATCAGCTCTTGAAAGAAGGTTCTTATCCTGATCTTTCTGTCTACTTTTGAAGCAGTTATATAAAAGGCTTGTGCTGATGAAGGAAGATCCACTAAATTCGCAGAAATTGCACCAAGGATTAAGTACCAGTCTGAAGGTTTGTAAATATAGTTACGAAGGACAACCATGACTTCTTCCTTAAAAACTCCAAGACGGTTATACAGCGGCGTGGGCGCTTCGCCGAAATACTCGATACTGATATCTGAAACACGAAATATGTATTATAAATATAATTATACGTATTATGTTTCTGTCTATTGATAAAGAAATATTTACTTGTTCAATCATGCATGATAATATATCTTCTCAAGACCGACATAATTCGCTGTAAAAAAAACGTTAACTGAAAGCATACGAATTAAATTAACAACAAACAAACGAATCTTCAATTAAATATACCACAGTTGTAGCTAATTGAAATTCTAAAACGTATCGTTAAGCAACACCATTCAATGTAAGCTGAATAGCACAAAAAGATAAGATTTATGATATATTGTAAGTTCTATTCTTCATAATGTTGAACCAAACTTTAAAAACGTCAAACAAAATCGATAGAATCCCCGTACCATTCTAACGCAGACAAATAATTAAGTCAGTAAATTTAATCTGATTACCAATTGAAACGGGGCCTCCTTCATATGCAAAGTAAAACTCTCCTAATTCTGTTCGTGTAGGGCTATTTGGTTCCAGTAAACTGATGGCATCGGTCAGAAATGCAGTTCCATTTGATTCGGGAGGCTTCTGTCTTGCTTTATACCATGAATATCTGTGCAAAAAAGTCATTGGTATTACAGATATTTGGATATATTTTCTAATTATATTTGAGCATTTGTTTTCCTTTTGCCGGCTTGTAAGAAATAATTATATTTATCATATCAAACAAACTTTTCAAATAAACTAATACATTGTATATTTAATAACCCAGATATGATTCTCAACGCAGGTATTTTTCCGAACGAAGCAGTGTTCCAAAATAACTGACACTGTTGCAACAATAAAAATATAAAATACGAGTAAATGTCATGTTAATTTAAAAAAAAAAGTTATTAACACTCTTCAACAAAAGTTGACAGAGGTTTGCGATATCATACCTGTACACATAACTCGTCTCTTCAAGCAAAGGTAAAAGTTTCTTCATATAGATAAGCATAACTTTAGGATCTTTGATCCTGCTGCAGGAAAACTCAGTCAACCAAATTTGCATGCCGTACGCAAGAAACAACTCATCTAGGTACTTCATAACTTCATCTATTTCGCATTTATAAATATGTGTAGCAATGTAGTCACATGCACAGTCAGGAGATGAATATAGAGTATTGCATACTTGGAAGAACTCATCGAACCAATCTTGGGATGTGTAAGTATGACAGTATTGACCACAAGGTGCAGGTGATGGGCACACAAGAGACCTTTCTCCCGCTTTTTCGACCACGTTTGGCCAATGCAACGCTGCAGCTGATGCTGGTAAGTCGGACTGTTTCATATGATTAGGTTCATTGTATCCCAGTACATATAAAGCATTCGGATCAAAATTTGGTATTTCCCATTCTGTACCCCAAACCATTGGAATATGCTTGACTTCCGCAAATACCTCTACATCGGTAATAGATGAACAACCGTGCTGACCTACTTTGGAAATGAAAAAGTCAAGGTTTGGTGTGTAGTCGTACCTGAAATTAAAATGATAATAATATTTTACAAGACTGTCAGTTTACTTTATTACGGCTATGATTAAATGGAATAAATGACATGACTTAAAGTAATTTTCTAATAAAACAAATTCCTGCATTGTCTGATTTTCTAATATGGAATAATTTAAACTATCTTGATAATTGTATCTTAATTGTAAATAAGGGTTATTTGTAATGACAACTTCAATTTATTTTTTACAGCCAGCTGCATCATGCTGAAATATGAAAAAAATATTTATGTAAATGTCCTTATTGTAAGGGCGTGCACAAAGACAAGCCTCTAGGTAATTAAATCTATTTTTCTATAATTTTTTCACCTTGTGACAATTTTCCTTTATCTATTTGTTTCAGATGAAGCACAATTAAGGAAAAAATTCTTCTCTGGAATCGTCAAACATTTCCTTTCAGTCTGATAGTTGCCATGCGAGTCCAGATGCAATATCATGGCCTTGACCCAATAAAGGCATCTCACAGATTACATGCATATTCAAGAATTCAGACATTCTGTTTTCTATTGTGTTTCTTGTTATTCGTATCAAAGTTTATACCCTGGCATTATTTCTATTTGAGAATTTATTTAAAATATACAAGACTGAGTGTTGTCCAAGCTAATCAAATTCGTAGAAAGCTATGACATCGTGTTAAATTAAGACATTTCTAAAATTCATAATATCACGAAGACTAATAATACTCATTTCAAAGCAGAAAATCTCTGTTAACTATTCTTCTGAATACCAAAGGGATTTTTATATGTGTTTGTCTTTTCTATACCGACAAATTTTACAAAGCAAAATTATCAGTAGCATAATTTGAAAATTCATGGATCCACAACATGACTCTTAAATCTTGTAACAATAGGTTTTACCCACAAACATTACCATGTGCTCTTTTGTAATATATTTGTTTCTGGTGAAAATATAACTGTACTTGTTTGTTAGATCATGCAAATGTTAGGAGTCAGGGATCCATCAATTAACACTGAGTTGGATTCGAACCCTGGTCTTAGCGCACCGAAGTCCAACATTCTCAGTTGTCAGAGATTGTATTTATACAATTATGGGAAGGTATGCACTAGACCCTAACAACTGGTACATAAAATTGCTGTTGAATATTTTGTTAAAAACAAATTTAGCCTGGAGAGGCTGTATGTTTATCCAGTGGTAAACCACATGACTTGTAATTCAGGTGTTGCAAGTTCGATCTGTAGCTTCTCCACCATCATGTCTATATGTTCATTCTTTGAGACGTTAAATGGGGTTCCAAGTCCTTTCGATTAAAACTATGTTAAAGAAGCAGTAGTGACTCGGACGAGATACATGTATCTTGCACCAAAGTCCACGACCTAAAAAACTTCTGTAACATTTAACACAATGTAAAGTTAAATTTATTGTTGTTGTTTTTCGTATTTCAAGTGCAATAAATATGTTTATATCTATCACGTACAAGAAAAGCTCCTTATTTGCATAATTTCATTCCAATGATGACTTACTAATCATGTTCAAATACTGAGAGGAAGAGGAAAGGAGAATACATACTGAAAATAGCTTTTTTACCGTATATAAATGCCTATAACTATTGGTTTTGTCCATATTACACACACACAAATTTCTTTGTAAATAAGTGTATGTACAGTTCAACAGTGCAAATCTTTATCTCCCATTCCCCCGCCCCCATCCCTCGCAGAAAAAAGGCAACTGCTCAACTTCTCATACTGCTGTAGATTAAAGTTTGGTTGCTACGAGTCAAATAATGTACTTCTGGAGGATAAAAGTAACACCGTCTTATACATTATTTAGTAAGTTGTGAATATATCAACGGTTAGTGTCCACACATAAGAATAGCCTCAAATTCAAACAACCATTAAGAGGTATCAAGTAACTTTATAGTTATAAAGCAACTGACATATATCATCTTAGGTGTTTGAGAGAAAACCTAAACTTTTCATTACTTGCACCAATTTGCAGATGTGTTACAAGCTTGATTTAGATTTTCTTTTGTGCTTCAGTTTAGACACATGTTGTGCTCAGTCTGAGCCGTAATCTTGTTAAATAAGCCGTGACATTCTATGACTGTAAATTGTAGACAAAAATCATGTTGCGATGTGTTTTTTTATACATTTCAATGACTTTGCTAATAAATTTTGAGGTGGTTACATCGCTCGAAAGCATACACTTTAACTTTTCGTTAAGTTTGTAACAGATATACTTCACATCTCAACGAGCATTTTCATTAAAATTTTCAGTATATCATACGTAAGACCTATTATCTCATTTCATTCATATTATTACAATCCCTGTCTCAAAATTGTCCTAGTGTTATAACAGTTTGATTAAAAAGAATTAATTTCACCTCTTCCGACCAGATTTCGCAATCTGTTACCCCAATACAGAAACTTTGTTCATGTCATCCTGATTTTAAAATTTATCACATCAATAGTTGCTAAAGCTATTTTGCACATGTTTGCTGATAATGCAGAATGTATTGAATTTAACAAAAACGTTTGTATGGCCTAATTATCGGCGAACACGGATCAACGGCTGCAGACAACTCAAGTTGTACTTTTGTACATGTATATGGGGTTGATTGAAGGGAAAAAAAGTAGTTCCGTAGCAGTGAAATTATCAAAATGATAATTTCACTGTTTGAAACAGTGAGATTATCAGGATTTAATCTACTGATATATTTCAATAATCCATTGAAAAGCATGAAATAATTATTGATATTGGAAAAGACATGTAAAATACATATTTCCAGCATATAATAGTTCATGAAACATAACTGTATCAATCTGATATTATTACTATTAAAAAGTGGTATTGCTTTCAGCGTACCCGTCAAATAAAGGTATGTTCTGGAAATGAGTTTTTTAACGCTTTTGCAACGCGCCATTTGTCTGACTTTAAATGCTCCGTATGTAATTACATTATTTGTATTACCTTTGAAAAAAAAGAAAAAAAAAGAAAAAAAAACATTCTCGTTCACTTAATGATTTGACAATTTTACAAACTTGACAAAAATATATCAATAAGAAATGGTTCGAATTATGATTGAATCTCCAGTAAAAGGTCTCTTTCCAACACAGGTTAATGTAAATGAGCTTTTTCTATGCTGGAGGTACTGCATTACACCCCGCTTGCAAATGATCTGCTGTCAGGATTCAAGTGTTAATGTCTTATCTTATCACTGTTTAGTACCACTTTATCACGATAGCAAATACTAACTAATCACCAGAAAGAAAATGCATAAGTAGGAACATATTTTTACATTAATTAATTACATTAATAGCTAAAGATACACAACATGTGGTAAAAAACTCGTACAACATCACATGACAGACATTTACATAGTCTAGAAAATAAAACAAAGTATGTTGTATATCTAAGGAAATTAAAAGGATGATATATTTAGAACCATTATGTAATAATATATAATGAATTTACCTTTTTTTATTGACGAAATGATATTTTATGAAACTGTTTGAGTGATGATATTTGACTTGAAAATATTCAATTTCTATTATACACTTGTCACTTTACTCCTAGAATAATTTACTTTCTGAGGTTATTTTGTGAATCCGGTCTGCTGCAACCACACGTTTTTCTTTAAAAAGTTCTAAATTTATTCAAATCTAACTGAAGACAGTGATCTTGACTGAAATCATATTAGTTGAATGTTCAAATAACGGTACTATCCTAAATTTCACTACCAATGAAATTGTTTTATGGTTTCAGTTTTTCTGTAATCATCTAACGTTAACTTGATTGTGTTTTCAATACTTTTTATTGTAAATTATCTTAAAATCAGTACTCACCACCACGTCGACTCGGGAAAAATTGCGAAGAAGTCGCCACACACATAATCTTGCACAGTGTGTACAACTCCTCTCTTTACGGAACATTGAACCTCCGTGAACAGCAACGAGCAAAGAAGAAGCGTTCCAAACTTCAAAAGAGACATTTTGCTTAGCTCAGTCCTTTTCGAAATTATGAAACAGTCGGGATATTTAGAGCTTAAATAGCGTCTACCTCAGTTGCAAATTCCATGCACTAGTGAAAATGTAAATTACGGAACGAAAGGTTTCTGTCACCGCCTACACGGTGTACCACTGCATACTGTGAATAATTAAAACGTAAGATGCTTATTAAAATATTTACAATTTACATTTTCCTAATAAAAACTTCGAATTTGCACCGACAACTTAATTCAAACACTTCTTTATCAAATTTCTAATTGCTAGTTTCTAATTGAGTTTACTCAGCTTGTTCATATATGCTGTTGCACAATTAACTTCAGATTTTGATTTTAATTAAGGTAAAAAAAATGCAAATATTTATTTTAAAGAAAGTTTGTTCGTTTTGTCACGTTTTTATCAAATTCTCGTGTAAGTCAAGCCAATATAGACTGACTTGCTTTTTCCTTCGAAGTCACATTTAAAATGATTTTTATCAAAAATATAAAACTAGAAGATAATATTTTTGGTAGGGTTGAAATTTAAATGTGTGATGGTTTGTAAAATTGGTTTACGTCTGTAAATATTTTTATGTCAGAACATTATTGCAATAAAAGTCTAAACTTAAGTAATAATGTTGTTTAATGGAGTTTTTCTTTTTACAATATTATTTGCTTTTTATCACCAAACTCTCAAATTTAGCCACATACAGAAAGAAAGTGTGCTTTCTTTGTTCTATTTTATAAACCTACAAGTTTGTCTATAGGCAAGAACAACACATGATGATACAGATTATGTTAGAATTTTATGTTCTACATTTATTTGCAACTCTCTTGGGTGGTCTTTTTTGTCTCTCTCTTTCTATTCCATTGAGACTTAATGCACTATAGCTCGCATAATGCGTTTGCCGGCAACGTTCCTATTGCTTTGGTCGGGTGTGTTTGATGTTGTTCCTATATTGATATCCTGGTAAGTGTATGTGTTTGCCGGCAACGTTCCTATTGCTTTGGTCGGGTGTGTTTGATGTTGTTCCTATATTGATATCCTGGTAAGTGTATGTGTTTGCCGGCAACGTTCCTATTGCTTTGGTCGGGTGCGTTTGATGTTGTTCCTATATTGATATCCTGGTAAGTGTATGCGTTTGCCGGCAACGTTCCTATTGCTTTGGTCGGGTGTGTTTGATGTTGTTCCTATATTGATATCCTGGTAAGTGTATGCGTTTGCCGTCCACGTTCCTATTGCTTTGGTTGGGTGTGTTTGATGTTGTTCTTGTATTGATATCCTGGTAAGTGTATGCGTTTGCCGTCCACGTTCCTATTGCTTTGGTCGGGTTATTATTATTATTATTATTATTTACCAAACTTATATAGCGCCCTTTTCATATACATGTTCAAAGGCGCTTTACAATGATATAAACTAATAACTAATTACAGCAATACAATTTAAAAACTAAAACAGCATTTACATAATAAATCTACTACATAATAAGAACAAGAATATGAGACAATCAATTAAAATGTGGTATTTACCGTTTTACAATGATATAAAAACTAATAACTAATTACAGCAATGCAATTTAAAATACTAAAACAGCATTCACATAATAAATCTACGACATACTAAGAACAAGAATATGAAACAATCAATTAAAATGTGGTATTAACTTAGTCGTTTAGAATTAAAATAATTGAATATCGACAACATACGATTAAAATATTCTAGCGAAATTTCTAAAACACTAAATTAGAAATAATGTATTTTATAATCAACACCTTAATTATTTGTAACTGTCTTAAAAATATTAGCAGAATTAAAACAAATTGTAAAATTATGGTTGATATCACACAGTAGTCACACAGTTTTCTAAAATCACTGTGTGTTTGATGTTGTTCCTGTATTGATATCCTGGTAAGTGTATGCGTTTGCCGTCCACGTTCCTATTGCTTTGGTCGGGTGTGTTTGATGTTGTTCCTGTATTGATATCCTGGTAAGTGTATGCGTTTGCCGTCCACGTTGCTATTGCTGGATCTTTGGCTAAATTGTCGTTCGTTAATCTCTATATTATTTTGTTTAAGATAGGTTTGTTTGGTGTTTGAATTATTTTTCATGAAAGATTTCTTAAGATGTTGCTGTAGCAAATTCGACAGCACCTCTAGGCACCAACACGAAAATTAAGGGGTGCTTGCTGGTTGTTTTTTTTTTCTAGAAAAAAAAGAATAGTTTTACATCCAATAATTTCAAGGTTACATAAATTTGTTAAGTTAATGAAAATAGCAAACAAAGTTAAAGACAGTAACAACAGTTTTACGCCCTAAAAAGAAAATATGTTAAGCTCTAAAAGAGTTAGTATTTCCTTAATTCTTTATATTCTTACCGTAAATGAAAAGTTACCACTTATTCAAAGATAACCATGGATTTTGACACCTTTGAAGTTTCAAAATGTTCAGGCATATTTCACTGCTTGAAATGTACAGTTTATTGCTTTACAGTTTGTCAGTTTCATTTGAAAATTACAAACTACGGTGTAAAACAAAACAAGAAAGTCTAAGTACGGGTATGGCAATAATTTGCATCAATGACTGCATCTATGGCACTTTTGACTTGTCAGGCAATGTATATGGTATTGAAATATCGCCTCCTACTCTTCTGACAGTGCCTGGATCATTCAATCACGGTTGCTGATGTTACATCTGCCGTCGTAAAGGCGACGTAAAGCTTATCTCATAAATGTTCTATGGGATTGAGGTAGGGTGAAAACACCGGCCATGGAAGAACAGCGACACCGTTGTATTGACATAAGCGGGTGTAAGTATGCAGAGTGGCGCCTAGCGTTGTCATACTCTAAAGTTGTGACGTCTTGGTGATTTTGCAGAAACGGTGTAATGTTCGCTGTAGAACCTCGTCCATGTAACGTCGTAACTTCAGGTTGCCGCCAATGATAACTAGAACTATCGCTAAATGCGATTCATACCACCACCAATGTCGTTGATAGTAGGTGACTTGGATATTTGAATATATGGAAAAGGGAATAAATTTTGCAGCATAAAATAGTTGTGTTGGATGAAAAAGACAACATTTCACAGGTAATAGTAATGACTAAATTTTGAATCATCAAATCAGGAATAACCTTTGATTTTGCAAATTTACAAAAACAAAGAAATTATGAGCTAAAATAAACAATATCATGTATTCAGCCAAGTAAGAAAAAAGTCCTCATCTTAATTTGATTATCTAATATTTGACTTTCAAGTGTGACCTTGACCATGAGCTAGTACAAGGGCAATACAAGTTCAACACCAGTTCTGCATATCCTATTCATTAGGGAAACATGTGAGCTAAGTTTGAATAAAATCATACAAGGGGTATAGGATTTAAAGAGTGGACAAAAAAATGTCTGACTTTCCACTTGACTTTGAGCTGACACAAGGGCAATATTGGTTATGGACATTGCCTTGTCGAGATGAACATTTGGGCGAAGTAAGAAGAAAATCCTTGTCTTACAATTCATTGACAAATATTTGATCTTCAAGTGTGACCTTGACCTTGAGCTAGAATAAGGTCAACATGAGTTCTGCACATTGCTATCATGAGATGAACATTTGAGCTAAGTTTGAAGAAAATCCTTCTATGGGTATAAAATTTATAGAGCGGACACAAAAATTGTCTGACCTTCCAATGTGACTTTGTCCTTGACCTGATACAAGGGCAACATAGGTTCTGCACATTACCTTGTTGAGTTGAATATTTGAGCCAAGTAAGAACAAAATCCTTCATGGGGTAAAGAATTTACAGAGCAAACAAGACACATTTTCTTTTATTAACTGTCAAATATTTGATCTTCCAGTGTGACCTTGATCTTGAGCTGACACAAGGGCAATATGAGTTATGCACATTGTCTTGTTGAGATGAATATTTGAGCAAAGTTAGAAGAAAATCCTTGTCTTATAATAATTCAATGTTAAAAAAATTGACCTTAAAGTGTGACCTTGACCTTGAGCTGGTACAAGGTCAACATGGGTTCTGCACATCGCTTTCATGAGGTGAAAATTTGCCAAATTTGAAGAAAATCATTCTAGGGGTATAGGATTTACAGAACGGACACGAATATTATCTGACCTTCTAGTGTGACCTTGATCTTGAGCTGACACAAGGGCAGCATGGTTTCTGCACATTCCCATGTTGAGGTTAACATCAAAGCCAAGTTTGAAGAAAATCTTCCATTAGTATATGATTTATTGAGTGGACAAGGTGGAGTGGACTGACTGACTGACCGACCGACGGACGCAACAAAGCAGTATGATTTAAAGGTGAGTTTTGTGTACAGGAAATGCAAGCCCACACTATACGTTTTCTCCTCCCAAACGCTGACGTTCATAACAATCAGCGTACCATTCGCCTTGACGACGACAAACTTTCAAACACACATCGTACATATCCAAATAGAAGGAGAACATAGTGCCATTGGCGTAATCGATTCTGGCGTCTTTCTTTCGTCAGCATATTACCATGTTAAACTTTAGATACCTTGATGCCACGTTAGGCAGGAGACTGTGAACAGTAAATTCACATTTTAGACGCTGATTGATGCTTATGGTATTCTGTGCCGTTTTGGATGCTGTCTGGAAAGGATCCCTGAGATGCGTGAGGATTATATGGTGGTCCTGTTGATCAATCGTAACAACTCGGCCTTTTCCGACAACTTCGTATAAAAGACCTCGTATGTAAGTGTATGAATACACTAAATCGAAATTACCCCCAGCTTTAATAAAAATGTAAACAAACATGGCAGAACTCAAGCAGTGTTTGTCTTATGCATTAGAAAAAAATGAAAATAAATGTTAATTTAAATTACAAACATGCAGAGGCTTTAAGAAATGTTTTCAATTTAGCAGACACCACCTGTATTATAAAATAGTCAAATATGGCGCTCAACACATTATTTCCGAGGTGACTTATTGAAGTCGCCCGAGGCGTTCCGAATGCCTGTTGATGTGGCATTATTCTCTGGTGTCCTGGGCGCTGCTTTTCAGCTACAGGCCCTGTGTTTTTGTTTCTGTTGATAAAAATCACCCAAATGAAGTGTTCCTTGACGATACGACATTCTGCCGGTAATTAATCATGCCGTGACTTTCGGCGTTACTAAGTCGTCCCAACGTGAATTATTCAGCTTCGATTTCGCTTGCAGTTTGTGTGAATTTCGCTTTAGATCCAAAATGTCTAGTACTTTTCAACGAGAACTAGCTGCAACATGTCATTTTGCACGTGCATCTTCTGGAAAATCTTGTACATGAAAAAATCCTATACAAATGACACAGTTGTGTAGATAATTAAACATCTTAAGTGTTCAAAAAAGAAGATAATTATACTCTAAAGAATCGCGGGGGGAGGGTTAAATAATAAATGGGTATCTAGGGTAAGGAAAGAACTATGTATCAAAATACCAAATCATGAACCTAAACAAAATTATCTTAAAGCAAGTGAATCAAAATCCTCTGAAAATTCTTCATTATTACAATAATTTCTTCAGTATTGTAAACAAGTAGCATTAGCTATGACAGTAAAATGTATTTTCTGGGGTAGTCTTATTTTGTCAAAAAGCTATGTGCATTAAATTACCGTTAGCTGCAACAACCAGCTGACATGTTATGTTTGTTTTCAGACTGATAGAGCTTGTTTTTTTTCTCTGGCTAAAAATGGACTAATGCCTGGCTTCAGTAATTACCTTAAGTTTTAAGTATTTCGGACATTTCTAAAACTGTTTGTTCTAAATTTGGAAATAAACGTTACAAGAGGCAATAGAATAGATCCTTGATTTGAATGTATCATCATTGACTGATGCAAAGACAAAAACCACACTGATGCCTGAAAAGTTTCTGTCCTCAAGTTTTCCATTGTTTAATCGGCATAGACTACCGTGTCACCTTTAAAGTCAGCACCTAGGAAGACCTTTATTAGGCCCTGAATGTCCACGTTTTACAACATTGTTACTCGGAAGTCAATAATATGGGGTAATTTAGATAACTGACTGTTAATTGTACTGCCTTTAAAGTTATATCATCTGCTGTGACGAAACATAAAGTCATGCATTGTTTAAAGCAAACAAAATTCGCATTTAAACAAGTCATCAATGATCAGTGTGGTATCTTGTCATTGCTTCGTATTGAATGATTTGTTAAATGACCATTTCTGCCTTTTAACAGTGCAACAAAACTAAGTTTACTAACGACTACCTGTAATAACAACAACTATTGACCTTGTCTGTCTAATAGTATCATTAAATAGGATATGTCGTCTGGCTTCATGTTGAATCAAACGCATCCGATGTTCTGTTAAACACTACTTTTGTTTTAGCATAGCTGTTGAATAGATACACATGTTAGGTCAACATACTAGTTTCCTGACTGCTGATTATCAGACGGGAGTTTTTGTTCAAGAACAGAAGTTTAAACGAGCTTTATACAACTCACCAAACAAGTCAAGTGAGCAATTCAACTGTCAACATTAGGTTTCTTTTTTTACGCCCGAATGGATGTTGAATGTTATGCTCTTGTCGTCTGTCCGTATGTCTGTCTGTCTGATTGTCTAATCGTCAGTTCGTCCGTTAGCAATTTCGTGTCCGGTCTTTATCTCTTGAAGTGCTTGAAACATATCCATGAAACACCTTGCAGAATATTCATAAAACTGTGGTCAACTGTTCATCTCATTAGGCAACGTGCAGAAACAACATTCCGTTTACGCTGAAGTTGCACAATTCCGGATAATATATGTCACGGACAATTTTGTGTCCGCGTTCTAAATCTTAAACTGCTTTAAGGATGTTTATGAAACTTTGATAAATTGTTGTTTTTTTTTGTTTTTTTTTTTTTTGAGCTGACGTTCAGAACTCACGTTTCGAAAAAACACTTTCAGGTCAAGTCGACCAATATCTTCTTTACCGCTTTCGGGATAATTTGAAATCTTTCTTCAGATTATCACCTCACTGAGACGACAAGGAGAATAAACTGCCTTAGTACTCTAAACTTGTTAAATATTGGATAATACAAACACAAGTCATTCGATGTCAGTAGTTTCCTTCGGGCGTATATTGCCCATCAATCAGGAGTTCTTGTTTAAACATATTATTTGATCAGCACCTCACCTTACACCTTACACCGTGATATATAAACAAAATGTTTAACCAGACAGGAGAGAATATAGATTCGATGAAATTTTGCATATTGCGCTGTATGAAACATTGTAAGGTTATGTTATTTTGAAGTTCTGTTGACATAAAAGAAAAGGTGTATTCCCATTTTTCAAAGCCGTTTGCGTCATAAATTTACTAAATTAAATGCAGTTAAAAAGTAATCGTTTTTTAAATGAGAGCCCATTTGCTTTAGATCAAAGGCATTTCAATCTTTTCTTTGATAAGAACTTTACATTAAGTTGAAATCATTTTGTGAAGAAACATGAAATAAAACGTTCAGACGAAGGAGCATCAACTTTGGTTATAATTTTCGTTTATGTCTAATTTAAATAAGTTGGCACATATTTTTAAAAATGTGAAAAAACATTGATGATAATATTAAATGCAAAATTTCGTCTACGTCTATTTTAGTAATTTTATTTATCTAATTGCCTTTTACATTTTAATTTAGTTCTCAAAAGTGCCTATAAATGTTTCTGTTATTATAGATTTATCACTCAGAATGTTCGTTATAAATTTGTATCTGAAACAGTTTTATGATGAAAGCACTGTATACTTTTATAGTTTCTTAAATTGATTTTTTAACTAAACCAGATTTAAAATCGGTTACCTTTTATAATTATGTTACATCCTTTCCTGACATAAGTTTTTATAAGGTGCAACACATATTAAACAGAAACATTAAAACCCAATGTAAAGACTTTTGGGTTCTAACATTTTCTTGAAACAGATATATCCTTTATCTTCCAAAACAAATGTACCAAATCCACACTTTCCGAGCGTTCTATTGGTTGCATGGAATTGCCAAAAGACGACAAGGAACATGCTTGTTTGGATACTTACAAACCTCTGCGCTTTCAACAAACGAGACCAAACTCCAGCTCTAGTTTCGGGGTTATTCCTTTTAAAAATATCTAAATAATGGCTTGCTATTACCCAGGAATCCATATCAAAAAATATAAAGCAAATGGTATTCATTCATCTAAGAGGACATCTTTTGCTTGAGGTAAATAGTATTACTATAATGTTAACAATTAAGTGTTTTCAAAATGGCCAAGTTACTGGGCTGAAGATAGTCATATTAGCCTGAGGCCGAAGGCTAATATGACTGTCTGAAGCCCAATAATAAGGCCATTATAAAAACACTTAATTATTGAAAATTTTATTAATTAACTATACAATATTTACCAAAGAACATTACATAGTTAACAAATATAACTTCAGTATACGCTCGCCTTCGTTCAATGTCATTTTGCTGCCGGAAAAGTGTCGTCTGGTGTAATAAATACTTGAATATAACCCGTCCGGATCTTAACCCGTACTTATTCCGCGAAATTATGTTGCAACTTTAGGATATCTAAAAAACATCTGACGTTAAAATTGATCAAACAAGAATCTAAATTTAAGTTCAGAAAATTCAAAATGGCTATTTTTTTCTCTTTAGGTCTAATGAATAGAAGCAGTTTCATAATGGCCGAGCTGGTCAGCCAATGAGAAGGCTCGAATCTCATAATAGCCGAGTGTTTTTATAAAGGCCGAGTTTCTTTATAATAGCCGAGTTTTCTGTTAATAATGTTTTGGAGAAGTTCATATTGGCCCTGCATTTGTGGTGAAAATGCGCCTAATATTGTATAGTTAATTAATAAAATATTGTAAAATACAGTCTGGAACTTTCCCGATGTAATCAACGATCAGGTCAAAATTACCTAAAAAATGGCAAACTAGAGGAAGAAAGACAATTATGAAACTGGCGTAGTCCTCTTAAACGCAAGATCGTAAGGCTTCACTTCGGCTTCACGTTTTTTTTTTCATATCACACTCTTTATATGTCCGTGAGTTCGTATTAATAATGTCACAGATCATGCACATCTTTTCTAAATACATCCATGTGCCAACGTGGAGTATTTTCGTCTTTTTATTAGAATAATTTAAGCATATTAAAAAGTAGTTCAATCAGTTATATTACTATAGACCAATTATATTTTATGCGATAGATTAGCGCCGCAAATTACCGATAGAAAACTGATAGGTGCCTGTCAGCATGCCTATAGTAACCTTATGTCATTTTAGAAACATATTATTTCTTTGTTGGAGGTCTTATAAAGTATGAGAAAAAAATGTACATATTAAAACCATAAACGAAACATTTGATTGCTTAGATTACAATGATTTATGTAAGTATGAGATAAAATGTCATTTAAGTGTATAAAACGAAATGATGCAGCTATGACTACTCTGCTAAATGTAATTCTCCCATGATATGAAATATATTGACCCTGGATAGAATACGACACAACCGTTGTTATTAAAACAAGTACTCGTACCTTGAATGGATATAGGTATTTCAGTTTCGTCCATTCTGAAGTAATTTTCTAAGGTAGTTCACAATTTTCTGCCATCTGTTTCAAAAACGTTTATGCTCTTCTAAGTACAAAGGTATAAAAGTTCCTACGACAGTTCTTCTACTATTCCTTACGTTTCTCTCAGGTCTTGTATACCGAGACTCCACTTACCTCATGCCAGAAATCTTACACCTACTCGAGTTAGTTCACTCGAGGAGGCAAGGAGAAGACATATTCAGTTCTTCTTGCGTGAGTTGATTTGTTTAAACAATCAGAAACAAATGGAACACAATCAGTCATCTTGCCAATTACACGTTTAAAACTTATAAATGCTTATTAGTCAATTACAGATAGTTACATTGATTTCTGTGTCTTTTTTTCGTCTTTTTTTCCCAAAAGTATAAAAGGAACAGAAATAGAACGTCCGAAATAAAGTCAAGTTACTAAGTATTGTTATTTTGCATCCAATAAATTCTTGTTTCGAGTCTGTCACAATTAAAAACACGTAACTCATACATTTATGCGAGCGGATATACGTCCAATAAAACTAATTTGATAGAAATTATCTTTATATCCGTACAACTGGTTAAAATTGCCTCATGTGTTAAAATACTAAATTAAGTCATAAGCATATTTCTAAAATCTATATCAGCTCGAGTTGGCCGCTGAAAAGGGGGAAATTTATGACAGCTCACACGTGTAGAGTCCAGTTGACAACCTGTTTGCTCCGTTTGCACTGACGGGAAACGAAAGAATGAGGTCTGAAAATACAGGACAGACCATTAACTATGGTCGAAGTCACTAAAGAGGTCAGCACTTTTGAAACAAAGACTAGATTGAAACAATGCTATGCAACCGTAGATATAGAAACAAGTATTAGCATTTCCAAAACTGCTTGAAATCGCCGTTCAGCCATGCATTTCGTCTTATCCATAGATGAATGTATTTCATGTTCTTCATTCATTAATTTGATAATCTTACAACATGCTTTGCACTGAAAAGCGAAGTTATATTTGATAATTTTCACACAGAAATTATAAAGTAGATGAAATACACATTGTAATTTTTATTGTAGCTGGACTATTTTTGAAAGCGGACGATTTGGTTTCTTTATGAAAACATCCCAATATCTTCATACATCATGTTAAAATTTGCAGCATTAAAACCTTGTAAATATTGCTTTGTTGTAAACCAGTCTACGCATAATTAATTGACTATTTGCGTAGTTTTTTAACTTTATTTATTACTAAAAAATGTATACTTAACAAAAGCTAGATACAGTTCTTCAATACCATAAGAATATTATATGTACAATTTAAACAGAATAAATTTTAGGTAAAAAATACGATATTGCCCTGACCCTAATCAAGCATATATAAAACACGGAAAAATCCTGATCAAACTCCTCGCACCGGTCACGTCACGCTTTGCTACTTTTACTGTACTAATCAGGGGAAGTAATCCCTGCGGGTAGTTTGTATCCTGATTAGAATCGCCCGGAAGCAAGCATTTATTTTTTTCTTAAAGTGCAAGTTTTGGAAAAAACAAACAAACCATACTCTTATTTAGACTACATTCTTTAGTTAAAAATGACATGTAGCAAAAAATATTGCGATTATCCTGTATTTATCCTACACGAGCCTGAAGACTGGTACTGAGATCGTACAATGATGATGGTATTTTTCAGTTGTAATAATAAGTAACCCGACAAACATGGCGGTTGGGCGAGTCCATTTACGCATTCCTTGCTGAAGAATTGATGTCCATTTTGTTATCATGTGATATGAAATGCTTTGCTTTGATTGGCTAAAGGCAGGCGGTGTACAGGCAAAACTGTTCAAATCTTGTTAACTGTATATATCGCCGCCCAGGAACGGCGATAATCAAAGCTGGACAAGATGCCTGGAGTTATCAGTGGCAAAGCGTCCACTGACTCATTAGTGGGGATGAATTGAAGAGTGGTAAATGATGTCGCTAAGGCTGTCGCAGAATTTTCTAACAGTCGGGAAAATTGATGCGCTTTTCGCGATAGCAAACATATTTTTACGAAATCTTTATTTCCCGAATGTTAAGAATAACTGTACATCTAACAAAAGAATAATGAGGACTTATGCTTCGCATGCACTATATCCCCTTTAAATTGATGAAGAAATAAAATGCTTTCAGAAGTTTTCTCCTCCAAAACGATGGGGAAAATGATGATCACGACAGCCTAAATGACACTATATACCACGTGGTATGGCTACACTGAATTAGTTAATTTCCCGGGCGTCAGTCGCTTTGAAACGCACAAATGGACGAATGGTACGAATTTATAGAATTTTCCAAACTGTAGATGAATCGAGGGATAAGCTGAATGAGCTCCAGGTAGTCGACTGAATTTAGTAGTGTGTTACCAATGAAAATGTTAGTGGTATCTAACCAAAAATTCTAATGGATAAAACAGTTATCGATAAAATTAAATTAATAAAAAGTCGTGATACAGCGTTGTTTGTAATATACATGTATGCCTCAGACCCCACTCTTGACGCGAGTCGTCCGTCTAGCACAGGGGGTACAATTCATACGTATATATCAAACTTCCAGATTTATGTTTTATAGTTGAACTCAAAAGTAAATAAGATGAAACAATTGCAGGGGATAATAAACGACAAAAATATCAAAAACCTACAACTTCCTAAGCTTGACGAACAGTTATGCAGACATTTGAAGCAAGAAACTAAACCACGTGGTTTCACGAGGCATTAAGATTATTGTAGTCCTGCAGTCGGCTGTCTCTAATTGTACAGAAAAAAACTCGAAGAAGACAAAGCTCATGCAGTTATGAATGC
This sequence comes from Cyclina sinensis, assembly GCA_012932295.1. NCBI lineage: Eukaryota > Metazoa > Mollusca > Bivalvia > Venerida > Veneridae > Cyclina > Cyclina sinensis. The sequence continues at coordinate 2,872,368 of JAAONU010000019.1, forward strand.
ATCACTTTGGACAGTACAGACGTGGTGGCCTAATAAACGGATAGGTTTTTCTGCTGCCCAAACCTTAGGAAATATTAAGAAAGAAAAAAACAGAAAAAAACATCGTCTTTGGAAAATGAACTGTGGCTTACAGTATATCAAGACATTTTAACGAAAGCAGGGAATACCGAAATAGTAAGAAATGTTATTGACAAATCAACGAAAGACAACAAGCGAAGGTAGTTACATATTTATCAAAGGGGAACAAATCCATTTGCGTTGAATATGAAGACTGTCATAGGTTCCCTCTAATATGTCCGCAGGCAAGGTTAAAACTTCGCGGTATAGCAGATCTGCAACTAGTTGTTTGTACGATAAACCGGGAACATAGATAGCCAGCATAAGAAAGCTATATTTATAAAAGGTATTGTACAGCTGGTGTCGGAGTTACCTCGGTTCTCAGCCATAATGGATGTAAAAACAGTGTTAAATCATCCATAGGAGATGGACACAAACAAACTACTATCGTGCAAATTAAGCATACAGTTTTTATCGACCACTTGCCTTTAATAAAGTGTTCTGATATCTGTGTCTAATCAAATGTTATTTAGATTCCTTATGTAAACGAATGTTCATTTGTAGCCAGTAACAATAATGGTATACATGTTAAATCATAAGCCTGTGATGTGTTCATATATATCTATATTATCAACTTGAAGTCCCATTATCACACCGTTTTTACTTACTTATATGAAAAAAATTAATGTACTGATAGGATAATGATCGCACCATGTGATATATACTCTTTATAAAATGCTAACATATGTCTTTCTTTTGTATGTAAGTCATTTCTTTATAAAAAAAAAAAAAACTAACTTCTTATATCTTTTGTAATATAGTTGAAAAAATGCTGCACTATATTTCTAACATGTTCATTGGTGTAAAAAAAGTTAGGAACGATTTTTGTACAAATAAAGATCATTATTACCGGTAAGATATCTTTCTTGGTAAAATAAGTTCTACTTGTAATTGTGATCCTTGGACTTTAAAGGATTTTATATATAGATCAATAGTGAGATTTTTAAAAGATTTAGAAAGAAAAAACAGTGTAGACATCGCCCTTCATAGCATTATCTTTAAATCATTCTTTTCCATTTCTTTGAAAATGGTTGATGAAATTTCACATAAAGCATGTTTAATCGTATTTCAGTAATGTACATATTTGTTTGTTCGTGTCAGTTAAGGAATCCAAGATTTATAAGATCACTGCAAAGGCAACATATTATAAAATAACAGGATTTATATATGTTCAATCTTTGCTGCATACGAGAATTTCCAGACTACAACCCCATACTTACAAGTATCTATTTTATTTTCTTTCATCACTATTTATATAAAGTGACGCCTATTTAGGCGTTATTCATAAACGTTCATTAAATAAATAATCAAGTTCCCAGTGGGATTCGAACCCGCATAAAGGTTTTAAAAATGATTGATTATTGTCAAAATGTCCCATTCTTCTCTAAATATCTATAAAGTACCTAGGTGTCGTCATGAAAACAAACTCAAAAAGAGAAAAGTTATCATGAAGTACGGAACCTTTATCATTATAATTATTCATTAGAAAGTTTGTCTAAATTTTGGAACTTGGACACTTGTAGTGTCATAATCTCGTCACAATGTCTACTATTAAAAATGTTTACAGACATTTTTGGCAGTTTGCACTGTCTAATTGATTTGAATGTTTTAAAGCCTTAACTGTCAAAAAAACTTTAAGGCTGGCATTATTAACCCCCACTAATGGCGGAGGGATATAGATTTAACGTTGCCCATCCGGCTGTTCGTCCTTCCGTCCGTCTTTCCGTCCATCACAATTTGATTGGAGCATAACTCTAAAACCATTTAAGTTATAAACCTAAAACTTCATATGTTGTTAAATCTCGTTGAGTAAAATAGCAGTGCATAAGAACTGAAACTCTTTATTTCATATATTTTTTTGTTATTCCCCTTTGCCATTATCCTATTTTTAGTAATAAACCTAAAACTTCATATGTGGTTACATCTCATTGAGTAGAAGTCCAGTGCATAGGAAGTGTAACTCTTCACTTCATATTTTTTTAGTTATTCCCCTTTGCTATTTTTCCTGTTTAGTTTTTGTTTGGACCATAACTCTAGAAGTATTTTAGGTATCAACATTAAACCTCAAAGGTGCATTGATGTCATTTAGGAGTCATGCAGTGCATAGTAACTGTAACTCTTCAACTTTTGAGTTATTTTTGAGTTATTCCCCTTTGCTATTTTTGCTATTTAATTTTTGTTTGGAACATAACTCTAAAAGTATTTGAAGTATCAACGTTAAACCCCAAAGGTGCATAGATGTCATTAAGTGCATAGGAACTGTAACCTTTCACCTGATAACTTTTGAGTTATTGCCCTTTGTTATTTTATTAATTAATTTTATTAGTAATGTTACTCAAAAAGCATTTAAGGTATCAACATGAAATTTCAAAGTGGATAAATGTCAATGAGGAGTAGTGCAATGCATAAGAACAGTAACAATTTATTTAATAATTTCGGAGATTTTGAGAGATTGCTTTGAAGATTTTGTGAAGGCATCAAGAACATGACAAGTAACATATTGTAACATTGCTTTGTGTTATAAACATTGCTTTGTGTTATAAACATTATTTGTGATATAAATGTAGTGTGAATTGTAGTTCTGTACTTTCAATTGTGGTGCATGATTTAACTTGGTTAGCTCATATGTTTTCGAAGAAAAAGTCGAGTTATTATGATTACTGTGGCGTCGTCATAAGCGTCTTGGAAAAACTTGAATGTTGCTGATTACGCATAAACCATAAGGCGTTTGGTGTGTAGCATTGACTGGTAGACTTGCATCAAGTTGATTCAAATTATTACCCCAGGATAAATATTGGTCAAACTCTGGGTCTTATGTATTTAGTTATATTGGAAAAACTTTGAAAAACTTTTTTCTCTAAAACTGCTTGACACAGAGCATTGTAATTTGATATGAGGCATTCTCAAGTAGACCTCTACCACTTAGTTTTGCATTGACTTATACAGGAAAAAAATTCTAATGGTAAAGCACAAAGCCTAGAACTTAATTATTTACTTACATGGTATGGGAAGGTACTTCCCTTCATCCTCCCCACTGCATGGACCCCGCCCCATTCCACCCCTCCCCTCCCCCCCCCCCACACACACACATTCTCCCCCATTTTTGTCATGTTTAACATGTCTGATTCGAACAAAAAAGTCGAGCTGTTATGGTCTCTGAGTCACCGTCGTCAGCATTGTGCAAAAACTTTAATGTAGCTGATTACTCATAAACCATATGGCATAGAGGTGTAGTATTGTCTAAAGGAGTTCTACCAAGCTGTGTGTGACTGTGTTCTTCTGGTACTTGTACGAAGATGTGTTTAGATCTTATTTTCACACTGTACTGTTTAGCTAACGTCATATCTTATGTTACAAGCGCCAATGTGCAACATGCCTCACTATAAAGTTATAGTCAGTGCTCAAAAGAAAATTGAAGAATATATTATATAAAAATCCTTTAAATAATGTTATATTTTATCAAGCTCATGACCCCACTTCCCTGTGTATATTTGTAAATTTTTAAGTCATTGTACTCGAACTGAGACAAAATGTAGTTCTTCCCCAGAAATATCGTGATATAACGGTAAGAAATCATAAGAACAGTCAATTTCAGATTGAAATATATTAATGACATTTTTTTTTCATTTCTACAGCAGATGATTATTTAATAAAATGTGTTTGTTTTTTATCATGTAGTATAGGTTATCTCTGCTTTCTGTTGTATTAGAATAATTATATCATTATCAGATCATGAAATCTTAAAATCTTTCTACCGCTTTAGGTTTACCAATTTCACGTGCACTTACCAAGACAAGCCTTGATCTGAAAAAGCACCAAAATTATTAATGTTATCTCTTAAAACACCTAAATGTATTTAAAATACCATAATTTTAAATCAAATGGATTTAAAAAGAACTTTAATGTTACTTAAACAGAATCTGCACCATGAATATCTTAAATTTTATGTTGTCAGGCTGTAGTTTCGCCCTACTTACTGTATCTCTGATTTGCATCATTCGCCTGCAAATTAAACCATAGTGCAGATAATTGCTGTCATAAAATGAGTTAAATATCAAAGTGTAGTTAAAACATTATCTTTTATGACATCTGAAACGTCTTAATTAAATCACCATTACATAAGCCATAAAGTTTAATAGTCGTAAATTATTCTTCTAATTGAGATGCACTGACATTTTAAAGAGATGCATTTTGTATAATAGAATTTATGGAACGCTGCAGCTATCTAAAGATCATATGCCAAGGAGCTTTGTTGTTTTGTCGAAACGACATTTTATCCGAGTATTATTTGTGGGACTAAATAGCGTGTTATTTTGCACAATACTTACGATATCTTGTCTAATTTCATGTAAACAAGCCAAACTATGTCGTACTATGTCAGACAACCGTATTTGAACATTGAGTAAAATATTTTGTCTCACTCCCATGTTGTTAGTGTTGTTTTATCTTGCCTATAAACATAGCCTGACGACGCCAGAAAACGATGTTGCAATAATAGAAACACATGTCTGTTTTAATGATCGAATAATCTTCTCTATAGATATGCTATCATTTACAGATCTTATCTCAGCTTGTCAAGTTGTCGTATAAACTTGTCAAAACATTGTTCATACATCTTAATCAGCCATTTCATTAAGTCAAAGGGACGTGATATCTTGTCTACTAATAGTCTGAGCATGTTTATAGAATGTTTTTACTTAATCTACAACTATAAAAATGCCCTATTATGTTAAACAGTTAAATTGTGATTTCAAAAATAGGTATTTTGTCTAACGATCATGTGAACTTGTTTATGAAACGTGCTTTTTGTCTAGTTTCCATGTTGTCTTGTCAGACTCTCGAGTTCTTGTCAAACGTGTAAATTATTGTCAAACATATGTGGAACTGTTATCGTGTTGAATAATCATAGACTAAGTATGTAGGGTGTGTTAATTTGTCAAATAAGCATCTTGTCAACAAGTGCTATCAAATCAAACATTTATGTTATTATGTAATATCATTTCTCTTTTTAAATATGAACTTTTCGAAAATTTATCAACTTGTCAAATACCAATAACTTATAGCTAAAATGCCGTGTTTACTTTATAAATCACTGTCGCAAAATTTTAATATGTAAAGTCTAGTTTTAAAGGTTTCAAGCTATTTCGTCATGAGTATACAGTACTGTGAACATTTAACTTGGCAAAAACTTCACTAGAAGTACACAAAGTTTAAATATTGAGTGTACTTCAAGTGAATTCGAAATACTTGTTCGTTCTTTGTTTGTTTGTTTGTTTGTTTCTTAATTTCTTTCTTTCATTCATTTGCTCGTACATTAATTCGTCATCCATTCAAAAACTATTGGCTTAAACATCATATTCTTTCTTTTTTTTTCTCTTACAAACATGAAAGTCCGTAACAGAAAGATGCAATGCACCTTAGAATACACAATCCAGAGCGGGATTCGAACTCCGATCTTACCGCAACGAAGACCAACACTCTAACCACTGAACCAAATACTCGATTCCCTGACGCATTGTCAGAAGTTGTATTAATACAAATATAGGAAGGTATGCACTTATATCATCGAAGACCAACACTCTAACCACTGAACCAAAGACTCGATTCCCTGACGCATTGTCAGAAGTTGTATTAATACAAATATAGGAAGGTATGCACTAGACCGTAACCGTTCGTTCGTTTGTTTATTTGTATGCAATTAAAATGTTACTTGCTATGCACTAAAATTCCTGCTTTCGTTCTAACCGTGGAGTGAAAAATATGGAGCTACATCACAGTAAAGCAAATAACCCATGCCTCTATATAGCCTAATGAATAACAAATAGCTACATATTAAATATATAAACAGATCTTGAAAGAAATCATTTCATACCAGATCTTAATACAGTGTTATATTTCAGATAAATCTATGAAAAAAAAAATAAAAAAGTACATTATTCAACACCAGATGGATACAAAAGAGTTATACCTTGAACAGTATATATCAAGGCAAAAAAAGATAAAGAAATCGAAGCGTTTAAAGAACAGAAAGACTGTCGGCTGGATATGAGACAAAAGCTCATGCATAGAATCAAATATTACTTTTTCATTGTTAATTCAACATCTTAGCTTTAAAAAAACTCACGTTATGTCAAATTGAATCAGGTAAATGAATTCAACTTTAAAATTGACAGAAAATATTCATGGTGTGAAATCCATTATTTTTTTTACTTCTTTATTTTTCTCGCTTAATAATTGTTTAAACATTTTTTTTATTTTTAGCTCGATTGTTAAGAAAGTTTGCAGCTCATTTAAATCACCCTCGAGTCCGCTTTCTGGAACCAACCAGTACTGGTGTTATGTGAGGAAACATGGTTGTGACCCCGGTAGGGCTCGAACCAACGATCCCTGGGTTGAGACAAACACCTTAACCACTAGGCCACCGCTCCCCTCGCTTAATAATTGAGTGGTAGAATTATGAGAAAAATAAATGGACTGAAAAAAGAAAGAACGAATGAATAAAAGAAAGAAAGAAAATAAGACAACGTTAAGAATTATGTAGATCTGAATACGAGGTTTTGTTCATTGCTTTTTTGTGTGTTATTTACCATCCGCTCAGATCATGAAATATACAAGAAACAAAGTTTTGGAAAGAAGGTCAATCTGACATTATTCAGTCTCTACATCACATCATTCCGATGTCTTAAATGAGTACAGCGTAATATTAAGTCACATGGTCATTGTTTCTGTATTCGCTTATTTCTTGTCTCTTAAGTATTCTTATATCTTATTCTTATATCTCAATATATAAAATAATTACTAAGAAATATTTAATTCTAAATTGTTGCAGGTTGGTTTTTAATCCGCACCTTTTGGCCGCATCACTACATACGCATAAACTTGATTTTTTTTTTAATTCTGACTCATTATCAGGGACTGGTCTACTTCGTTTACACTTGGTATCTAAGGTAGGAGGGTAATAATGAATATGGAAGCTTTGTTGAGGACACGACATACAACATAAGTTTTCATAATGGCAACCATCTCTGCAGCAACTACCTTGACCTTTTAAGGACATGGCAACAAATCCGTATTCTAGGGAAAAGAACTGTGTAAAAATGTTGAAAGTTTAATATTCGGACGTTGAAATCACGGAGCGTATACACTATGTAGCCTTGCTATTCTTACATCTTGTACCAATGTTTATGCGACTGCTGTTATACCTTAAGAGCGCCTTCTTATTGTTTTTGCCCTTTGTGTATCCTTAAATCATGGGGAACAAATGTGCAATTTTATATTTAACTGGACCATTGAATGTAGATATTATTGAGCAGACAATCACTGATGCATTGAACATCAAAGATTCCAGCCATATTGTGTCATACTATACATTGTATATTCAACACAAAAATATACAATAAAACGGAATCGTAGACATACTGATAAAAATGAAACCATGTGTGGTATATAATGTTACAGCGGTGTTTAGAGTTCGCTGCACTGGATTGTGTTCAATGAAAGCATTTGTGTTTCATTCGTTGAATCTGTTCATCTGCAGCATTTGTTTAATTTGCTGATACGTAATTAACAGCAGGCATGCTGATATGTGCAGACTTTGTGCTTGTAGCCCAAGAACATATTCAACAGTTGTATATTTGTTCTTTGTTGCGTGATTATTTTTTCCAAATGCAATTTGTGTTGGTTGTTTGGTTTGTGTCCAACAGCAGCATGCGTGTATGTTGCGCAGGTTTGGTTTTGTTCTTTGAGTTCGTGCGCTTTAAATAACAAAGATTGTGTTTGTTGTGTCGGTAGGTGTTCACTAGCAACATTTTTGTATGCTGGATTGTGTTCGGCAGCAGTTTCTAAGTTAAACATTGATTTTCCAAATAATTAAATATGCTCTAAAACTATTTATTCAATCGTTTATTTGTCTGGATGGATGGATAATTAAAAGGTCAAGATATTTTTACCTCTGTATTAAATCATGTTGATTCAGAGTCTTCTGTTCGACTATTTATAAACACTTTTTCCTGGATTCACAGTCGTGTTTCTATTGAATTGTTAGATTCCAGGTAATTGATGTTTTTGTACGTATTAAATTACAAAGAATTTTAACTTCTAAATTTATGTGTATAGGGTGTGGATTCTTAATCGCTGTGTGATTTCCACGTTACTAACACTTGCTTTATATTACAAATATCATATGGTTCAATACCAACATAAATAAGTAAACATGTTGTATATTTATTTTGAATATTTTCACAGTTGTTAAGTAGTATATCAAGACTATTGTCCTACACATTTGTATAAATACCGTTGAACACAATCATGTTTGTGATAGGTGCTTCAGTCCTCGATGGAAAACAAAAAGCTTCGATTTCCAACTAAACTAAACTTCCTACTACTGGAATCTGTTTAAAAATTTAAATTTGACGGACGTATGGAATACTCATAAAAATGTTTGTTTGGGGTGTATTTTAATTATTAGAAATTTCTATGTAAAATTTTACTTATTGATTATAAGTGTTCAATATTAATTTTACATGGTGTATATTCATAAAAGTGATTATAATAATTAAAATATACATGCCTAATACCCATACGTTCTTGTACACCATCAATATGACATTTTAATAAACTTCTGAATATGTGTAGTTACAACTGTCCAACATGAAAACTGAATAACTGCTAAAATTTCAAGTATAGGTCATGTGTCAATTTATGTGTCAACGGACTTGACCCTTCAAGCTGGCACTGGTATTTGCATATTACCCAAAGCGTTCTCACAAGCGTTGCACCACACACTAACTGATTTTGTTAGTGTATCAGAACTAATTACGTTGCTGCCACATTCTCCTATTGTTGAAATGGAAATATTTAAGGAAGTTGTGACAAATTTTCTCTGATAATAAATAGAGCATTTGCTGCTGAAGTTAGCGTCTAGAGGCGAGACATTCTTGCAACAACTAACTTGGGGGGGATTTCACAGACGGAAAAGGGCATAGAAAAAAACAAGAAAGATATATTGAGAATCGGAGTAAGATATCATAATAGAGCTTATTTGAAGCGGTTGACAAAATAGTCACCATAATTATTATACATAATATATAAATTTTGAACGATTATATTTCTATTCCCACGGGTCCATGTAAAGTATTACATTTATGGTTGGCACAATTTTGCTCAACATACAGACGGCACTTTAAGTCTTCCTTTCTTTTCTTCATAAACAGTTTCGTTCATCGCTTTAATGCGAACAACTTCATTCCTGCAATGTTAAAATTATGAATGAATTTAATCTTTTATTCTTGAATTTTTACTAAATTCGTTCCTGTTTCAAAGTCAATTAAAAGCAAGCACGCTAGAGTTGTAACATCTCGGGCCTTACCGTTTAAATTCAATATATTAAATGAGGATAAATGTCATCTGCAATGACATTGAACTTAACTCGCTTCTACTCGTAACTATCTTCAGAATAAACCTATCTAATAAAAAGTTAAGCAGAAGTTTACCAGTCACTTCATCCCAATTTCTTAAGGGTTTTTTAAAAGACACATCAGGAAATGCCAATAGTTTTTCAAACTAAATTATAGGGTAGTCGTTTAAATGGAACTCTTGCGAGATTACTTAAAATACAATGCTTGCCAGTGCACTAGTATCTATAGAAAAGAAATGACTTTTATTTACGAATTATGACAAGTATATAAACTTGTATGAAATAGTTTAACCTTTACTGTTAATAGATTAATTTGTAAGAATTTGTAAGAATGATTACTTACCATACGTCTTGTTCAGCTATACTAGCCTCGTTTTCACACATAAGAATATCAAAGAAACTTCTTATTCTTGTTTTCTTCTCCAGCTTTGTGCTTGTAATGTAAAAGGCTTGTGCCGAGGACGGAAGATCTCCGAAATTCCACGTGATCGCATCAAGGATTATATACCACTCTGACGGCTTCATCAAATAGTTTGTAAGGACAACCATTGCCTCTGGTTTGAAAACTCCAATTAGTTCTTTCAGCGGCGTTGATGTTTCGTTGAAGTCATGGGCAGAGATGTCTTAAAATAAAATACAACATATTTCGAACTCGTAATCAAAAATAGGATACCTTAGCATCGTTTATGTGATACCTGTAGATATTACAATAATGAATTAAAATACTTAAAGTGACATATTTTTGTTATACGCTAATATCTATTCCCGAACAGTTTTCTTTTCTCTTTCTTCTTTTATAAATAACAATACTCACATATAGATCATTGTAAGTTAAATTCAGTTAAGACGGTAATTCAGTTAAGATCCGGCAATTCAATTAAGACTTGGTAATTCAGTTAAGACGGCAATTCAGTTAAGTCGGCTATTCAATTAAGACCTGGCAACTCATTCTGACAGTGGCCTCTGTTTTATAGAAAATATTCGGCCATATTCATAATCACAAAAAGAATCTTTTTTTCACAATGAAACAGATCAGTAAGTTAAAAAAGTAACAGAAATTCGAAATTCCACTTCGATAGGAAAATCATTCAGTTTTTATTCATTGGAAATATTCGGTTTTTTCGTTTGAATTTAATCTGTTCTGTTTATATCCTTATGTAAAAAGTGTTCAGTTAGTGCAAACTTGCTCGTTCAAGAAAGCGTCTGCTACAACAAAGCGATTTTTTGTTTGTTTTTAAAACAGGTTGAGATATCTAGCACCGTCATGACCTTAATAATTTTGCTTTTCTTTCTTTTGTTCTTAAGGCAGCTTGACTAAATTCAGGAATTATTGTGAAATAACTCTCTCAGAGTAGAAACACGGAATTAATTAATGTGCATACAAGATAAGAAAAAGTGGTATTTTTAATTTTTCGAAGCTGAAAAAAAGTAATCAAAATATTACAATTTAATCTTCTTAATCTCAAGGGTATGGTTCATACTCTCAAAATGCTTAAAAAAAAGCCCTGTGTTATAACAATATTCAATGAATAAAAAAGGGTAGGAAAAAGAGTTTCATTCCTGTATTAATATGATACAAACTTTCGACTTGTACTGGTCCACCTTGGTACCCAACGTAGAAGCTGCCGAGTGTTGTCAGTGTAGAACTGTTCTGTTCAAGAAGACTTGCAGCATCAGACACAAACACAGATCCGCTCTCACCTGATGTAATTACTCTTGCCTTGTACCACGCATATCTAAGAAATTCAAAATGTTAGTCTTGATTCATGTTAGGCGTAAAACGGTCCTATGGACGACTGAATCTGCTATATTTTCGACAAAGCTGTCAAATCCAACATTACACCTTTCTGACTGAACAATCATACCGTTTATTGACAAAAGTTTAAAAAAGCTAAATTAAGAAATTAATAGATTTTTTTTAAAAGATAAAACTGCCCGTGAAAGAGTAACTTTGCATTACATTACAGTAAATCATGCAAATTGCAACCATTGATATAAAAGGAAAACAACTGTGAAGGCATCATTGTCGGGCTCTTAGTGTTACTGTATAAATAATCTCATTAGGGAGTAACATTTTATCATGACAAATTTATTCTGCCTAGTTGATTTAAAAACTTTCTTTCAGGTAGATATTTCTGTCCGTATAAGAAACTATATGGATTTTAGTAAACAAATCTTTAACAATAACAATGAGTGTCCAAATCTATTACAATGTGATATTTGCCTTTTATTGTTATATGTCTGGTTCAGTGTTAAAATACTTAGAACATGTCAAAGTTATAGCCCGGCAAAGCTTTACTGATGGTGTTATATTTGTCATCTTGACCTTAGACCACAAGATCTTAGTCTTTTTGCAACACTGTTTTGCCAACGTTCACGGTCGTGCAAAGTTTGTTTCAAAATCACTGCATGCATGACAAAATTATAGACTGGAAAATCTCACTGCATTTTGTTTCGCTTTCGACAATGCTTTTTACATGCAGTAAGATCTATGTTCACTTTTTACGTAACCAAAAATTGCGCCAGATATGCAAAAGCGCACTTATTTTTTTATATATTTGACATATCCGGGTGATCTTAGGCTTAAATCAGCAAAACCATCTCACTTGCATCTCATTTAATGATGCCTTCAGGCAAAGCTGTTTTGAAATTCTTCAAAGCTTGGTAAGTTATGACCAGCAGAGGATTGAACACACATTCACCGAACCGGTATTTTGATAACTTTGTCGAGCTAACTGGAAATGGACTCAAGAAAAAAAGTAATTTTCGCGTAACCATAGGCAAAACTGTGTTGAATTCTGTGTTAAACAGGTATGAAACATAACGAGTTCTTGAACTGTCCAACTATTCGTTTCCCCTCTAAAACATTATATGTTATTTGGGTTTTTGAGTGATATATGTGGATATATTACCTGCCAAGATTTTATATCACCCGAGCCGTTAGGTGAGGGTGATATTTTATCTTAGCAGGTAATATATCCACATATATCACTCATAAACCCAAATAATAATTTTATTACCCTTCCCCTGCCCAGTAAGACGACTTTAAAATAAATCATTGCGGTTTCAAATAAAACGTCGAAATAACATTCCCTTTAGGGTACCACTTTCACGTCAAAATGACGTCACAACATAATTTGTGCTGGCGAAATGCGGTATTTTCCAAGAAGTGATCTGTTTGTTTGAATATTAAATATATATCTTGAATGAAAGCCATAAATTTGGGTTAATATTTCCGCGCATTCAGTACAGATTATTTTCTTAAACTTTTTTAAAATTTTATTTCAATAGTTTGTCTGTAGATCTACAAAAAGTATTTGCTTTCGTACCTAACGAATGTAAACAAAAGAAAAGGAGTAGTCTGTTGAAGACACTTTTTGTGATTAATATCAAGGTTTTGCGAGGTCATATTTGTTTCAAATACTGATTAGAATATTTATCATTACTCTATTCTGGTAAATATATTCTATTTGACAATTAAAAAGTGCTTGTATATCGGAATTTACACTTTACAACATCGAACCGTACGCGCATCGTCACAACGCATGTTGTTTACAACATGGAGTACCCAAAGGGGAAATTTAATGTGTATATTACCTGTCTGGCTCGGTAATATCAATTTCTTTCGACGGATCAATAGCCAATCAAAAAAGAGAAAAAAATCTGGAAGGGTAATAAACTATTTTGTAGATATTTATAAATGTAGTTATTCATTTTGTCAATATGACAGTACCCGATTTCAAAATAACGAAGGATATGATTTTAATCAGATTGTCAGTTTGTACTCTTCTAATTTTTTTTTTTAATTTCTATATTTTCAAAACATACTAAATGAACAATGGCTAAAAATATGCCTGATTTCATTTAAATTTGAACTTACAACCAAACTAAATCAATCCAGCAATATTTTAAAGTAAATGTGAAGTGTTCGTTTGTCAGTGTGTGACACCTATTGAAAGCGCAAGCCTCTCAGACTTAAAAGACACATACTATTGTACAAATTTACTTCCCGATTCCTATATCTATATAAATTCAAACTAATATAAAACGGTTCAATCTATCTTACTTGTTTTGTCACAAATTCATACAAATAAAAACATAAAAATAAGATTTTCTTTCTTTAAACTTGAGTAACTACATACTTTGATACAAAGGTTGCTTCTTCTAGCTGGGGTAAGAGCACCTGCATGTAAAGAAGCATAACAAATGGGTTTACTGTTTCACTACAAGTAAATTCTGTCAACCAGATCGTTCTATTGTACGTGGAGCTCATGGTCTGCAAAGTTTTCATCACACCATCTGGGTCGCAATTAAAAATGTGTGTGGCAATATAGTCACAACCGCAATTATGACCGTATCCAGAACTTTGACACAGGGAAAAGAATTGGTCGAACCACTCGTATGCCGTGTTTGTTATACAGGCCGTTCCACATGGGGCTGCTGATGGACTCACAAGGGATTTTCCTTGTGCATTTTGAATCACCTCTTGCCATACTTCGACTGCATTGGTGGCCGTCATGTTCCCTTGTAGTTTGTGATTAGGCTCATTGAAAAGAAGCACATGAGCAGCAGTAGAGTTGACTTCTGGAATTCCCCATTTTGCACTCCATATCATAGGAACGTGAGTGCTTGATTCAGGATAATTGTAAACAGATTCAGGACAATTTTTCGTCTCTACAAAACTTTGGAAAGCATTCAGACCAGGAGTGTAATCATACCTGTAAAGATATACTTGATAGTCTAATATAAAATGAAAGGAAAACGTTATACGTGTGCTAGAGTATTAGATTTTGTTTAAAATGAATCAAATTGAAGAAACAAAGTACTTGTTTATAATGTGATACTGAAAAATGAAAAGCAAACATTATTAAATCTTAACAAAGACCTATTAAAATGAAAACTGTCAAATAGCTGATTTTTTATTAGACTAAAATATTATTAAAAATATGGTCTAAATACCTAATTTGTAGAAATTCTGACTAAATCTTTTAGTCATCATGTGTACATCTGAATGAAGTATATAACAAAGAAATCCTAGAAAAGATGTTTGTTCGAAAAGAAAGAAAAATAATACAAAATCAACTCTGTAAATCTTGAACGTTCGTTTGCTCGAAACTTATTATGGCTAAAATCACTTGATATGTTCAATATTTGTTTATGCATTGTTTTTTGTAAGATGCTAATGGTAATTTTGTTAAACAGTTGATATGACAGAGAAATTGTTGACCTTACAAAAATTCAACCAGTAATTTAGAATTACGAGCATTGTCTAATGGACTAGCGTTCAGCAGTTTATTTCTTCTCAAAGCTTAAATATTTTAAATCACTTTCAAAGTACATTCCAAGAAATTGTATGGGAAATGATGAATATAAATTAGCTTCATATAATTTCGTTGTTATTCACGTGTTTTCCAAATAAGTTTGAAAATTTAAAAATATACAAAAAGACAGTGTACAAATATAATTTAAAAAAAATAAAAAATGAATACCAATTTTTTAATATGTCTTTTGTACAGTAATCTAAGAAAGAAAATTATTAATAATTATAAATGTGCATTATCCGAATTTTAATAAGATTATATCTTTGATATAAATTAAAAATGACAAGCAGTTATTATAATAAATAATCTCGGAAATCCTTTAAACTGAAGTAATGAGAGTATAAGGCTACGTTTAAAAGTAGACAAAAAATTTTAATTCATTATTTTTATGTGTTTGTTATTTGTATTACCGTGCCTTATGTGTTCTCTTTTCTTCTGCTATCGCTATAATATCTGTGAACATGTATATTATACTCGGCTTCAACATAATGTAGACGGCTTCAACATAATGTAGACGGCTTCAACATAATGTAGACGTTTAATTCCAAGGAAACTTTGACTTGTTTTGACGTCCAAAATTTGATTCTTGATAAATGACATTTGTGACTTTATCTTTCATGTAGATTAATTGTAACTGAATGCGCTCAGACAGTTGTTTCAAACAGTTTTTTCAAAATAATTAATAAGCTCTAAAGGGGACAAACGCTAAAAGTAACAATGGTTTGATGTATTTTTACATATGTGCAATAACAATTCTAAATTTTAAAAAATCGAGTTGATTTGTTGCTTTTGTTTATTTTTATTGACAACTTGACATCGGTCATTAAAGAATTTAATATTGTTCATATTTGTATGATTATGATACATATATAACCGTCGAAATTTCAGGATATGCTTCTTTTATACTTTAATTCTTGAATGCTGTTAGCCACTTAATAAGTTATGCTTAAGTAAGAGGATTCCGAACTTAGATTAAAAAAAATCAGTTAATGGGAATTATCACCAAGAACATTTAGTATTAAATTTTCGTAAACTTTCTAGTATTTCAAAGCTGCCTTAATGTGATGTCTTTGCTACGGTGTAAACATTTAAACAATAATCTTCCCGATGTAATATATATGTTAATCACATTTAAGATGGTTGTATTAAAGGCGTTTTCATCGTAGGCCTGAAAATGTTTTACTCTTAAATCAAATATTTTCTATTTATATGTACAGTTAATATTGTAAACCTTTGTTGATATTATCTACATTAAAATCTTAGGATTTGTTTGTAAATTATAGCATACAGTCAAAATCATACGATGAAAAATAGCTTCAATATGATAAAAAAAATGCAATAAGTCAATCTTGTAACTGCATTTTGTACCCAAAAATAAAGGACACTAAAATGGAAAATATGTCACTGCAACCAAAAAATTCTTAAATCTTATTTTTAAATTGCCAGGCAAAGACTTTCTGAATTACATATTTTTACAGACTGCTTTATTTGCATGTTATCATAAAAATATTTTAAAAACCACATTTTTGTACTTACCACCAGTTCATGCCAGTCAAAACATCAAAATCGCCACATTTATAATCTTGCCCAATGTGCACAACTCCTTTTTTAACGGAACTATGTACAACATTCAAAATCAGTGTACAGACAAGAAGCGTTGAGAATGTCCATGCAAACATCTTGACAATATGAATAGCCTACCAACTTCAACTTTGAGCAATTCTTCTTGGCAAGCTAATTATAAGTGGTCTAGGACACGCACCAGTAGAAATTTAAGCTATATGGTTACCGACTGGATGATTTTTAAATACCAGTTTCATAATTTCCCATTAATTTTAATATTTCATGATACATTAATAACAAATATTTTAGTCTATTTTGCCATTTCGATTTTCTTCGTTCACTTTATTTACTCTAGTTTCTGAGTTATTTCGGAAACACTGCTTTCCTCCCTTTTTTTTCTTGACTCTAAACTTCATGTTCGACATATTTGTATTCTTTTAGAAAACACATTCTCCTCGGCAGCATTACAAATTATAGCTGACAATTGTTTTTCACGTTAAAAAGAATTTGTTAGAAAAACAAAACTGTTTAAATTGAAAAACTTTTTAAACACATAATAAAAAGAATGATTTTTTTTATAAAATATAAACAACAACAACAACAACAACAACCACTATAACTTTATTGTTTCACAAGATAAGGTAACAAGTGAAGAAGATCAATTACTAAATGAAGGTCTCATGGTTGTACATGGGTGCTGGAAAGCATTTAGTAAAATGAGTAATAAATAAAATCAATGCTGAAACGGTTTTGTTGAAAAGTATTTGCACCTCATTGGCAATTTATCGCAATTGCAAAAAATATGGTATAATAATATTAATTTCTAAGCTAAATAAAGATACGTATAATTTATAAAATTGGCGGTTTAAACATTGATAATTAAATTGCAACAAAATCCGTATGAATCTGACTGAAGAAAGTAATTGATTCAATAATGTTTAATATAGAAACAGGTTGTATAAATGTAGATACATTGGGAATAGTACAAAACTTTTACTTGAAGTTATTAAATACTTTATATTAAATGAAAAGCCAAGCTTGCTTCTTTTAGCTGAATCTGAAAATGCATTTGACAATGTCTATCATGGTTTTATTGCGGAAATTTTACATGACAATGTCTTATTGCTTCTTTTTTTCGGCGAAATGTTCATAAAATTGATTGAACCTTTTTTTAATAATACAGTACGGCTACTTTTAATTGTTGGGCATTTCTTAGAACCAATACCTTTTCGCCGTGATGTTATACTAGGTTGTCCACTCTCATCTTCCTTGTTTATCAAATGTAATTGAAAAGTTCAATCTGATTGTATCAAAACTGATGATGAAACAACTGAAGGGATAATGGGGATCAGGCAGAAACTAAACAAACGTTAGTTGACGATGCACCTTAATGATGGTAAAAAAAAAAAATTTAAAAATAAGTAAAAGACATACAAGAAAATTTCGAAAAACTAACTTTAGAGTTAAAAATGAATACTCAGAATTAAAGAATTGGATCATTACTTCATGAAATAAATTATCCTTATGGAGCTCATGATCAGCAACAACCATTAGTCACTGATGATAATAAAGAAAACATTCGTTCAAATTTAGAACCTAATCTATTAAGTTTCAAGAAAGGTCTCAAGCAAAATGGGAGCATCGGAAATTGACATTTCATGGGTATGCCACTATCGTTAAATTATTTGCTTTACTTAATTTTATTTCTAATTACCGCACCCTTCTTCAGAAGCTAAAACTATCTTTGACATAAAGAAAACGAAATTTGAAATTCTTTGCAATTAAAAAGATAACTTCTTACATTACAAAATGTTGTCGGAGGACTAAAACATATAGACATTTTATTTTTACACCCTTAATAGCTACTTGAGATAAAAGAATCATTGGCAAAAACCGAAAATGGAGTTAAGATAATTTTCTATTAGAATTTAATGGAAAAGTTTGGCGGATCGTTAAAGCCCCAGAATCACACTGACTTCACTGATATAGAAATAAAATAAATGTGTTGATAGGATAATGATCGAGCCATGTTCTATTCACTCTAAAACAATGTAGACATATGTTTTTCTTTCGTATTCAAGTCATTTCGTCATGAAAATAGCCTTTCGTATATATGTGCAATATCATTGAAAAAATACTGCACTATATATCTAACTATATTTCTAATTAAGTAGTTTTAGGAATAAGTATGAATAGCCAAAGTAAATCAATCATAAAATGTGTGCAGGAAAACTTCTTCAATATATATATATTGACCGTAATTTCATACACTAAAAGTACTTCTTAAAAGTGACAATGTTAGACCAACCTAAAGACATATTCTATCTGTTAAGACTACATCTTATCGTCTTCTTTATGAGAATTTAATAAAGACGCTTTTGATGTAGCAAAACAAAACCATTAAATCACTCTATGATGATGTTTAAATGATTTCTGATTACAACAATTTTCTGTATTTAATTTAATTTGCAGACGAATGATGCAAACCAGACATAAATTAAGAAAAGTGTGTCTATAAATAAGTGCAAAAATAAATGGTTTAAATTCAAAATACATATTCTGTTTTAGTGACATTTAATTTTTTCCCCATTAAATTGAATATAAATAGTATCTATTTTGAATAAAATTAGCTGCTTTAAAGACATTAGCATAAATTATAATTTTCTTATTTTAGTGTCCCGGTCCTCAATTACGCTTCATCTATTAATGTTTGAAGAGACATATTTCTTTTAAGCTTGGCTGTTTTCAAAATAAAAAATCAAGATATTGTAAAAGCTCCTTCGTCGTCTGCGAGTGCCATTACTTCACATATTCTATTTAAACTCACACACCCTCTTCATAATGACATCCCGCATAAATACTACAAGTTACTTAACTCTGTATTCTTTATTTTTGGAACTATTCCCCTTTTAACTTCGAAGATTGATTTAAAACAAGTCATTTACTTGTTACCTTGTTAACATTCTACAGGTCACATTTAGCATAAAAAATTCTTTAAAAAATGGTCAGGATCTCTATCTTTCTTATCCGTAGGACATATTTCAGATAATATTGCTTTCGTTTCACCATGACTGTTCCGAATCGTTCAAGTGACGTCAGGAAATTCCATTCTGTGTCAACAAAACTCCAGATAAGTAACTTACGAAAATAGTCATAACAAAAATCATTCGTGATATTTCGAAAGCGATCGGTCTTCCGCCAAAACTGTAGCGAGAAAACACAATAAAAGTTATGGGATTAAAACGCTGTATGATGCATGTAACAAAATAATCTTTATCAGTCAATTAGTTTGTTCATAAAGTTGGTACATCGTTACGTTGTTGATCTTTACTTTACGTACTTACTATTTTTGAACAAAAAATAAATGCAAAAATTTCGAAAACAAAAGTAACCTTAGTGATGTTCCTGGTTGTTCCATATGAAATAAACCCTGTAGATATATGAGTGAAAAAGTTTTAAAAAAATAAGTTTGTAAGGGTTGTATGCTCAATGATACTGTCACCTGTGACATGGAAATGCGGATGAGGCAATACTGGTGACATTTATTGTTGAGATCAAAGTGTTTCCCAGGTATCAAGAGGACACTTTTGATTAAAATGTGATTGGACACAATTTTTGACCTCGAAATACTCATATGAGAGAATCATATATATCTAACTAGACAGTTTTACAAAATTCCGCAAAGATGTTTTTGTAGTAAATAAAATCCTTTTTTTCGCACTTGGTCGAGCGTACCTGTCATGCGCGAAACCGGAAGTGACGTACATTTATCCCTTACCACTTGACACTGCTAACTGGACTGTTAACAAAAATTTAAAATTATGATGGAAAGTGATAATCTAGACTGAAAATAGTCAAATTACAGAATTGAGCAAGATAAGCTAACATTATGAATATACATTGATGAAATGTTGATATAAATAATTTGAAATTTTGATGGAATTTGGAGGCCAATAAGCACATTATTATAAAGAGATTTCTTTTCTAGTAACTGATCCAAAATGATTTTGTACATGCTCATTTTTACCCCATGCAGCTTTTTGGAAGACATTACTAGCTAACTCAAATCAAGATTTTTTTTATAAAAATGTTCTCTTTGAAGTGAGTTTTTGTTTATTTGTCTGAGGAATATTTCTCCTGAGATACATGTAAGAAATCTTTGACTATGATTTTTATTTTAAATTCATAACTATTTCAGCATATTTATCCTAGACATTTTTAAACGGGAAAAAATGATCAAAGAACAAATAATATGTAAGAAGAAGCCCTAAAAGCTATGTCAAAATCATAAACAAACAAAAAAAACTAGATTAAAAACAAAGAAACTAGCACAATATTGCTTTTAATATTTTGTTCTTCACATTTACAAGTTGAATGATTTTTATTTTCATCATAAATATTACTTATAATTGTATATATTTCATTTTTATAAGCATTGTACTATGCTTTATTCGGAATAAAATTTTGTATTGTAATGTACTGTAAATATAACATTAAATTAAGTATTAAACTGCTACTTTAAAAAATCACCTTCGGAGTCATGCCTATTGGAAGCAACTATGACATGATGTTTTCACAAATGTGACTGATCAGAGGTAATTCAGTCAATTGTAAGATAACTTGCCATGACATTTCGCACAGATAATTATGTGTTTTCTAAATTTTGTTTCCGTTCCTTTGATTCCAGGGCATAACGTTGACGTAACTTATACACTGATTTTGCAGGGTGGTGCATTTTTATTCCCTAATTCTAAGAGTTTATCTAAGTTTAAATATGCCGAATATAATTATTGTAAACAATTTTACTGCTTTAAATAATACTAAGGCAGACTGCACTTGATAACTTTCTTTTTTATTCAAATTCTGAAACCTTTGCAACTATTTTTTCACAGAAGTTTACTAAGTACTTTACAAATCAGCCAGCGTTTGCAATGTAATTATCTGGGGCTGTAGAAGTTTCGCATTTATTCTTCATTTTTTCGTTTGTCATTCACTAATTCATTCAGTCAGTCGTTCGTTCGTACGTTCTTAACGTTTGTTCATTCATTCAATCATTTTTTCGTTCATTCTTTGGTGATTTTTAATTTTGGTAAATTACATCCTTATTTAAACATAAAAACAATGCTTTACTTTGGCAGTGGTAATAAAGTCTTAGGATCACATATATATTACTGTGACCGTTTTACTTCTGTACTTTTGTATACTTTTTAATACATCTAGAGTTTTTTCGAGTCCTGAAATGAGCGTGTATCTGAGATTAAAATCACTGCCTCTAAGTCAGCCATCCGATACTTGTATCGTCTCTCTAGACACCGATTTTGGACGTGTGATGATTCTTCCTTTTTCAACAAAAAAGTAAAACACTCCGTCAAAAATCTATAACTGTCGTGTATGGTTAGTTGTCTTATATTCTTATTTTCTCATCCGTTATACATATGCATTATTTTGCCTAATTTTCTATTAAGTGACAAATGTTCAAAAACGTTTCTTATAGCGAACGGACACTCAGATGATTTTCATATCTGTTATACTTTATAATTTTGACTGAAACCTTGACCTTATGGGAATATAAACGTGGTGATTTTGATAAATTAAGAAACGATATTCAAGCAGAGAGATGGAACGATTGTTTTGATCTTGATATCGATCTATACACACAAAATGTTACTACTAAACTATTAGAAATTGCAAAAAATAGTATTCCAAACAGATTTATAAATGAACGTCCCTTAGATGTTCCCTGGATGACAACTATTATTCGAAGGCATATAAAAATAAGAAAAAGACTTTATAGAAAAGCTAAAGCTACAAAGTCACAATATCACTGGCAAAAATTCAAATAATTTAGAAACAGAACCACTTTACTCATAAGAGAAGCTAAAAATAACTTCTACTCTAATATAACATCTAAACTAAAGGAACAATCATTATCTTCAAGAGATTGGTGGAAGACTCTTAAAACGTTTATTACTGCAACATCATCACAAACGATACTTCCACTCAAAAACATGGTCACTAATAATCTCGTTTTCTCTAATGAAGATAAAGCCGATCTTTTAAACGAATACTTTGTACAACAGACGCAAGTCAATAACTCTGACAAAGCCGTTCCGAATCTTGGGCCTCCTATATCTCCAAACATATTATCTGAAATCTTTCTAACTCCTACTGAAATTGAAGAAGTTCTCATATCACTTAAAACTGAAAAGGCATCTGGGCCTGACGGAATTAGTAACAAAGTTCTCCGTGAAGCCTCTCGAGAACTTTCCGGTTCCACTCTGTGACTTATTTAATTACTCTCTACAAATTAGTCAATTACCTTCTTCATGGAAGGAAGCCATAGTCTCTGTAATATTCAAGAAAGGTGACCTGTCTTTAACAAATAACTGTCGTCCTATTTCACTCCTAAATACTATTGAAAAGGTTTTTTAACGGCTTATATTTAAATATCTATTCAATCATTTACGTGACAATAATCTTCTTACTCCTGTTCAATCAGGCTTTATCCCAGGAGATTCTATAGTCAATCAATTAGTTTCAATATATGACACTCTCTGTAAAGCTCTTGACAATGGTCTTGAAGCACGAGTTATCTTCTTTGACATAAGCATGGCTTTCGATAAAGTTTGGCATAAAGGCCTATTTGCAAAACTCAAACATGCAGGAATTTAATACCAGGGGCTGGGGTTAATGACCAAGTGAGTCCTGGAGTTTCAGTACACATCATTTTTAATTTCACAATTCACAAGCAAGAAATCTTTCAAATTTAAAGAGCAAAAATGACTCTTTGCTTGCCAAAATTTGAACGGCAAATCAATCTTCGTCAGAGGATGGGCTCCTCTAGACTTACACATGAAAGTAAATGACTCTCTCTCTGTTCTGTGCCGTGGAATGAACTGGTAAATGCTCTTTACTAAGGAGCGATGTAACCCACAGATTGCTTCAGATACGTTTGAGGGAAAAATCCTCAGAATTACCCAGTCTTTATACAACTTTTACAACGGTGACTTCCGTTAGAGCAGCACACCATAAATATTTGAGAGGTTACAAACACCTAAATTTCCACACCGTTACACTATATACATGGTTTCTTGACTACTTGTCAGAAAGACGTCAGCGCTTTGTTCTTTGTAACTCTAAATCCTCCGTTGCTTCTCTTTCTGCTGGTGTTCCGCAAGGGTCAACCCTGGGTCCCTTACTTTTTCTCATATTTATCAACGACATTGTTCAAGATATCCAATATTAACTTGTTTGCTGATGACACTAGTCTTTATATGGTTGTAGAAAATCCCCAAATAGCTGCTAACATTCTACAAACTGATATAAATAAGATTTCTATCTGGGCAGATACATGATTTGTTTCATTTAATCCGATCAAATATGAGTCTTTACTAGTTTCTAGAAAACGCAACAGCAACCAGCATTCTGCATTACAAATGAATAATCAGATTATTGCTGAAGTTTCAGACCATAAACACCTTGGCATTTTTCTTTCGAATGACTGTAGCTGGCACTCACATATAGAATACATAACAGAAAAGGCGTGGAAAAGGGTAACCGTTATAAGGAAGCTTAAATTTCGCTTAGACAGAAAATCCCTTGAAATAATTTACATTTTTTTTATTCGTCCTTTATTGGAATATGCAGATGTCGCTTGGGGTAATGCTACAAAATATGAACTCGATCAGCTCAACAAAATCCAAAACGAATGTGCTCATATTGCTACCGGAACAACGAGACTAATTGAAAATCCTCAGAACGAAATAAACTGGCAAACGCTCGAAGAAAGGCGATATATCCACAGACTGGTCTTATTTTACAAAATTCAACACGGATTGACTCCAGATTATCTATCCTCTCTTCTTCCACACACTTCTAATAACAGATATAGCTTACGAAATGCCGAAAATATCCCCGGAACATATGCCAGAACAACTCTCAATTACAAATCCTTGATACCTACTGCTACAAGAGATTGGAATAACCTACCCCTTGACGTACGCAACATACCTACACTCTCGTCTTTCAAGTACCATTTTAAAAGAAACAATCGTCAAACACAAAACTACTTTTCCTCTGGTGATAGAAAACTGCAAATTCTTCATACTAGACTCCGCACAAAATATAGTGTTTTAACTACCATCTCTTTCTGAAAAATGTATCCCTTTCTCCCTTATGTGTTTATGGTCAAGTAGAAAGTAATTTTCACTATTTTTTCGAATGTGCCAAATATAATGTTTATCGCCGAAATCTATTCGATAACCTTCATAATATAAATATTGATTTAAACGTTCTTCTTTATGGCAATCCAGTATTTTCTGATCAAGCAAATACTACTATTTTTTCTCATGTACACACTTATGACGATTTATTTAAATTCATTTTACGATATAAAATATTAACCGTTGTGAGACAAAACCTTCTTTTTTGTCTTAGTTTCATTCTTCTGTCTTAGTTTCATTCTTCTGGCTCTTTCTGATATTCTTATTAAGCTAACATATTATATTAGTAAGACTATTGTTGACAATCTTTTTACTTCTTCTTTTTCTTACTATTATTGTTATTCTACTTAATTATTCGTTAAATGTTATTCAAAACATTACTAAACATATTGATTTTCATTTGAACATACATTTTGTTCATTCACTTTTTCCCGTTTAAAGAGGCTGTACTCAGTTAAGATTTGACATAAAGAATTTTTTTTTCATAAATTATATATTTAGATGCCGTGTGATTATAACAACATAATATTTTACTTCAAAACTGATTATAAAAGTCAAAATAGGATAAAAAAAAATATTTTCGCTCCAGCCTGATTTGAACTCTGGACCCTCATGTTAACAAAATATTTCCAACGCTTTTACTGTCACCACCATCGCTGCATGTGATATTACAGATATTTACTTTAAATCTTATACGATATAGTTATACCGTCGCGTTACGGTATAGCACTTTGAAAAGGAAAAAATTCAATTTATAATGTAATTATTTGACTTATTTTTTGTCAGTAAGTTATTTTTAAGCATTAGTCATAAATATTACAAGAAATTTATAATACAAGAAAACTTTCTTTTCTTTGTCATCTGGAGCACAGCACCTTTAAAATATTTTTAATTTTTTCTCATATATATGTTTTTGTTAACTTTATTTTTTATCTTTGTATTAAATTTCTCAGACGTAAGTATATAAACTAATAAGCACCTATTATTTGCTAACTTCTATTTAAGGAGAAGAATTTCATAAGACTTAAAGTCTTCCATTCTGATCCTTTTCTATGATTACTATTTATATATATGTAATATTTGTTTGTGTAATTTGTACATATTGAGAAATAAATAAGTTTAAACTAGCCGTACCAATTTAAATTTTCAAAGTTAAGGAATTAAAAGATTGTGCTGTAATGAAAATAGTACGTAAATTGTCTAGAGTACAACTAAGGAAATTGTTCTGGAACAGTGGAAAAAAGTTTCTTTCCCCTTAGGCCTATGTGAAACTTAATCCTTCCTCACTCTAAACAAACAAAAATAAAAGCGGCATAATTTGGAAAAGACTATCTATGTAAACATTAGGCTCTTTTAGGCAATGTATCTAATTTCTTAGGCTGATAAGTAAGATGATCGTTTATATAGAACTCGTACAAAATCACTTAACAAATACATTGTACAAATATAAGACATAGAATATAATTCAAAAACAAAACATAAATGTTTGTAAGATATGAAAAGAATAAATGATAATCAATCGTTAAATTTGATATTGTTATATATAGATAATAACCATTTTCCTTCTCTAGTCTATAAAAAAAATAGCCGGCTTAATAAAGCAAACACTTCAGAAAATCAAGCAATCTTTCATGTTCTAAATCTTTCTATTGAAAATGGTTTTGTTACTACTAAAATATTGTTAATAATCCATTTTTAGACGGTGATGTCCTACGCACTACATCTTATTGGGTTTATATTTTACAGCTTGTTTGCTTTTCTAGACCTTGTAACAATGCTAAAGATTTCAATGAACGCAATCTTTGCATAACAGAAAAGCTCTTGAAACCACAAATTAAGAAAAACGTTTAGCAAGTTTTATCGCCGATAATCAGATTTAAGTCAAAAATAAAATTGCGGTTTAAAATCAATACTGCAACAAGGTATTTTTCAACCAGTGTTTTATGGAGATTTGAATCATAAATGAAAGAAAAAAGTAATATTATTTTCTCCAAGTTATTTGTAAAAACCATCTGCAAATTTAGAAAGAACGGCTACAAACATATTCTGCAACGCTCTGCCCGCTTGGTGATTTACCCTTCAAAAGTTGATCGCTTTGCTTATTATTTTGTTTCCACTACGGTGAAAGGGGTTTGAGAGTTTATGAAGGTTTCAAGGGTAATCTTTAAAAGAACGTAGAAACTCGATCAATCTGTTTTATTCCTGCCATCGTGTTCTTGCTGATTTTGTTTGCTCCAAGTGCCCTGGTCTATGTCAGGTCATTGAGTATCTACCTTTTTGGCTCTACAATACCATTAGCTTTTTATGTTTTATATGTTTCTGTGCGTTTGAATCCAACATAGTTGAGTGGATGGGTCTGTTGGAGCTATTTCACCTTGTTTGTTCTTATGATAACCTCTTGGGGCAAGTGTAAGGTTGGTACACCCTAGACCTGTTTAAGCCCTCAGTGGTAAAACTTTTGCAAACGTTTTGCCATTGACCGTTCTAAGGTGGTAACCCCTCAAGTTTTCCTTTTCGTTAATTGTTTGTGGTGTTTTTATTATTTGGTCTATAAATAAATTTATGTTATCTTTTACTCTACTTTTTCACTGTGTAGGAAGGCTGTGTTTTTTATTGTGGTTTTTCCTGATATGCATTTTCCACTATTTTTATCAGGTGTTTTTGATCCCTCGAAGCTTTTACTGTTTCAGTTTACTTGATCTGTTCAATTGTTTGTTGAAATTTTGTCATTGTAAGATGCTAATGGTAATTTATGTTAGTTTAAAGAAAGTGTTGAATGAACTAGGGGTTTTCACACTCCTGTGAAAGAGAAGTTGTTTACCATGCAGAAATTTAAAAGAATTTACTTTTTATATCATCAGGGCTGTTGTTCGACATTGCTTTCTTCTCCAAATTGAATCTTACGGATCATAAGAAGGGTATCTAAGTTTTAAAAAAGTGATAATTCTAGAAGAGCCTATCAAAATTGCGTACAAGGTTAAATATATACCAACAGCTTAGAGACAATGTACAAAATGTAATTTTACCAAATGGAAAATAAGAACTACTTTCTTTTATAATGTACACATCACAGTACTCTACTACAGTACAGGAATGGATAAACACTTTTATCTTTTACATTGTGCATGGCAAAGGCCTTAGAAAGAGAGGAATTAAGTAAATTCTTTCACTGATGGTCATCTATCGAAACTACATATTCTAGATAAAAACAAGAAATGTAGTTTATTGTTGATGTCTTAACAACAAGTCTGTCAATAGGCATTAGGGCTGTATCAAGATAAACACCTAAGTAAAGTATTTCTGCAGGCATACAACTCGTACGTCCCCAAACGTCAAATTGCACAATTGTTCTTACAACAAGGAAAAGCTTATACGGGTTGAGCACCAGTCATATTTGCTAGATCTAAGTCCCTATGACTTTTTCCTATTTCCCTTGCTAAAGAAAATTCTTAGGTAAACGCTATACCACTACAATTGCCAACTTTGCCGTTGCAACAGCATACCAAGGAGAAACTACTTTGAAGTATTTCTGTCATGGAAAGCAAGACACAAAAAGTGTTTTTTGCAGTGGGTGGAGGTCTTTAAATGGATGACTTCCAATATTTCTTTATCAAGAAAGTAATTAAGGCAAAGAACCAGTGACAGATTTTTTATCAAACGCGTACATATAAATTCCTGAGGCAAATATACATGTAAATATTGTTTTCAATTTTACTACATAATCTTAATTCATATACTGTAAGGTCTCGATTTTTTATTGATGTGCAATAGATTTTATTGATATTCAATAATTATTTTAATTTTTGTGTTGTTGTTGTCATTTAAATGCAATAAATACAGTTTTTCATTTACATTCAGAAATTGCATTCTGGGTACAGTACTACGTCAGAGAGACATTGTTAGAAAGTTTGACCTCTGACGTATTGCTGTAACCACAATGCAATTATCGCATTTAAAACTGTGTATGAATTAGAGTACTACATTCCAATAAGAAAAATACTGAATATAAATCAAATTTGCTGCATTCAGATTTAATTTATAACATAACATAAAATTTTATTGAATATGAATCAAATTTATTGTATATAAAAAAAATTATAAATGAATATCAAAAAAATATGAATAAAATTTATAGTACATACGTGAAGTTCATTACATTTTGATAAAATCATACCATGTAACACAGGAATTATTGCATAAAAATAAGCAAATATTGAATAAAAATGAAAAGATATTGAATATAAATAAAAGTATAGAACATAATTGAAATTTCTTGATTATTACTACGATTTACACGCCATACTATGACTTGTTGACGAATACATAATCGGGAAAAATACTTTGCTGATAGAAACAATACGATTTTGATATTAACTCCCCCCCCCCACCCCAAATCATAGCGCAAGAAAATACATATTTGTAGACCTACAATAAAGTTTACATTTCATTTTGCTTGTTGAAAACATTTGAGCATAAGAAATAAATAAATGGTTGTAATTAATCAACGTATTTTTGGACCACTTTCAAATTTTAGTTCTAGTGATAGCTTAAATACTCGAATAATATGTTAGTATACTCGAAGTTAAATGAACATAAACTCCTTTCATGGAAAATGACGAAACATCCTTTGTATTGACTTTAATTTCTTTCTACTTTAAGTGTCATTGTACCCAGTCTGAGGACTAATTTTACGACTGTTAAATTTTATTGACTGCTTAATAGGAATTTTATTTAAAACGTTTCTGATGTAATAGAAGATAATCGTTCAACTCTTTATGATGATCTTAAAATGGCTTCGATTACAACAATTTTCTGTACTCTTTAAAATTTGCTGACAAATTATGCAAATTAGACATATATTAGTTAGGTGTGTCTGCAAATAAACCAAAAAACTCGTGAATTTAAATTCCTGATGCAAATATACATGTAAATTTTTTTTTTCATTTATATTGCATAATTTTCTCATTTAAATGCAACGATTTTTGTATTGATGTGCAACAAATTTCTAAATAAAAGTATAGAATATAATTGAAATTTCTTGAATATTACTACGATTTACACGCCATACTTATGACTTGTGGACAAATGCAAATATAATAAATAACATATAATCAGAAAAACACTTTGATGATGGAAACAATAAGATTTTGATATTAAATATTTTTTATTTTATTTTTCCCCCAATGCATAGCGCAGGAAAATACATTTTCTTTTTCAGCATGCATTCAGAAAAAAAAACTTTTACCCGTTTTCAGGCCTAAGCTAGAATTTTACATTCTAAAAATTCTTTACATAAATACAAAGCACACCAGCCAGTCTTCGGTGCAGAACATGATTGTTTGTTACTTTGCAAATTTCTTATTGAAAAAGACCATTTTACCCGTCAAGTGACGGATTGTTGACCAAAAAAAAATAAATAAATAAACACAACAAAAAACGGTCCGCGAGAGAGCATAAAACAGGTGCTCGATGACGTAGGATCCTACTACTGATATCGTCCCTATGAGTTACCCATATTACATTATATCGGTGACGCTTTTGTAAATAAACAAGCAAGATGATGCGTACCAATGTTAATCACATCGTTGTTTATACCTTCACAAATTGTTGCAATGGCCGAGTGGCCTAAGGCGTTCTTTTGGATTGCTACACAGTAGTTCAAATCCCACTGAAATCTTGATTATTCATATGAATAATTATTATTCAACTGTCAAGAATAATGCTCTTTTAAAAGATCGCATCTAATTTCAAATTCTATATATGCTACACACATGAATATATAACGGAAAACAAAACATTCTTGTTCAAAGTTAATTGTTGATTTTTACAGTCAATTTCTAGATTTCTTAACACACAGTTGTTCTATTTTTGAAAAATAGAAATTCTTTTTCAGTTGTATTAGACATATATTTCATCAGAACTATTTAATTGGCGGATGGTTTGCAATAGCTTGTTCAGATACTAGTTCAAATGCTTAAAGCTAGAGTAAAATCTGTAACCAGTATAGTTGCTTTGGTCATGTGATAAGAATTATCCGACACTCATTAGCACTTCATATAAACTTTCATTCAGCTCCGCAGAGGCTTGCTTAACAAGAATATTTCTTGAACTTGTTGAAATTATTGTTTGTAATTACTGTCAACGTTTGTCAAAGCTTATATTTAGGGATCAAATTCGAACTTTTCTAGACCACACCACAGACATTTCAAAATTAGGTTAGCATGCAATAAGTTATCTACAATAATGTTACACCACACTAACTGTCGTGTTATTATGTCTACACGCCATGTTATTTTGTCTATACAACGGTTTATTATTTGAAATAGACGTGTTATCATGTCATTTTATTATATGAACTTCTCAATGCATCGTGTTTGTATGTTAAGTCATAGAGGTCTTATCCTGTTTACATGCTATGATATTTTGTCAAAACAATATTTAAGTATATTAAACAGGCTTTTATTTTTTCAATGGAGCATGTCATTTTCTAAATGCATTGTGTAGTTACGGTAAACCAAATGACGGTCAGACAAGTCAATAGTTTGGCTTAACATAACAATACGATGCATTAAAACCATTATAAGAACTATTCTTTTTTGTATGATAAATCATTATTTGAAATGCGTTAACATATGGCAGTTGTGGTTTTCCATAGTTTGACGTCAGTTTGATCCAATAATTTTCCAAATAAGTGAACACGAAATGTGAGCACTAGAATGCTGATTCATTATTCAATTGTTACACAACTGTTTGACCCCAGTTTCAGGGCAATCCATTTGGTGGAAGGTTACAGAGTAAAACATTTAGTCTGACGCAAAACTGAACTAAGAACGTTAACTAATTTAATAGTTATTGACTGGATTACTTATCTACCTTTTTATGCCCCCACTCTGGGGGGCATTTAGATTTGCCCTTGTCCGTCCGTCAATCCGTCCGTCCGTCCCAAAAAGTTGTAGCTCCAAAAGCACTGGAGCTAGAGTCAAGAAACTTTACAGGAATGTTGAGCAGCTTGTGAAGTTGTGCACCTGGGGTTTCCCGTATAGATTTATTCGGAATTGTTAGAGTTATGGCCCCTTACATACTCAAAATTTGCAATTTTCAACTTGTCTCGCCTGTACATGCAAAAGCACTGCACCTACAGTCAAGAAACTTTACAGGAATATTGATCAACATGTAAAGTTGTGCACCTTGGGTTTTAGATTTATTCGGAATTGTTAGAGTTATGGCCCCTTACATACTCAAAATTTGCAATTTTTAACTTGTGTCGCCTGTAACTGCAAAAGCGCTGGAGCTAGAATCACCCAGTTCTGAGTAGGGTTGGCATACTGTGTCTGACTGAAGCAAATGTTTATGAGAATCAAGTACAGTCAGCGTGTTGGCTGGGGCTTGACATGTTTGCCTATGTCACGGGAAGACAACTTCCATGGTTTGTTGTTCTACACACGAGATAAGTTGCCAGTGACAACTTCCAGTGTTTAACATCAACCCCATATGGAACAAGTGTCAGTTACCATCTCATCAGAGCTCTGCCCAAGGTCATTCTGTCTTCTCTATAGATCTCCATCCTCGAACATAACAGACTTTATTAATGATCTAACACATATTGCAGACCAAACTTCTCCAGATGTACTGCTTGGAGATTTCAACTAAGCGTTTAATTCAACAAATTATACAAGACTGTCACAGAAATTGAATAACTATTCCCAGTGTGTGCAGCTCCCAACTCAAAGAGGTGGTTCTACACTAGACCTTGTCTACATACAGGATAATATTCTACAACCCAGATTAACCTACTGTCAACCTACTTCTCAGACCACAGCATTGTTGCCCTACAGTTTGATACCTAAACAAATTTCCTTCTTCTTAGTGAGTTTAACGCTGTTCCAATGGTCAAATTGCAGACTCAGTTTGATAGAGCAGTACATGGAAAATGCAAGTTACCGTCCACGCCCGTTAGCACCAGCATATGCAGAATTCAACATTTACGTATGGAAATGGTGAAATTTTATTCTAACAATTGCTTAAAATTGTTTGCTATTTAGATGACATTGGACATTTTATAAACAGCCTGAATTACAGAACATATAACTTAGGAACTTAGTACAAATTAGACCTGAAAACACCTGTTTACCATCTGCAAACTCCTAGAATGTCCAACTATGCATACAGAATTATGAAGGATAATATTCATCCATTTGTCACTGTGTTGGAGACAGTATGTTGAGTCTTCACACCACAACAGGTTTCTTATAGTTGTCACACAACCAATCTTATTAATGATTCAGCGTGTATGACTATCTCTTGGCCATATTGCTAGCTATATGAGTAGCTAGGTTGAGTGGGGGCATCTGTGTCCTATGGACACATTTCTTGTTTTAAACCTTAAATATTAAATATTTACAAGCATGAAAAAAGTTACCTAGCTGCACTTTGCCATGTACTTATAAGGATACACATCTACATCCAAGATCAATTTTAAAAGTCTTGATGTGAAGAAATAAACAGGTTGCACTCTAATTAAAATAGTTTCATGTTTAATTTCCGAAGTGTTCCAAAGAAAAATTTTCTGGAACAGAGAAATGTGTTTTCCCTTCTGAACTGGGACTCAATCCAACTACTTCAAACAGATAAATGTTAAGTATTCCACCATTGTTACAGTATTATCTCTGTAAAATTAAAAGATAAGCGAAGAAAATGAACTTTAGGTGTATTCAGATGGCTTGATGTTTTTGTATGGTGCGAAAAGATTAGCGGCTTGGATTACATTTTAAGTCCTTACCGGTGAAATCTGCAATTTTGTGTTACATCGTTACCAAACAAATGAGAATCTGTCTGTTATGAAAATTAGGCAAGTCTTGTCATAAGGGTGTGACTTGTGTATCAAAAATATGGATACATTATGTTTTTAGTGAGCAGTCATACTTTTAGTCATATCAGTTCCATAACCTCGACAGTCATACATATTATTTGAATATTACTTCACATTGATCTGTCCCATAACATGAGGACTCGAATGGATGGTGAATTTGTATTCCATGAAAATAACCAATCTTGTGAAATGTATGCTCACATACTTCGACTTGTACAAGTTTTTATGTTCATTTTTGTCTAGCGCAGTCGTACACGAAGGATCGATTCTATAATCAAGCTTAGATAATGCATTTTATCTCTGAGCAAATAATAATGGCATAAGAACAGAACAGAAATTTTATTCAGAGTTGTTCATTGTTGCATAATTCAAGAGTCAAAAAGCCAGCAGTAACTTGATAATAGTAATGAACTGTTCGTGGAGAGTTTCACAGCTTCAAAACAATCCAAAAAGTTAATACGGGTAAGAATCTAGCTGTAGCATTTTGTTACATTGCAAACTCTCTTATCTCATCAAATTGTTAGAAACATACACACTACCATTTGTAAAGACACATTAACTTCAATTTATTAATGGAAGTTTCATATCCCGCCGTAAATAAAAACAAATTCAACCTGGTACTGAATATAGAATGTCTTACTCATAAATAAAGTGTTTAATGTAAATAAATGACATAAAATACACATATAAATCATGACATGTTCAGTTTAAATTAAACTTACTAATTAGAAATTTATTTCACTGCACAAATATTAAGGCTAAAAATGATAATTCATTGAATATGAAAATATTATGAATATTATATAATTCAGACAACTTTATTTTGAATATTCACGTGATATGTGTCATATAATGAAAAGAATTAAACATACATTGTAAAAACATGTAAGTGGAAGAATATGTTTTTAGAATTTCAACTGTCACGCTTGGAAATTCACTTTGAAATAATTATAAATAAAATTAGTAAGCGCAAAGAATTTTAATGATAACGTTTTATACCAATACCTGAAACCCAAACCTATTCCATAAGAAGAAACTGTGAAAAATATTATTCCTACGTCCACTTTCAAAAGCTTCCAAAAACAATAGTTATAAAGGTATTAAGATACATGTAATGTCAAAACGTGTTTTTTAACTTAAGTGGCATAAAGTGCTTGTATACGGTAACGCTTTCTTTAATTAAGTGTAACGCCCTAAAAGCCAAAATTAAATCGGGCGGACAATTTTACCTTACCATTGTTCCTCCAAAGGACCAGTACTAGACTCCTAGTCTCATAAATTTCAATGCTTGTAGCGAAGACTGAACCCATGACCATCCATCAGTGAGAGGTTAGGTGATTTGAAGTGAGCATCTTTACCACTCGACATCGGAGACGTTTTGTGTGTCTGGTAAATATATATGCCAAGTGTGTTGTGGGAATTTTATATCTATAGCAAAACGAGAAATATACTAACATAACTCGAGATATTCGAGGTTGGCGGAAATACAACTAAACAATATTTACTTACTTCTTACTTGGTTTGTTCACTGAGTTTTTTTATGTATTCAGTCATAATTTTGCACGTACTTCTCTCTCTCTCTCTCTCTCTCTCTCTCTCTCTCTCTGTGCGTGCGTAGCAACTGCTTTGAGCAAGAGTACAAGAAACTTACGATAGTTTTGTTTTAAGTAAACCAACGAAGTAATTATGACAGATTTTTTTCTCCTAAGTTTGTTTAATCTTCGGACAGAAAATACACTCTTATCAAGTTTCGTCAAACAAAGTAATCAAATAATCGGGTTATGAACGATAAAATCAATCAACAAGAACTGTCACTGTAATATGACAAAGTGCTGCTTTAACCTTTGAGCTGAGGACAAGACATTTAGGGGTCAAGGTCAAATAAACATAGGTCAATGGGAAGGTCTTGTCTAAAGTTGAGTTGTGTCCAAGTATGAAGTAAATCCACTTACTAATAAGGAAGTTTTGGCTAATGTTAAAGTTTTTGGACATTTGGATCTTCAAGGTGAAGGTCATTCAGGGGTCTATGTTCGATAGTGCGGACTGACGGACGGACGGACAGTTCAAAAACTGTCTGCCTCCCTTCGGGGGCATAAAAATGGCATCGAATTAAGCTGTCAAATTAAGTTGACCACTTGCTTCACTTTTTTTCTTGAAATTTTCATTACCATTTTAGATTCGGTTCAGCAGTTCTAAGTAACGCTTGATAAATGTATTTGTAAACTCTTTTATATATCTATTACCCACGACACAAACGTGTTAATACTTACCAAATTTTCAGTGCGGGAACTAGATTTGTTGCTTTTCACCCCAAGGTGCGATCGCATTAAAACAACTGAGAACTGTGATGAATGGCATATTTATTCAATACATGATACATTGTGCGATTCAAATGAAGAATCATTATCAAGATCTTTAGGTATTAGCTTAAAAAGTCAAGAATCTTGAGATATTCTGTTTATTTTTACCAATTTAAACCTTTTTGAAGTTGTAAGGAAACGGCCTTTCTGTTGTTGTTGTTTGTTTACTACATGTACATTGTTTGTAAAAAGACAAAGGGAAGTAACTGTGAAGATAAGTGAATTGGGTGCGCTTTGGGAGAAAAAAGAAGTATGACACAGTGATAATTATATTTTGTAAATTTCACCGGTGGTTTATCAGAATATATCTGTTATATTTTACAGTATGAAATATATTTTTTCTTTCATGAAAAATCATTTTGATCAAAAGAAAACAAAAGAGGAGACCAATTCTCTCCTTGCCTAACACCTACAGTACAAATAGTCAGAAGTTTTACCATTTACTCTAACACAAGTTTTTGCATTATTATATATATTTTTGATGACATTTAAAGTTTTTCCAGTTATACTATATTGACTCAACCTCTTGCACTCTTCAAATTTTCAAATGCAAAAAAAGGTTTCATCCTTGAATTGTACACTATCAATAGTATTTATGATTTTGCACTATTTAAAATTGATTTGCTCTAAACAGACAGAAGATTTATATTTGTTCAGCCCTCATGTGCAATGGTGCGGAAAGGTTTTTAGCAATTTTAGAAATTGGCAATATAAGGAACACTTCTGTCAAATTTGGTTTCAATTGGCCAAGGCGTTTTGGAGGAGATGTCATCTGAAGCCAAATGTTGAAGAAAATATATTTTTAGCTCACGTGGCCATTTTTTTTTCAATGAAAACCTTGTACGCAATTTTAATAGAGGGTTATGTGCAATGGAGCGGAACGGTTGGGGCAATTTTAGAGAAGGGCAATATCAGGAATATTTATGGTAATTAAGTGGTTTTCGAGGAGATGTTATTTGAAACCAAATATTGATGAAAATCTATTTTTAGCTCTAGTGGCCATTTTGTTAAATGGTGCGGAACCGTTTTAGTAATTTTAAGCCAATATTGAAAATCTGTTATTAGGTCTGGTGGCCATTTTGTTCAAGGGAGCAGAACCGTTTAACAAGAGTGCAATGTAAGAAACATTCCTGTGAAATTCTGCGTATTCAGCTTGCTGTTTAGGAGGAGATGTTGTTTGAATTTTTTTATTTTTAGCTTTTGCAGCGCTTATGTGTTATGGTGCGGAGCGGTTGGAGCATTTTAGAAAAGGGCAATATAAGGATCATTTCTGTCATTTTTGCTTTAAAACGGACGAGTGGTGTTGGAGGAGATGTCATTTGAAACCAACCAAATATAGACAAAAATCTATTTTGAGCTTTTGGGGCCATTCTGTTAAATGGAGCGGAACCGTTTTAACAATTTTAATAGAGGGCTATGTAAGGAACATTTCTGTGAAATTAAATGGAAAATAACCTTTCCGTTTAGAGGAGGATGTTGTT
Organism: Cyclina sinensis; assembly: GCA_012932295.1. Taxonomy (NCBI): domain Eukaryota; kingdom Metazoa; phylum Mollusca; class Bivalvia; order Venerida; family Veneridae; genus Cyclina; species Cyclina sinensis. Next base: position 2,909,716 of record JAAONU010000019.1, read on the forward strand.
TTTTTCTCTATTTTAAGGTTTTGCAGCCCTTATGTGCAGTATAGCGGAATGCTTTGAGCAATTTTAGAAGGCAATATCAGGAAAATGTCTGTTTTAAGTTAAAGAAAGTCGCTTACAGGTTCGAGAGAAAATGTATTTTGAAGCCAAATATTGACGAAAATCTATTTAAAGCTCTAGCAGCCATTTTGTTCAATGAAGCAGAACCTTTTCAGCAATTATAATAGAGACTCTGAAATTTCGTGGAACATCACATTGCTGTTTAGGAGGTGATGTTTTTCCCACTTTTAGCTTTTGTAGCAGAACGGGTGGGGCAATTTTAGAAAAGGACATTGTAAGGAACATTTCTGTCAAACATGCTTTAAAATGCCCAAGTAGTTTTGGAGGAAATATCATTTGAAGCCAAATATTGACAAAAATCTATTTTCAGCTTTGGTGGCCATTTTCTTCGATAAAGCGGAACCTTTGAAACAAGTTGAATAGAGAGCTATGAAAGAAACATTTCTGTGAAATTTGATGGAAAAAAAAACCTTGTCATTGAGGAGATGTTGTTTCAATTTTTAGCTTTTGCAGCCCTTATGTGCAATGCAGCAGAACGGATAGAGCAATTTTAGACAAGAGGGCCATGATGGCCCTAGATCGCTCTCCTGAATACTTTGCCTTTGGATCTGTGTTGAACTAACATCAAAAGCTTTTTTAAGAATTTCCCTATATAAATCTATAAGAATTCAAGTGACACCCAGGGTAGAGCCAATTTTCACCCAAGGGGCATAATTTTAACAAACTTGGTAGATGACCTGTAGCTGATGCTCCATTAAACAAGAGGGCCACGATGGCCCTGGATCGCTCACCTGAGTACTTTGGCTGTACATAGGTTTGCTGTTAAGCAGTATTTCATTTTTTAATTGAAAATATATAAGTGCCTACAAACCAAATATGTAAAATATCAGTCAATAAACAAAGGCTCTATGACAGAAAGTAGAAATATCTATTATAAGCTATGGTGACCTTGACCTTGACCCAGTGACCTCAAACCCTACCCATGGGTAGAGGTCCATGCAAGGAACCTATATATTGAATATCAAAGATATTGGTCTATAAATGAAGGCTCTATGAGGTACAGTAGATAAATCTATTTTTAGCCTCTGTGACCTTTAATCTAATCTAATAAATAAATTTGAAAAGGCTTGTTAAAGCTTGCTTCATGCCTTTATTTAAAATTCTAGGCCTTGTGGTATCAGACAAAAAGATATTTAAAGATTTCCTTTTTTACATATTAAGGGTCCCCGGGGCGGAGCAAATTTTGACCCCAGGGCCAACATTTAAACAGTATTGGTAAAGGTTCTTTACGCAATACTCAACGACAAATATCTAAGGTCTAGACCTATTTGTTTTTGAGAAAAATTATTTTTCAAGTTTTTCCTATATAAATCTATGTAAACCAAGAGAACCATTGGGCGTGGTCAATTTTGACCCAGGGAACTTAATTTGAACAAACATGGTAGACATCCACTAGACAATGCTACATACCAAACATCTAAGCTGTAGGCATTGAGGTTTCCAGTAAGAAGATTTTTTAAAGATTGCCTTTTTTACATATTAAGGGCCCCCGGGGCGGGGCCAATTTTGACCCCGGTGCCAACATATTAACAATACTGGTAAAGGTTCTCTACACAATACTCCACACCAAATATCTACGGTCTAGTCTTATTAGTTTCCGAGAAAAATGATTTTTCATGTTTTTCCTTTATAACTATATGTAAACCAAGAGAACCCTGGGGCGTGGCCAATTTTGACCCAGGGGACATAATTTGAACAAACTTGGTAGACATCCATGAGACAATGCTACATATCAAATATCTAATCTGTAGGCATTGTGTGGTTTCAGAGAAGAAGATTTTTAAAGATTTCCTATATAAGTCTATGTAAAATGAAGTGACCCATGGGGCGGGGCCAATTTTGACCCCAGGGAAATAATTTGAACTTTTTTTGTAGAGTTCCATCAGAGGGTGCTAAATGCCAAATATCTAAGCTCTAGGCCTTGTCATTTCAGACAATAAGATTTTTAAAGGTCATGTGACACGAATTTTTGACCTCGAAATTTTCATATGAGCGAAAAATATATATCTACTTAATATGACTGTTTAACAAAATTCTGCAGGTAATTTTCATTGGAGAGGTCATCAGACCTCTCCACAGTGTTGGCTTTAATTGCTGGCGGCATCCATTTTTGCGTATCAAATTTTAGTTAATGATCTCATATTAAGCCTAAAATCATGAAAACCAGTCTACAAAGATAGTTATGCGCATGCTCCGAATCAAAATACGAATTTATTTAAACGAAACCAAAATTTAACATCGGGTCAAAACGGCCCATGGTTAAAACGGCCCATTATGAACAAAACGTACAGAATAATTTTGAATTCCCCTTCAAGCGACTGACTTACAGATGGACCGACGATGAAAAAAAATAGAAAAAATGTTCTTACATCTTGAAATTTTTTGCTGCAATTGCGAAGAACATATTTCAACTAAGTTACTGATTCATTTTTTGTTACAGAAAAACATCAAAATATAAAGTTTTACACACTTTTATCGGTAAAAAAATAAGGTAAGATACTTCGGTTATAAGATTAATTTTGACGCATCCTTACAAATACGCGCTGTGGGTCAGTGGTCTAGATCGTCGCTCCTTATTTTACTGACCAAAAGGTCGTAGGTTCGAATCCTGGTTAAGACAAATTTTTTTCAGTTTTCATGGCGTATAGAAGCATAATATTGTTTTTTCCGTAGTATATTAAATTCTCTAAAATTTTAAAGAAAAAAAATTTTCAGCAAAATTCTGTGAGTCAGTCGCTTTAACTAAACACAAAAAAATACAATTATAGGGATACATTTCTTATAATGGATGCTACTTTTAAAAAACTACAAATTCTAAAATGCATTTTTTTTCTGAGAAACTCATTAGCCTGCTGAACAAATTAATATTTAGCCATGGTCATGAAAAAATGGTAAATATTTTTTACGAATTTCAGAGGATTTTTGACAAGTCCATTTCCTCGATTTGGATCAAATTTACGCCCTTTTAATATTTAGTCCAATATTTGGACTAAGAAAGGTGTAATTAAAGCTTGAAAGGGAAAACAAAACTTAATGAGCCTAAAAAAGCAGCACTTTAACATGGGAGTTCTGGCTTCAACAACCACATGCGTTGTTGTAAAAGAGGGGGGAGTAAAGTCTTAGGGGCTTATAAGAAGATCCCCAAGATTCTACAGGGTATGAAATACCTGAGGTTATCTTAATTTGTTTCATTTATTTAAATGATAGATACGCCACTATAAAAACATTTGAAATAACTAAATTATAGTCAGTTTCGGTCATTTTGCCTAATAAGGCATTAACTATTAGTAATAGTTATAGGTTACTAGTTTTTATAATTATTTAAGTCAGAGAACGTTTAAAAAATTCAAAATGATCTTGGAAACAAGTAGATTCATTCTTTCATTGACGACAGCTGCTGACCTCTCTTTGGCTTACTTTTTAAAGGAAGCCAACTTGTCTTAAATATGTTTTTTATAGCAAATTAAAATCCATATTTTACGCACTTGGTCGCGCGCACCTGTCACGAGCGAAACCGGAAGTGACGCACATTTAACTCTTGCCACTTTACACAGCTACCTGGATTTTTAACAAAAAATTTAAAAGTATGATGGAAAGTGAAAATGTAGACTGAATATAGTAAAAAAACAAAATTGAACAAGTTAAGCTAACATCATGAATATACATTGAAAAATTTTTGATGGAATTACGAAGCCAATGAGCAACATTATATAGAGGCTAGTATATTCAGGGTTATAGAATTAAAAGATACATCAGTGAAAATATCTAGACTAAGAGATATTTTTTAAGGAACTGATCCAAAGATTTTGTACATGCTCATTTTATCTGATGCAGTTTGTTGGAAGACTTGATTAACTAACTCCAATCGAGAGATTTTTTCAATAAAAACATTCTCCTTATCGTGATGTGTTGCTTATTTGTCTGTGGTATATTTTGCCAAAGGTACGTGTAAGTAATCGTTGACTAGATCTATGATTTTTTTTCATTATAAATGCGTATCTTTTTTTTGGGCTTATTCATTCTACATTTTTTAAACAAAACAATAATGATCAAAGAACAAATAATATGAAGAAGCTCTAAAAACTATGTCCAAATCATAACACAAACACATTGTTTTTTGTTTTTGTTTTTTCAATAATTTGTTCACTTTTAGAAGTCGAATGATTTTTATTTTCATAAAAATAGATCAATTACATTTAATTATCTAATTAAAATATGTATCTGCATGGAAGTTTCTTAACTAAAAATCATTCAGACATGTTAATTGAATCAGGCTTAATTACAAAATGTTTTCACAAGTGTGACTGATCAAAAGTAACACAAACAATTTGTAAGATCACTTGCCATAAAATTTTGCTATTTGACTCAACTTTATCATTGATTGGGTCATAAAAAAGTTAATTGCTTTGTTTTGACAGCTATGCAGAATATACAAGGGTCCCATTTGGGCAGGTTATTTTGCATAAATCCCACAGTATAAGGCGTGATTTATGGATCTTTGACATTTCATCGGATATTAATTTATAAGCAGACACAAATTCCTACTTGATGGACATGCCATATTATTATTTTTCATACAATATCCCAACGTGAAAATACACTGTAGTGTGAATTACCATACCAGTGAAACACATGTTAACACATTAGATCACCTAAATTCACTTCAATTTTACTACACTTAAATGAAAAAGAATTTGTTTATGACGTTACAAACATCAAGTGAGGAGGTGTTATGCAGCATCTTAAAACGTGGAGGAGATAGTTTTATATAGAACCACAACATGGAAGAAATTAGAATATTTATTAATATTTATTAAGGTAAAACTAGAGCTATCACTAAATGTGATTAATACCCCCGCAAGACTGCTTCTGAACTGAGGAAGTTATTAGTTACAGAATACTTTGTAAAAGAATTGAAATAGAGTTATGGTTGTGGGCAATTAAAGATAGTGGTGGTTCTTGTACATTGCATTTCCTGTCATTGTGCTTGATGCACTGAATTCCAACCATCAGTTTTCAAGTTATGCTCCGGACAAGGAAACCCAACAAAGGGCAGTAACTGTGCAAACAGTGAAGATAGAGCTATAGCTATTGTACACTGCACATCCACTCATTGTGCTTGACCATTGTATGAAGTTGCATTGAATTCCAACTAGTAGTTTTGAAGTTATGCTCCGGACAAGGAAAGCCAAAAAAGGGCAATAACTCTGCAAATACTGAAAATTGAGTTATAGCTCTTATATACTGCACTTCCTGTCATTGTGCTTGATCACTGTATGAAGTTGCATTGAATTCAAACCATTAGTTTTCAAGTTATGCTCTGGACAAGGAAAACCAACAAAGGGCAATAACTCTGCAAATAGTGAAGATGGAGTTATGATTCATAAACACTGCATTTACTCTCATTGTGCTTGACCATGTTTGAAGTTGCACTGAATTCCAACTAGTAGTTTTCAAGTTATGCTCTGGACAAGGAAAACCAACAAAGAGCAGTAACTGTGCAAATAGTGAAGATTGAGTTATGATTCTTGAACAATGTACTTTCTCTCATTGTGTTTGACCATTGTTTGAAGTTGCATTGAATTCATACCTGTAGTTTTCAAATTAAGCTCCAAACAAGGCAATCCAACAAAGGGCAATAACTCTGCAATACGGAAAATTGAGTTATAGCTCTTACACACTGCACTTCCTGTCTTTGTGCTTGACCATTGTATGAAGTTGCATTGAATTCCAACCAGTAGTTTTCAAGTTAAGCTCCAGACAAGGAAAACCAACCAAGTGCAATAACTCTGCAGATAGTGAAGATGGAGTTATAATTCTTGAACACTGCACTTCCTCCCATTGTGCTGGACCACTGTATGAAGTTGCACTGAATTCCACCCAGTAGTTTTGAAGTTATGCCCCGGACAAGGAACGGACCGACCGCTTCACCGACCGACAGACCAACCACCTGTTGACTCCTATATACCCCCCAAACTTCATTTCGAGGGTATAATAACCAATCTCTTCAGGTGTGTCATCAAAATGGGCAACTGCATTGTAATTCAAACAATAAACTCAGATAAATATATATAAAGAGAAAGAGAGATGACGATAACAATAACAGATGTTTATAGTCTTTATTAAGTTTCACAGAATATATTCTTCAACTTCACAATATAATTTCATTCAATCTTTAATATCTCACTTACAAAAAAATGCAGAATATTCATGATTTCCAAAACAGCACGACTTAAATGCTCATTAACTAAGATTTGACCGTTACTTAAAAATGACAGATGAAACTTTATTTCACACAATGACTGGTAAAATGTGCATTAAAATGCTGTCATTAAAATCTATGTACACATAAAATCTAATATCACAAACTAAAGTGAAGCAGTTTAAGCTCACCCGTAACATTTTCACCTGTAAAAAAATGTCAAGCCATGTGACAAAAAAAATGTGTGGGAAAAAAAACCCTTTCATGTGTGAAAAGTTCCACCAAGTGAAAATTTTAGGCCTAGATCAGCAGCCCTTAAGTTTTAAAAAGATAAAACTTCAGGCAAAACATTTTCACAGACATTCTAATAAAAAATATACCCCACCCCAAGAAGACACTTTCAAACTCGACCAACCCCATTTAGTAGTTATATGGCAAGAAAAGACCTTCCCCATCCCCCCCCCCCCCCCAAACAAAACAGCAAGTCCATACCAACAGAATTTCTTAATTTTGCCTTCCTGTGGTGGGATTTTTACTGGAATGGCCCCGAGTGGTTGAACTGTTTTACTCGTATTTCAAAAGAAAACAACACAAACAGTTCATCAGATTATCTAAAGACACACAGCTGAGGAGTTTAACATAGAAATATCGAACCTACTGGTTATAGTAATATTTGAATAAAAAGCCTTCATTTACCTAGTCTTTACGAGTGTCAACCACTGACTGTACATAAAATCTTGGTATTAAATGTTGTTTGGCCACTTACAGAAGACAAAGTCAACTTCAAAAACTTTTAGAAAATCAAAAACAGAACCTGGTTTTTTGGTAGAAAATGGATGTAAGCTGTTCAAGATCTGAAATTGTAATCTGTCCAAAATGGCCACAACTCTTTAGTCTCTTAAGAGATGTTAGGTGGTTAAGAAACTCCTCTCAAATACTGTATCAGTGAACATTTTGACAATTGTATATGGATTACAGATTTAGAGAGTAGAGGGTTTTTACAAATTTGAGCAAACTTCATATACCAAGGCTTGAAGCAATCTCATTCTAGAAATCTTTTTAAACTGTATTATCACCATACCTGCAAAGGGCCTTGAGAAAGTGTGATTGTAGCTGATGAAATTTGTTAGACACTTATTTTGCAAAAAAGATTTGACCTAGTTTGGTAGGATTTCTTACTATAAACTGAAAAAAAAACAACACAAAAACTGTAAGTAGCAAACTGTAGGAGATATTCTAATAAACATCCTATCTCAGGCTATCTTACAAACTGTAGGAGATATTCTAATAAACAGCCTATCTCAGGCTATCTTGTGGTAAGTGTTTAGAAACCTTATAAAAAAACTATCACATACTAAAAAGAATTACTGCCCTATCTAGTCATAACATTTTCAAGCGAAGAAAAAAATCAAATATTTTCTCACTTCTCAGGTTAGAAAAACAAAGAACATCAGTCTGAGTAGTTCTTTTCACTCTGTTTATATGATTCAGAATCTATTCTGCTTCAATTGTGAGCCTGTTATAAACTGTGTTTCACATCACCTTTTGGACTGAGGTTGGGAATTTCATTTTGTCTAAAAGGAAAAAATTTACAGGTTGCTGGATCTATACTGGTTGTAGCAATTTAGGCATTATAACTATGTATAATGATAATATGCACAGGGTAATTATGGCTACAATAATGCTCAAGTCTCCAGTCTTATAAAATTTCTTGAAAAGCTCTATTCTTAAATGTGAACAGAGTTACACCGCTGGTTATAAAGTCTTGTTATGTAAGGGCAAGGGTATGTATTTCCCCTTTAGGGCATTTAACTGCCCATTATATTGTTACAGAGCAAACAAATGCACACACAAATATAATTTGGTTTCTGCTAAAAAGAGAAAAAGAAAAGCTAACAAATTTTTATACTAATTTTCATTCTTTTTTCTAGCAAAGAGACAAAAATGTTTGATGTACAGCTGAGTTTATTTATTTACAAATAAAACATTTCAGTCAAAACACTGATTCGTTTTAATTCAGTATTTCCTTAGCACTTTGAAGAGACAATGATTATGTACAATGATAAATGATCCTAGATGGAAGATGCAACAACTGTTACAGAGTTATCATGTATGATAAAAACTTAAGCTTTCTCAGAGGTCCTTAAAAACATGAATCTTTTGTTCTTTAATTAAAATATAGTAAAGATATTCTAATAAAATTAAAATACAAACTGATTAATGAAAGGATCTTTGTGGAATTAAATGAAACAATACAAAAACATTTCTTAAGTATATTTTTTTGTATGGCGTGGGAGCAAACAGATTAATTTTAAAAAATGTTGATCTGACAAGAAACATACCACAGCCCATCTTATAAAAATTACTTAACAGTGAAGTTAACTACTATGAATATTTCATTAAAAGGCTCCAAAAAAGCAAAATGTTTTTTTTTCCTGCAACACATCAGTTAAACAAGAGGGCCATGATGGCCCTGGATCGCTCACCTGAGTACTTTGGCTGTAGGTTTGCTGTTAAGCAGTATTTCATTTTTTAATTGAAAATATATAAGTGCCTCCAAACCAAATATGTAAAATATCAGTCAATAAATAAAGGCTCTATGATAGAAAGTAGAAATATCTATTACAAGCTATGGTGACCTTGACCTTGACTCAGTGACCTCAAACCCTACACATGGGTAGAGGTCCATGCAAGGAACCTATATACTGAATATCAAAGATATTGGTCTATAAATAAAGGCTTTATGAGGTACAGTAGATAAATCTATTTTTAGCCTCCATGACCTTTAACCTAATCTAATAATGTGAACAACCAAACAAGCTTTCTGACAAACTGCCAGGATATTTGGACTGAAACAGTAGCCTCTAGAGCCTTAACAAGATATTTCTATTTTTGGGCTCTGTGACCTAGTTTTTTACCCCAGATGACCCATAATCGAACTTGACCTAGAACCATCAAAATAACCTTTCTGACATATTTCCAGAATATTTGGGCTGAAAATGTTACCTGTAGAGTGTAAACAAGGTTTCTCCAAATTTAAGATCTGTGACCTAGTTTTTGACCCCAGATGACCCATATTCAACTTGGGCTAGAAATCATCGATTCAACTTTTCTGACATATTTCCAGGATATCTGGGCTGAAAATGTTACCTCTAGAGTGTTAACAAGATTTTTCCATATTCAGGCTGTGTGACCTAGTTTTTTACCCCTGATGACCCATATATGAACTTGACCTAGAAATCATCGAAACAACCTATCTGACATATTTCCAGTATATTTGGGCTGAAAATGTTACCTCCTGAGTGTTAACAAGGTTTTTCCATATACAGGCTGTGTGACCTAGTTTTGGAACCCACATGACCCATATTCCAACTTGAGCCAGAAATCATCTTAGCAAACTTTCTGACAGTTTTTTAGGTAATTTGGGCTAAAAATGTTACCTCTAGAGTGTTAACAAGGTTTTACCATATTTGGGCTGTGTGACCTAGTTTTTGACCCCACATGACCCATATTCAAATTTGAGCTAGAAATCATCAAAACAACCTTCCTGACACATTTCCAGGATAGTTTGGGCTGAAACAGTAGCCTCTAGAGCCTTAACAAGCTATTTCTATTTTTGGGCTCTGTGACCTAGTTTTTGACCCCAGATGACCAATATTCCAACTTGACCTAGAAACCATCGAAATAACCTTTCTGACAAATTTCAAGAATATTTGGGCAGGAAATGTTACCTGTAGAGTGTAAACAAGGTTTTTCCAAACTTAAGCTCTGTGACCTATTTATGACCCCAGATTACGTATATTCGAACCTGGGCTAGAAATCATTCAAATAACCTTTCTGACATATTACAAGGATATTTGGGCTGAAAATGTTACCTCTAGAGTGTTAACAAGGTTTATCTATATTCAGGCTGTGTGACCTAGTTTTTGACCCAAGATGACCTATATTCGAACTTGACCTAGAAATCATCAAAACAAGCTTTCTGACAGTTTTTCAGGAAATTTGGGTTAAAAATGTTACCTCTAGAGTGTTTACAAGGTTTTACCATATTTGGGCTATGTGACCTAGTTTCTGACCCCACATGACCCATATTCAAACTTGACCTAGAAATCATCAAAACAGCCTTTCTGACATATTTCCAGGATATTTTGGCTGAAAATGTTACCTCTAGAGTGATAAAAAGGTTTTTCCATATTTCGTCTTAGTGACCTAGTTTTTGACCCCAGATGACCCATATTCGAACCTGGGCTAGAAATCATTCAAATAACCTTTCTGACATATTACAAGGATATTTGGGCTGAAAATGTTACCTCTAAAGTGTTAACAAGGTTTTTCCATATTTGGGCTCTGTGACCTAGTTTTTGACCCCAGATGACCCATATTCGAACCTGGGCTAGAAATCATTCAAATAACCTTTCTGACATATTACAAGGATATTTGGGCTGAAAATGTTACCTCTAGAGTGTTAACAAGGGTTTTCCATATTCAGGCTGTGTGACCTAGTTTTTGACCCAAGATGACCTATATTCGAACTTGACCTAGAAATCATCAAAACAAGCTTTCTGACAGTTTTTCAGGAAATTTGGGTTAAAAATGTTACCTCTAGAGTGTTTACAAGGTTTTACCATATTTGGGCTGTGTGACCTAGTTTTTGACCCCACATGACCCATATTCAAACTTGAGCTAGAAATCATCAAAACAGCCTTTCTGACATATTTCCAGGATATTTTGGCTGAAAATGTTACCTCTAGAGTGATAAAAAGGTTTTTCCATATTTCGTCTTAGTGACCTAGTTTTTGACCCCAGATGACCCATATTCGAACCTGGGCTAGAAATCATTCAAATAACCTTTCTGACATATTACAAGGATATTTGGGCTGAAAATGTTACCTCTAAAGTGTTAACAAGGTTTTTCCATATTTGGGCTCTGTGACCTAGTTTTTGACCCCAGATGACCCATATTCGAACCTGGGCTAGAAATCATTCAAATAACCTTTCTGACATATTACAAGGATATTTGGGCTGAAAATGTTACCTCTAGAGTGTTAACAAGGTTTTTCCATATTTGGGCTCTGTGACCTAGTTTTTTACCCCAGATGACCCATATTCGAACTTGAGCTAGAATTCATGGAAACAACCTCTCTGACAAATTTCCAGATTATTTGGGCTGAAAATGTAGCCTCTATAGTGTTAACAAGAATGTTCTATTTTTGGGCTCTGTGACCTAGTTTTTGACCCCAGATGACCCATATTTGAACTTGAGCTAGAAATCATAGAAGCAACCTTTCTGACAAATTTCCAGATTATTTGGGCTAAAAACATTACCTCTAGAGTGTTAACAAGATTTTTCTATTATTGGGCTCCTTGACCTAGTTTTTGATCCAATATGACCCATATTCGAACTCGTCCGAGTAATTACTGGGAAAAACATCCTGACCAAGTTTCGTGACAATTGGAGCAAAAATGTGACCAGTAGAGTGTTAACAAACTAAATGTGAACGGACGACGGACGACGGACGACGGACATTCATCGATCCTAATAGCTCACCCTGAGCCAGCTCAGGTGAGCTAAAAACTTACAAAAATCACAGAAGTATAACACAAACACTTGAATAAGTAAGAAGTCTTAGATGAAAAACAACTTTAACTTCTATGTTCCAAAATACCATGTATAGATGTAAACAAAATTGTCTTGAAATAACAGATTTACCAGTATTCTGTAACAACTGTATTCAAATAACAAGTGATAATCTTCTCTAAAACTCTTTCCCTGACCTGATTTCATGAGTAAACCTTATCTATACAGTTTTTGCTTACTGCAAGAAACTAGATTGAGAAATGATGTTAAAACATAGTTGGCATATATTTGTTTTCCTTTGTACACATTATAAACTAGATATATATTCACACTTATCTAAAACAGACAAAAATATGTAAGTAAGACTGTGTCTTCTTATTATAGAGAGTCACAGCACTTCCAGACAGCCATCCCTTCTATTTCAGGAGGCTATTCTATCCATTCTCTTGCGTTTTAAGTCAGCAAGAACTGTTTCATCCACCCCTTTTGTGTACCAGTACAAACAAAGAAACACTGTATCAATCAGTTGACTGCCATATACAATGTTCCAACCTGGTACCAGAGATAATCTCTCACAAATCTATAATAAAACTTTTTTTTATGAGATCTGAAAGAGAATGGCTAGCCCCCATTTGTTTTAACACAAAAAGCTTATAACCATCTTTTTAAAGAATCTGAAAATTTAATTATCTTCTTTGATGTCAAAGATTTCTTTGTGAAGTTCTGGGAATTCATCAATCACCGAAGCCTTCTGCATTTTCATTCCATTTAAAGCCATGGAATGCTTCCTATTTATGTTCTTAAACACCGGGATTACGCTAAGAAGTCTAGCAAATTTGCTTTCAAAATCATTATGGTTCTTTTTCATTTCATAAAAGAGTGATTGTAAAAACAGTGTGTTCAGCTTGTCAACAGCCAAAACACTGGTCAGTCCTTCCCGTTCTGTAAATAGAAAAGTATATTTCAGTAAAAACAGCAAACTTACACTATTTCATTGGTCAATTTAACCATCATTTTTTAAGCAAGTCCAAACCTAGTCCAGTATAATCTGACAGAAACTTCCAGTTCTTTTAAATAAGACACTAGTCTAGTTATTAATGAAAAATTATTTGTCCAGAAAATGACAAAACAACACAATTTCGGAGAGTACTTGCCAAAGAACTGGACAAAACTGAAGAGAAATAAACATGCTTCAACACTAGTACTGAAATACTGATAGATATATTCATCAATCTGTTGATAAAACAAGATGGTACCTGGACACATTATGAGAGCAGCTGAGAAAATTCCAGTTTCTTCATCCGTCAGATTAAGTGGGTTCAACTGTGCTGCCACATTGAAGAACTCATCAATAAATGGACCCATGGGCATATTCCTGATCACCATTCTGCAAAGACCAACGGAGAATTCAATGCTTCAAAAAAATTTGAATGCATAAGCCAAGGAATCATGAAATCAAAAACATAAAATGGAAGAGTTTTGCACCAGTGCAAGGTCAGAGAACTTTTTAATATACATTGTAATTGTCATTAATCTTGCATTTCTCAACTATGGGTATACCTGATAAT